>OZ022400.1:2420723-3629835 GCA_963989295.1 Ametastegia equiseti
TTGCAGTTTCTGAAAGTGTAGGTTCCACAGATTCGAACAATAGGTATCATTCCTGCCTTCCGAATATTTCGAAAAATTTCAGATTTTTGAAAAAAAGGAAAGGGGTACCCCTTCTCATTTTTTTGGGAGAAAAAATTTTTTGTCGAGAATCGGATAATCTCAATGATATTCTCCATGGAAATGACCTGCTGATTCCAAATATGTCTGCCGTTCCTCGATTCCGACGGCTCCCGCGATTTTACTGATAAAAAACGAAAGAAAAAAAAGTCGAAAAAAATAAAAAGTAAATCGTCGATTAAAAAACGTAGGAATTTTTTATTTCAAATCGGTTTGCAGTTTCTGAAAGTGTAGGTTCCACAGATTCGAACAATAGGTATCATTCCTGCCTTCCGAATATTTCGAAAAATTTCAGATTTTTGAAAAAAAGGAAAGGGGTACCCCTTCTCATTTTTTTGGGCGAAAAAATTTTTTGTTGAGAATCGGATAATCTCAATGATATTCTCCATGGAAATGACCTGCTGATTTCAAATATGTCTGCCGTTCCTCGATTCCGACGCCTCCTGCGATTTTACTAATAAAAAACGAGAGAAAAAAAAGTCGACAAAAATAAAAAGTAAATCGTCGATTAAAAATCGTAGGAATTTTTTAATTCAAATCGGTTTGCAGTTTCTGAAAGTGTAGGTTTCACAGATTCGAACAATAGGTATCATTCCTGCCTTCCGAATATTTCGAAAAATTTCAGATTTTTGAAAAAAAGGAAAGGGGTACCCCTTCTCATTTTTTTAGGCGAAAAAATTTTTTGTCGAGAATCGGATAATCTCAATGATAATTTCCATGGAAATGACCTGCTGATTCCAAATATATCTGCCGTTCCTCGATTCCGACGCCTCCTGCGATTTTACTAATAAAAAACGAGAGAAAATAAAAGTGGAAAAAAATAAAAAGTAAATCGTCGATTAAAAATCGTAGGAATTTTTTATTTTAAATCGGTTTGCAGTTTCTGAAAGTGTAGGTTCCACAGATTCGAACAATAGGTATCATTCCTGCCTTCCGAATATTTCGGAAAATTTCAGATTTTTGAAAAAAAGGAAAGGGGTACCCCTTCTCATTTTTTTGGGCGAAAAAATTTTTTGTCAAGAATCGGATAATCTCAATGATATTCTCCATGGAAATGACCTGCTGATTCCAAATATGTCTGCCGTTCCTCGATTCCAACGCCTCCTGCGATTTTACTAATAAAAAACGAGAGAAAAAAAAGTCGACAAAAATAAAAAGTAAATCGTCGATTAAAAATCGTAGGAATTTTTTATTTCAAATCGGTTTGCAGTTTCTGAAAGTGTAGGTTCCACAGATTCGAACAATAGGTATCATTCCTGCCTTCCGAATATTTCGAAAAATTTCAGATTTTTGAAAAAAAGGAAAGGGGTACCCCTTCTCATTTTTTTGGGAGAAAAAATTTTTTGTCGAGAATCGGATAATCTCAATGATATTCTCCATGGAAATGACCTGCTGATTCCAAATATGTCTGCCGTTCCTCGATTCCGACGGCTCCCGCGATTTTACTAATAAAAAACGAAAGAAAAAAAAGTCGAAAAAAATAAAAAATAAATCGTCGATTAAAAAACGTAGGAATTTTTTATTTCAAATCGGTTTGCAGTTTCTGAAAGTGTAGGTTCCACAGATTCGAACAATAGGTATCATTCCTGCCTTCCGAATATTTCGAAAAATTTCAGATTTTTGAAAAAAAGGAAAGGGGTACCCCTTCTCATTTTTTTGGGCGAAAAAATTTTTTGTCGAGAATCGGATAATCTCAATGATATTCTCCATGGAAATGACCTGCTGATTTCAAATATGTCTGCCGTTCCTCGATTCCGACGCCTCCTGCGATTTTACTAATAAAAAACGAGAGAAAAAAAAGTCGACAAAAATAAAAAGTAAATCGTCGATTAAAAATCGTAGGAATTTTTTAATTCAAATCGGTTTGCAGTTTCTGAAAGTGTAGGTTTCACAGATTCGAACAATAGGTATCATTCCTGCCTTCCGAATATTTCGAAAAATTTCAGATTTTTGAAAAAAAGGAAAGGGGTACCCCTTCTCATTTTTTTAGGCGAAAAAATTTTTTGTCGAGAATCGGATAATCTCAATGATAATTTCCATGGAAATGACCTGCTGATTCCAAATATATCTGCCGTTCCTCGATTCCGACGCCTCCTGCGATTTTACTAATAAAAAACGAGAGAAAATAAAAGTGGAAAAAAATAAAAAGTAAATCGTCGATTAAAAATCGTAGGAATTTTTTATTTCAAATCGGTTTGCAGTTTCTGAAAGTGTAGGTTCCACCGATTCGAACAATAGGTATCATTCCTGCCTTCCGAATATTTCGAAAAATTTCAGATTTTTGAAAAAAAGGAAAGGGGTACCCCTTCTCATTTTTTTGGGCGAAAAAATTTTTTGTCGAGAATCGGATAATCTCAATGATATTCTCCATGGAAATGACCTGCTGATTCCAAATATGTCTGCCGTTCCTCGATTCCGACGCCTCCTGCGATTTTACTAATAAAAAACGAGAGAAAAAAAAAGTGGAAAAAAATAAAAAGTAAATCGTCGATTAAAAATCGTAGGAATTTTTTATTTCAAATCGGTTTGCAGTTTCTGAAAGTGTAGGTTCCACAGATTCGAACAATAGGTATCATTCCTGCCTTCCGAATATTTCGAAACATTTCAGATTTTTGAAAAAAAGGAAAGGGGTACCCCTTCTCATTTTTTTGGGCGAAAAAATTTTTTGTCGAGAATCGGATAATCTCAATGATATTCTCCATGGAAATGACCTGCTGATTCCAAATATGTCTGCCGTTCCTCGATTCCGACGCCTCCTGCGATTTTACTAATAAAAAACGAGAGAAAAAAAAAGTGGAAAAAAATAAAAAGTAAATCGTCGATTAAAAATCGTAGGAATTTTTTATTTCAAATCGGTTTGCAGTTTCTGAAAGTGTAGGTTCCACAGATTCGAACAATAGGTATCATTCCTGCCTTCCGAATATTTCGAAACATTTCAGATTTTTGAAAAAAAGGAAAGGGGTACCCCTTCTCATTTTTTTGGGCGAAAAAATTTTTTGTCGAGAATCGGATAATCTCAATGATATTCTCCATGGAAATGACCTGCTGATTCCAAATATGTCTGCCGTTCCTCGATTCCGACGCCTCCTGCGATTCTACTAATAAAAAACGAAAGAAAAAAAAAGTGGAAAAAAATAAAAAGTAAATCGTCGATTAAAAATCGTAGGAATTTTTTATTTCAAATCGGTTTGCAGTTTCTGAAAGTGTAGGTTCCACAGATTCGAACAATAGGTATCATTCCTGCCTTCCGAATATTTCGAAAAATTTCAGATTTTTGAAAAAAAGGAAAGGGGTACCCCTTCTCATTTTTTTGGGCGAAAAAATTTTTTGTCGAGAATCGGATAATCTCAATGATATTCTCCATGGAAATGACCTGCTGATTTCAAATATGTCTGCCGTTCCTCGATTCCGACGCCTCCTGCGATTTTACTAATAAAAAACGAGAGAAAAAAAAGTCGACAAAAATAAAAAGTAAATCGTCGATTGAAAATCGTAGGAATTTTTTAATTCAAATCGGTTTGCAGTTTCTGAAAGTGTAGGTTTCACAGATTCGAACAATAGGTATCATTCCTGCCTTCCGAATATTTCGAAAAATTTCAGATTTTTGAAAAAAAGGAAAGGGGTACCCCTTCTCATTTTTTTAGGCGAAAAAATTTTTTGTCGAGAATCGGATAATCTCAATGATAATTTCCATGGAAATGACCTGCTGATTCCAAATATATCTGCCGTTCCTCGATTCCGACGCCTCCTGCGATTTTACTAATAAAAAACGAGAGAAAATAAAAGTGGAAAAAAATAACAAGTAAATCGTCGATTAAAAATCGTAGGAATTTTTTATTTCAAATCGGTTTGCAGTTTCTGAAAGTGTAGGTTCTACCGATTCGAACAATAGGTATCATTCCTGCCTTCCGAATATTTCGAAAAATTTCAGATTTTTGAAAAAAAGGAAAGGGGTTTTTGAAAAAATTTTTTGTCGAGAATCGGATAATCTCAATGATATTCTCCATGGAAATGACCTGCTGATTCCAAATATGTCTGCCGTTCCTCGATTCCGACGCCTCCTGCGATTTTACTAATAAAAAACGAGAGAAAAAAAAAGTGGAAAAAAATAAAAAGTAAATCGTCGATTAAAAATCGTAGGAATTTTTTATTTCAAATCGGTTTGCAGTTTCTGAAAGTGTAGGTTCCACAGATTCGAACAATAGGTATCATTCCTGCCTTCCGAATATTTCGAAACATTTCAGATTTTTGAAAAAAAGGACAGGGGTACCCCTTCTCATTTTTTTGGGCGAAAAAATTTTTTGTCGAGAATCGGATAATCTCAATGATATTCTCCATGGAAATGACCTGCTGATTCCAAATATGTCTGCCGTTCCTCGATTCCGACGCCTCCTGCGATTTTACTAATAAAAAACGAGAGAAAAAAAAAGTGGAAAAAAATAAAAAGTAAATCGTCGATTAAAAATCGTAGGAATTTTTTATTTCAAATCGGTTTGCAGTTTCTGAAAGTGTAGGTTCCACAGATTCGAAAAATAGGTATCATTCCTGCCTTCCGAATATTTCGAAAAATTTCAGATTTTTGAAAAAAAGGAAAGGGGTACCCCTTCTCATTTTTTTGGGCGAAAAAATTTTTTGTCGAGAATCGGATAATCTCAATGATATTCTCCATGGAAATGACCTGCTGATTCCAAATATGTCTGCCGTTCCTCGATTCCGACGCCTCCTGCGATTTTACTAATAAAAAACGAGAGAAAAAAAAAGTGGAAAAAAATAAAAAGTAAATCGTCGATTAAAAATCGTAGGAATTTTTTATTTCAAATCGGTTTGCAGTTTCTGAAAGTGTAGGTTCCACAGATTCGAACAATAGGTATCATTCCTGCCTTCCGAATATTTCGAAACATTTCAGATTTTTGAAAAAAAGGAAAGGGGTACCCCTTCTCATTTTTTTGGGCGAAAAAATTTTTTGTCGAGAATCGGATAATCTCAATGATATTCTCCATGGAAATGACCTGCTGATTCCAAATATGTCTGCCGTTCCTCGATTCCGACGCCTCCTGCGATTTTACTAATAAAAAACGAGAGAAAAAAAAAGTGGAAAAAAATAAAAAGTAAATCGTCGATTAAAAATCGTAGGAATTTTTTATTTCAAATCGGTTTGCAGTTTCTGAAAGTGTAGGTTCCACAGATTCGAACAATAGGTATCATTCCTGCCTTCCGAATATTTCGAAACATTTCAGATTTTTGAAAAAAAGGACAGGGGTACCCCTTCTCATTTTTTTGGGCGAAAAAATTTTTTGTCGAGAATCGGATAATCTCAATGATATTCTCCATGGAAATGACCTGCTGATTCCAAATATGTCTGCCGTTCCTCGATTCCGACGCCTCCTGCGATTTTACTAATAAAAAACGAGAGAAAAAAAAAGTGGAAAAAAATAAAAAGTAAATCGTCGATTAAAAATCGTAGGAATTTTTTATTTCAAATCGGTTTGCAGTTTCTGAAAGTGTAGGTTCCACAGATTCGAAAAATAGGTATCATTCCTGCCTTCCGAATATTTCGAAAAATTTCAGATTTTTGAAAAAAAGGAAAGGGGTACCCCTTCTCATTTTTTTGGGCGAAAAAATTTTTTGTCGAGAATCGGATAATCTCAATGATATTCTCCATGGAAATGACCTGCTGATTCCAAATATGTCTGCCGTTCCTCGATTCCGACGCCTCCTGCGATTTTACTAATAAAAAACGAGAGAAAAAAAAAGTGGAAAAAAATAAAAAGTAAATCGTCGATTAAAAATCGTAGGAATTTTTTATTTCAAATCGGTTTGCAGTTTCTGAAAGTGTAGGTTCCACAGATTCGAACAATAGGTATCATTCCTGCCTTCCGAATATTTCGAAACATTTCAGATTTTTGAAAAAAAGGAAAGGGGTACCCCTTCTCATTTTTTTGGGCGAAAAAATTTTTTGTCGAGAATCGGATAATCTCAATGATATTCTCCATGGAAATGACCTGCTGATTCCAAATATGTCTGCCGTTCCTCGATTCCGACGCCTCCTGCGATTTTACTAATAAAAAACGAGAGAAAAAAAAAGTGGAAAAAAATAAAAAGTAAATCGTCGATTAAAAATCGTAGGAATTTTTTATTTCAAATCGGTTTGCAGTTTCTGAAAGTGTAGGTTCCACAGATTCGAACAATAGGTATCATTCCTGCCTTCCGAATATTTCGAAACATTTCAGATTTTTGAAAAAAAGGAAAGGGGTACCCCTTCTCATTTTTTTGGGCGAAAAAATTTTTTGTCGAGAATCGGATAATCTCAATGATATTCTCCATGGAAATGACCTGCTGATTCCAAATATGTCTGCCGTTCCTCGATTCCGACGCCTCCTGCGATTTTACTAATAAAAAACGAGAGAAAAAAAAAGTGGAAAAAAATAAAAAGTAAATCGTCGATTAAAAATCGTAGGAATTTTTTATTTCAAATCGGTTTGCAGTTTCTGAAAGTGTAGGTTCCACAGATTCGAACAATAGGTATCATTCCTGCCTTCCGAATATTTCGAAAAATTTCAGATTTTTGAAAAAAAGGAAAGGGGTACCCCTTCTCATTTTTTTGGGCGAAAAAATTTTTTGTCGAGAATCGGATAATCTCAGTGATATTCTCCATGGAAATGACCTGCTGATTCCAAATATGTCTGCCGTTCCTCGATTCCGACGCCTTCTGCGATTTTACTAATAAAAAACGAGAGAAAAAAAAGTCGAAAAAAATAAAAAGTAAATCGTCGATTAAAAATCGTAGGAATTTTTTATTTCAAATCGGTTTGCAGTTTCTGAAAGTGTAGGTTCCACAGATTCGAACAATAGGTATCATTCCTGCCTTCCGAATATTTCGAAAAATTTCAGATTTTTGAAAAAAAGGAAAGGGGTACCCCTTCTCATTTTTTTGGGCGAAAAAATTTTTTGTCGAGAATCGGATAATCTCAATGATATTCTCCATGGAAATGACCTGCTGATTCCAAATATGTCTGCCGTTCCTCGATTCCGACGCCTCCTGCGATTTTACTAATAAAAAACGAGAGAAAAAAAAAGTCGAAAAAAATAAAAAGTAAATCGTCGATTAAAAATCGTAGGAATTTTTTATTTCAAATCGGTTTGCAGTTTCTGAAAGTGTAGGTTCCACAGATTCGAACAATAGGTATCATTCCTGCCTTCCGAATATTTCGAAAAATTTCAGATTTTTGAAAAAAAGGAAAGGGGTACCCCTTCTCATTTTTTTGGGCGAAAAAATTTTTTGTCGAGAATCGGATAATCTCAGTGATATTCTCCATGGAAATGACCTGCTGATTCCAAATATGTCTGCCGTTCCTCGATTCCGACGCCTTCTGCGATTTTACTAATAAAAAACGAGAGAAAAAAAAGTCGAAAAAAATAAAAAGTAAATCGTCGATTAAAAATCGTAGGAATTTTTTATTTCAAATCGGTTTGCAGTTTCTGAAAGTGTAGGTTCCACAGATTCGAACAATAGGTATCATTCCTGCCTTCCGAATATTTCGAAAAATTTCAGATTTTTGAAAAAAAGGAAAGGGGTACCCCTTCTCATTTTTTTGGGCGAAAAAATTTTTTGTCGAGAATCGGATAATCTCAATGATATTCTCCATGGAAATGACCTGCTGATTCCAAATATGTCTGCCGTTCCTCGATTCCGACGGCTCCTGCGATTTTACTAATAAAAAACGAAAGAAAAAAAAGTCGAAAAAAATAAAAAGTAAATCGTCGATTAAAAATCGTAGGAATTTTTTATTTCAAATCGGTTTGCAGTTTCTGAAAGTGTAGGTTCCACAGATTCGAACAATAGGTATCATTCCTGCCTTCCGAATATTTCGAAAAATTTCAGATTTTTAAAAAAAAGGAAAGGGGTACCCCTTCTCATTTTTTTGGGCGAAAAAATTTTTTGTCGAGAATCGGATAATCTCAATGATATTCTCCATGGAAATGACCTGCTGATTTCAAATATGTCTGCCGTTCCTCGATTCCGACGCCTCCTGCGATTTTACTAATAAAAAACGAGAGAAAAAAAAGTCGACAAAAATAAAAAGTAAATCGTCGATTAAAAATCGTAGGAATTTTTTATTTCAAATCGGTTTGCAGTTTCTGAAAGTGTAGGTTTCACAGATTCGAACAATAGGTATCATTCCTGCCTTCCGAATAATTCGAAAAATTTCAGATTTTTGAAAAAAAGGAAAGGGGTACCCCTTCTCATTTTTTTAGGCGAAAAAATTTTTTGTCGAGAATCGGATAATCTCAATGATAATTTCCATGGAAATGACCTGCTGATTCCAAATATGTCTGCCGTTCCTCGATTCCGACGCCTCCTGCGATTTTACTAATAAAAAACGAGAGAAAAAAAAAGTGGAAAAAAATAAAAAGTAAATCGTCGATTAAAAATCGTAGGAATTTTTTATTTCAAATCGGTTTGCAGTTTCTGAAAGTGTAGGTTCCACAGATTCGAACAATAGGTATCATTCCTGCCTTCCGAATATTTCGAAAAATTTCAGATTTTTGAAAAAAAGGAAAGGGGTACCCCTTCTCATTTTTTTGGGCGAAAAAATTTTTTGTCGAGAATCGGATAATCTCAATGATATTCTCCATGGAAATGACCTGCTGATTCCAAATATGTCTGCCGTTCCTCGATTCCGACGCCTCCTGCGATTTTACTAATGAAAAACGAGAGAAAAAAAAGTCGAAAAAAATAAAAAGTAAATCGTCGATTAAAAATCGTAGGAATTTTTTATCTCAAATCGGTTTGCAGTTTCTGAAAGTGTAGGTTCCACAGATTCGAACAATAGGTATCATTCCTGCCTTCCGAATATTTCGAAAAATTTCAGATTTTTGAAAAAAAGGAAAGGGGTACCCCTTCTCATTTTTTTGGGCGAAAAAATTTTTTGTCGAGAATCGGATAATCTCAATGATATTCTCCATGGAAATGACCTGCTGATTCCAAATATGACTGCCGTTCCTCGATTCCGACGCCTCCTGCGATTTTACTAATAAAAAACGAGAGAAAAAAAAAGTGGAAAAAAAATAAAAAGTAAATCGTCGATTAAAAATCGTAGGAATTTTTTATTTCAAATCGGTTTGCAGTTTCTGAAAGTGTAGGTTCCACAGATTCGAACAATAGGTATCATTCCTGCCTTCCGAATATTTCGGAAAATTTCAGATTTTTGAAAAAAAGGAAAGGGGTACCCCTTCCCATTTTTTTGGGCGAAAAAATTTTTTGTCAAGAATCGGATAATCTCAATGATATTCTCCATGGAAATGACCTGCTGATTCCAAATATGTCTGCCGTTCCTCGATTCCAACGCCTCCTGCGATTTTACTAATAAAAAACGAGAGAAAAAAAAGTCGACAAAAATAAAAAGTAAATCGTCGATTAAAAATCGTAGGAATTTTTTATTTCAAATCGGTTTGCAGTTTCTGAAAGTGTAGGTTCCACAGATTCGAACAATAGGTATCATTCCTGCCTTCCGAATATTTCGAAAAATTTCAGATTTTTGAAAAAAAGGAAAGGGGTACCCCTTCTCATTTTTTTGGGAGAAAAAATTTTTTGTCGAGAATCGGATAATCTCAATGATATTCTCCATGGAAATGACCTGCTGATTCCAAATATGTCTGCCGTTCCTCGATTCCGACGGCTCCCGCGATTTTACTAATAAAAAACGAAAGAAAAAAAAGTCGAAAAAAATAAAAAGTAAATCGTCGATTAAAAAACGTAGGAATTTTTTATTTCAAATCGGTTTGCAGTTTCTGAAAGTGTAGGTTCCACAGATTCGAACAATAGGTATCATTCCTGCCTTCCGAATATTTCGAAAAATTTCAGATTTTTGAAAAAAAGGAAAGGGGTACCCCTTCTCATTTTTTTGGGCGAAAAAATTTTTTGTTGAGAATCGGATAATCTCAATGATATTCTCCATGGAAATGACCTGCTGATTTCAAATATGTCTGCCGTTCCTCGATTCCGACGCCTCCTGTGATTTTACTAATAAAAAACGAGAGAAAAAAAAGTCGACAAAAATAAAAAGTAAATCGTCGATTAAAAATCGTAGGAATTTCTTAATTCAAATCGGTTTGCAGTTTCTGAAAGTGTAGGTTTCACAGATTCGAACAATAGGTATCATTCCTGCCTTCCGAATATTTCGAAAAATTTCAGATTTTTGAAAAAAAGGAAAGGGGTACCCCTTCTCATTTTTTTAGGCGAAAAAATTTTTTGTCGAGAATCGGATAATCTCAATGATAATTTCCATGGAAATGACCTGCTGATTCCAAATATATCTGCCGTTCCTCGATTCCGACGCCTCCTGCGATTTTACTAATAAAAAACGAGAGAAAATAAAAGTGGAAAAAAATAAAAAGTAAATCGTCGATTAAAAATCGTAGGAATTTTTTATTTTAAATCGGTTTGCAGTTTCTGAAAGTGTAGGTTCCACAGATTCGAACAATAGGTATCATTCCTGCCTTCCGAATATTTCGGAAAATTTCAGATTTTTGAAAAAAAGGAAAGGGGTACCCCTTCTCATTTTTTTGGGCGAAAAAATTTTTTGTCAAGAATCGGATAATCTCAATGATATTCTCCATGGAAATGACCTGCTGATTCCAAATATGTCTGCCGTTCCTCGATTCCAACGCCTCCTGCGATTTTACTAATAAAAAACGAGAGAAAAAAAAGTCGACAAAAATAAAAAGTAAATCGTCGATTAAAAATCGTAGGAATTTTTTATTTCAAATCGGTTTGCAGTTTCTGAAAGTGTAGGTTCCACAGATTCGAACAATAGGTATCATTCCTGCCTTCCGAATATTTCGAAACATTTCAGATTTTTGAAAAAAAGGACAGGGGTACCCCTTCTCATTTTTTTGGGCGAAAAAATTTTTTGTCGAGAATCGGATAATCTCAATGATATTCTCCATGGAAATGACCTGCTGATTCCAAATATGTCTGCCGTTCCTCGATTCCGACGCCTCCTGCGATTTTACTAATAAAAAACGAGAGAAAAAAAAAGTGGAAAAAAATAAAAAGTAAATCGTCGATTAAAAATCGTAGGAATTTTTTATTTCAAATCGGTTTGCAGTTTCTGAAAGTGTAGGTTCCACAGATTCGAAAAATAGGTATCATTCCTGCCTTCCGAATATTTCGAAAAATTTCAGATTTTTGAAAAAAAGGAAAGGGGTACCCCTTCTCATTTTTTTGGGCGAAAAAATTTTTTGTCGAGAATCGGATAATCTCAATGATATTCTCCATGGAAATGACCTGCTGATTCCAAATATGTCTGCCGTTCCTCGATTCCGACGCCTTCTGCGATTTTACTAATAAAAAACGAGAGAAAAAAAAAGTGGAAAAAAATAAAAAGTAAATCGTCGATTAAAAATCGTAGGAATTTTTTATTTCAAATCGGTTTGCAGTTTCTGAAAGTGTAGGTTCCACAGATTCGAACCATAGGTATCATTCCTGCCTTCCGAATATTTCGAAACATTTCAGATTTTTGAAAAAAAGGAAAGGGGTACCCCTTCTCATTTTTTTGGGCGAAAAAATTTTTTGTCGAGAATCGGATAATCTCAATGATATTCTCCATGGAAATGACCTGCTGATTCCAAATATGTCTGCCCTTCCTCGATTCCGACGCCTCCTGCGATTTTACTAATAAAAAACGAGAGAAAAAAAAGTGGAAAAAAATAAAAAGTAAATCGTCGATTAAAAATCGTAGGAATTTTTTATTTCAAATCGGTTTGCAGTTTCTGAAAGTGTAGGTTCCACAGATTCGAACAATAGGTATCATTCCTGCCTTCCGAATATTTCGAAACATTTCAGATTTTTGAAAAAAAGGAAAGGGGTACCCCTTCTCATTTTTTTGGGCGAAAAAATTTTTTGTCGAGAATCGGATAATCTCAATGATATTCTCCATGGAAATGACCTGCTGATTCCAAATATGTCTGCCGTTCCTCGATTCCGACGCCTCCTGCGATTTTACTAATAAAAAACGAGAGAAAAAAAAAGTGGAAAAAAATAAAAAGTAAATCGTCGATTAAAAATCGTAGGAATTTTTTATTTCAAATCGGTTTGCAGTTTCTGAAAGTGTAGGTTCCACAGATTCGAACAATAGGTATCATTCCTGCCTTCCGAATATTTCGAAAAATTTCAGATTTTTGAAAAAAAGGAAAGGGGTACCCCTTCTCATTTTTTTGGGAGAAAAAATTTTTTGTCGAGAATCGGATAATCTCAATGATATTCTCCATGGAAATGACCTGCTGATTCCAAATATGTCTGCCGTTCCTCGATTCCGACGGCTCCCGCGATTTTACTAATAAAAAACGAAAGAAAAAAAAGTCGAAAAAAATAAAAAATAAATCGTCGATTAAAAAACGTAGGAATTTTTTATTTCAAATCGGTTTGCAGTTTCTGAAAGTGTAGGTTCCACAGATTCGAACAATAGGTATCATTCCTGCCTTCCGAATATTTCGAAAAATTTCAGATTTTTGAAAAAAAGGAAAGGGGTACCCCTTCTCATTTTTTTGGGCGAAAAAATTTTTTGTCGAGAATCGGATAATCTCAATGATATTCTCCATGGAAATGACCTGCTGATTTCAAATATGTCTGCCGTTCCTCGATTCCGACGCCTCCTGCGATTTTACTAATAAAAAACGAGAGAAAAAAAAGTCGACAAAAATAAAAAGTAAATCGTCGATTAAAAATCGTAGGAATTTTTTAATTCAAATCGGTTTGCAGTTTCTGAAAGTGTAGGTTTCACAGATTCGAACAATAGGTATCATTCCTGCCTTCCGAATATTTCGAAAAATTTCAGATTTTTGAAAAAAAGGAAAGGGGTACCCCTTCTCATTTTTTTAGGCGAAAAAATTTTTTGTCGAGAATCGGATAATCTCATTGATAATTTCCATGGAAATGACCTGCTGATTCCAAATATATCTGCCGTTCCTCGATTCCGACGCCTCCTGCGATTTTACTAATAAAAAACGAGAGAAAATAAAAGTGGAAAAAAATAAAAAGTAAATCGTCGATTAAAAATCGTAGGAATTTTTTATTTCAAATCGGTTTGCAGTTTCTGAAAGTGTAGGTTCCACCGATTCGAACAATAGGTATCATTCCTGCCTTCCGAATATTTCGAAAAATTTCAGATTTTTGAAAAAAAGGAAAGGGGTACCCCTTCTCATTTTTTTGGGCGAAAAAATTTTTTGTCGAGAATCGGATAATCTCAATGATATTCTCCATGGAAATGACCTGCTGATTCCAAATATGTCTGCCGTTCCTCGATTCCGACGCCTCCTGCGATTTTACTAATAAAAAACGAGAGAAAAAAAAGTGGAAAAAAATAAAAAGTAAATCGTCGATTAAAAATCGTAGGAATTTTTTATTTCAAATCGGTTTGCAGTTTCTGAAAGTGTAGGTTCCACAGATTCGAACAATAGGTATCATTCCTGCCTTCCGAATATTTCGAAACATTTCAGATTTTTGAAAAAAAGGACAGGGGTACCCCTTCTCATTTTTTTGGGCGAAAAAATTTTTTGTCGAGAATCGGATAATCTCAATGATATTCTCCATGGAAATGACCTGCTGATTCCAAATATGTCTGCCGTTCCTCGATTCCGACGCCTCCTGCGATTTTACTAATAAAAAACGAGAGAAAAAAAAAGTGGAAAAAAATAAAAAGTAAATCGTCGATTAAAAATCGTAGGAATTTTTTATTTCAAATCGGTTTGCAGTTTCTGAAAGTGTAGGTTCCACAGATTCGAAAAATAGGTATCATTCCTGCCTTCCGAATATTTCGAAAAATTTCAGATTTTTGAAAAAAAGGAAAGGGGTACCCCTTCTCATTTTTTTGGGCGAAAAAATTTTTTGTTGAGAATCGGATAATCTCAATGATATTCTCCATGGAAATGACCTGCTGATTCCAAATATGTCTGCCGTTCCTCGATTCCGACGCCTCCTGCGATTTTACTAATAAAAAACGAGAGAAAAAAAAAGTGGAAAAAAATAAAAAGTAAATCGTCGATTAAAAATCGTAGGAATTTTTTATTTCAAATCGGTTTGCAGTTTCTGAAAGTGTAGGTTCCACAGATTCGAACAATAGGTATCATTCCTGCCTTCCGAATATTTCGAAAAATTTCAGATTTTTAAAAAAAAGGAAAGGGGTACCCCTTCTCATTTTTTTGGGCGAAAAAATTTTTTGTCGAGAATCGGATAATCTCAATGATATTCTCCATGGAAATGACCTGCTGATTTCAAATATGTCTGCCGTTCCTCGATTCCGACGCCTCCTGCGATTTTACTAATAAAAAACGAGAGAAAAAAAAGTCGACAAAAATAAAAAGTAAATCGTCGATTAAAAATCGTAGGAATTTTTTATTTCAAATCGGTTTGCAGTTTCTGAAAGTGTAGGTTTCACAGATTCGAACAATAGGTATCATTCCTGCCTTCCGAATAATTCGAAAAATTTCAGATTTTTGAAAAAAAGGAAAGGGGTACCCCTTCTCATTTTTTTAGGCGAAAAAATTTTTTGTCGAGAATCGGATAATCTCAATGATAATTTCCATGGAAATGACCTGCTGATTCCAAATATGTCTGCCGTTCCTCGATTCCGACGCCTCCTGCGATTTTACTAATAAAAAACGAGAGAAAAAAAAAGTGGAAAAAAATAAAAAGTAAATCGTCGATTAAAAATCGTAGGAATTTTTTATTTCAAATCGGTTTGCAGTTTCTGAAAGTGTAGGTTCCACAGATTCGAACAATAGGTATCATTCCTGCCTTCCGAATATTTCGAAAAATTTCAGATTTTTGAAAAAAAGGAAAGGGGTACCCCTTCTCATTTTTTTAGGCGAAAAAATTTTTTGTCGAGAATCGGATAATCTCAATGATAATTTCCATGGAAATGACCTGCTGATTCCAAATATGTCTGCCGTTCCTCGATTCCGACGCCTCCTGCGATTTTACTAATAAAAAACGAGAGAAAAAAAAAGTGGACAGAATAAAAAGTAAATCGTCGATTAAAAATCGTAGGAATTTTTTATTTCAAATCGGTTTGCAGTTTCTGAAAGTGTAGGTTCCACCGATTCGAACAATAGGTATCATTCCTGCCTTCCGAATATTTCGAAAAATTTCAGATTTTTGAAAAAAAGGAAAGGGGTACCCCTTCTCATTTTTTTGGGCGAAAAAATTTTTTGTCGAGAATCGGATAATCTCAATGATATTCTCCATGGAAATGACCTGCTGATTCCAAATATGTCGGCCGTTCCTCGATTCCGACGCCTCCTGCGATTTTACTAATAAAAAACGAGAGAAAAAAAAAGTGGAAAAAAATAAAAAGTAAATCGTCGATTAAAAATCGTAGGAATTTTTTATTTCAAATCGGTTTGCAGTTTCTGAAAGTGTAGGTTCCACAGATTCGAACAATAGGTATCATTCCTGCCTTCCGAATATTTCGAAAAATTTCAGATTTTTGAAAAAAAGGAAAGGGGTACCCCTTCTCATTTTTTTAGGCGAAAAAATTTTTTGTCGAGAATCGGATAATCTCAATGATAATTTCCATGGAAATGACCTGCTGATTCCAAATATGTCTGCCGTTCCTCGATTCCGACGCCTCCTGCGATTTTACTAATAAAAAACGAGAGAAAAAAAAAGTGGAAAAAAATAAAAAGTAAATCGTCGATTAAAAATCGTAGGAATTTTTTATTTCAAATCGGTTCGCAGTTTCTGAAAGTGTAGGTTCCACAGATTCGAACAATAGGTATCATTCCTGCCTTCCGAATATTTCGAAAAATTTCAGATTTTTGAAAAAAAGGAAAGGGGTACCCCTTCTCATTTTTTTAGGCGAAAAAATTTTTTGTCGAGAATCGGATAATCTCAATGATAATTTCCATGGAAATGACCTGCTGATTCCAAATATGTCTGCCGTTCCTCGATTCCGACGCCTCCTGCGATTTTACTAATAAAAAACGAGAGAAAAAAAAAGTGGACAGAATAAAAAGTAAATCGTCGATTAAAAATCGTAGGAATTTTTTATTTCAAATCGGTTTGCAGTTTCTGAAAGTGTAGGTTCCACCGATTCGAACAATAGGTATCATTCCTGCCTTCCGAATATTTCGAAAAATTTCAGATTTTTGAAAAAAAGGAAAGGGGTACCCCTTGAGACGGATGTTAGCTTCTTTTCCCTCAATAGATTGTTGGATAATAAATAATTGACAATTTTAATGATTTTGGCGAAGCTATTCCACTCGACGCGGCTTGGGTCAGAGCTGTCGAGGCTCATTTACATAAAACAAATATTTTGGGCGCCAGTTAGTTTATTAAAACTAACAAAAATAATTTGACGACTAGCTTTTATTATAGAGACTTTTCTCAGGCGGGTATAATTGGGAGACCCGAGGGATAGGATGTACTAAATTTCCAAGAGCAACGAAAAGAATGATTGGACAGAATATACAAGTTTATTTTACTTACAAGTTGTCGAGGGGTTATCCTGAACACTTAATTTATTACTATTGACAATTTATAAGGTTTTCGTTCTCTATTTTCTATTTGACAAATATAACGCGTGTGAATACGTGGACTTGGTTCTACGAAATTACAAAGACAAGTGTTATGACCGTATAGGTCAACGTAACAACAACGAGTGTTTGACCACTGTCGAATTTCAAACGCCGATACGCTGTTGGGTCTGAGTGACAAAGGTGTTAACGGCGGCAATATTTGAATCATTGTACAGGACGATTGACTTATCATCTAAGTATTTCTGACGATTGACGTTGAATATTCGTATTTCTAATTTTCCTGTTACACCCTTCTCATTTTTTTGGGCGAAAAAATTTTTTGTCGAGAATCGGATAATCTCAATGATAATTTCCATGGAAATGACCTGCTGATTCCAAATATGTCTGCCGTTCCTCGATTCCGACGCCTCCTGCGATTCTACTAATAAAAAACGAGAGAAAAAAAAGTCGAAAAAAATAAAAAGTAAATCGTCGATTAAAAATCGTAGGAATTTTTTATTTCAAATCGGTTTGCAGTTTCTGAAAGTGTAGGTTCCACCGATTCGAACAATAGGTATCATTCCTGCCTTCCGAATATTTCGAAAAATTTCTGATTTTACAAAAAAAGGAAAGGGGAAGGAAAGGAAGGTACCCCTTCTCATTTTTTTGGGCGAAAAAATTTTTTGTCGAGAATCGGATAATCTCAATGATATTCTCCATGGAAATGACCTGCTGATTCCAAATATGTCTGCCGTTCCTCGATTCCGACGCCTCCTGCGATTTTACTAATAAAAAACGAGAGAAAAAAAAAGTGGGAAAAAATAAAAAGTAAATCGTCGATTAAAAATCGTAGGAATTTTTTATTTCAAATCGGTTTGCAGTTTCTGAAAGTGTAGGTTCCACAGATTCGAACAATAGGTATCATTCCTGCCTTCCGAATATTTCGAAAAATTTCAGATTTTCGAAAAAAAGGAAAGGGGTACCCCTTCTCATTTTTTTGGGCGAAAAAATTTTTTGTCGAGAATCGGATAATCTCAATGATATTCTCCATGGAAATGACCTGCTGATTCCAAATATGTCTGCCGTTCCTCGATTCCGACGCCTCCTGCGATTTTACTAATAAAAAACGAGAGAAAAAAAAAGTGGAAAAAAATAAAAAGTAAATCGTCGATTAAAAATCGTAGGAATTTTTTATTTCAAATCGGTTTGCAGTTTTTGAAAGTGTAGGTTCCACAGATTCGAATAATAGGTATCATTCCTGCCTTCCGAATATTTCGAAAAATTTCAGATTTTTGAAAAAAAGGAAAGGGGTACCCCTTCTCATTTTTTTGGGCGAAAAAATTTTTTGTCGAGAATCGGATAATCTCAATGATATTCTCCATGGAAATGACCTGCTGATTCCAAATATGTCTGCCGTTCCTCGATTCCGACGCCTCCTGCGATTTTACTAATAAAAAACGAGAGAAAAAAAAAGTGGAAAAAAATAAAAAGTAAATCGTCGATTAAAAATCGTAGGAATTTTTTATTTCAAATCGGTTTGCAGTTTCTGAAAGTGTAGGTTCCACAGATTCGAACAATAGGTATCATTCCTGCCTTCCGAATATTTCGAAAAATTTCAGATTTTTGAAAAAAAGGAAAGGGGTACCCCTTCTCATTTTTTTGGGCGAAAAAATTTTTTGTCGAGAATCGGATAATCTCAATGATATTCTCCATGGAAATGACCTGCTGATTCCAAATATGTCTGCCGTTCCTCGATTCCGACGCCTCCTGCGATTTTACTAATAAAAAACGAGAGAAAAAAAAAGTGGAAAAAAATAAAAAGTAAATCGTCGATTAAAAATCGTAGGAATTTTTTATTTCAAATCGGTTAGCAGTTTTTGAAAGTGTAGGTTCCACAGATTCGAATAATAGGTATCATTCCTGCCTTCCGAATATTTCAAAAAATTTCAGATTTTTGAAAAAAAGGAAAGGGGTACCCCTTCTCATTTTTTTGGGCGAAAAAATTTTTTGTCGAGAATCGGATAATCTCAATGATATTCTCCATGGAAATGACCTGCTGATTCCAAATATGTCTGCCGTTCCTCGATTCCGACGCCTCCTGCGATTTTACTAATAAAAAACGAGAGAAAAAAAAGTCGAAAAAAATAAAAAGTAAATCGTCGATTAAAAATCGTAGGAATTTTTTATTTCAAATCGGTTTGCAGTTTCTGAAAGTGTAGGTTCCACAGATTCGAACAATAGGTATCATTCCTGCCTTCCGAATATTTCGAAAAATTTCAGATTTTTGAAAAAAAGGAAAGGGGTACCCCTTCTCATTTTTTTGGGCGAAAAATTTTTTTGTCGAGAATCGGATAATCTCAATGATATTCTCCATGGAAATGACCTGCTGATTTCAAATATGTCTGCCGTTCCTCGATTCCGACGCCTCCTGCGATTTTACTAATAAAAAACGAGAGAAAAAAAAGTCGACAAAAATAAAAAGTAAATCGTCGATTAAAAATCGTAGGAATTTTTTATTTCAAATCGGTTTGCAGTTTCCAAAAGTGTAGGTTCCACAGATTCGAACAATAGGTATCATTCCTGCCTTCCGAATATTTCGAAAAATTTCAGATTTTTGAAAAAAAGGAAAGGGGTACCCCTTCTCATTTTTTTGGGCGAAAAAATTTTTTGTCGAGAATCGGATAATCTCAATGATATTCTCCATGGAAATGACCTGCTGATTCCAAATATGTCTGCCGTTCCTCGATTCCGACGCCTCCTGCGATTTTACTAATGAAAAACGAGAGAAAAAAAAGTGGAAAAAAATAAAAAGTAAATCGTCGATTAAAAATCGTAGGAATTTTTTATTTCAAATCGGTTTGCAGTTTCTGAAAGTGTAGGTTCCACAGATTCGAACAATAGGTATCATTCCTGCCTTCCGAATATTTCGAAAAATTTTAGATTTTTGAAAAAAAGGAAAGGGGTACCCCTTCTCATTTTTTTGGGCGAAAAATTTTTTTGTCGAGAATCGGATAATCTCAATGATATTCTCCATGGAAATGACCTGCTGATTTCAAATATGTCTGCCGTTCCTCGATTCCGACGCCTCCTGCGATTTTACTAATAAAAAACGAGAGAAAAAAAAGTCGACAAAAATAAAAAGTAAATCGTCGATTAAAAATCGTAGGAATTTTTTATTTCAAATCGGTTTGCAGTTTCCAAAAGTGTAGGTTCCACAGATTCGAACAATAGGTATCATTCCTGCCTTCCGAATATTTCGAAAAATTTCAGATTTTTGAAAAAAAGGAAAGGGGTACCCCTTCTCATTTTTTTGGGCGAAAAAATTTTTTGTCGAGAATCGGATAATCTCAATGATATTCTCCATGGAAATGACCTGCTGATTCCAAATATGTCTGCCGTTCCTCGATTCCGACGCCTCCTGCGATTTTACTAATGAAAAACGAGAGAAAAAAAAGTGGAAAAAAATAAAAAGTAAATCGTCGATTAAAAATCGTAGGAATTTTTTATTTCAAATCGGTTTGCAGTTTCTGAAAGTGTAGGTTCCACAGATTCGAACAATAGGTATCATTCCTGCCTTCTGAATATTTCGAAAAATTTCAGATTTTTGAAAAAAAGGAAAAGGGTACCCCTTCTCATTTTTTTGGACGAAAAATTTTTTTGTCGAGAATCGGATAATCTCAATGATATTCTCCATGGAAATGACCTGCTGATTTCAAATATGTCTGCCGTTCCTCGATTCCGACGCCTTCTGCGATTTTACTAATAAAAAACGAGAGAAAAAAAAGTCGACAAAAATAAAAAGTAAATCGTCGATTAAAAATCGTAGGAATTTTTTATTTCAAATCGGTTTGCAGTTTCTGAAAGTGTAGGTTCCACCGATTCGAACAATAGGTATCATTCCTGCCTTCCGAATATTTCGAAAAATTTCAGATTTTTGAAAAAAAGGAAAGGGGTACCCCTTCTCATTTTTTTGGGCGAAAAAATTTTTTGTCGAGAATCGGATAATCTCAATGATATTCTCCATGGAAATGACCTGCTGATTCCAAATATGTCTGCCGTTCCTCGATTCCGACGCCTCCTGCGATTTTACTAATAAAAAACGAGAGAAAAAAAAAGTGGAAAAAAATAAAAAGTAAATCGTCGATTAAAAATCGTAGGAATTTTTTATTTCAAATCGGTTTGCAGTTTCTGAAAGTGTAGGTTCCACAGATTCGAACAATAGGTATCATTCCTGCCTTCCGAATATTTCGAAAAATTTCAGATTTTTGAAAAAAAGGAAAGGGGTACTCCTTCTCATTTTTTTGGGCGAAAAAATTTTTTGTCGAGAATCGGATAATCTCAATGATATTCTCCATGGAAATGACCTGCTGATTCCAAATATGTCTGCCGTTCCTCGATTCCGACGCCTCCTGCGATTTTACTAATAAAAAACGAGAGAAAAAAAAAGTGGAAAAAAATAAAAAGTAAATCGTCGATTAAAAATCGTAGGAATTTTTTATTTCAAATCGGTTAGCAGTTTTTGAAAGTGTAGGTTCCACAGATTCGAATAATAGGTATCATTCCTGCCTTCCGAATATTTCGAAAAATTTCAGATTTTTGAAAAAAAGGAAAGGGGTACCCCTTCTCATTTTTTTGGGCGAAAAAATTTTTTGTCGAGAATCGGATAATCTCAATGATATTCTCCATGGAAATGACCTGCTGATTCCAAATATGTCTGCCGTTCCTCGATTCCGACGCCTCCTGCGATTTTACTAATAAAAAACGAGAGAAAAAAAAGTCGAAAAAAATAAAAAGTAAATCGTCGATTAAAAATCGTAGGAATTTTTTATTTCAAATCGGTTTGCAGTTTCTAAAAGTGTAGGTTCCACAGATTCGAACAATAGGTATCATTCCTGCCTTCCGAATATTTCGAAAAATTTCAGATTTTTGAAAAAAAGGAAAGGGGTACCCCTTCTCATTTTTTTGGGCGAAAAAATTTTTTGTCGAGAATCGGATAATCTCAATGATATTCTCCATGGAAATGACCTGCTGATTCCAAATATGTTTGCCGTTCCTCGATTCCGACGCCTCCTGCGATTTTACTAATGAAAAACGAGAGAAAAAAAAGTGGAAAAAAATAAAAAGTAAATCGTCGATTAAAAATCGTAGGAATTTTTTATTTCAAATCGGTTTGCAGTTTCTGAAAGTGTAGGTTCCACAGATTCGAACAATAGGTATCATTCCTGCCTTCCGAATATTTCGAAAAATTTCAGATTTTTGAAAAAAAGGAAAGGGGTACCCCTTCTCATTTTTTTGGGCGAAAAATTTTTTTGTCGAGAATCGGATAATCTCAATGATATTCTCCATGGAAATGACCTGCTGATTTCAAATATGTCTGCCGTTCCTCGATTCCGACGCCTCCTGCGATTTTACTAATAAAAAACGAGAGAAAAAAAAGTCGACAAAAATAAAAAGTAAATCGTCGATTAAAAATCGTAGGAATTTTTTATTTCAAATCGGTTTGCAGTTTCCAAAAGTGTAGGTTCCACAGATTCGAACAATAGGTATCATTCCTGCCTTCCGAATATGTCGAAAAATTTCAGATTTTTGAAAAAAAGGAAAGGGGTACCCCTTCTCATTTTTTTGGGCGAAAAAATTTTTTGTCGAGAATCGGATAATCTCAATGATATTCTCCATGGAAATGACCTGCTGATTCCAAATATGTCTGCCGTTCCTCGATTCCGACGCCTCCTGCGATTTTACTAATGAAAAACGAGAGAAAAAAAAGTGGAAAAAAATAAAAAGTAAATCGTCGATTAAAAATCGTAGGAATTTTTTATTTCAAATCGGTTTGCAGTTTCTGAAAGTGTAGGTTCCACAGATTCGAACAATAGGTATCATTCCTGCCTTCCGAATATTTCGAAAAATTTTAGATTTTTGAAAAAAAGGAAAGGGGTACCCCTTCTCATTTTTTTGGGCGAAAAATTTTTTTGTCGAGAATCGGATAATCTCAATGATATTCTCCATGGAAATGACCTGCTGATTTCAAATATGTCTGCCGTTCCTCGATTCCGACGCCTCCTGCGATTTTACTAATAAAAAACGAGAGAAAAAAAAGTCGACAAAAATAAAAAGTAAATCGTCGATTAAAAATCGTAGGAATTTTTTATTTCAAATCGGTTTGCAGTTTCCAAAAGTGTAGGTTCCACAGATTCGAACAATAGGTATCATTCCTGCCTTCCGAATATTTCGAAAAATTTCAGATTTTTGAAAAAAAGGAAAGGGGTACCCCTTCTCATTTTTTTGGGCGAAAAAATTTTTTGTCGAGAATCGGATAATCTCAATGATATTCTCCATGGAAATGACCTGCTGATTCCAAATATGTCTGCCGTTCCTCGATTCCGACGCCTCCTGCGATTTTACTAATGAAAAACGAGAGAAAAAAAAGTGGAAAAAAATAAAAAGTAAATCGTCGATTAAAAATCGTAGGAATTTTTTATTTCAAATCGGTTTGCAGTTTCTGAAAGTGTAGGTTCCACAGATTCGAACAATAGGTATCATTCCTGCCTTCCGAATATTTCGAAAAATTTTAGATTTTTGAAAAAAAGGAAAGGGGTACCCCTTCTCATTTTTTTGGGCGAAAAATTTTTTTGTCGAGAATCGGATAATCTCAATGATATTCTCCATGGAAATGACCTGCTGATTTCAAATATGTCTGCCGTTCCTCGATTCCGACGCCTCCTGCGATTTTACTAATAAAAAACGAGAGAAAAAAAAGTGGAAAAAAATAAAAAGTAAATCGTCGATTAAAAATCGTAGGAATTTTTTATTTCAAATCGGTTTGCAGTTTCTGAAAGTGTAGGTTCCACAGATTCGAACAATAGGTATCATTCCTGCCTTCTGAATATTTCGAAAAATTTCAGATTTTTGAAAAAAAGGAAAGGGGTACCCCTTCTCATTTTTTTGGACGAAAAATTTTTTTGTCGAGAATCGGATAATCTCAATGATATTCTCCATGGAAATGACCTGCTGATTTCAAATATGTCTGCCGTTCCTCGATTCCGACGCCTTCTGCGATTTTACTAATAAAAAACGAGAGAAAAAAAAGTCGACAAAAATAAAAAGTAAATCGTCGATTAAAAATCGTAGGAATTTTTTATTTCAAATCGGTTTGCAGTTTCTGAAAGTGTAGGTTCCACCGATTCGAACAATAGGTATCATTCCTGCCTTCCGAATATTTCGAAAAATTTCAGATTTTTGAAAAAAAGGAAAGGGGTACCCCTTCTCATTTTTTTGGGCGAAAAAATTTTTTGTCGAGAATCGGATAATCTCAATGATATTCTCCATGGAAATGACCTGCTGATTCCAAATATGTCTGCCGTTCCTTGATTCCGACGCCTCCTGCGATTCTACTAATAAAAAACGAGAGAAAAAAAAGTCGAAAAAAATAAAAAGTAAATCGTCGATTAAAAATCGTAGGAATTTTTTATTTCAAATCGGTTTGCAGTTTCTGAAAGTGTAGGTTCCACCGATTCGAACAATAGGTATCATTCCTGCCTTCCGAATATTTCGAAAAATTTCAGATTTTTGAAAAAAAGGAAAGGGGTACCCCTTCTCATTTTTTTGGGCGAAAAAATTTTTTGTCGAGAATCGGATAATCTCAATGATATTCTCCATGGAAATGACCTGCTGATTCCAAATATGTCTGCCGTTCCTCGATTCCGACGCCTCCTGCGATTTTACTAATAAAAAACGAGAGAAAAAAAAAGTCAAAAAAAATAAAAAGTAAATCGTCGATTAAAAATCGTAGGAATTTTTTATTTCAAATCGGTTTGCAGTTTCTGAAAGTGTAGGTTCCACAGATTCGAACAATAGGTATCATTCCTGCCTTCCGAATATTTCGAAAAATTTCAGATTTTTGAAAAAAAGGAAAGGGGTACCCCTTCTCATTTTTTTAGGCGAAAAAATTTTTTGTCGAGAATCGGATAATCTCAATGATATTCTCCATGGAAATGACCTGCTGATTCCAAATATGTCTGCCGTTCCTTGATTCCGACGCCTCCTGCGATTCTACTAATAAAAAACGAGAGAAAAAAAAGTCGAAAAAAATAAAAAGTAAATCGTCGATTAAAAATCGTAGGAATTTTTTATTTCAAATCGGTTTGCAGTTTCTGAAAGTGTAGGTTCCACCGATTCGAACAATAGGTATCATTCCTGCCTTCCGAATATTTCGAATAATTTCAGATTTTTGAAAAAAAGGAAAGGGGTACCCCTTCTCATTTTTTTGGGCGAAAAAATTTTTTGTCGAGAATCGGATAATCTCAATGATATTCTCCATGGAAATGACCTGCTGATTCCAAATATGTCTGCCGTTCCTCGATTCCGACGCCTCCTGCGATTTTACTAATAAAAAACGAGAGAAAAAAAAAGTCAAAAAAAATAAAAAGTAAATCGTCGATTAAAAATCGTAGGAATTTTTTATTTCAAATCGGTTTGCAGTTTCTGAAAGTGTAGGTTCCACCGATTCGAACAATAGGTATCATTCCTGCCTTCCGAATATTTCGAAAAATTTCAGATTTTTGAAAAAAAGGAAAGGGGTACCCCTTCTCATTTTTTTGGGCGAAATAATTTTTTGTCGAGAATCGGATAATCTCAATGATATTCTTCATGGAAATGACCTGCTGATTCCAAATATGTCTGCCGTTCCTCGATTCCGACGCCTCCTGCGATTTTACTAATAAAAAACGAGAGAAAAAAAAAGTGGAAAAAAATAAAAAGTAAATCGTCGATTAAAAATCGTAGGAATTTTTTATTTCAAATCGGTTTGCAGTTTCTGAAAGTGTAGGTTCCACCGATTCGAACAATAGGTATCATTCCTGCCTTCCGAATATTTCGAAAAATTTCAGATTTTTGAAAAAAAGGAAAGGGGTACCCCTTCTCATTTTTTTGGGCGAAAAATTTTTTTGTCGAGAATCGGATAATCTCAATGATATTCTCCATGGAAATGACCTGCTGATTCCAAATATGTCTGCCGTTCCTCGATTCCGACGCCTCCTGCGATTTTACTAATAAAAAACGAGAGAAAAAAAAAGTGGAAAAAAATAAAAAGTAAATCGTCGATTAAAAATCGTAGGAATTTTTTATTTCAAATCGGTTTGCAGTTTTTGAAAATGTAGGTTCCACAGATTCGAATAATAGGTATCATTCCTGCCTTCCGAATATTTCGAAAAATTTCAGATTTTTGAAAAAAAGGAAAGGGGTACCCTAGAGTCCCTTTAATCAGAGTCCTGCAAACGCGACGCCATATTAACGCAAGTTGTTACATTTCACCCACAGAATGTCAACGTCCAACTACATACGAGGTTATCTATGCTCAAATTTTCTATAGCTTCTTACGGGATCGGCGGCCATATTTGCGCGAGTTCGAACAGCCAATCATGAAGAGGACGTGCGTTTGCAGGACTCTGAATCAAGGGACTCTACTTTAGACCTACCTGTGTCGCTATCTTTTGAAAGTCATTGCGAACGGTAGCGATCAATATCCGTTAATTGTCCGGAAGTTGCCTCAACAAGGCGTGATGTAACTTCCGCAATTCAAACGTAATATACGATTGGTGTTTGAAAAAGGAGAAATAATGCGAATAATGGAAGAAGTTTTGAAGAAAAACGGTAGGGTAATGAAAGAAAAACAGATATGTAATATCACCAGCGATTTGTTACAAATAAAAATAAATTTATTTACTCTTGTATTGATTCGTTTTTTTCATGTAATTTTCAAAAATTGTAATATTTTGCGATATATATTTAGCTGTGCCATTATTATATGTACTAGTATATTAATTGCTGAATAATAATTCTGTAATAAAGGCGAAGCGTTACATGAGGGTATAATACATATAATGTTATTATTATGTAGTTAAGTAAAATAATAGCATTTGATAAATTGTAAACCTGACAATTTCTTTCCATTTTGTATTTCAACTTTTTTTTTCCTTATTTAAATAATAAATGTACAGCCTTGTTGTTCATCTTTATATATACAAAATATTTTTGCACTTATAAATATATATTGAGAATTAAAGTAAATAAAAAAAAATCAGATCATGGTACGATACTCACTAATTGTATCTTTTTAAAAGTCATCGAAGGTAGGTACAATGCTGCCTTACTCTGCACGCACAACAACGCAAAGATAAAAGTGTCATTTCATGTGTTTTAATCGAAATTGGCTAAGAAGCGTGCGCAGATCCATGTTAGTAGATTAAAATTAAACGATCAGTCTATTGAAGTAAATACAAAACGTTATTCGTGTAATAATATACGTCAAGTATGTGTATAGTATGTGTTTTATATCAAACTATAGATATCATATTTATAATTATAGGTAATTAATTTCTCACGTGTTAATTAAGCGTAGCAAAATTATAATCAATTTTATATAGTAACAACGTTTCTCCGTGAAGAGAAAAGAAAGAAAAAAAAAAAAGGAATCATTCAGTCAATGTCAAAAGTGCTAATAATTCGGAACGGTTCGAATTTCAACGAATATTTAATCTAAAATTATCAGAATATACTGTATATGAATATCAAAGTCGAATGTATGAAGTTTATAATAGTTAGATGAAAGAATGTGCAATTCGGGCAAAAAAATATATTGAAAAATTCGAATGCACAAATAATATCGAGCGGTGAAAATGAAGTTAAAACTTTCAGCGTTTGCAAGTGAAGAAAATTCTCAGTTTCATGTGTAGGTGTAATATGTAAAAAAATAGAATCAAATGGAGCCGATGACTAACTGGCGATGACAAAGCCGTTAGAAATGATTATCAGCTCGAATGTCAACCGCTTTTATCCGCTATAAATAGAATATCCGGGGTCCGATGAACGAGATTCACATATTATGTATGTGTATGTAAATCCTGTAGAAAACGCGTGTTTAAACAAAGAGAATATATATGGCTGATGACGAAACATTGTGGGAGCCTTTTTTTTTTTACTGTCGAGATAATAAAACTGCGAAAGACCAGCCCGATAATCGCAATCTAAATTCTCTAGCGATAGCACTTCTTTACATCTGCAGCAGAATTAACGATCGATCAATTCATCCGGGATGTTGATTTTCAGGAGCGTTGTTACAGTTTGGGCTGAAAGTCGCAGGCTCTTGCATCAGGGTTCTTGTCTCTTCTTCTTGATCCGACAAAGTCGAGGCTGCTGCCTGGTGGCCCAAAGCACCCTGTTTGATTTTAGGGTGGCTTGGCACCTCGGTTAGTACTGGCCCGTACTGCGAAGGGGAACCCACCAGCAAGTCAGTTGACGGGTTCAAACCGCCCAACATCTTTTGTCATAGTAATAAAAGTGGTGCGTAAGGTACAAATAAAGAATAAGCGGGACAGGGCGCGATTAATCAATCCATTAGAAAATATACCAAAAATATCTCCAAATTAATAATCATACGACAATCGGCGGTGGGACTAAATCAATCAACGGGTCTAAACGCATTATGGGGGTAAAATCAATTCATATTTTTAACGGCAAGCGCTTCGGCACAGCTGTTAATGAAATACAAATAGACTAGAAACAAATACTCCTCGATCATAATGTTTTATTGCATAAATCTTATGCAAAACTGAGCCGAAGCGCTTTGCCTGAGTATCAATAGCTCGTATAAATACATACTTGTCCTCCGCCACCAGAAGGTTCGTTCCTCGGAGACTCGTTCCTCCTGAAGAATCTTAGCCATGCCCAGAGGAGGCCAAGAACAATACCAACAACGACTAGCGTGGCGCCAACGGCTATCGTTCTCCCATTCGAGACATCCCCGTCATCTTGATCTTTGTGAACGAGGGATGGATCTGACCCTTCGTTCGTTGGTTTTGTTGCATTTGGTGGAGAAGCTTCGATTGTTGACTTAGACTCCTGAAAACTCAAAGACAAGCTACATTAGTGGAACAATTCCCTCTTTCTTTTTAACTCATCATCGTAAAGCACTCAGCCACTCGTTATCACCTCGGAATAGCCACCAGAGGCTAGGTCGATTATGGTGACTAGTAGACCAGCGGCAAATATAGAGACTGCAGCTGAAAGCAGAGCCCATTCTAGCCACTTCCTGATGCTGACTTTAGGCCTGGAGACTGAGACACCGAGGAAACCACCAACCCCAGTATCGTATGAGTAGCCAACAGTGGTTGGCTGGTATACAGCCCCGCTGTCCGGCATTCCAGATGGGATGTTCTTTTGTTTTTATTATCACGATTGCCTTGTCTGGGCAGGTTTTCAAAGGGGTATTTTTGTACCACAAAAGGTGTAAGTCAGTTGACAGTCACACCGTGGCAAACCATGGGCATATTTCACCACTGCTTACGTATGTATGTACGTGGGTGCTGATTACCCTTTGATTCAAAAGGATGAAAAACAGGCAGAACTTGGATTTGACTGATCAAAAAATTCACTCGAGACTCTTGTTGATCTTGAATTATCTCGACTGACAGACTAGACTGCTGAAACGTCGCAGTACGCGATCAGTATGCACGGTATCATCGCGAAGCTAATAAGTTAAGCACGAGCATAAATGCGCAGCATTTTCATACGGTGGACTACAGGTCGTTTCGAACCGTGAAGCCAGGGCGATTTTCGAGAGCGTGAGAGAAAGCGGTATGCGATAAGGATCGCTGTCTCTCTTCGCGCATGCGCTGTGTGCCTTAAATTAACAGCTTTTCATATCGCAGCTCAGGGTTGCGCGCGCAGAAAGAGAGACCGACGCTCTTCACATTCTATTCCCATCTCACTATCGTTGTGGCTTCAGTTCTGACGGATTATATCCCTACCAGTTATTGAGCCCGCCGCGCAGCAGCTCGCCAGTCGAAAAAGAATGTACTATTTATCACCGTCATGGCGGACGTACGGGATTTGAATTCGCATAAGAACTACGGATCGTCTCAAAAAATATAAAACTTTATTACTATACACCGTACTCAGCGTACATGAAATTAACTGAAATAGAAATTAGCGTATCGATCAACGTTTCCAGGTTTGTTTCTTTGGCGGTTGGGTGATAAGTGGTTTCCGTATTTCATTCGGTTTTCGAACTATCTCGGTTATCTCTGCATGATGCGCTGCGAGGGTAAATGTAAATTGATTATTGTTTGATAGATAGAAATCACGGCAAGACGCAATTTAATATAGAAATCTGAATAAGACACCGAACACACCTTTGTAGTACTCCATTTCCCGCCGAGCTATCACATTCTGGAGTATAAACGCCTCGTAAGTAGTTTTCAAGTCGTGGACAGTGATGAACCTGTGAACGTCTATGATAGGCTTACCGTTTGCCCACTCCAGTTTACCTAACAGAATGTAAACCGCACCGTTTTTCTGCGGGTTTTATAGACACAGTTTATTGCAAACATTATAATCTTTCATCAACTTCCGTTCACGGCATACTCACCACTCTTCTGTCTCCCAATGTTGAAGGGTCTGTGACTGAGTCTGGAAACGGAAGTTCTCTAGCCTTCGACTTCTTAGCGTTCGCATCTGCTGCTTTATCTGACTCTTTTTTATCCCCATGTTTCTTTTTCTGGATTTTTTTCTTCTTGTTATTTGGGTCCAATTTCTTAGACTTGATGTTTATACTGTTAGTGAATGGTCTCAGCTCGCGATTGGTTCCTCTGGTCAGTGGAACCTGGACCAAACCTGCCGATTCGTCGATAGACTCTATCAGATAAAACTCGTTTTCGAGTCTCCGTACTGTGCCGATTGTTCGTATCGTCGTGATGCAGGTCTGCCAGTTATTCTCGGTGAAATAATTCGGTATATCTTCGAGGGCAACCGGTACGTAGGGTGCGGCCCCTTCGTGGATGTTGTGTCTGTAAGATATGGGCGGAAATACTTGGACTTCAAAGATATTATTGTCCTTAGTTTCGCGGGAATCAGTCCCACTGAGCTCCCCTGGTGCTTTGCATTTGAAGTAATAGTAATCCTGACGAGCGGGCGGGTTGCTGAAACGAAAAAAAAAAATCTTTGCTATTTCTAACTATTCTTCAAACAAAAACTCCGCACACTCGAAACGTATGTTCCATAATCTCTTCCATAATCAATTTTGGATCTACAGTCGCGTTCAAAAATTCGTAAAACATTTTTTGTCGAGAATTAGACCAACTTCAGACTGTGATATACCCAGAAACGCCTCAAATTAAACAAAATGATCAACAGCAAATTTTTAGGAAATTTCCTCTACTTTGCCACCGCTTAGGAATTTTCGAGTTTTATCAATTCTTGAAAAAGTGACATTCGATCAATTGAAATTAAAAAATTGGTAAAAATTTAAAAAGTTTTACTTGTAAAAAAATAGAGTTAGAAGATAGTTAGAAATGTTAGTGTTCTTTTCGGGGGTAAGAAATGAAACACCGGAAATATGTGGTTGGGGAGAATTTGTACAAGGGAATTTTATTTTATTAAAAAACAACAGAAACAAATAATACTAGGTTCAACATGTCTGCTACACTGCGTTTTCTTCCTCCTGATTGGAAACGACCGTCCATTTCTCGGACCGTTCCAACAATGCAGAGTTTGGCGCTCCAATAAGAGACCTTCCAATTTTAATGCCTTTCTGATCTCTCTCCAAGAATTGTTCAGCCACGTCCATGAGCTGATCCTTGGTCACAGCCTTGAGCTGAGTTCTATGGCGCTGTACCTCGTCATCGGAAAGGTCATGAATGAACTTAGTCATGCCTTGGTTACCGGGAGGAATGGGAGAATCGATTTGTTGGAAAACGCCGAGTTTCGCTTCGTCGATTTCTTCCCGCGAGAAGCCGTTTTTCTTTAGAAAATCATACGTTCCATCGAATACTTCGAATGTTCGAATGGAGTTCGGGTCCCGGTACGAATAAAATGAGAAAACGCCGTCCGATGACACCTTCGCACCACCTCCGTAGGCGCCTCCCTTTTCCCTGACCTCAGGGTGAAGATAAATCGAGGTAATCAGCTTCGAAAGTATCCTCAAAGCCGCGTATCGAGGATCCGCGTATGGAACAGTGAGTATCGACTTCGAGGCGTAGTTTACTGGGAAAGGAAGAACGTGGTGAACCCCGCAGTTCTCTGGCTCTGGAGCCTCGCCGTCGGCGATGAATCGAGATTCGAGGGTAGCCTGGCCCTTGAGTTGTTTGTAAAAATCCTCGACCTCTTTGAGGGTGTGATCTTCACTGTCCGGAGATAAATTAAGGGCTGATCTGATCCGATTTTTGTTCAAAAGCGAGTCTGCTATTTGCTGCATCTGGTTCAGCACAGGGTTCAGATCCTTGGACTGAGCAATCCTCTTCATCTTTCCTACGAACTCGAGTCCTGAGACGCTTTCGCGACGCTTAGCAGCCGGTGAAACGAGACTGGCGGAGCTACATAGAGCGTAAATGTGCCCTGCATCGGCGATACCGTTCGCCAGATTAGCTGCGGTAACCTTGACCAAGGTTTCGAATCTCTTGACGTCTGTTAAATCGACGTTGTTGAAGAGCTCTGCCCACAGCTTCCACATATCGGCCGAATTCCGGTCCAAGCAAAACGACTGGAATAGGATACCCTCCTCGTACTTGAGGACGTGTTCCTTCGCGTCTGAGACGTGATGGGAGAGGCTGAGGCCGCCAGTCTTGAGCTGGGTCATGCGGTCAAAGGTTCTGTAGTCGTAATTTGCGGTTCCCATCTTTCCCACGATTGTATTAAAGAGCGGTACCAGGTCCCTGAGTTCGTCGTCGAGTTCTTGGACGCTGAGAATACCGCGGAAGTAGGTAACGTCGTTAGTCGGTTGAATGGCGAGCTGCAAAGGAACCCCGGCTACGGTGAGGTTTTTCAGATCAACGCGGTGCACGTCGTCTTCGAGATCCTCGATCTTGAGAGACGGGAGAACACCGGGGTCTTCTTTCTTCTCCTGTTCAGCCAATAGAGCCTGTCCATCTTCGAAGATCTTCTCAAACTCTTGTGCCGAAAGTTTTTTTAGTTTTTCATCAAGTATGGCGCGTTCCGCGGCGTCTTTTTTCTGCTCATACGTCTCCTCGGGTGACATGGTGAGCGTCAGTCTGTGCTTGTTTTCCTTGAGGTATTTGTTTACCAAGTCGCAAAGATGCCTGGGATTTCGTTCGAGTGATTTTCTCAGAGATTCAACAGCTCGGTTGACTTTCATGGCCTGAACAATGTCACCCTCATGGTTCCAGAGCGGAGTTAAATTCAGGAGAAGATTAAGCCCGAAATTCGAGGTCTGGTGTTTGATCTGAAGCTCTATACCGTGGAGAACAGCTTCAACGTGACTTTCCTCAAATCCATCCTTCAAAACGCGATCCACAGTATCTCTCACGATTTCTTCAACCTTTGAAAAGTCCTTGGGGGAAACACCCTGCAGCCCAACAACGAAAGTGGTGTCTCTGGAGTGGGCATCGTATCCCGTAACGGGGCTGAATCCCGCACCGATATTTGGCTCGACTAATGACTTGTAAAAGGCCGAATTTGGACCCTTCAGAAGCAGCTGAGACAGAACCTGAAGTTCGAAAGTCTCCTGAACGTTGGTAATGTCGGAACAGAGGAACCCAATTGCAATAGAAGACTGTTTCTCTGGATTCTGGGCCATAGGATCCGGTCTACAGTGAATGTGTTCAGTCCTAGGTCGGTCCCAGCGTTTTTCTGGTGGTACTCTAGTCGCGGATGAGTCAACTCGGTTGGTTTGCACGAGGTACTGATCGTTTACGACCTTGAGATGATCGTCGAGAGGGAAATTTCCGTAGGAATAAAATCTCGCGTTTGAAGGGTGATAATAAGTGGCGTGAAAATTGACTAGATCATCGTGTGTAAGTTGGGGAATAACGAGAGGATCACCTCCTGAAATAACAGCGTAGGTATGACTGGGTAGAATGGAGTTCAAAAGCCGTTCAGCAAATACGCTCTGGTTTTCACTGAAAGCTCCTTTCATCTCGTTGAACACGACACCCTTGAATATTACTGGAGAAGACTTATCGTGAACGTCTGTATGTTCAAGACGCCAACCTTCCTGACGAAAATCCAGAAGTCTCAGATTCGGCCTGAACACAGAGTCCAGATAGACTGCCTGAAGGTTACGAAAGTCCTTGATATTTTGGGTCGAAAATGGATAGACCGTGTAGTCAGGGCCAGTCATGGCGTTCATAAAAGTTGCAAGAGACCGACGAAGCATTTTAAAAAACGGATCTCGGCAGGGGAATTTCTCGCTTCCACACAAGGTCGTATGTTCCAGGATGTGGGGAAGTCCTGTCGAGTCGGTTGGCGTCGTCCTGAATCCGATCGCGAAAACATTATTAGCGTCCTCTCGTTGCAAGTGAAGATATTGCGCTGCGGTAGCGAGGTGTTCCAGCTTTACAGCCGTCAGTTTTAGTTCCTCTACGTCCGTGACCTGGTTGACCTTGAACCCGTGGATGGTCTGCCCCTCCCGATACCCAACGTGCTGTTTTCCGCCAACGGCGACTCGGGCGTCGAGGGAAAATCTGGCGGTTCCTAGCCTGTGCCTCAGACCCGGAAGACCTCTTCTACAGGCAGCCTCGAAAAGGCGTGACATTGCGATTCAGATGATTTTGAAGACCGGACGATGACCGAAGCCGGAATCTAGCTGATGCAACAAGGAGAAACGATTGACGTTCGTGTTTGTTGTTCTCGTTATGAGCCGGCGTTTTGTTCTAGTGTATTTTCGAATGTTCATAAACGATGGATCAATCAATTGGTGGAATTTTATCGAGTTAAAGACCATTATTCAAATCCTGTTTACTGACAATTGAAAATACACGAAAACTAAAAAAAAAAAGCGCCTTTGGTTGATCGACGATAAATCTAACCTATAAGTCCGGATAATCACGCTTCGCTGATCGCTCTGTAGAAGTCAGCCGCTTGTGTGTTGTCCGTGAACTGATGCGATAAGCGCACGCATCTAGGCGATGGCCCAGGAGTATGTGAAACACAGACACGCGTACTAATGATAGGCCTGCTTCGGGAGCCAATAGCAACGTCGAGTTGACAAGAAATGACCTATCGACAGTCTCGGAAATTTACCCAGCCAGTAACGATTGAGTTAAATTCGGCACTAGATGGCAGATGATCGTAGACAACTCTTGTGATTCGCACGTGGTCATTTATGCGCAGAACTTCTCGGAGTAAGGAGGTTTAACCTCAAATTCCGAGGCAAGATGCGTCGTGTGGCGGTCGGTGTGTCCGGAGGAGTGGACAGCGCCGTGTCAGCGTTGTTGTTGAAGAGAAAAGGTTTGCTCGTGGCAAAATAACAAATACAGTCAAGAAGCCGCGAGGGTTCAAACCTATTCTCTCAACTCAGCGCGCGGTCATGACGATTTTCAGGCTTCGATGTGATAGGAGTGTTCATGCAGAACTGGGACGTGAATGACGAGATTGGGGTTTGCACGATAGAACGAGACTACGAGGACGCCGGGCGAGTATGCCGCAGACTCGGCGTTCCTCTTACTCGCGTTAATTTCGTCAAAGAATATTGGAACGACGTGTTCAGGTAAAAAGGGATTCTCAGAACGATCCCCCTAAAGACGGATCCCAAATTTGATAGTGAATTTTCATTTCTAGTAACTTGCTGAAGGACTACGAGACCGGATATACACCAAACCCTGACATCAGGTGCAATGAGCTAATAAAATTTCGCGCATTTTATGACTACGCAAGAAATGAATTAGCCGCAGACGCAGTGGCCACTGGGCATTATGCAAACACAACTTTCGGGCCTTACCTCGAAAGCTATAAGCCTGATACCAGTAAGAAAAATTCTGCAAAAGTCCTGCACCTGACTCACCTTTTTCGAGTACGACGAGCACTACAGATTTCCATTATTTTCTTTCCAGATGTAAGCCTCCTGAAAGCAAAAGACGAATTTAAAGATCAGACTTTCTTTCTTTCACAAATACCTCAGGACTCTCTAAGGGGAAGTATGTTTCCAGTTGGTCAATATTTGAAGAAAGATGTGATACAAATGGCGAAAGAAAATGGGCTTGACGATGTTGCGAGGAAGAAGGAAAGCATGGGAATCTGTTTCATCGGTAGTCGAAGTTTTCAGAATTTCATTTCTGAGGTTTGTCAGGTTTTACCTAACGGTAAAAACTAGAAGGACAAGAAAACTGTACAGCTCTAATTTTCAGTACGTCGAAAACAAGCCTGGGAATTTTATAGATTTAGAGACAGGCGCTGTTGTTGGAAAGCATAACGGTATACATCACTGGACTTTGGGACAAGGGTGCAAAATTGGCGGTGTTAAAAAGCCGTATTTTGTTTACCGTAAAGACACTCAGAGCAACGATATCCACGTGGTATGTATCGTTGATTCTTTTTCAACGTGTTATAAAAGTACAGATTTATTTATTCTCAGGTCCAAGGAACCGACCACCCTGCTTTATACTCGGAATTACTGATGACAGACAAAGTCCATTGGATAAATCCAGACTGGGCAGACCCTGGGATATTGAAAGATGCTTTAGACTGCGACTTCCGGTTTCAACACACCAAGAAACTTGTGCCTTGCAGAATATTCAAGACTGTGGACGATCGCTTGATCATCAAGCTTGAAAGACCAGTCCGAGCTCTGACCCCTGGACAAGTAAGTTGCAAAAAAGAACTGATATTTTCATCCGAAATTTAACTGAACGATTTCTTGCAGTTCGCGGTATTGTATTTTGGTGACGAGTGCCTGGGGGGTGCCAGGATACTGAAAGCTGGGCCATCGCTCTATACGTTGAAACAAAACAATGTCAAGGCAATTTTATCGGATTTGAACGATTCGGAAAACGAGGAGAGCAGAAATCTTTCTATTCAAGGATTAGAAAAAACTTGACGATGTATTCCTTTGATAAATTGTTTGTTAGAAGTTTGTTACTTGATGATGAAAACACGCCACGTATAAAAATAACTAATCTTTAAAAACAACGACAAATTACTTACGTTACAACCTCAACCCAGCGCTCGAATTATTTGAGGTTAGACGATTCAAGCTAGCGCGCGAAAAAAGTTATGTCAAATTGATCAGTTTACCGTTCGGCCGCTAAAGCGCCAATGTAATCAAGTCAGATTCCTGGGGGGGTTGGGCGGGGCTGAGTGAGCTGACACGTCGTAAACAGACAAATCTCCTCTGGCTCACGAGTATATCCGAGTGCTTTGGTCGTAGATAACATTTGAATCTCATCAATCACTGCGGCCAGAATTTATCAAAACATTTAAAAATCGCGTATGTGCAAGCATATCTACCCGCGATAGGAAATTTCCTGCCTTGTTTATTCTCCTCGGCGTTATAACCGAACATCCAAACCGCCGGGGGGCATCGAGTCGGTCGTCTGTCTCAAATAATAGATATTCGCCACTCAGCCCTCGGTAATCTTCTACTATCTCGTTTTCGTTCAACTCGAAGCTAAAACTTCTCGCAATCCAAAAAACCCTCGTATTTATATAATCCGAATCCTTATTGAGGTTAGATTTGACATAATAGCTGAGGTTAGGTTAGGTAGCCGGATCAGAATGAATACGGCATGCGGTCGTTTTCTCCTTTCGTATTTACGCCTAAATCAAAAATTATACGCAAGTGTACCAGGGGCGGGTAGTCGTTGCTTCGGAGGTTCCCCAGAGCATGAAAAAAGGCGAACTGTCGTCCTCCAAGAAGTCGCTAGGAACGTAAAACCATTTGGTAAAGTGGTCGTCGACGTTCCTTGCGATGTCGAGATACGTCCTACCGATTTTGACCGATACCCAGACATGAACGCTCTCCTTGTACGCGTCCTAGTCGACGAAGACGGTGCCCTAAACGGAAACGCGTCCCAGAGCCTCCTTTCTGTCGAGGTTAACGACAGGGATGTCTGGGAGGTGAAAGGCGAGGAACGCATCCCCGCGAACGCCAAATGCCTCATTGAGTCGCCGGTACGGTACGGTAAGAAATTTCCTCGATTTTTTTTATTCTGTTTACGATCAACGATCTATGTTTTTAATCAATTTCTCGCAATATCACGGATAGAGAGTTACTTTCTATCCGATTTGGTCTATTTTCATCATTTTAGTGAATTAAATCGTATCGAAAATAAAAAATACATACGTTTTAATTCTTTCCCCAGTAAACCAAAACGAATTAAAATGAATTGAGAGTGTCAAAAACAAAATAAATACGAATTAAATAAATTTGGAAAGAATTTGATAGCAATACTTTTTTATTATAAAGAAAGTCTTTCGAATTCTTTTGGATTACGTTTTTCACATACTCAATTCGTTTTGGTTTACTGGGTCTGTTATTGTATGTTGGCTACATTTGCTTTGCCGATTTTCTCTCATTAGTTAACGTTCCGAGGATTGTCAATATTTGGGTTTCGACAGGTGGCGAGTCAAACAAACCAATTATCGTCCTTGGTATACTTTGCTAAACTGCTAATCGTTCGAGCAATTTACATATAATTCAAAACAAATTTTCCATTTGCGATAGAGATCCCTAGTTATAAATTCTAAGAGTTCAAAACTATTGAAAAAGTATTGCAATTTCCAAGGCGCGGTATTTATCTAAGTTTCGGAAATCTGCTATTTAAGGATCTCCGCAGGAATTCTCAAGCTAAAAGATACCAAAATTACTTTCATTCAAAGACTCTGATGCTTGCGAATAAATATTTTCAAAAACTCTGTCTATTTTCAGACGTCGATGTCCGAGCGGCTGGAAGCAATAGCGTCGATGTATCTGGAATGGTGTCAGACTTGATCGTGGTTAGAACAGCGTCTGGTAATATAACAGGAGAGAAATTACAGGCTGGTCAAATGATCCTGTCCTCAGACGAGGGGGGTTCGGTAACACTGCGTCGTACACTTCAGGGGAATATCGAGATCAACACCGTAGACGGAGGGGTGAGGAAAGCCTCGACGAATCGCGTTTAAGTTTTCTAAACCATTTACAAATCACGAGCGGCTCCATATCTTACGTCAAATTTTCATTTACTTTAAAATAATTGCAGAATGTTCGTGGGGACAAATTCTTGGGTACGGATCTAAAGGTCTCGACGAAAAACGGAAATGTTGATATCGGCAGCAGCTACTGTACCAAATCCCGGTTCACAACCGAAAATGGGAATCTTACTCTTAACAATCTCCACATGGATTCAACAGTCGAAATACCCGGAACTGGAGCGTTGAATATCCGTAAGTATTTGAAATCTCCAAAAGCCGACGAGTCTTTATCAGATTCTTTGGGTATTTCATTCACAGTTTGCCTGGACGGTTCGTTGGATGCAAAACTAAACACTGGCCCATCGAGGATCAGGGTTGTCCGTCTCTCAGGTGATTCCCAAATATCGTCATCCGGAGATGTGGATCTTGTCGTGCCGGAAGACAACGACATACAATTAAGTCTAAAGGGTTGTAGACTGGACGTTGACGGTAGTATAAACGGAATGGAAGAGCACACACGAAGCGTTCAAAGGTTCAAAACTCTGAACGGAGAAAAATCTCTAAACGTGACGACTGATAAAAGTGTAAAGGTAAGTAGGGCCAGTTGGGCAGATACCCTGAACCTTGGTAGGTTCCTACGATAGATTTTAAAACTTTAAAAGTGAGTTGTTGAAAAGTCATATCCAAGGACAAGGTCAATTTCGCATTACGCTTGTAGTTTTACGCGTTAAATCGATGCCTGAAAAACGGTTCGGTTTCGTGTTTTATTATACGTAATAAGCAGCAGGTGGTCGGGTGTGTGGGATGGATGATAAAATCTCTATTTTTATTCATATTTTTATAAAATGTTTTCAACCATTGGTATTCAACGTGTAAACAACAATGATATTATGCTTCCTTTCACTTTTATACTACCTAGATATCTGTATTAGGTATGTACTATGCTGTACGATTGCGTACTATATCCAAAGTATATAGTACCTCTCATCAGCGCCGATAATATGACTATACTATGTAATTCTTACGAAGCTGTTCAATAAATATATTACTGTTTAAAAAAAAAAAAAAAAGTTTTCCTTTTATCCCCTTATTCCTGGGTCTTTTTGATTCGCGTCTCTGTCGTTTTGGTCGATCGTGCAGTTTTACTCCTTGCCCACTTCAAGTCTGTTGAGCTGCAGCGAAGTAGGTATTTTCAAAAGCCGACGATCGATCGTGGTCGGAATCCTTGCGCTCAACCAACAGTTGGAATGTTCGATTTTCAAAACTCCCGCCAGATGGTGTTGACCGTTTGGTCCCGCGCTTTGGTCCAGCGACTAGTGACGCGATGCGGCGTTCTTAAGAACCTTACGCCGTTAACGACAATCCCAAGATTTTGTGGAATGGAACAACAGGCAAAGTTCGATGAGATTTGAATTTTTCTTCTACTGTATTTGCAGAGATTTCAATGATGGATCTATCTGAATGTATTCTTGACGATGATAATTATTGCTAAGAATATCTGAAAATATGAAAAGGAAAATAATTTCATTCATTTTGATACCTACGAAAATTGATATTGATAGAATTATGCAATTCTGGCAATAGCTTCAAATCGTCGGATTTGACGTTTGGAAACTTTCTGACGTTCGTCAAACCCGTCGCCATATATCGAGTAGAAAGAGGCACTGAAGAGGACGAGGACATAGGCGCGACATAGTAAGAGTCAGGCTCGAGCGTCTCGGAGGCTTTCATTCCCACCCTAGGGAAATCTCGGGGGCCGATTCGATCGCCGGAGGGCCGAGGGCCGCGGGGTTCCGGGCTTGGCGCTTATTCGGAGTCATGTGACAACGCGCGGGATCCGATTTGATTACATTCGTTGGTTACTCTTTCATTGGACGCCGCGCCAAGCTCCCTCTCGTCCGCGTTGGGAATTTTAAATTTGATTATACTCGCCCGGGTGTCGCCTCCACCTCCTACCCTCCTCCTCTCTAACACAAACTCGCACAAACACGACGAAAACACCGAGACACGGACGAATCGTCTCCGTGTCGCTATAGTCGATCGAAAGCCGATTCTAGTATAGTATACGCAGAAACAAAAGAGTTGATAGGGGGGGGGGGGGGGGGGGGGGGGCAAAAATCAAATTGAAAACGAAGCGAATCTACTATTCCATCGTTTTTACCGCACCATACTACCATATACAGCTATACATAGACGTATACGTTGGATGGATCGTGCATTTATCCTGCTTGATAGATGCGACAAGGTCCCTACCCTTAGATATATATGTATGTATAGTTCCGTACGAGAGGAGACCAGGTGTGGCGGCAATTAAATAAATAATAAGAGTGTGAATTAGCCGCAAGATTGAGCGGCAATGAATGCGTTGTAAGGACGAGGCGCGTGTCCCAGAATCGCCCCCGGGGTCGGTTAATCGCTGGCCCGTTCTATTGAACACCCACGCGGTGGTGGAGGTGACCGCTGTCGTAGCCACGGCTAAATGGCACCCGGCCACAATGGGCCCCCTGCAGATATACGTACCCATTTCCTGCTGCACTATATAGTATATATAAGAAGAAGTGCACTGCAACAGCAGAACGAGATACGAGTGTTTATCCAAAGTTTATTGGTCAGATTCGACTGTAGACTTTGTATAGGGGAGAGCCGGGCAAAGTGGGCCCCCCCTGAAAATATTCCGTACTTTTTCGAAATGAACAAATGTTATAAAATTATTTATTTCAATTTTTTGCCTCCGGAGACTTGTGACAACGAATTAAATATATTTTACGAGAACTATAAGGGGAAACGGCCGGCAAAGTGAGCCTATACTAAATAAAAAATGGCACGAGTTGAGATTTTAATCGTTCAATCTCCTAATTTTTATTTTCCGATTAAAATATGGTCAATTATCTGATGTCAAAAGTCTCCGGATGCGAGAGAATAAATATATATTTGTAATGTTTGTCAATTTTGAAAAAATTCTAAAAATTATCAGGGGGGCCCCACTTTGCCCGCAATTTTTCAACTTTGCGGTAGACCCTAATATTCGGTCAGATTTTCGTTTTTTGGTGAAAATTAAACGATTTAATGACTAAAAACTCAACTCAGAAAACATTATTTCCTTAAGGGGCCCACTTTGCCCGGCCCTCCCCTATACTGTCGTATCATTTTTCGAGTATAATAAATCCGCCAATGTCTATACCAGATAAAAGAGACTCATTTATACTTTCGAAGGGCACATATGTATACGTAAAGGATAACAAAATAGATGTATCCGCTATCTGTACGCATACATATGTAAGAAATGCCGCATTAGAGAAGAGGCTCCTCGGTGGTGGAAAGGCGGCCAATGCTGGCGCTTTCGATAATAGGTAAGATAAGAGCGAGCGTCTCTTTTAGTTTTCGCTGCGTTGCCTGCGCGGTTTTCTTTGTACCAATATATGTGTGTGTTTGTGTGTACGAAACCGAGTTTGTATCGTTTGCGTGGATATTCGTTGCGGTTCGAATATATGAAGCGAATAGCGATGGAGAACGAAGATACCGTCCTGGCAAAGCAATTTTCTATTCAACCCAGAGCCAGAGGGTAGGGTATAGCGTTGGAATAAACCCAGTATAGCTGCGCTGTATAGCCGCGTGTAACAGAGTCGAAGTTATCGAAGGAAATGAATGGTATTTAATTAAGGGTAGGAAGCAATTACCTCGGGGTGGATGGATGGCAGCCGTTAATCCGTTATAGCGCGGACAAGTTAAACTCCCGGGGATTTGCAGGGATAGAGAGAAAGAGAAAGATATATATATATATATATACATAGAGATATAGAGAAAGTGGGAGAATACATATAGCTGCGCGACGTCGACGTCGGCGTCGGCAGGCCGTCCGCATAATTGGCTCTGAACGCCGGCACCTGCGTCCCGCTCGGCACCCATAAAGGTAACCCTAGTAGCACACAACATGTCTATCCGCAATACGCTCACCCGCGGTTCGTATGTGTGTACAGTAGATACGTGACGCCGGCGTTGAGATGCGAAAAGGAGTATTGGGTTGGGGAGCGAGCCGTATACCGCGCCTCGCGGATCGAAACGAGTCCAGGACTCGTGCGGATCCTAGTTAATTGGCCCCGGAGGATAGCTGGGTTATATAGTTGAGGAAGGGGAATCCGTGAGACGGATACACACGTTGGTAATCGTGCGATCCGCGAGGTTAGAATACAGACGTAAATACATGTATACATATAAGCCGAAGAGCCGCGGGGAAGGCGGCGCGCGCATATAATGGGAAAGATGGCGGGGAATCCCTTATCACTCGCTCAGCTACACCCGCCCCCTTCACAATTGGAACGGGCAGCGCAGCGCGTCCAATATGGCGGCTCTCATCGCTGATATTATCGCGTCTCTGCGCGAGGCGGCGCGAGGGGCGAGGGGCAAGATTGCTCGGGGGAGGGTTATGGTATACTCGGTATAGTATAGGGGGGGGGGGGGGGGGGCTCCGCGCGGAGGAAAATTATTATTTATGCCGGGTCAATAAAACTTTCCTCTGCCTCGGTGCAGATCGTCTCCCCCCCCCCCCCCCCCCCTCCCCTCGATTCTCACAAAGCGTCCTCGTCGCGGTGCTTCCGTACGCTCTATAACCTCTTACTCCTCTTACTCCCCCGCCGACCTGCCGAGGAAGAAACTCGGCCAAGGACTTCCGACTGGAGGAGAAAGGAAAAGAGCACTTGGACGAGTAGCGGCGATTAGCAACGCCGTCCGTTTGTCGTATAGCGTTCCGCCACCCTGTGAGTGAGAACCGAACGGAACCTACGGGGGGCTTCTAAATATTTTGGAAATATTTAGCGACTCGTGAAATTGCCACAGGAGAAAGTTGACGAAAATAAGATTTATGGCGTTTGGCTACCGCTCCTGTGCTCCTGTAGCACCGGGTCTGTGCGGTCTCAACGTTGACTGCAGCTATACGCTGGCAGCGCTACTGATTTATGTCATACAAGTTAAAACAGTCGTATCATCTATCCAGCTATTCAGCTTAACGATTCATATACATACGGTCGAACCCCCTCAGCTACCACGACGATCTAGCTGAACCATCGAGACGCAATGGCGTATTCAATCCGGAGAAGGACTAGCAGGAAAATCAGAACTCCCGAGGCAGAGAGAATGAGGTTCCGGTTAGCGTCCTCGTCGTAAGGCTCGTCTATCCACTGTTGAAACGATTCGTTCGACATTTCGCCGCGCGCTTTGATGAGGTTCAATAGTGACAGGTTATGTGCTTCAGCACGTAAAGGAAGTAGTATATATTATTAGAAAAGATGACGGAGAGCTTTAACAGCAGAATATCGACTCTCAATATTCGAGCCGTCACTAGTTGACGATGGGTTAATTGGGGGGGTGCGTAAAGTTTGGGCAGAAAGTCCACGCATAAGAATAGAGCTACCGTGTCGTAATGGGGAATATTGCAGCCGTTAAGGTATAAGGAGGGGTGGGTCTCCGTGTAGGTGGCTAGTCTGACTGGTCACCAATCCACTATGGGTTCCTAAATCATAAATCTTGAAAATTTGGAAAATCTTTAAATCATGGCACACTTTCTTTCGCTATGCCAGGCAGTATAATGTACAGTACACCCTATACAGCCAACAACTTCACTGCCACCCACCCCGTATATACTGAAGTCGAAAGTCTCTGGGTCAGTGGTGCGGACTGTTTCCATTTTTCCTTCAAAAACTTTCTCATCCATACTATCCACCTCACCGAAGGTTCTAGCTCCACTGTAGTACGATAGTAAAAATAACGAGGAGAACTATATGATGCGCATTACATCACCGATTCTCGACGCATAATTCTAATCCCTTTTGAACTTGAATGTTCCTATAGATGTCCATAGGTAGAGAGAGCGTTGCCATTGCATTGGCGCAATTTCCCTGGCTTCTAAATAACTTGTATCGTTTTGTATGCATGAACGTACGAAAGTACGTAAGCTCAGATAGTGTGGCGTTCTAGTCGGGGATAGGCCCGCAGGTATATAGAAAGGTAGGTATAGGTGAGAGCTGTAAAGCTCTCGTTGGACGTAAATCTCGTTCGGCGTAGTGGCCGTAGGTACGGGTATCGAGGCGACCCGCGCGTCCGCGTCCGCGTCGCGAGGATATTGGATAATGAATCAGGAAAGGGCGCCGGTCGTGGCGAGGCGGTATTACTTCTTGTTAGCTTTATTGGCTACCGCGGCTGCCCTTTCGTCGTACTACCTAATTTATAGGTGGATCCTATAGCGAGTCTTTGCGGGATCTAAAGCTACAGCATACACCCGCGGGCCGCGCGAACCCTTCTGCTTCTTATTGCACTTTACCAACTACCCCAGATTACGCTCACATTATTATATACGCCAAGGAGATATACACGTGTATTTACCTATCATTGTGAAAAATCGGCACCAAAAAATCGAATTCTATTCCGTTTCAACTTGACGCTATTTGAGGTTAATCTGACACAGCGAGCCATTGTTTTACATCGAACAGTGCTGATTTCTTACGAACAAGCTTCATCAATTCTTCCGCGTAGTACACGCTGATGATTTTAAATACCGCCAATTTTCACAATTTGGCGTATTCTTTTATTTTTATTTTTTTCATTTTTTTAAATCATAAAATTTTACAATAATTTCCTCATCATACAGGATGATTCCAGACTGAAGTAGGATCCCGGTTCTCAAAATTTTTTTATTTTTAGACTGATTCAAATATTTCTAATGTGAATTGGACATCTTTATCAGAAAAAATTGAGTTTCCGGACTAATAGTTTAAGAGGATTCAGTCGCGGAAGAAATTCAGCTGTAACAACACAATGATTGACTCATGCTCGAGTGACCATTATAGTTTCGCCATTTTTGAAACGAGAGCTCTCATATAAACAATCGTGAAACAAATGCCAAATGATCAGGTCCATCGCTCCTACATGCAGATGGCTTCGAAGGATCGTCACAGCTATCACAGAATCGTAAAGATTCAGAAACAGAAGAGAAACTGAAGTCTGAACAATCAGTAAATATAGATAAATGTTTGACTAGAAGAAAAAATGTTGCGTACGTTTCAGGTTTTGAAGAATGATGTAAAGACGCATGGATCAGATGCGAGATGGTCAAGGTTAGAGGTTAGTTGGGTTTGCAAGTAATGGCCGACAAGTATAATGTGGATTTGGTAGATAATGGAAGGCAAAGGTACACTTATAGAGCAACTATATTAACTCTGGGTAATTTCGGTAGACGACCGTGCATAAGAGCCGAGCTAGCTTGGTTTTCGGGTAGCCGGTATGGGTAGGTTGAGATAATAAACCGAAATAAAACCATCAGGAGATTTACTGCCCCGTTGAAATACCTGCCTTCTGTTCGGCTAAGGACCGCGCTCACAACGCAGTTTAGCAGTAAACTAATTTAACTTAGGACTTGGGTATTGTAACTTTTCGCTAACTCACCGTCAACACTCCTTTGTCGCGTTGGCGGAGGAGCTGCAAGAAGATAGGACCGGGAATCCCAGGGCCGCGCGCTTCCCTCTTTCCGGACAAACAGTATCCGGCCGTAACCGCACGGCACGGAAGAAGATCAGCCCGATGGATTCGAGCCAGTAGCTGCGCCCCTGGTGGCCGGAGGGAGAAAAGATTGGTCAGGAAGGTAGCGACCAGCGCGACCATGAGCGTAAACTTATAAACCGCTTCGGTCCCGTACTGAAGCAGTATAATGTGTCTGTTATACCGGGTACTGGGTACGACCGAATAGTAGCTGTAACTATATTGTGCGTTCATATTATCTACGCAACGAGGACCACTCGATTTACGACGTTGTTCAGAACCACGTAGGGCAGGGAGGGCTAGCTCTAGCCGTTCGCGGTTATTATAGACTTCGGCGTCTAGATTTACGCACCGTTCAACGGACGAATTTTCTTCGCCGCAAGTTGCGAGGTATTATGATTCAGAATCGAAGATATACGTCCCGCCTACTACCTAATAGTTCATGAATGCAAAACGCGGGAAGTTAACCTCCGTGAAGTGCCACCCTATGGCGAATTCGCGATAATATGAATACAACATCGTATAGATAGGCTGTAGAGATATACCGAACTGTAAGTCGGGCTGCGGCTGCTGCAGGCTCGTGCACCGATTAAATTCTACCCAATGAAATCGATGGGGCGATGCGCCCCGTGACCAATCGGTCTATTAATTTATACCCGTTATCGTAGCGCAGGTCTATTTACCGCCCTTTCCATACTCTTCCCTATTTCCCATTGATCGCCGATTGTCGATCGGTTATCGAACTGCGATTGGTTATGGGAATGAATATACACACGCTGTAAGTTTTAATGTTACTCATGCGAGTTACGATTTGCAAAAAAATCTATCCATTTACCGTCGAACGATTAGTCCATCTATCAATGGGTTCATTTTATGACTTGCAAGTCGATTAATAGAATGAAATTCCAAATAATCGTAAGCTCGGTCTCCACGCTCACTTCAAGTGAGGACTTTAACCAATCATAGCTTAATGAGCCCAGCGAAAAGGACTAACGGCCGAGGGAGAAATAATTCAAGAATCGACTGACACATTATTTTTTTTTTGTGTTAAATAATTCATATTAATTCATTTATGCCAAATTTTTTTTAAATTTTAAATAATTTTTGTTATTTCAATTTTTTTGTTTTAATTTCAATTTTTTTTTTATTTCACATTATTTCATTCATTTCAACATTTTTTTTTGTATTTCGAATTAATTTTTCTATTTCTCAATCATTTTTTTATTCCGAATTATCTTTTGCGAAGTTATTTCATGGAAAATTCTCATCATTTCAGTTATTTCCTCGGTTATTTTTCATAATTTCAGTCATTTCTCATTATTCCAGTGATTTCTCTTTTCTTCAGTTGTTTCTAATTGTTCCAGTTGCTCCCCATGGATTATTTCTCAATATTTCACGAGTTATTAATTGTTACGTTATTTCAAAATAATCGATCATAACATTATCTGGAACTCGGAAGAGCCATATCTTCAAGTGATCTTTGGAGTTCCCGATCTCAAATCATGCGTGTAGCATATCGTATCTTTGCTTACAGTCGAAGGTATCTGTGCGGTTTCTCAAAGACGGACAAGTCAGCTAAAGTAGTTGTTGCGCCTGTCGCGGCTGCAACCGAAAAGACTAAAATATTTCGCGAGTTCTCGGCGGGTGGTGTGGGCAATGTTTTGTATTTGTTGTGAGTAAAGAAAATTTGAGACGGAGCTGGAAGCGGCATAGTATAATACCAACAAGAGAGTCTCGGACTTTTCTTACAGTCGAATAACAGAACGAGGGGGTGGGGAACAAACGCCCTCACGGTTTAACGCGCTGTTGTAAACCTGGGAAATATAGTTTTGACTTCTCAATTAGCCACAGTCCCGCCTTTCGTCCAAATATTGAACCGTTCGAAACTCGTCACGCTGTCTGCACCTAGCCGTCTCGTCTCGTTTCTTCTCGTTTCGGATCCCGTCCGCATTATCCGCGGCGTAAATATGTCGTTCAACCAATCATACCGTCGCTACAATTCTACGCGGTATGCGTCGATACATAACCTGCCCGCACCTAACCTCTCATTGCAAAGTTCCACGTACATTTTACTGCCAAGTGAATTGTGCCAGAAAGTCCGTCGCCAATCGAGAACAAAGAGTAAAGAGACTATCGGAGATGCTTCTGGCCACTTTTGAAGACGCGATTCCCGAATTTTTGGTAACTATGAGATCAATTCTGGGGATAGTTGAGCATTTTGGAAGAAAGTGGGTAAATAACTGACTCGTCAATGTTCTCGTAGGTTAGGTGATTATTAGATTTCGGGATGAACGAATATGGATACTTTTTAAAATTTTGTAGAGTGACAATACTTGGTCACAATCCTGCCATAATAATGTGCAATTTCGTAGAGTCTGATGAAAATAGGTTTAGTCGTTTCCGAAAAACTGCGAATAGCGTTTTCGAAGCGGTCAGAGCTTCTCCAATGGCCCCTTAATGGCTCCCGCGATAAGATAGTAGCGGGATATAGCGTTCGGCGTGCTGCCACGGAGAATCTGTTCGTATAGCTTGTATAGCATAGCGCGTATCTCGTGCGTGGGATCGATCTCGTCGTGCGGCACGGATAGAGGAGTTAGTAGCGGGGACGCGGGGATGAAGACCAGGGAATTTCTACGGGACCCGGCGAGCCAAGGTATGAGTATAGTTGGTACCGAGGGTGAGCGCGGAGCGCCGCCCAGATTGAAGGACCTATAACAATCTGTTTCGCCGGGGGACGGAGCGAGAACGAGGACGAAGAACGAGGATGAGGATGAGGACGCTGGCACGGAGATGGGGTGAGGGGCAGTTATTCCTCTGCGCGGGGAATAAATTGGATATTAATGTTTCATAAACCGTGCGGATCATACGGCAGATAAAATATGTATGCGTAGATATATCTACTCCGCTCTAGCTGCACGGGTAGCGTCTTTACCCGACTTGAAAAGGGGGAAATATACCTCAAATCCGAACATGTATTAGGTGACAGGTATGTTTTATACTTGCAGTTACAAATGCAGTTGTTTTTATATTTGCAAAGCGTATATAAAACTGCACTGCAGTAAAGCTGCAGGGAAATTCGCGAATCCCTATAGCTTCACTCGAGGCGAGTATAAGGGAGCGAAAGGACTATATAAGGGTGGAAATTGCGAGGCAATGGTACGGGCCAGTCCGGAGTCGTCGTAAAGGGTCGTAAAGGACCCCGAGCGTTGGCCAAAGGGCGGTAAAAAACGCTAATCTACCGCTGTAAAGGTAAAATAATTTACTTTGTTTGGCGGTGTAAAAAAATTATTGAAAAAATCAAAAGTCCCTGGCTCGGATGTACACCGAGGAGCGACCGGGTTGGTTGTAAACTCCTTAGTGCCTGTAGTTTTGTATACTGCACTCCGACCCTCAAGCCGAACTTTTATTCGAAAAGAGGGAATTTGCGTGTGTGCGGAAAGCGCTTAGGTATGCATTTTCACTGCCTGGCAAAACGGAGGGACGAAAAAAGGGCGGTGAAAAAAAACATTCAACAAACTCTTGACGAAGTAACGAACCTTGACTGCGAGCTTATTCCTCCTTAGCGTGCAAAAAATCAGCCCCGGACTAACTGATGAAAAAACGGATTATGAAGGTACCAAAATGCTTCAGCTCCTGGCTGTCGGTCGACTATGAGAATACGCGACTCCAATAATCAACGTCTTAACTTTTGTAGCATGGAAATTTTTCCACTGCACTATAACCAGTGACAGACAAAAAAAAAAAAGTTGAGATTCTACCTTCTGAGAGTCGTTACAGAATAAATACTTGCTATTCACTTTTGATGCTCTACTCGATTTTAAACATCGTAATAAACTGACTTCACTCAGCGATCCGTCACGTGATTGAGAATTCGTTTGAATAAAATATCCGACTTGGAGTTAATCTGCTATTACGAATTCAACAGAATGAAAATATATTAAATGTCATGAATTACCGATCACATCTACCTTGTGATGCTTTCACGATTTATTCACTCGTCCATACGTACGTGTCTTTGATGATCGATACTGCCCAGCACAAGTATTTACAACCTAGTCAAAAAAATCGAGACCTAAAAAACGGCTTTTGTTGATTTCGGCGGTGTTTATACTGGTCGAGAAAGATATATATGCGCTGTGAAGACCGAATTTTTTTGAGCGAGTTTTTGCGTCTCATTTTGAAAGAGGTAACAGAGCGCGTTCGAGCTACTCATTTCCACCAAGTCATATACCATTATTGAACCAAAAAAATCCTCCTATTCATTGGAGCATCCGCTCCTTCCGACAACTTGAAGCGTTCGAAATCTAAAAGCGGTTAAAATATTTGGAAATCCTATAATGCGAAGCGGCGACACAGCCCAGAGCTAAAAATTTCCTTTCAAGGGATCGACTGCATCTAGCCCGCGATGAAACTCAACAAGATTCGTTTCAATACGTGGCAGAAAACTGCAGACTGCCGGCGTTCATGTTTCTATACAAATAAATCCCCACTACTATATAATACTCCATAAATGGTAAAGGGCTGGCACCGGCGGCGATGCAGTACGAGTTGTCACATCACAATGAAGCACTGTTTACACTCGGTCGATCATCGTTTCGTACATGTATCCACACATACACCATCGATCTGAACCCAAGCATGATGTGATCTCATAATTGTTTTGCACTCCTCGATTTGCCAGTATGGTATGGCAATGTGTCAAAACATTATATGAGCCGCTACCTACTTCTCCGGCTTTACGAGATGGCACTAAATCGGCCAGACCACTGCATATAGCCACTGCATATCATTTACAGCATCATCATGAGCATTCGAGACCGATTCCAAACGCCAGAAAAACGAGAAGTTGCGCGAACCATCTTTTTGCCAATTACTACAATATCATGTGCAAGATTCATGGATCTGGTTATGATTCGCCTTGGAACTTACATTCAACGTTCTCCTTATCGATTAGCTGTAAAAAATTAGTAGAGTATCAATCTACAATGAGATTCAACTTGGTGTCAATTTGACACTATTTGAGATTAAAACTGAATGGATAAAGTTGTGGGCGAAGACAAAGAGAAAAGCATCCGTCAACGGATAATAGGAGTAGGTACGAGGAATTGACCCTTGCCTAGTCCAATTGTGTCGACCATTACGATTGTCTGCACGACAGAAGTCAGAATCACACATGGATATATACATCTACGTACGGTGTACATGATCGCAGGACGCGTACGAGCATAAACCCTCGACTAATGGTTAAACTGTGGTATTCATCCGAAATGATCCCCCTCGGGTCGGCGGCCAGTTCTCTGGGGGGTCGAAGGGCGAAGGGTATATAGGATACCCGACGAGGGGTTGGAGAGGTGAGGAAAGTTAATTGGTCAATACGGCAAACTGTATCTACTGCATCGTACTTACCATATACGTATGTGCGTCATGTATGTATAGACACCGGATAAAAATGCATATGTATGGGGCATTCGGATAGGCACGTCCCATATGTGTCCCCCTGTAGAATATCCCGACGAAAGGCGCAAATCCGTTCTATGGGAGTTTACACGTCACGCTCTGCCGCCATTAATTGTTCTTTCACCGATGCACCGGGCGCCACAGGTTGACTTGTTCGCTACTGCATGGTGGGATGTGCGTGGACACGCGCTTACACGTATCATTTACATATTATAGTCACACATATGGACTGTTTCATACTGACCCAACTGCAGTAACTGGCGCCCAACCCTTCTTGAAAAAAATGCAGCCTTCGTTTAAAGTGCACGTCTTTTCCTCCGCCTTTTGAACTTCACGTTTTGAAGAAAGATGATAAGAGTTTTTTTTTTTTATAATAAGGCTCTTCAGGCGTTTCAATGCTCAAGGATTTTATATAAAATGCAAAGTAGTAGTGTTTTTGATAAAGTTCATTCGGAACTGAATAAATCTACCCGATTTTCAAATATATTTTCAGATTTAACAATAAAAATGACATGGAATGTGTGTGTATGTGTGTATCTCAAAACGAGGATGAAGGATTTTACTATATCAATACGGTGAACAGATGGCAGTGATCCTGTATACTTTATAGTTTATACGCCACATAGGACAGTGGATGAAACAAATCAATTTATCATCACTAACTCTCGGGGATTCCCGTGCACATATAGTTAAACCAGTCTATGTGTATTTATACCGGGACTACACAATCGTATTCCCAGGGCATAAGCCAGTACCATACAGCTCTCACTTGTAAAGGGCCATGTAAATATTGGGGGATCTCTATACACGGTCAACCTACTCTTGTTATGATATATTGTCACGGTACATGTATATCTGTGAACAAGTGATCTTTCGAATCAAATAAGAAGGGACACGGCTGTTAGTGTTTAGAGTCAGTGTCAGTGAACAATATCGTATCATTAGGAGTGAAGACGAGTGTTTAGGAAGATAAGAAGATTATAGAAATACTTGTGTATAGATATATATATGTATATATTTATATAATTGCATCGGTTTTTTTTTCTTCTGCTTTCTTTATACAATATAACGTTATTCGTTGCATACATATACCATATGTATACTGTACGAAGGTCTAAAATGTAGTTTATTCACATCTTTTACATCGTCATAATAATAATAATAATAATAATAACATCAATATTATATTCATAGTAGGAGTATTAATTTTGATAATAATCGTCATAATTATGTATACCAATATGTATATGTATGTATATCCTTAAAACTAAATAAATAAATTATGCAAACTGTACAATTATAATTGTACACGCATGATGCAACAATAGGTGCCTGGCGATTTTTTCTATATAATCTAGTATAGTATATCATGTTATTATGTAATCCGAGTTCTATGGCGCAGGTTATAGCTGGAACTTAAGACCTTAATAAAGTCTGTTCACTTATTATACCTAACTTTTCTGCTTATACCTATATTTCTACCCTATATGTATATACAAATTTTTTAGCTCATCCGAATTGAGTGAATCTCGGAGAATAATACTATCTACACTTATATATTATTTTTGTACAAAAATGGCAAAAATACGAAATGAAAAATAATGAAAATAAATAAAAAATAAAAATTAAAAACATTACCGCACGGTTGCTTTGGTCATGTAGATCGCTTTGGCACATACAATACATTACGACAATAAGTATATAACGCGAAGTTTACGCTTTTTCCGTAATGTCGTTTTTATACGGTTGAAAAAGTTTTGGTGGTTCAATTTTAGTTGTAACGTTACCGCCCGACGAAGTATTCTGTATAGTTTGACTCTGTGTTTGAGTACCTGCGGCTGAACCCTGAACGTAAAGCTTATTCTCAAACGCGCTACGAATTGTTCTGATAACTTCCCGCTTTCCCGAAAGCGACGGTAAGTTTATCTGGAGTGCGGCTGGAAGTTTTAGCGCCAAACCTCGATCCTGAAGGTTCGGATGTGACGAAGCTGAGTTTTGCGCGTGAGATATTGGCCCACTGCAGTCGTACTCGCTCGATGATGTATCCGAGTGTGCCGGACTGCTCAATTCCGGACGATATGTCGTAGACGGTGTACCCGGAGGTGGTGTCACGTATGAACCTGGATGAGCCGGCGTCGGTGGCGAGGACGGTAAGCTTAAGGGTGAAGGGAAGTGGAGCGATGGCGCAAGAACCGAAGCGGCTGCAGCGGCTGCAGCGGATGATGGAGACGGGAGTTGGTGCTGCTGTTGGTGATGATGATGGGTCTGCATTAGCTGATGGGACAAAGCATGGGCGTGAAGACCCGGCGCGTATCCGCTTCCAGCTACTGTAGTCGTAGTAGTTGGGGCTTGAAGATGCGGCCGATGAATTGGAGCGGGATGAGCTGGATGAGCCGGATGCGTCGGGTACGGAGCGTACCGAGCAGCGTAGTAGGCCGCAGCGGCTGCCGCAGCTGCAGCTGGACCGTATCCAGGAGGAGAAGCACCCTGAAGATGTCCCGTCGGCGGTAAACCCCCTTGTTGATGCTGGAGTTGATGATGATGGTGATGATGATGGTGATTGTGGTACGGCGGTGGTGGAAGTGACGCCGTTGCTGCGGCCAAAAGCGTTGCTGCCAGTGCTGGGTCTGCGTACATAGCGTACGGCCAAGCCATTGCTTGTCTTTGTCTTTTGTCCTTCATTCGGCGATTTTGAAACCAAACCTGCAATAAGAAAGAAATAACCAACCGTTAGTTGTTTGACTGGAAAAAAATGCTTCAAAAGAAGTAAAATCTTCTTGATTCGAGTACAAGATATACTGTGATTGATTCACGAAGGCCTTGCAATGTATATACGTGAAGTATACGTGTCAAGATAGGCATGTGTATTACGTGAAGGTATGCGCGAGGGTGTGTGTGGGTGCAGAGGTTGAGACGACTAGCTAACTGTACCGCTAGCATCAGAAGAGCGGGTCTTGAAGGGCAGCGGTGAAACCGGCTTTAGGGAAGGCGTCAAAGAGGATATTTACTTTGGGTAATTGATTCGTTTGAGAAGCAGCGAACAAAGAAATACGTTTTAAAGGTTATAATCGCCGCTCTAATGCGTCGGCGGGTTACAAGAGCGGCACATTAATATAAAAAGCTTATTGAGCCGCCTGGATACGACGCGCGAACATATTACCCGGAAAAAAACTCCCCTTGTCACATGCCCTGCATCATCCCAACGAGCATTGATTGGAAGTTGAAAAAAAAAGAAGAAACTACTGCAAAAAACGCAATCTTACCTTAATTGTCGATTCGGGGAGTTGGAGTTGAGCTGCGAGTTCGCATCGTCGGGGCCTGCTGACGTAGTTTTCTCTGTGAAACTCTTTCTCCAACCTTGCAAGCTGTTCTCTGGTGAACGCCGTGCGGTATCTTCGGATGTTCGAGTCCATCGATGGAAGCGGTGGCTGTTGATGCTGATGCTGATGCGACGGTGACGATTCTGCAATCGGAAATGAAAAGAGGCTTGTTTTAATTACAAGAAGTCCATGTACATTTACCTGGTACGATAACGATCTTATGTATACGGATAGGGTTGTATCGCTTACGGTCATATGTACCGTAATATTCAAGGTGGTCACGGGGGTCGAATTGGCTAGAGGTACCCGTTCCGCCGGCAATAAAAATCATCGGTATTCGCCGAATTAGCGGACGCACTAAAATAATTACCACAATAAACCCGAGCGAAATGACAAAAGGCTGGTTCCCGGAAAGGGTTGTAAAGTTTCAGCCTAGCTCTAGGTATACAACATACAGAGGAACCGCTTTTCGACTGGCCCCGCACCCCCCGTAGGTCTAGTTTATGATTTCGGACAGATACATTCCCCCCCGGTAACGAATAAAAGGGTACAGTCCGAATTGGATTAGGAAGCCAACTAATTACCACCCCGCACCGGTTAACTGAGAAGAGCGATGCTCTGGCATCGAACGTATGTACGTGATGAACAATGCACATGTTGCTTGTGTTTCACTTACCGTGTATTTTCGAAGATGATCCTCCACCGGAAGACGGACGCGTCGGTGGGCTGTTTGGTGGACTTAGCTGATACTGCGGAGGAACGAGGTCCACGACGATAGTCTCTTCACGGTCTCGGTCCCGCTGCTCTTGTTGCTGATCAAAGCTGCCTTGATAGCCCTGCATCTTTGCTTATGATAATGACTAGTGAGTTACGCGTGCACTTGGTAACACGGTGAGGATTCGTGATAACGCGCGTAATCCTCGTTCGTTGTTAAGATAAGCGGCATCCACACTTAAATCTTGATTCACTGTTTTCCGAATAATAAGACACAATCTAACACCGTATTATCGATGAGGAACTGTACTTTGGTGAACATCCAATAACTGTTTGTCTCTGCGTTCTTGGGTCGTTTCACGCGACACGATTATTTTTTCTATACTGTTGACTCGGAAAAGGAGCTGACTCGACTCGAAGGAGATTCGAAGGCGACTGCGCCGAGGTCTCGAGGGGGGGCCAAGTTATATACTGCGATAACGACCGGGCGACGACCATACTGCCTCTCCGAGGCCCGTGATTGATCGGCTAGTCCTTAGGGTCGCCTCGGTCGCTCGGTGTTCTCCAGCTACGATTGGTCGAGGCCCTATGAGCCAAGGGTCGCTCTGTCCCGCCTCCACAGCCACCTACCTCCCTACCTCTAACCGGCGTGGGTGTCCCCCACCCCCCCGATTCTGGTCCACGTCCGTATAGGTCCCACACCTACGCTATCTCAAGCCCGAGAGGAGGACTATAGATTTTCGCAAGAGAATCATCTGCGATAATTCTGCCGTATAAAACGGTTATTCCCGCTCGCCTTTACCTCCCCCCCCCCCCCCCCCCCCCCCTCAGCCCCCTCTACGCCGTCTCACTCTCCTCGAAGGTCCTCTCAACAAGACTCTGTATAGGAGTTAGGTGCGCGAATACATGTATATAGTAAATTTCTGTGCCTGTACAAATACTTGAGTGTTGCGCTTGCAGGCTGCGCAATAAATAGCTGGACGAGTAGAAGAAATATGGCGCGTTGTAGTCGACTAGCATTTATATTGCGAACCGTTGCTCCAGTTTTGGTTTTAGCCCGCAATTAAGTTTTATGCGTCGAATTGCAGTTGGTCTAAGATGATCCAATTGAATGTTACCCTCGTTTAAACAGGGCCACTTCGTTTTACGTACATACCTAGATTTGAGAATTTCCCTTCGACTCTTGTACTACACGGAGTCGCCAATATACCTATAGTCGCTTAGTCCGAAAATCCCTGCAGTCCATGTAGTCCGCAGTGTCCAATGTCCAGGTAGCAATAAGGGAAAACTCTGGAATTATTATTGCTCCAATTAATCAACCAAAAGGTATAGATCGAGTTCGGAAAAGTCGACCCTCCGCGTATCTGCCGATTTGATTTACGACCAGATCACCACGGCATTCAATACCAGACCGAGGCACATTATTGATCTAATTTTGAACAACAATGAAACTTGCAAAAGGTTCGCAGGCCCGGTACCGCATCGGTCATGTAAAACGGACTTCGTGCCCTATGTACCTATACCTACGTAGCGTTATACTCTACATAAACGCAAGGGTAGGTAGGTAGGTATGTACTACATACGTAGATATACCGAGGTAATGGGCGCGTAGGTATACGGAAAAGGAACATATAACGATATACCTACTCGTAGCCTTCGCGTTAATACCTGAAGGTGAAAATCAGAGAAAATGATCGTAAATATGCTATGAAGTAAGAAAACAAGGGCCCGGCAACCACCGCTATTGCCATAATGCAGCCGAATTGAGACTGTATAAGATTCGAACGGTTCTTTTGCGGCGATAATTCATACATCCATAACTCGTACAGCCATAACCGCGCTTAACCTGCCCGGGTGATACATTTTGCCCGTTATTATTAAGGGCGTAATGCGCGAAATTCACCAAACGGTATATGTCTCTGGTTACCGTGGTGCACGGGCAATCATCGACGGGAATTACTCCTGGCGCGATCGCGTACCAATATGGTTTACCGCGACCACGCCAGTTGATTACGAACTGCAGTTCTCGATTAAGCGATCGATTCAACCTGGTGCACGGGGGAATCTGTATAGTAAGTATGACCAAACGATCGCATGCGCACCGTGCGAATCCAAGAGCTCATTGTGGGTTCTCTGCTGCATGCATATGCCGTAGGATACTTAGTACGCCGCGTATACGTATAAGTACGTATGACGGCAGGTATATTGCGAGGGTAGGATATATGATCGTCGCGGAAGCGAAGACGGGAATGAGGGGGTCGCAGGCTAATCCAGTTACGGAAACAATGGGCCTTCTTTCTCCTGCCTGCAGAGAGCGGCCTTTCACTGTTTCATACTACCACGACGGGGCGCCACGAAAGTGTTTGAAAGTGTTTGGACAGTTTGTAATCCGATTAGCCAAACAATCGCAGTTCGGATATATACCTGCGCAATCCTGAAGCAATTAACTTTGCCGGGGAGTGCGACCCTCCTGATGTTATATACCTGCTGCCGCACGAAGGTGGTGCGGACTAATAGTGTTTGTTGTTACAGGAATTATGGGGGGGAAAATAATTGAAAAAGGTAAAGAAGGCAACATTATCGCGTCCTCATCACGGAATTAAAGAATACCTCCAGTTTTATTGGGCTCTCAACGTTTTGCGATCACCGTCCGGCTCCCGCGGTGGTCGTAGTCACACATCGGCCCAGTAGTAGTAGTAGTAGTAGTAGTAGTAGTCAGAGGCCCTGCAGTAATGGGCGTGTAAGCGTATGCGCCTAGCTCTTTTATTACGCCACGGGCGCATTAGCACGTGTGGATGAAGACGCGCGTCTCTCCAACAGCAACAGCAGCCCAGCAAGCCGAGAAGAAGAAGAAGAAGAAGAAGAAGAAGGAGAAGGAGAAGAAGAAGAAGACGGTAGCAAGCTGGCGGTGAGATCAAAGCCGAGGACCGAGGCTCGAGTGTTAAGTGGAGAAGCCCCGCTAATTAGCACAGCCCAGATTCGGGCGGCTTCGTCTCGAGTATTTTCCTCCTTCTCCTCAACCTCCGCGTCCTTATCCTCGCGGCCTTCCGGCCTCCCATATACACATCGCCGCTTATTCCCCGCGTCATCAAACTCTGCGTGCGGAGAAGAGTATAACATACTTGGAGTGCGTAAGCGCAGGCTTTGTCACACGTTTTTAGGACCCGCGATAAGCCGAGGATGAGGGTGAGGGTGAACCGAAGCTAGCCCCGACTATCGGAACAAAATTAGCGGCTAAACCACTCAGCTCTATAAACTGCCTACTTGACAAACCGACGTCGCCAGCAACAACTACTCGAGCAATTAAGAGCACTTGTGGCGCCCAACCTTAAACGGTTGGGCAAGTCGTACTTGTCTAGCTTCCGGCTTTTCGTGTCTTTTTTTTTTTATACACTTTTTCTCATCCTTGCCACTACCCCAAGAAGACTTCTCTTCCTCCATGAGCAGACGCCACCTTGCTAAGACGAAAACGTCAACGACGTTGTTTGGGTTACTCGCGCTGTATCGTGTTCTCCCCCATATTATTCTTCGGAGGTTTTTTTAACCACGAAACTCCCGATATGCCTTCCGCGAGTCGTCAAGTCACAACAAGGTGACGATCATTCATTATCAAATTACCGTTTTCGTTCTATTCCTAGGCAACGGTACTTACCTATATATACAACGATAAAGTATCTTTCGGTGTGTGTATATATATACGGCATTGTATAGCAGAACGGAGACTCTTGCCAGATTTATGAGAAAAAAAGAGACGTATATATATTTTGAATTGTTCGGTTTTTATGGCGGATCTGATTATTGACTGTCGCCTTCACGACCGATGCCTCCGCCTATACATTCATACTTATATTTTGTGGTTTCACGAGGTATCTGTGCACACGTATGTATGTAACGTACGTACACACCAGTCGCGGCCTCGTATAGACCCAGCGTGAGAATATAAGCTACGCCTCTACCGCACTAATAACTGCTGCCATGGTTACGGCGCTTTGGATGAAGGCATAAGTGAATATAACCCCTCCGCGATGACGGCGGCTTCCAGCTCGCTGTAATCGCCGATTATTCGCGTATTCCTCTCGCTCTTCTTCCGCGCCTGGGCGAGTAAGTATCGACCGGTCCTCTCCTCCCCTCAACTCCTCAACTCCTCGCATTCTCCCCCTCCTTTGGGTCGAGGAGTCTTCTAGGCGGGTCGCCGAGATGATCGCCGCCAAAATCTCTCATCCGCGTGCTCCCGGGCCTCACGTCATATCCTTACCCCCTTACGTCTATATACTTCGAATTTAACTTTGGCACTTGTCGATGACTGCGGGGGGTGAGAATCGCGTGAAGACAAAAAAAACAAAAAAAAAACAAAAAAATGATACAAAAAAAACGAAGAGTCGATTCATCAAAATCGCTACTCCATAATGCAGGATGGACGCCTCCTGGCGCGCCCCATCGTAAAAACAAGCTCAATCCTGGGGCTTAGCAGGGATTTTGCACTGACTAGAGCCGCGTATCTGTTGTAGGACGCTAGCATATGCGCGCGAGGCGGGGGTTCCCCCTTTTGGTATAAACTATGCATGCGATATACATGTGTATAACGTTCCGGGGGTAGGTATACATATGTATATATAAATATTATTATTGAGTCGGTGCCGAAAACCCGATCCTCTCCCCCGCCCAAAGTGTTTTATTATTTCAATTTGATGATCCCCGGTCCCTCGCTTATAGTCGCTGCGCACTTGATTGCAACTTATCACCAGTCTCTCGAGTGCTGGTATATAGGTACAGTATACATATAGTTCGTATATATTCGTAGGTATATTCGTATGTCGACAGACGGGTCCGTAGCAGTTGAACGAAAAAGAAAATAATATATCTTCTGAGGAGAATTGAAAAGGATTATAATCCGAACTTCAGCCAATTGGTTATAGTTTTCAGAATTCCGAATTGACCGGGTCACAAAATGTGTGTGTAATACCATTTACCGATATTTTAAATCTCTTTCGTCTGCTAGGCTGGACTTCATTCAATTCCAAATGACCAATTGAAAGTAAATTGAATGTTCATTTTGTTGATGTTAGGTGAATTCCTGGGAACAGGAAATGCCGGAGAATTCAAATCTATAGCTTTTGAAGCAAAATTTGAAATTCCGGGGAATATGAGTTCGTATAGATTTCAATGCGTGGTTCCGTTTCGACTCCATCCAATCTTAACTTTCGGCATATCTCTACATGCAGGTATTTCCACATTATATGGTGTGTTCATAAAAAAAAAAAAGTTCAACAAAAAGTTCTCTGCAGGTGTTAAATACGTACTATTTGAATGTTCCTGGTACTCATGATATTCGTACATGCGCTCACCTGACAGCAAACTTTAATGTTTTCGATTGTCTAGACTAAACGACCGGACGAATTTCGCGATGAGTAAAAGTAAGGTCTGTAAAAAACGAACAGAATAAATAAGTTGAAAATACGTAGTTCATATATATCACCGTGAGTTCTCTTCGCGTGTGTGTACCAACTGATATCACGTAGAGACGTATGGTGTTTCTAGAAATTGAGAACTCGGTAAGTTAATCGCAATGCCATAGATGTATTGGCGAAAAGATATTGTTGATAAATGTACGACGAATAATATTTGAGGCTTTGATTGACGAACTTCGCCTCGTCTCGCCAAATTTCAAACGGACCCTTTCCTAATTATGGTTTATTGCACCCAATTTATATACATGTATAGGTATACGTTGTTACATACCGTTGCCAGGATTTGTTTCAAAAACAGCCGTAAAACTGTCGAACCTAAATTACGGGGTTCTATTCAAAAAACTAAGACGGCCTTGATACCTGCAAAGTACCTACCCATGAGGCATGGAATTCGTTGCACGTATTCTGTATATACCGTTAAACTTTTATACATATACTCACACCATTTTTATTTCCATATCTATTCATTTTTTGTGTCCTTGTACGTACCACTGATCCGATATAACTGAAGATCGATAGTTCATCCTAAGCTCGAAGGCTCTGTCAAAATATTTTCATAATTTAGACGGATAAACGTCTCGTACTGGATTTGCCCTCTTCACTCTGCAGGGTGCAGCGATTACCCAAAATTATACGTACCATCCTACGTCATATAGATTATAACGCAGTTATAGACCACAAAGTGTAAATCCCCTGAAATCCGCTCACGGACATTCGATTGGGGATTAAATTGAGCGAAAATCTGTTCACCCAATCGATCGCTTACGCATATGCCCATTAACTGAAAATCTGCCGTATATCAATGAATCAGACTTTCATTGATTCCGTAATTACATAGGTACGTATCCATTGAACCAAACGAACGAAAAAAAAAACCAATAATAAAAATGGTTTTTGATTAGTTCCAATCCAGCGAGTTTTTTCCTTTTTTTTTTTTTTGATCCCACAATCTTGAGACTCTTGATAGAACTTGAGCATCGACCTCTTCCGAAAAAATAAATTACATATAGTGAAACAACTGATTCAAGCATATTGTATTAAGCAGACGTTTTATTAACAGTATTTATTTACAATGTGTTTGTAGTTGTGTGGATGGGTGAAAGGAAAGGGTAGGGGTTGGAAAGGGGGGCTTGAGGGGGGGTGGAGGGGCGGGGGAGGGTTACAGGTGGCCGGTGTCGCGCCGAGCGACCACCGGGCCTTCTTTTTCTCTCTTTCTCTCGACCATTCTCACGTTTTCTTTCTTTCTTTCTTTCTCTCTCTTTTTCTTTTACTTTTTTTCTTTCTCTTCTTTCTATGTCTCAATTTCTCACTAGGTATCTCTATCGTCCCGTGCCGCGCGTAAATAGCTCCGAAAACCCGACACAATAATGACGATGACAAAGATTATTATTATTATTATTATTATTATTATTAGTTTTTCATTTGTTTGTTTTTCAATTATTATTATTGTTGTTGTTGTTGTTATTATTATTATTATTATTATTACTATTACAATTCTCTCTCGGATGGTTTGAAGAGCGAAACGCGGCGACAATTATTATAGATGAACGTGTATTTGAAGGGGGAGGGAGAGATCGAAAGGAATTGAAGAGAATAGGAAGCCAAGGATCGACGATACAGCTATATAGAGAATATACACAATATTATTACTGGAAACGGGAATGTTGCCTCCAAAGTATATAATGACGTATTAAACGTAAGATATATATCATACGTATGTATGTATAATATTGCAACGCGTATGGAGAGAGAGAGAGATCTAGATAGAGCTAAATATGAAAGTAGCCAAAAAAGAGACTAAACATCGCATCGCAGTAATCGGACCGTGTCAACCAAACGCCATCTACCGAGGACAGATTGAAACTTGTAAATCTCACCACTTCATCATTTATCCAATGAGTAAGCGAAAGAAATTCCAAAAGGCAAAACAGAGATCCGTTAGTCCGACCGTGGTCTCCGCGTTACCGAGAAAAGTAAAGTACAGAAAGAAAAAACTAAGAGAGAAAAAAAAGAAAAAAAAACCCCACGCGCATCGTCGATACAGGTATTTCACTGATCTCTATGAGAGATCAGTGATGTATATTCGTTAAATCATAAATATGTATATATGTATAGTAATAATGTTTGTTTTTTTTTTTCTCACTTTCTCATTCTTGCTTTCATTTTTTCCCTTTTTTTCTCTTTATATATATATATATATATATCAAATTTCTCTATTGTACACGAAAGACTTAGTTTATTTACAATCGGGGGCGGGGGGAGGGGAAGGTTTCTATTCTGCCTTTATTACACTAAAAAGACAGACTTTTCCTTTTGTGTATGTTTTAGTTGTTTTTTTTTTTTTTTTTTTAGTTTTAGTTTTAGGGTTTATTTTTTATGTTTTTTTTTTCGGAGCACGGACGCGTGCACGGGGTGTTAGACGGGTGTACGCGGTGCTGAAGAAGTTCGCGGCAAATGTGCATGACACATTCCTCTTTATTTTACTTACTCTCTTTCTTTCTTTCTTTCATTATTTATTTAAATCCTTTCTTTCAATATTTCTCGTTCGCTCGTTTAATCTTTTGTCAGCGATAGCTAGCTAAAGTTACACGAAATAACGCGGTGGACGGACGAGATATAAACTATTCTCACCTATTACTATTAAGCGTAATTTCCCCAGGTGTGGGGATTTGCTGTGCTTGATTCTGCGCGTGTTGCTGCTGCTGTTGCTGTTGCTGTTGCTGTTGCTGTATCTGTTGTTGTTGTTGTTGTTGTTGTTGTTGTAATTGCTGTTGTTGTTGTTGTTGTTGTCTAGCAATGCTGGCAAGTTTATTCTGTGCCAAATTGACACCCGAAGTTGGATTTTGAATTTTATGGGACAAAACGTTACTCGTCGTACCAGTCGCAGCATTACCACAAACAGTCGTTGTCACATTAGCAACGTTAACGCTACCAATTTGGTTGTTCATAACATGAGGAGAACCAGATCGGTTACCCATATTGTTTAAGGTTGATGAATTATGGTGATAAACCGACCCTAGCGTTCCGGTACTTGGGCCATTCTGATGACCGTTACCAAAGTTCGTTAATACCCCGGCGCTCCCACCCCCGATTACTAAACTTCGGTTATTCGTAGGACTAGTTAACGACTTTGACAATATAGGGGCAGTCGCTGGGCTGTTGTGATTCATCGACGATTGTCTATGCTGTCTAGAGTGTTGACGATTACTCTGTGACTGAGACTGAGACTGAGACTGAGATTGACTTTCGTTAATCGCAGTACTTGACCTCGACGATGTAGCGGACTGAGTGTTAGGAGCAGAAGCAACAGCAGCAACAGTAGCAGGAACAGCTGCGCCAGACAAAGTCCAACGCGTTTGTTGGCTTGCTGTAGTACCGCCAGCGAAAGTTGTTGTCGTTGCCGTAGCAATCGACGTAACAGTTAATGTTGTTGTATTTGCTGTTGTTGTTGTTGTTATTGTTTGAGAATTATAACTATAACTAGCACTACCGCTACTACTACAGTTACTACTACTACTACTACTACTGGTACACTGCGATCTGGTTTGTTGCTGACTCGGTTGAGAAAGAACACTACCGATCATTGGCGAAATAACAAAACGCGATGAACCAATTGTATGGGTTTCTGTTGTCCTTTGGTCACTCGCCACATTCACGCCGCTTAATATGTCCGTATGTTGTCCATTGTTAGGACCACTAACACCGCAGTTTTTATATAACGAACTCGCGTTTCCGCATCCCGACGAAACCGCGAGATCAAAGTCTGAGAAAAACTCCAATGGGAAATAATCGGATATATTAAATTCCGAAGTAAAGGGTGGCTCTTCTGTTGATCCCGTCGACGTAGTCGTACTCGCCGTTTTGCTGCCAGCCTCGATATCGACGCATATAGAAGTGGCCTCTGGTGGAAAGGGGTACGAGGGTAGAGTTTCTCTTCTTGTATCCGAATCAGAATCGGATTCGCTGCTTTCTTCGCTCGGGGTGCTGGTTTCGCAAGGAGGTGGAGTTTTCGGCCGGAAATGAAGCCACTCTTTTTTTCCGTTTGGTTCAGACGGATCGGCAAGATCTCCCCCTCGCTTTGATTCGTGTATCGTAAAGTCGAGGGACGACCATACGTCATCTCCGTCTGTCGTACAACGGTCGAGAATAATACGCCCTCCTCGACCCATTCGCCGCCTCGTTAAACCGAGGCATCTTGGAGCTGGATTGCTTATACTCGTCGGTGCAAATCTGTACCTCTTGTCCGCTGAACCTCCTTCGCTCCTCTCACACCACGGCCAGTTACCCAGACCCCCGGATATTGGCTGAGAAATGAATAAAATATTACATTTCAGAATGAATAATCGAAAAATCATACACATTTGCTTAAAATTGAAATGAAAAACTGTAATACTGTATTGTTCCGAATATAAATCGACCCTGGTTTTCGGACTTAATGTCTAGACTTTTTTTTTAGATACGACATATAGGTAGATTTCATGACAAATTTTAGTCACAAGAAAATATTTACAAATACATTATAAATTCATGAATTACACTTTTCTTAACATACTTTTATGTAAGATGTCGAATTTTGCCGCGGCTCTACAATTATTTGTGTTTTAGCTGATTTTTCTGTGAAACTCTAGATCAAATTTTATCCATACTCGAAATATCCAATGCTGCTGTAATTTTTACCAATTTCACCTATTTTCGTTTGCAATTCGTGAATGATAAAGCCGACGCGAAGCTAAAGAAATTGAAATAGAAATTCGAATTTTCGATGTCTCGGAAATAACGCGAGCAGCGGCAGCGTGAAATTCGTTGGTCGAATTTTACCACCAATAAAAAGTTTGGTCATAATATAAATATCATTTTTTGTCTCAGTTGGTTGGCTAAAAAAATCCTGAATATAAGTCGACCCCGCGTATAAGTTGAGGTCGATTTTTAATGGTAAAATCAACAACAAAAAACCTCGACTTATATCTGGAACAATACGGTACATGCTATACCATGTTAACAAATCAACATATTTCTGGGATTTAGCTGAACAACTGTTTCGAATACGCGTTAAAACAATTTTGAAAATCAAAGACTTGGTTTTTTGAATGGAGGAAGGATAAAAATAGAAAGAATTCTCACCGATAAATAGGTGCAGTTTTTGTTCCGCCTGAAGGCGAACTGCCCCTCATCAACGGTGTCTTCTTCATCCCTATCAGAAGGAAGAGAAGGTTGAGAGTGGCAGGGAAGCGGGCCGTCATCATCAGAGCTGGCGAGCGGGTCCAGCCCACTAGCAAGGGCCCCACTCCTTCCTCCCCGTCCGGCAACCCCGCTTCTTTGAAGAAGACCGTCTTCCGGACCTCCGACACCAACAGAGCCCCCTGTCCCCCTGCCGTCAGCTTTATGCTTCCGTTTTTTATACTGCCTTTTTTCTTTCCTTGGCAGCGTCTCTTCCTGTTAATTGAAGAAGAAATTTAGCCTAAGCTTCTAAACACCTGTTGATTTCGATTTACTCACCTTTCCCGATACCTTGTTAGCCCAGTTTTGGTGAACCCCGAACTGGTTTGTAAATAATGGCGCAAACGCTGGTCGAGATGCCTTCAACGCTGAAACCTCCGCCAGCACCTGCCCACTGAAGTCTTGCGCCTGGTACCTGCGTAGAAATATTAAGTTTTAATCATTAGGAGCTTTACAGAGCTGGAAAAAACAAGAATTCAGATTCTATGATAGGATTTTACTTGAAAATGTTGATCAGCATTGCTTAAAAAAAGATTTTGGCGTGAATGAAGAAAGAAACGTTTGAAGAGCGGGATGAAAATAGAATTTGGGAACTGGGAAAGGATAAATGGACAAACCTCTTCTCGTAGACTTCGATGGTGAGGTGTAAATGTTCGCGTTTAGTTTTTTCCCGTCTTTTAACAAGTTCGAGAAGGGTGACTGCCCTGCTGAGGTCCCTCCTGAGTTTGAGCATCTTTTCGTAGCTCGTCTCATCGTTTTTACGATTTTTACGAGTCTGCATTTTTTCTGTCCGCCGCCTGAACGCTAGGTAAGGATTATTGGCAGCCAAACCAGTCCGATGCTCAGTTTTAACGGTGAGTAAAAGGGGATGTTGCTGAAATGATAAAAGAAAAAATAAACCATCAGAATTTCATCACCATCAATTCTCCAACAATCTCAATTTTCTCTACTCACGGTTTTCAAGCGTTTGTTAAGCCAGTAGTCAAAAACCGCAATGATGAGGTCGTCGTCCTCCTTGAGAAGGGCCTTCGCCTCGTTAAGCGTAACAACGGTTTGACCCGAGCTTTTTTCCAACCTATCCATCATCTCCTCAAACTGCAACGGTGTCAGGTCCATTTTTCTACTCTGAGCACCGACCCACTTCTCGTCCTCAGAGTCCATGTCGTAGTCCGGAATGTCCTGTTCCATCGCAAACGCTAAACAAAATAGCAACATTATAAATCTCCGAATTTCAAACGAGATGCAAAAAGATCATAGAATTAACATCCTCTAAGGTCTGGACTGGTACCATTTCTGGAAACTCAAATTTTTGAAATCCATATACTGCTAAACGTGTTTTGGTAACAAAATTCAAACTCAATGGCGTCGAAACACATCGTTTGCAATAGCTTGAGCAGATTCTGGTCTACAAAATGAGTTGATTAGTTTGTCGATGATTCGACTTTCAATTCCGATGAATCAGTTTTTACAGAATTTGAATTGCTTTTATGAGAAACTATCATGTTTTGGATTGATTCTGATCAATTTCAATGTGAATGGAGAAAAGTCAATAAACTTCTTGACTTTCCAGACTAGTACCAACAGCAAATGTAACTTATAGCTCAGACGAAAGTTTCTTTCTTTTCTACGTTATACAGCATAACTAACGTTGCATGTGTATAAGTTGTCTCGGCAGCTTGTAGTCGGAGGGATAGATTTTGTCGTAGGCCTCGACGTCTGCCATATCGGTGACCTCCGGCGTGGGAATGATTAAGCCGGTGCATATGGCTCTTTGGAGGTGGTGTTCCTGAAACGAGAGATAATGACATCGCAGTATCCGACGAAGATGAAAATAGCGCTCTAGCTTTGGTCTCTTCGCGTTGTTTGTAAGCGATCAAAGAAGCGGGGAATCCCCTCTAGCTAAGAGTGGAAAAAAAAGCGGAAAAAATAGAGCGGGAAGAGGAGATGGTGAGACTGCTGGTTTGGGGTATCTGGTGAGGATTACTCCTTGGAGAGGAGGTCGTCGTCGGAGTAGGGACTAGTGGCGCCATCGTTCGGTTGTAAACATAAACTCATCCCGCCTCTGTCTAAGATGGCGACGGTTAAACATGCTGGGTGATACGGATGTAGCTGGATGGCATTGCAACTCACGCATTCCTCCTCTTTCTCCATGCCACTCGGCATCTGGGGAACGGCCCGGTTTATAGCCGAGTAATCGGGGAGGTCGGGCAGCTCCTCGGCCATGTATATTGGCATCGGCTTCGAGGCGTCGAGCGCCCTCGCCCTAAACGACAGCTTGCTCATCCTCGCTCGCTACGATCTCCCTCGCACGCGTAGCTTAGCTGGCTGGTGTCGCTCGCTCGCACACTTTACCCGTGTCTGTTGACAACCCACTGCGTTTATCACCCGCGGGGTATACCCGCGCGCACGCACACCTTAAGGCCCGAGTTGGCGGCCTCGCGGAGGCCCGGCGGCCGTTTAACCCGGCACCGAACACGCTCAAAGCCTCATTCTTTGCCGGCCATCGCGCTAGAACACGGTCACTCAGTCACGAAACGAGGAATATCACCTTGAAAACATGTTTGCGTGACACGGTCCCTGCTAAAAGCCATCATGGCCGACGCACAGCCATTTGCACCGTTTGCGTTAACCAGGGGTCGAAACCCGCCCGCGGCGGTACCCAGACGGGAAACTCAACCGACACCCCGGACTCCTGCACTCGCCACACGAGGCGCTGTCTTGATCTCGCACGGCTAACTTCTGATAAAGTTAGACGCCACGGCATAGATAGACACAACGGGGACTTCCCCCGACGACTACTAGATGGCGAAAAATGTTCAAAACAACGATATTCAAACTGAATTGAATTCTTTTTGCAATTAAATATTTATTCCCATAAAAAAAAAAAATGCCCTTTTAATTCCAGTTTCGGGATCATTTAGGATCTAAACGAAAATTGCCGATTTCTTCGATAATAGAAATTTGAGAGAATGTTATTACTAGGTATAGTAAAAGGCCGGAGCTGTACCTGGCAGCAGTTCGTTCCCCGTTTCTGTTGCTTTATTATCAACAATCAGTATTTTAGCAATCGTTACAAAAGAAGTTGCGCTCGGACGAGTCCCGCGGCGTCGCTACATACACGTAAAACATAGAAATTACAAATGTGAAAAAAGGCGAGTCGAGTTTATTTTAACTCTACTGGTGCCGCTGCCGCGGCAGGTTTCAGTCCTCTGATGCTTAGGTCGTAGACGACTTCCTCGATCTTCTTAACGTCGTATTTCAGGGCGTCGAATCTTTTGCGTAAGGAATCGTTCTTTAAATTGAGAAGCCGAAAACCGGCGTTCAGCTCGTTCACAAATCGGGATATTTCTATCGGGCGATCGTAGTCGCCGCTCGTCACGCTGTTCACAGCAAAACGGCACTAAAATAGAAAAAAAGAACGGATACGTTACAATTCGCATTTGTAACAAGTCGAATGAGTCTGTCTTAGAGATTCTGACGAATCTCTGCGAATGATCAAACACTAAAATTACCAATTCGGACGAAAGCTGAAGCAGTCCCATCAAAAAGTCTTCGAGATCCAAATGAAAACCCTCCTCTCTGTTGCTTTTGACTAAAACATGATACGAAGTGATTAATGCAGGTCGATTCCGGTTACTTTCAAAGTCTCTTCTAGTGTAATAATACCTCCTAGTATTTCAGCAACAGTATCTTTGTGGACGAGGATCTTGACCTCTAGATATATAGTCAGCGAAGCGAGGAAACACAATCTCTGAGTAACGAATCGCCAGTGTTCGTGAAACCTGTAGTACTGATTTTTAGGAACGACAGCGGCCAGTTTGGCGTACCCCTTTCTCACATCTTCGAACAAAGTTCTGGCCTTGGTGCAGTGGTCGGAAACGACTGATCGGAGAATGAGGAAAGAAAGAATTCGTTATGATCAAACAACTGGCTGTTCAATGTACTACTATTTGGCATAATGTCGTACTAGTGTTTTCCTCGCAGGTATTTTCGTTGTGTATATTTTGTAGTACCATCAGAATTTCCCTAGCGCTCTGCTCGATCTCTTTGACTATTGTTCGGATTTCCTGCAAAAAAAAAAAATAAATAAATAAATGAATAAATAACACCGAATCCCCAAATTTTTATGGATCATATTCTACCGCAACCGAGGACAAGTTCGTTACGTACCTCGCGCAGTTCTTGTTCGGTGTTTAGATAGTCTTGGAATGAGTTGAAAATCACCGCTACGTTGGTAGACATCTTTTCGGCTGTTGAATGTATAGTATGGATATTTCGTAGCCGTGTTGACTACTACTACAGAGGGAGATGATGATCTCTCGTCAATCAATCTTAAAGAATCTATTCCACTCTATCAGAATTCGAAAACACGATGGAACTACATACGGCAGAGTGTGTTGGAGATTTTAGCGTTAAGAAATAAAGGAACCAAACACGAGATCGTTTGTAAAATTAGTAATACGCAAATTCGCGATAAGGCACAACGAACATGCGTGACACCGGTTCTGACACTACAGTTTTCTACAAACACACTCATACATATAGAAAAAAAAGGACAAGACCAATTGACAGTTTATCAAACGCTGTTGAGATGGCGCCACGGCACTAGTGACGTCATCATTAGGCGATCGTCTCCGTTGTCGACAACGTGGCATTCGGGGTTATGTCCTTTGGATTATTCAATGCTAATTAGAAGCCGACAGACAAATATCCGAATACATATCAGGGAACTGTCCGAACCCCGATTTTCACATTTGTCTCAACGATTGAGAATTAAAAACCGTTGAGAACATCATGGTCTTGAACGTTTGCTACAAGACCTGGAACCGGGTCCGGTTCGTCGTTACTCACCATCATCATGGGGCTAATTCTAGGCTTGGAATTGTCAAGTACGACTCACAGGCTCAAATCTAGATTCAAGCTCCATACTGAATCCCAATCCTTCCTTGCTTTATTTGTTCCCAAAGCTATTACTGTCTTCTTGTATTTATTGACAACAATAATAAAGAAAAGCCATTTGACAGCAAGATGTATGTACCTATCATTGTCCAGTTCTATTTACCAGGTCTATGCAAGCTGCTGGAATGCTGGCAGGAGTATTTTCGATATTTGGGTCAGCAAAGGACGAGTCTGTGGCACTGGACATTGAGAAATTTATGGCAGAGCCGATCAGCAGTTTATCCAAGTTGGAAAAACACCGCACAAGCATGCAGGCTAGAATGGAGCTTCTGATAATGAAGATCCAGGTGTGAACCACAAACCAGGGACTTGTTCTATTTCAGGCTTTTATCTTGGGGTTTGTGTTTATTTCACAGGCAGACTTTTGCCGAGCATTGGAATCCGAGGAAACGGACGAGTCCAGATTTACCGTAGATCGTTGGACCAGAAAGGAGGGCGGCGGCGGAATTTCCTGCATCCTTGAAGAGGGACAGATCTTTGAAAAGGCTGGAGTGAACATATCCGTAGTTCACGGAAACCTGCCTGCCGATGCTATCAAGCAGATGAAAGCCAGGTAGCGGCACCTCGATTACAAAATCCTGACCAGTTTACCAAAAACGGTTTTCATTCCAGAGGAAGGAACCTCTCGGAAGGTGGACCACTGCCTTTCTTTGCAACTGGGGTCAGCGCAGTTATTCATCCACGAAATCCAATGATTCCAACAATACATTTCAACTATCGGTACTTCGAAGTCACCAATACGGATGGATCGGTGGAGGTACTAGGAAATTGAATACCAGTTTTAGTTATTGAAATTAATTTCAGAACGCTCTTTCATTTTCCACAGTGGTGGTTTGGCGGCGGAACAGATCTGACACCTTACTACCTTGACGAATCCGATGCAGTGCATTTTCACAAGATACTGAAGGCGGCTTGTGATGTAAGCGACAAGACTTACTACCCAAAGTTCAAGAAATGGTGCGACAATTATTTCTCCATACCTCATAGAGGAGAGAGACGTGGAGTTGGGGGGATCTTCTTTGACGATTTAGATGAGCCAAGTCAGGATGAGGCTTTTGGGTTTGTGAAGAACTGCGCAGAGGCAGTTATCCCGTCCTATTTACCTCTAGGTACAACATTTTAGGTAGTAGAGATAACTTTTCACATCTTGGAAAAGTTTCAACAATAATTCGCTTCTTTTTTCAGTCAAAAAACACAAAAACGACGGCTATGGATACGCCGAACGACAATGGCAGCTTTTACGGAGGGGAAGATACGTGGAATTCAATCTCATCTATGACAGAGGGACTAAATTTGGACTGCTCACTCCTGGTGCACGGATAGAGAGCATACTTATGTCTCTACCTCTAACGGCGGTGGGTATATTTGGCATTTTGCATTTCCAAGATGTGGTTCAACAATTGCAATAATGAAATTTCTCCTTTCTGTAGAAATGGCAATACATGCACAAACCAGAACCAGGCTCTAAGGAAGCGGAACTGACCAGTGTGTTAAGGGAGCCAAAGGACTGGCTCAACATCGGTGCATAATAGATAATGTGAACAATTCGTATGTTATTTTTTATACTTCATTTCATTTCTAAATCAAGAATGCTGAAAAGTTCTCGTATGCATCGTGGGTATTTTTCTACAGCCAAAAATCAAACACGAATAGTATATATCTATATACGTAAAATGTAAGTTTACAGAAGCTAGTTAGTTCTAAGGCTGGTGAAATTGAAATGTGAAATTTGGTGGATTGGGTTTTACTGTTATTTTACTGTTATTATTTCTCTACCCTTCACGTGTGTACAATTTGGAGGAATTTTTTTTTTTTGCCATAGCACAAGTAGCTCTGGAATATATGAGTGAAGGATACTGCGATATTGATGGTAAAAGTTGGATGTAATGATTCTTTGAAAAGTATGATAGTTGACAATAAAAAACCATTTGAAAACGCTGAGTATTTTCAATGATTTTCTATTTTTTGAAACGACATCTTTCGGGATTTTCCAGAACTATTGATGGAATTTCAGGGTCGAGGTTTGCCCGTTGGTACCACTGACACACATACAGAATGAATGGTTCACGCGGTATAGGCGCAGACAGGGATGCGTCGTTTCTCGACTATATGAGAAAGTTGCGTCAGCGGTGAAATTTCAGTCAGGTACTTATAAGCGACGGGGGAAAGCAAAGGAAGTCAAATAGTAGTAAGGAAAGTACCCGAGTAATGCATATCGCGATTGAGACATTCAGTAGTGGTAGCAGGGCTGGAAATTCAGTCGTACAGAAATCATCGCGCTATTCGTGATTAATAAATAGTCATCGTAGTGTATAAAAAAAATGCTGAGGTAAGATTTGATCGAAAATGAAATTATGCAATAATTATTACGCTCAAATTTGCTCCCCGCCTTGTCACGTCATGTTACGTTACTTTACTGCACACGTGCACTCCGTGCGCTTTTCATCTAATGACGTCATTGCGCGCATGCGCGTTACTTTGTTTTCATCTTTAGAACTAGCCTCCCTTCGAGGCGCCGCGTTCTCGCAATATCCGCCCTCGCCGGCACCGCTCTGGGAACTCTAGCCTCGCTCAGGGCCAATGAATACGATCTCGGCGCCATTGGAGTCGTCCGACTTGCGCGCGCAGCTGCTGCCGTATGTATAAGAAACAAAATAAAGCGCGGGAAAATTAAGCATGCGAACTCAACGATTATAGAATAAATCAAATTTTCTCTATTCAACAATTCTGATGCTAACTCCAAAACAAGACGAAGCGCGAAATTGCCAGAGAAGCAAAATTTCTTCACACATTTACAAAATCGCATTCGATCAGCCGGTAAATACGGTTCCGGAACACAAACGGCGGCTATAACTAAATTGTCACGAATATGTATTATTGCAGGTTTTCGAAATCGGAACGCATTACAAAAGCAAACTCTACTCAGGCAAGCTGAACAAAGAGTCTGCCGAGTATGCCAAGCTGAAATCCGAAGTGCATTTATACGGCGCTCAAAAGCTGTTGGAACTCTGTTGCGCTAACAAGGGTGTCTACATAAAGGTTCGCTTCAAAATCCGAGTCTCCGACGCTCCTAGACATCCCCCGTTTAACGTTTTCCACCCTTTTTGCAGGTCGGCCAACACATAGGAGCCCTGGACTATCTTCTTCCCCAAGAATACGTCAAGACACTGCGTGTACTTCACAGTTCTGCCCCACAGTCCTCCTTCGCAGATATCTTGACCGTTATCAAAGAGGATTTCAAGAAAGACGTGAGTCTCCGAGTTTTTCCCTTACAGCAATTCTTATTTCATTCTACCGAAAGGATTTTTTCATTTCGATGAAGAATACTATCGTATTTCTTTTTTTCAGGCCCTTGAGATTTTCGAATCGATAGATCCGACGCCATTGGGTGCAGCTAGTCTTGCTCAGGTTCACAAAGCGGTACTGCGGGATGGAAGAGCGGTGGCAATTAAAGTGCAACACAGGTAAGAAGTGGGCTGAAGATGAAGAATCCAATGATCTTCCGTTGTGTATAGAATCGACGTACAACTAATTTTTTTGAATGTTTCAGGGCTGTGAAGTCCAACTCCTATGTAGACATCAAGACGATGGCTGCTTTAGTCAAGATAACATCTTGGGTATTCCCAGACTTCAAGTTTGACTGGATAGTCGACGAATCTAAGAAGAATATCCCCCAGGAATTGGACTTTACGTTAGAGGGAAGAAACGCGGAGAAGGTGAAAAATCTGTTCAAGGATTTCCGTTGGCTGAAGGTAAACGATCCTCTCACATCTTCTCTCGGAAAAATATCCACAACTGATCAATGGATTGGTAATTCTTCTTTTTCTCGGCCAGATTCCAAGCATCTTTTGGGAATACTCATCTCCCAGAGTACTGACCATGGAATTTCTTGACGGTGGTCATGTCAATGACGTCGGCTACTTGAAGGAGCATAATTTAAACCCTTTCGAAGTAAGCGGTAAACTCGGGCGTTTATATAGCCGGATGATATTTGTCGCTGGTTTTGTGCACTCCGATCCACATCCGGGAAATATTCTGGTAAAAAACAACGGAAACGAGGCGGAAATTGTGCTGCTTGATCACGGGCTGTACGCGGTAAATGGCGATCAGTCTTTAAGCACATCCATATATTTACCATTATCTTATTTCCCTAATTTGTCTCCCAAATTTCAGACTCTTTCCGATAAGTTTAGATGGGAATACGCAAAGCTCTGGCTCGCCATATTAAACGGTGATAGAGTAAAGATGCGAGCTCATTCAGACGCTCTGGGAGTCGGCGATTTATACGGACTTCTAGTCTGCATGGTGTCGGGGCGAAGCTGGGATACGATATTGGCTGGTATTCAGAAGACAAAATTCACTGCTGACGAGGTAACGAGGACAGGAAATGTGGAAATGAAATGATCAGACCTGGGATATTACTTCTTAATTACTTTCAGAGGGACGCGTTCCAGGAAGAACTGCCCAAAGTACTTCCCCAAATAAGCGAAGTGCTAGAAAGAGTGGACAGACAAATGCTGCTGGTTTTGAAAACGAACGATCTTCTCAGAGGAATTGAACATACTTTGAAAACTCAGACTAGGTGACTAATCGGTTCATACCTCAATACTATTCATCTGCCCATCGATTACCTAATTTCCGAAGTATATTATTTCAGAATGTCCGCGTTCATCGAGATGTCAAAGTGCTGCGTCCACTCAGTTTACGACGAGAAGTTAAAGTCATGTGAAACGCAGTTGTCAAGATGGTTTATATCCTTGGAAAGGCAGTGGTCATTGGTCAGATTATCATTCTACTACGTCTACCTCGGATTGATAAACTTCAACTTACTGCAGAGCGTCGATTCTCTATGGAGGAACGAGTTCTACAGTTTTTAACGTGTGTAAAAGGCGATAAGTCCTATTATCGCCGCTGTCAATAGCACTAATTGTGACTCGATTAGCCGATTAATTTCTCTGTCGCGTCACAGGGTAAAAAGACTTTTAGCTAATTTATTGCAGTAATTAGGTATCGATCGATTGTTGTCATCGCCGTTAGTAATAAATATTCCTTCGCGTCGAAGGACGACGATTAATTCTATCTAAGGATTCATATTTTCATACGCGAAAATAAATACCTGCCAAAAAGTACGTAAGGTGATAAAACTCTATAATCTGTATATTAATTGATAATTAAAACGAAATATTGTACAGTATACTTCCTCTCACTCTTGTGACTCTCTGGCTGCTCGTATATCCGCCGCCTTAAGTTTTCTACAATTTCTATTCGCATTTTGCTTTAGGAACCGATTTAGTATTCACGTTCTGTCGACTGATTAAATATACAAATTCCTTTTCTCTTAACTCTGGCGGCAATTCAGAGGCTGAGAAGTTTGCGTTGGACTCATCGGTCGCTCGTCGTCGTCATGATTACCGGACTGTTGATCGCTACCAGAAAATCTGTACCCCATATTCATCAGCATCATTTCAAAAGGGTTGCTTTTCATCCTCGCCTGATTAGCCGAAGCTGCATCTTCCAGATTTTCTATATCTCTGTCGTTACGAATCCCGTTCTAGAGAAAAAAAAAAAAAAAAAAATAAGATTAACATTGCCGAAAACTCAATTTTTCTACAAGACGTCGTTTTTCCGTTTCTTATACCTCTGGCCAAGGACTCCACAAACGAATAACCGGGTCGATTCCACTCGTGGCTAACAAACAGCTTGAGGGATGTGGCTGGAGACAGTTGACTATGCTATCGTCGCCGCGTAAAATGCGTAGAATGTTTGTAGTTTGGCGGTCCCAAATGAAGAAAGATCCATCGTCGGATCCAGCGACGATGTATTGACCGTCGCTACGAATGAAAATATGGAATAAATTATGTGATTTATTGATTAGGGGACTATGGGCTCTATACCTTCCAAAGAAATTCGCTTCTTTGATGTCTGTCGTCGTATTGCAATGCCCGCAAAATCTGACTTCGTAGTCAACGCTGTTCTGTCTCCACTGTCGTTCGTGGGCTGAAACTCCTTGAGGCATCGGTTGGTGCTGGGGAAAATCGTCCTCATCTTTTTCCTCCTCTTCGTCGACCTCCTCTGTCTCCTCCTGGTGGTCTTCCTCTGGGGAGGAAGAAATCTTTGATTAAAATAAAGCAGAACTAGGAACCCCGGAGGAATAATTTATCTATCTGATAGATACAGACCAGATCCCATTGTCTCTTTGATATCCTTGTACAAAGCTCGACAAGCTGAGTTTGTAGCAAGTTCGGGAAATTTTTGCTGAAAATTTTCTATAACTTTGTAAGCCTCCGCAGTTCTGTTCAGATCGTATAGACACCTGGCTAGCCTGAAACGTGGTATTGAATTGTTGAAGAAACAGATACGGAAAGAAGTATCGAGTTAATATCACCTAAACTGCGCCTTGACGTGTCCTGGGTCGAGAAGAATCGTTGTTTTGCAATCCCTCAGAGCTGCGTAAACGTCGCCATCCCTGAAATTATTTATCTAAAGTTTCATGGTCCATAGATCATAAGACGAAATTGCGTACCAGGAACGTTTCATAAAAGCTGCGGCTCTGTTTCCGTACAGTACTGCGGCGCGGGGACATCGAGCAATTGCTTTATTGTAGAGATTGATAGCAGTCGTGTACTTCTGCTTCTGAAAGGCCGCGTTTGCCTAGAGAAATACAGATAATGAGAAAGAGTTAGAATGCTAAAAGCAAAATGAGAGGGTAAAGCGAAGTTTCGAGCTCGAAATACGAACAATTCTTACTTCTTGTTTAATGTTTTCGACTTGCGTTGGCAATTCAGGAGTGTCATTATCCCTGAAATAGGCATCAACGTGATCGCTGTCGTTCTGGCTGTGGTCGAGGCACTTGGGAATGAACCTGGAACTGCTGCCCTTGTTCACGTCAAAGAGATAGATCTGTTCCCCACCCATGTTGACTAGTAGATCATTACCGTCTGCACTAAAGGTGAGATAGGTAGCCGCAAGGCTTCGGTTTCTCTTTTGGTCTCTGTATCGGGTTCTCAAGTGACCTGGAACAGTGACAGAGCCTATTATAGGGTAAAAGTAGTCAGCGCCGCTTTCCTCGCTCTTCCTTTATCTACTTTTCTCCCTCCTATTCCTCTCCTGAATTTGTTTAGTCCATAGAAGTACCTATTCTCTACTCTCGAACATACCGGCAACGAAGTACCGGGCGCAGCCCAGAGGCACGTTATCCTCCAAGTCGCCTTTTCCAGCCCGTTGAAGATGCGCCCTACCATCAATCCCATCAGAATCATCATTCAAAGAGTCGATATTAGCTGGGGCTGCAACCTGTGGAAAAAAAACGACAGAAACAGAAGCTTTAACGAATCCTAGAAGTCGATTTGAGCTGTAATTTTAAGTCAAGATATAATAGTTCTCTGTTTTCTTTCTACCTGACGAGTGGACGGTTTTATCATTCTCCTGTCATACATTCTGACAAAAGCATCGCTTGCACCAACCGCGATTAACTCTGGCCTTCGAGCATTCAAAGCGATGCATTTTGCCTCGGCAGATCGCCCTACGTGGTTAACGAGATTTATGAGGACCCCTCTTCGCTCTTGAGAGCTACAAGTATGTGGGATTCTAGTGTCGTATTGCATAATCAGTCCATCTTCTCCAGCAGTCCAAAACATAAACGGCACTCCTGGTGCCGTTGCAATTCTCTTTACCCGACCAGCGTGGCAATTGCATGCAAGTATCGTTTCAGAGGCCACAATATCGTGGACACGCACACAGTAGTCACCTGCTCCTGTTACCAATACTCCGTCGTTTGATTTCGGCATAAACTGCGAACAGAAATTGTGTAAAAAGTCTTGAATAATCCGGATTCTGATCATATTTCCTTATTTCAGTATCTTGTATCATGTAAAGATAATCCGATATCGTATTTGTAAGATCGTTATATCAAAGCGTGCATGGATTATCAGGATTCCAAGCAAGATTCAAAACTGGGGGAGAATATCTTGATGTTTTTCAATTAGTTCAGTGCTACGAAGTCACCCAGAGCTTGCACTTTTGAGTAATTCATTGCTAGTTCAGAGAACGAGATGGTCAAAGTTGAGCGAATGTTTAGTAAACATTTCTGTTAATGTGAGAGAATGAAAGTTGAGCAACTAGCGATTGTCGCCTTGGACTTTCGAAGACTTTTGCATGGATTGTTATCATTCCTTAGATACTTGATGTTCGTAATGATAAAAAATGATTGAAAATTAAGTTGGAATGATCACGATTACCTTTACAGAGAATATATTGCCACTGTGACCGGTACGGAGTACCAATTTCTTAACATATCGAAACGGGTCCCAGAGTATGACTTGTGTGTCGTCTGAAGCGGAGGCAAGAATCCTGGAAGCAATATGATAGGATATTATCTGATCACAAGCCGAGTTGGTTTTTTCTGGGAAAAATACTTACTGTCCAGTCTCGTTCCATTCTAAACAGTTGACGCATCCCCCGTGGCCTTCGAGTTCTTTCTCGAGGCCTAAACGAAAGACGAAATCGTCAGTAACTTGGAGTCTTCTGGCAAGCGAAGAGGCAGATGATTCCTGTGTTTTGAAAAGAAATAGTTTCATTGACGTAGAAGCGTACTAGAGCTAAACTACCCTCTATAGTCTTACCTTGAGCTCCCTTTCTCGAACGAGATCGATTACTTTGGGTTTTTCGGTGGAAAACTGCTTCATTTTTATCCGATTCCGTTTCTCGATGGATATTACAAGGCGAATTACTGATCAGGAATAGTACGTGCGAGGAACATTCTCCTCGATTGTCATGATACGTTTTGACGTTTATGGTTAAGTAATATACGCCGATTCCGGTAATGACAGTAGAAATATTGTCGCGGGGAATTCGCGCGGCTTAATTATTTCATAAACGGGAATCCAGTCCGGGTTACAAACGCCGTGATGCTGTACAGGCTTCCTTCGACTCCTGGACGACCTCCGACGTGTTGAACAAAGTTTTGACGTTTCTGCGGCTAAACATGAATGAACGAAACACCACGGCGGCAGGAATTATTCTAGATCGTAGACCGGCCTGTGACACGCGACCGCTTGATCGTCTAACTATATAGCTAGACGTGAACTTGTCCAACTAGAGCATTTTGCGACACATTGCGAGACTATGATTGGCCATTTCTGTTTGATCCAGCGCGTCCAGCCAATGATATTGCTCAGTGTCCAAGACCGTGTCGCGCGGTGCTCTAGTTGAAAACCTCCCGGAATCTCAACTAGCCGATGGTTTTTCAATGGACTCGGAGAGAGAGAGAGAGATAGATAGATAGATAGATAGAGAGGATCGAAGACTGTTTACAAAAGTTGAATGCACGAAACCTGTTGCAGAAAAGAACACTTCTGTTTGTCAAAAAGGCCGAAGTCAGTTTGCGATGACCGATTGAACGCGGGTCCAGGAACTCTGGGGAGTCCCCGACGCCCTGGAAGTCGGAATTAAATAAAACTAATACTAGAATGAGGTTAATATGCACTGTCAAAGTTGACACGAGCCGGTCCTGTCCTGGTGGTGCCCAGCGGCCTCGTGCCTCGACTTTGTCTTTCGGACGAAAACCCGGGCAGAATAATGAAGCATGCTTACTCCTTCAGTCAGCGCAAGATACTAAGGGAGTCAAGTACAAGGTAGCGTAAAGCAAAGATCTTCATCCCATTTCCAAAGGCCTGTAACTTCGAAACTATCCGCAATAAAAATCCAATCCAAATTCCATCTCAAAGGTCGTTTTTTTGGCTACGATTTTACCCCCAACCGATAAACCGTCCCTTGTCCCAAACCAGATATAAGACGACTCGATCAAAACCCTGCGTAAATTGCGGATTCATATTACTTGCAGGTAACGGACAACGTTGGGAACATATTCAGTAAATTTGTTCACGAGGGGAAATGCACGATCCGTTTAAAGCAGCCGGCTCACGACCTGGTCATTCAGGCAGATCCCCTTCTGCTGAAGAGCTTTTTACGAGTGATTAAGCTCGCGCTTGTGAAGGATGGATCAGAACCGGGAGTCAAAGTCCCCATTCTGAATGAGAAATACTTCAGGCCAAAAGTCCAGACAAAATGCACGGTCACTTCTAACGCAGAGTATCCAACGCTGCAGGGATTTCCTCGGACTACGCAAAATCTGGCTATTGTAGGTCTGCAGAGAAAGTCCTTCGACCGTCAAATCCTCAGACTGGATCAGCTCAGGGTTCTCGATCTGTCTAAAAACTGCCTGCGCAGTTTGCCCAAGGAACTTGGGGCCCTAAAAAATCTCACTGAGCTTCTCCTGGCGGAGAATATGCTCGGAAAATCTCCTCCTAGTTCATGGACTTGGCTAAATGGCGAGGGGATCAAGAACAAATTAGTTACTTTGGATCTGAGCAGAAACGAGGTAGATTTTTTTTTCAGAATTGAATCAGCGACTGATTCTTTTTTCTCGAAAATCTATTCTTGACCGAGTTTCAGTCACAGAGAGTGTAAAACGGAGAAAATTGACTCCCTAGAGAGTATTAGGATTTCTTTAGAACTGAAAGCTCCGAAAAATTCTCTCATCTGCATTTCGATTCCGATTCATAATTTTCTTCATAAATTTTCTATGCTCAGTTAACATGGCTGCCTCAGTATCTCGGGCAGTTGCTTGCGCTAAGGACTTTGAACCTGAATCACAATTTGCTCACTAATTTGCCAGGAAATATTGGGCTCTTGTCTAGTCTAAGGTGAGCCGAAGAGGTCTTGTAATATTATTTGCTTCTTTGTTGTATTTCGTTTAATAATAACACGCAGTTTGTTCATGTTTTCATTTATTTTTCTTCCACTAGGGTCTTCAATGTCCACGAAAACCAACTTTACGGATTTCCAGGAAGCGTGCGGCAACTTCGTTTGGAGAAAATAAACATTTCCGGAAACCCCTTTACCTGGAATGAACGGATTTCCCACGTTCCGAGTTTGGATCGATTCGCGGTATCCACTCTTGTCGAAAGCGCGGCAAAAGTCGCTCTAAAAGCCAGGTAGTTTAGAAGTTTCAGTTGGAATCATTTAACGTTCGATGTTTGAACAAAAAATCCGTGAAATTTCAAACGTTCAACGAAAACCTATCGAATGGATTCCGAATTATGTAACGATTTTTTGTGGAATTGAAGAATTTCTGATTGACAAATTTTTCGATTTCAGATTCAGGTACGACGCGGAGACGATACCACGTTGCTTGGTGCGTTATCTGGACACGGCTCGTTATTGCGACTGCGGAGACGCGTGTTTTGAAAACCACGTTCACGCCGTGCTGGAATTCGATATACGTTGGATAGCCGAAAGCTGCGTATTTTCCGCGGGATCGTACGCACCATTGGAATGTTACTTTTGTTCCGCGCGTTGCATGCGCTGGTGGTTCCGCCCCCGTTAATTATGATCATCATTTCGTTCAAGAACCCGCCGTATACTGTAATGTACAGCAAACAAAAAATACAGTAGGAATTCGTTCAAGAATTCTTTTTCTCTGCGATGATATTGATATGTTTTTGTTGTTTTCACAAATAAAAATCGATTTTTGTATACCTTTAAACTATTCTTTCTTCTTTTCATTTGGCTTTCTCGATTGTCTCCCATTCCTGTTGATAATAAAACCCGATTATCTCGCTCCTTCTCTATTCCGTTTTCTAGTTATTTTAGGTTCAGGTGTTGGCAGCTCTGTCTATAACCAAATGATGAAGTTTCTTTACACAAAAGTGGTATCGTGTAGTTCGCTGTGAATAACTGCGTGAAGTTATCGCCAACTCGCATCAAGGTCGCTGCGGCCTCCCAGTTCATGTATGTAAATATTAGTCAGTCGTCTTATAAGAAACAGGTACGATGATGCGATGCTTGTGCAACTCGCTGCGCGGCAAAAAACTCTTCTACCCAGCCACGTGGGCCGCGCTGCAGCGCCATAGTTCTAATAAAATTTCTACCCTTGTTGAGAACACGTGGAAAACGGCGGGCACGGGGGAAGGTTGCGCGTCACGCTCCACCTCTGCCTTGCTCGGTAAATAAAAGATGCAAGGAGGAACCGACTTCTCCTCACTTCACAGTTGAAAATTGTATACATATAATATCTAAACACCATACGGTCTAATCAGAAAACATCGTATTTCGTATGATATTTCAGACACAGCGCGAAGAATGGCATCGACTAGTTCGAATCTGGAGGATCGTCTCGTCTGGATAGACATGGAAGTACGTTTCAGTAATAAAAGTTAATGAAATTTTAATATTTGAACTCCGCTCTGTGATATCTCTTCGATTCTTTGACATTAGTGTTAGTCCTCATTCTCTTTTCGGTAAAACATCGTGTGGCGGGAAAAGCGCATTTTGAAATTCGTATTTCGAATTCTTGAATTTCAGATGACTGGTCTGGACGTTGACACCTGCCATATTATGGAAATTGCTTGTCTGATCACAGACTCAGACCTCGAAATAGTCAGCGATGATTTTCACGTAATTGTTCATCAGCCGGACGATATACTCGCCTCGATGAATCCGTGGTGCGTCGATCAGCATGCAAAGGTATAAAATATATTGATATACAACTCGAGAAGAAAAAAAAAATTAACGAAATGATCTATAACCGAGTTTTCAAACAATTTCGTTATTTAAAACGCAGACTGGATTGACCGCAGCTTCTCGTGAAAGTAAAATATCGCTTAGCGAAGCCGAGCAGATGACTTACAACTTCTTGGCGGCTCATGTGCCGGAAAGGAAGTGCGCGATAGCCGGAAACTCCGTTTGGATGGACCGAATTTTTCTCAAAAAGTATATGCCGAGTGTCGACGATTATGCTCATTACAGGATAGTCGATGTGTCTTCCGTGAAAGAACTCGCGAGGTGAAAAAATCCATTATAAAAAAAAAAAAAGAAAAAAAAGAAATAAATCAAACGAAAGTGTAATTACGAATTTCGGTGACCTAACGCGTCCTCTTTATTTAATTCATTTTTGTTTTTCAGACGCTGGTGTCCCGAAAAATCCAAGGCAGCTCCTAGTAAGAAATTCAATCACCGAGCGCTCGACGATATACGAGAAAGCATAAACGAACTAAAGTATTACAAGTCGAAGATATTCGATCGTTAAAAAATAATATGAAACACTTAGGAAATAATTACAGATTCAGTTTGAATCGCCGACGAGGATATAATTTATCCTCTTAAACTATCACAATATACCTACTATTGTATAATTAATATATGCGCATTGAAGTCATTCGTTTGAGATCGCATAGACTGTTATTTATATAGCTGATCATTGGATTAACCCGCGACTCCATAATATCCCTTCATCGAACCTCATGTTTCCGAAAATCAAACTCCTAACCTATTTCCCACTCAATATACAAAACGATAATAATAAAATCTGATCAACATTTACTCGATACTTGAATCTCTGCGTGATTTTTTTCGCTCACGAGTTCCGGTGTACACCGTATTTCTAAAAATCGAGAATTCGAAGGATTTCAGTAGATCTCAAAGGATTTCACAAAAAGGTGTACATCGGATTCCAAGAGAGACAAACCCTTTCCTTATTTGGATTTCGAAGTCACTTCTGAACTGAATTTCGATGTCAATTCGTCTCCTCGAGTCCGAATATAATTTTCGTTTCTACCGCTTGATCTACATGTGCAAAACAGACGCGTTGAAAATGATGCGTGTAGGAACGTGCGCCGTAGCAAACACCGTAGCACGTTGACAACATACCTATTGGGGTAGCATGCGCCAGATCCTAACCTACGTGATTATAACCTAAAATAGTTCCACGAAGAACAAAATTATCACCTTTCTTAAAACTCTTTGAATAAATAACGCAGTAAATATTGACCTCGTTCATCGAAAATGCCAGTTATACAAAGAGTCGTGTAAGTATAAAGCGATATTACATTTACCCAAACCCCGAAATAGACTTAACCTGAAATCTGTCAATCCTAACCTAAAATTTATCAACTTTGTCCCAAAATTTGTTGATTCTAACTTAGGATTCGCTAATTTGAACTCGAAATTTACCAATTCTGATGACAAATGGAAAACCCTGAGCAAGATTTGATTTTTCCTAAAGTAACCTAAATTTAGTCAACTCTAACCTGAAATTTCAATTCATTCTAACTCGGAATTGGCAATTGTAATATGAAACTTGTTATTCCCCCATTCAAAATTAACGAATATCAATTTTCCCCCAGAAAACCGAAGACGCGGAAAGGGAAGAAGGCTCTGCTTAGCAGAGAGCCTAAGATAGTAGAAGATGCTAAACAGACGTTATTCATAAAGGGGAGTAAGACTAGCGAGATTTTAAACAGCTGCGCCAAAGATCTTGTGAGTATTAGTCAAGATATGCTTTTCGAAGGAAGATTTCCATTCCGTTAGACAAAAGGACTCGAAGAGTCAAATCCTCCTTGTGATTTCCAGTATGACATCAAGAAGCCAGATGCTAGAATGATGCAAAAGAAGAACAACATTCTGCCTTTCGAGGACGCAGGGCCGCTCGAGCAATTTTCTCGAAAGTTAAATTCATCGCTATTCGTATTTGCCTCGCACAACAAAAAGCATCCCAACAGTCTTGTCGTGGGAAGAATGTTTGACAACAGTCTATTGGACATGGTTGAGTTCGGAGTTCAGGACTACAAAGCCCTGGCTAGTTTCAAGGTGGACAAAATAGCCACAGGCATAAAACCCCTGCTAGTTTTTAACGGCGAATTATTTGAACACAACAGGGAATTTTCCAGAATCAAAAGTCTGCTCGTTGACCTTTTCCAACGAGAAAACGTCGACAATATCAGACTCCAGGGCATCGAACATTCACTCAGCTTCACAGTTGTTGATAATAAAATTCATGTCAGGAGCTACAGGTAGGTTTGCTTTTTTTAATTCACCAAAACCATCATTTCCCTTTTGTTCTAGTTCGATTTAATCCAAAATCGAAAGCGAATTATCAGGTTCGGACATTTAAATAATTCCCATAAAATTAAAATCAACAGAATACTCCTGAAAAAATCAGGCAGCAGAATTCCCAGGATTGAATTAGAGGAAATCGGGCCACGGATGGATCTCACTGTGAGAAGGACGAAGTTGGCTTCCGACGACTTGTACAAACAGGCTTGTAAAAAGCCAAAGGAGTTGAAGGTGCGTTAAAAATATGTTGGGTATTCAACACGGGGTTTATATTTCTCCATATTTCGAAGTGTTTCATGTTTTATATTCATTGCCGCAGGTCAAGACGAAGAAGAACATATCAAAGAACGCTTTGGGAACAACACACGGAAGGGTCCACATGGGTAATCAAAAACTGCAGACCATCCAGACGAGGAAAATGAAAGGCTTGAAAAAAACGATGGCGGAAAGAAAGGCTGAAAGGAAAAGGAGGTCTACTGAAAACGGAGATACTGACGCTAAGAGGAGTAAAATCAACGGAGACAGTGTCGAGGGATAAAGAACAAATCTTTCCTCTCATTCCGCGAGGAAAAGGACCGAGATTTTTATTGACTACGAAGTAAAAATATAAGAATTTTTCCACGTGAATAACTCTAGTTTCATTCAACTGTTACAAGTAAAAAAAAATAAATAAAAAAAAATTAATGGCGAAGAAACATTCTCGTTTGTATTTATTTTCTCGTAATATTCCCACGCACGGTATTTTTGGAATAGAAAAGAAAAGGATCCTTGAAAGGATATTATAGTGAACTATGATTCGCAGCTACGTTTAGAAAGCGGTATGACGTCGTTGACTTCAACCATGTCTGCGATAAAAGCTGTCCACTTATTTTCCCACATTTCGTAAGCTCGAGCTTTATCGTCGTCCGACAAAGCGCTGTATTTTATTGAGTTTATGGCGAGCTGCTTCAGCGCTCGAATGTCCGCTGAACGTGACATTATTCCTACGAATGCCGCGTAGAAGTCGTAGCTGAGACCAACTGCCCCCCATAGTCCTGGGTCGTCTGACGATACAACGACCGGGTAATCCCGGGCGAATAAAAAACTTGCTGGATGATTCCGCAGGTCGTCGAGGAGCGTCAGGACTTGATTCGATATCGGGTTTACCTCGATCGCTATATCTCGCTCTTCAGCCATCTCCAAGACTCTGGGATGCTTCAGGAGCGCGTACCTGAAATAACGGGATCCGGTTATACCCTGAAGTTAGCGTTATTCCGTAGAATAACTTGTAAAAATCAAGTACAAGAAATTCAAGAAATCAAACCATATGACGCTTCCGGCTACTTTTCGCTGCACTCAGGGTTTGTTAAACGTAGTTTTCGCGGGTCTTTTAGGACCTTGCGACACTCACCCGTGGCCAATTCTCGTTGTATTAAGGAGAACCGCGTCGATGAGATTCTCGTCGGTAGTAAAACCGCTCCATTTAGTTTCCCCGGCATGAAAAAACAGTCGGATATCCGATGAGAGGGCTTTCAGCTGTTCTGCGAACTCTATGAGAGGCTGTCCCTTCTCTTCCTGGCCTACGAGGTCAAAACCGGCTACAAATTCGGGAAGTTCTTTTTTGAGAGCTGCTGCAATCACGAGATATTCGTCCAGCTCTTCTGTTGTGGCCAGTCTCACTGGGGCGAAGATCAACTTGGCGCCAAAAAAGTCCGGGTAATCGTTAACGAACCTTTAAACAGGTTCGAGATCAGAATCGAATGATCGGTCTTATTCGGAAACGATAACACAAATTTAAATTTTACTGGCAAGGATCTAGCATTCAATTTAACGATTTCAAATCACTTACACGAAAGCGTAGATATGCATGTAGGTAAGTGGTTTTCTGATCAACGCATGTCACGGTTTGACGTGCTGGATAACGCGATAAGGTCCGTTACATGTACGATACACAATCTCGGATATTTATTATGCTTCGCAAAGATTCTTATGCCATTCGTTCAATGAATTCGGTGTGTTTTTCTCAGCTGAGATTCGGATTCATTGCACTCAGATTTTACTTACAGGCCCGCGTCGTGTTTATCAGTTTCATAAATAGTTCAAGTCCCACTGTCTGCTTATTGATACTAACTAACAGCATAAATACTTGTACTATAAATTTATCTCTTGCCGTGTGATTTAATCTTGAAAACTCTGTTCTCCTGATCTTCATGCATCGATAAGATGATACGCCGTTTGGTATATTCGGTGTGGGATCTGAATGAAATTTGCAATTGGAAATCCCACCTACCTATCGGTCGTGGTTTTGTAGATATGAGCAACATCAAGTGGTCCGTATGTGTTTCCATCGAGATCGTAGAGAGTCGGAAGTGTCGAGCGAAGTTCAAGGTAGTGCACGTTGTCTTCGCGAAGTTCAGTGAGGCCCTGATAGTAGTAGTCCTCGTAAACCGGAAGGTAGGTAAGAAGCCCGTCGAGTATTGTAAAGATACTGTAAAAGGCTACCCAGGCCGCGTCTACATTCGGATAAGCCGTAGCAGGATCGGTAACGACCATCGTCAAGGCGTTCCGAATCATGGTGTTCACGTCCTCAGCGATTGTTGCGTTCGCCCTTAGGTCAGCGAGGAGTTCCCATCCCGTAGGCGATGTGCAAGTTGCGTCGTTATCCGGAGACCGGAGAAACCGGAAGTTCATCGAGCCGTCCTCTGGTCGACAGACGTGCAGGTTTTCACGGAAGGTGATGTTTTCGTAAACGAATTTTGCCGAGACTATCGCCGTGTCGTGAGCGTGAAGAACGGCGCCCTTTGGCATCTTTCGTATGATTTGAAAGGTCGATGTTTCCCCGACATCCTCGGCGACTGTCAGAAAGTTACGAGCCGGCAGGAAGCTACTTGGGTCCTGGAATCCCCGGTCTACCTCCTCTTCCTTAGCCTCCATCAGGATGTTGTTTGCCGCCCTCTCGCCCCAACCGAAACGCAATTTTCCTCCCAACGAACTGTGCGACTCTTCAGCAAGAATTCTACTTCTTTGTGCCCAATAGTCGGCGTCCGGACCTGGCCGCGACGCCGGCCATCCAGAGGCCAATGCTAAGAGAAAGAACCCAGGAAAACACCGGGACAACTTCATGATAATCGTTCGTTGGAAAGACGATCACAATCAGAAAAATCGACGAACAATAAGCAAGCGCGTCCTTTGGTCGACGAACGCTCGTCGGTTACTGAGCTCATGATCAGCGGGAGCGACGCCCCGCAACACTGATCACTAGCCTTGACAAGGCCCTGGATGTCTATAGGGAACAGATTACACAAACGTCGTTCTTCAACGTACTGCGATGAATGGACTTTCAATCTATTGGAGAGCTGTTATCGAATGTGTCAAAGCGATTATTGCGCTCGAGTTTTGATACTTAATGGCGAATTTATATCGAGCGTGTTCATCAGTTATCGCGTAATTAAACGGGTGATATTTCCGTTCGGTGCTATGCTCACAACCAACATCGATGTGTGATGATCGTGTGTATCTAGTAGCATGACACTAGGAACCTCCACGGATGATTGTCCTAATCTATTTTGTATACCTTCATCAAGTGTATAATTGGTGAACGGTGCTACAATGCTGCCGCATTTTGACACTGAAATGATCGCAATGTTCGAAGAACGTTGTGAAATGTTGCAGGAATATAGTAGAATTTATGTAGCAGTCTGGTGTCCGCTTTCGATGTAGGTACAAGTTTTGGAATATACATTATACATTAAGATGTTTCTGTAGATACGTGTTGAAAAATATATAAGTACACAATGACACAATTTTTGAAATCGATTTTCGACGACGTTACAAAATGTTGGAAGTTTCATTACGAAGGCAAGTTGTGGTTCTTTCATATCAAATATCATATCATCTCTATGATGTAATGTCACACAGTATCAATTATCTTTTAAAATCTGTGAAACAATATTCCCAATTCGTATCTCTTATGCTCGGGACAACTTACCCAGAGCTTTTGGGTTGTTGCATTGTTTGTGGATATCAAAAATCGGACAGGCTCTCGAAAGAAAATGGAACCACAATCCAAATAGATGGTCAGGATGAACATGGCAAAGAAGAGACGATGGAAGAGCAGCCAAGATGCTTCAGCTGCGAAAATGATATGATAAAGTTGACTTTGCAATAAAGAACCATTTAATGTCAATTTTTTGTGAACAATATGAGAGAAGCACATTATGCTTCAGCGTCTAGAAACGGAATACGACGTCTGGGACTTTTTTGGCCCGAGGGAATCCCCGTTGAAATCTAGGCGGGAAAGTTTGTGCGCCTGGAGGTTAGACTACCGTAGATACTCGGCGTCGATCCTCGGTGCGCATGAATCATGAAACGCGCGACTCTATGGCTGGTAAACAAGCGTATCGCTTCTCCAGGAGGTTGACAGTAGAGAATTTTGGTAAATAAAACCCGTTTGAAAAAGGGTTCGGTGACAGGAGCCCCGAAAAAAATGAGGATCGCAAGGTTTTCCGGATCCCGAGGAAGCCCGAAATGCTCGTGAATGAAATCACGGTGGTCGAACAACGGCCGAGTTTATTATTGTTCGCTGAATAAAAATGGACCGACCTCCAGCCACCGCGATCAACTCCTCGACAACGTATTGTTTCTGCGGTCAATCTTACACTCCCGAACAGTTTATGATACAATGCGACGTCTGCAAGGAATGGTACCACGGAGGGTGAGTCACACACACGTACAAAAATAAATTAATTCAAAAGTGCGTCTCTACCTATAGCTCGCGAACGGGGGAGACAAAATACTATCGCCAATATTTTCAAATTCAAATATCGAACACAGTTGTCAATACGTCATTCGTTTGTTATTCGAACGATTTATACCCGTTCGATATTTGAACCACCGTTTAACTTTGTCAACAATTACGATAAAACTCGTGCGTCTAGATTTATCTTGCGCGCACCAAACAAACCGATATATTTACATCCCTATATTGTTGTTTACATAACCTCAAACATCGGAACTGGAATCCCGATTTCAGCCGTTTAGAGGTAAATATTCGAACGGAAAACATCCAATGAACACCTAAACCCACGCGAACTATCCAGCGTTCGTTGTATAGACGATTTTTATCCAATCCACACTCGATCTTCCGCGCAATATCGAGAAGAAGTTGGGTTAGGTTCAGCTATTCCAATGTTGTTGTCTAACGAATTTACTACTCCAAAGCACAGGCTTTTGTCTGACGTTTCAAACTTTTACCCCCAAACATTCCAAAACTGATTTGAAAGATAATTTCCGAACCAAATAACCTAAAACATGCCAAATTGACCACGATAATCGATGTCGATATTTGAATTTTAGAATTCTTCAGAAGAAAGGCAGCGATGTAAACACTAACAAGTTTTCATAGTTCTCATGATATTGGATTATAATTAGCTGAATAATTCAAAGCAGTTGGTCTGTAGCGTCTAATCTTCTTCCCAAATTAAAGGATCTTTTCCCACAGCAAAAAAATAAAAATAATTTCCTCAACCAACTCCAGAGATTTGATTAAAATCTGTATTTTTCTGGCACAGATGCGTATCGATAAAAGAATACTCCTCGACGGACCTCGATAAATACCACTGTCCGCGTTGTTCGAAGACGAACGGTCCGTCTTTGAGTAAGTTTGAAAATATTTGGTAAGATCGAAGCCTAAACTTAAGGGCTAGATTATGTCGTTTGCTTTATCGAGCTGATTTTTTTGACAGTGAAAACCAGGATGAACTGGCATAGACATGACTATGCTGAGACGGAGGCAGGTGCCAAGCCTGTGCAGACTGGAACTCCTGTTTTTATCAGGGAACTAAAGTCCCGGCACTTTTCAAAGGCTGATGATATCGTCAGGCATGTCAGAGGCCAGCAATTGACTCTTCAGTATTTACAAAATAACGGATTCGAAGTTCCTGTTATTATCGACGGCAAAGATGGACTCGATATGACCGTCCCGCCACCCAATTTTAGCGTCTATGATGTCGAAAGCTACATTGGTAATAATTAAATCGTCTCATGCACTTCTTTTCACTTTAGATCAAGTCTACCCAAACATCGGAACTTCACTTCTGCTTTCAAACCCTCACTTTCACTATCCGAGTGATCAAAACATTTGCCCACATTTGCAATCAGTTTAGCTATTTTCTAGGAGTCATTCGGCTCTTGCTCTGGTTCTGTAAACTTTATCCTGAATGAACAAACTGAAAACTCTTTGCACAAGTGTTTCTGCCTTGTCTCAAAGCCCCGGGTAACTAGCACAATTTCTTTTAGGAGGAGACAGAGAGATGGATGTAATAGACGTTATGAAACAGAGTAACGTCAGGATGAAGCTGCGCGACTTTGTAGAATATTATAACGACCCAAGCCGTACGAGAGTCCTGAACGTTATAAGTCTGGAGTTTACAAACACAGGGTAAATCTAGCTTATCAATAATCCATTCCACATTAAATCGGGTCAAAAAAAAAAATCCCCCAAAATCTCAATAACTTTAACCAATTTCAGACTGTCTCCGATGGTCGAGGCTCCTTACATTGCGCGGAAGTTAGACTGGGTAAATTCAGTTTGGCCAAGAGATTGGCCTGAAGAAAGTGAGCTAAAAAGGCCAGAAGTACAAAAATATTGTCTAATGGGTGTGAAGGACAGCTTCACTGATTTCCACATAGACTTCGGTGGCACTTCTGTATGGTACCACGTTCTGAGGGGTGAAAAAATCTTTTACCTTGTCAGACCGTCCCCAGCAAACATACAGCTTTATCAGCACTGGATGTGCAGCTCCAGCCAGAGCGAAACCTTCTTTGGCGATCAGGCTGATGCTTGTTACAAATGTGTTATAAAGCAAGGACAAACAATGATGATACCGACTGGCTGGATCCACGCGGTATTAACTCCAGTCGATTCTCTTGTATTCGGGGGAAATTTTTTGCATAGTTTTAACATACCAATGCAGATACAGTGAGTTGATATGCAAAATTAATAAATAAATAAACAGACATGTGTTTCGAAAGCCAGACTTTTGTTCATTGTTTTTTTGTTTTGTCAGGATCTACGAGCTGGAAAAAAAGATCAAAACTCCCTCCAAGTATCAATACCCAGGGTTCGAGACCATCAACTGGTTCGCGGCTAAAAGGCTGCTCAAAGAATTGAAGGAGCTCAATAACGAGGAAAAAAAATGTCCACCCTATTTGCTTCAAGGCGTCAAAGCGCTGTTGAGTATATTGAAGCAGTGGAACACGGACAAAGATGTAAGAATAATACATATAGAGAAAAAGAACAAGTAACTAGGATTGTATTTCGAATTGAGAACTGTGTTCGATTTATCTGTTATCGAGTCTCAGGGGCAGAAAGCATCTTTATTTGTAACGCGATTGATTTTTCAGTACAACATGACGAGTCGGGGTCAAATACCGCACACAATAAACAGTCAGAAGCTCTTGAAGGACTTTAGCAAAGACATAAGGCATGCAGAGCGCTACTTGATATCTTTGAATCCTCCCAAACCCGAGAGGGAGAGTAAAAGAAAGAGAAAAAAGCCGCTGAACAAAGACTTTGTTGACTACGACATGGCTGATCAGATATCTTCAAAGCCGTTGAAAGGGAATGTTAAAGAGAGTGGTAAAACCGATTTGAAGATGGAAGGGATCGAAGGATCTCCTGCTAACAGACCGCCGCTAAAACTGACGCTGCCAAAAGCGATATATCCTTTTACAAAGGGAGAGAAGCCCTCGGATGAATTAGTTCGAAAAGAGGGTGATAAACCGTTGACAAAAGCTGGAAAGCAGAGTTTGAAAGTGATAAAATTCAAGCTTGGAGACAAGCAGGTGATACGAAGCACAAACGAGGCGATAAATAATTTTGGTAACTTCACAACGGACCATTCGATGGAAACACCTAAGGAATTGACCTGGAAGCAAAGCTCCGTTTACGATTTTCACGACGGTAGCAACGAGAGTAGCTACAGCGGTTTTACAATCGACGAAGCGCCCAAGAGGAAAAAACACCAGAATTCAAAATCCAAGTTTCTTAACTTGGAAAAAAAGATCAAAAGGGATTTCGACGGAGATGTTGACGTTCTTACAGATCCTCCAAAAAACGGAATAGAAGAACTGCTCAAAGCCTCTGCTTACACACTCGGGAATGCTGCTCAGCGGCTTGAAAATGCGTAAGAATATTTGATACCTTGGAATTATTTCTTTTCATTCTCGCCACACTTTTGATTCACGCAAATAATCCTTGAAAAAAAAAAAATCTAAAACTCTTCTTTGCTTATATTTGGCAAAATATTATCCAAAGAACAAAAGTTGCGTAACGAATGTTGATTTTTATTTCCTTAAAGGGCACCGACGAGTGTTTCGCAGTACGGTCAACCTACGCCGCCTCCAACCGGGTAAGAGAAGCAGTGATTGGGTGCATGCGACAGAGAGTGTCATCAGTATTTAGGATATAATAAATGGTTGAAAAATTTTGTTGGATATTATTGGTATAAGTAGATAGAAGGCGATGCATGGGGTTGCGCGATTAGTTAATTTTTTATTATGTTTACCGAACAGTTTATTAGTCGCAATAGTAGTGTGTGTTTTTAATTTCTTGATGTCCTAGTATTTGTAAATTGAAAACGGCTAGTTCTGGCAGGGCATCACCGTCGACGCGTGAGGCGATTGCTGGAATGCTTTCGTTTAGCGAACAGTGTTATTCAACTACCTCTGGGAGCCCGGAAAAATCAAATAAATCTGAACAAGACGAGGATGACGATCAGCTAATTGAAAATATCGACAAAGTACATCAGGACGAAGACTTTAGTGAGTTTTATCCCCTTCGTTTCCTAAAAAATCTATTCCAATTTTTAAATTACGTGAATTTTGCTCCCTAACATTAAATTTCTTTTCCAGTCTATCCAGCCCTAGACGCTTCGGATGATGAAGAATTCATCTTCAAACCAAGAGGAAAACGTCGAGTCGACGAAGCCTGGAATCCAAAAGCCAGAGTCGGACCTCTTCTACCAAAAACAAATCGACCAGCTCGCGAAGGTGTGAAGAAAACCTCAGTTGAAAAAGGGCTAGAAGCCGCGGCGGCGAAAAGGGCGAAACAACATGTGAGAAAATCCGTTTTACAATTATTAACAAATTTTTGAATTCGAATATCTAAAAATTACGATCATTTCGAGCTTTTTTTTCTTAATTTAACAATTTCTTTTGCTATTTCAGCCGGTAGCTAAAAGATCGTATAACAAACGAAAACAGAAAGAAGTACTGCTCCCTGTTATTCCAGCACCAATAGTTGTGCCTCCGCCCATTGAAGAAGAAGTCGTTACGACGACGGATAGTTACGGTTCGATATTAACAAGTCCTAATCGTTTGAAAGACGTTAAAGCAAAATTGGCTGCGCCGATTCCAGCTGGTGAGTTATTTTTTTTTTTTATTTTCATTTTGTTTTACATTGACGAATGATCATTTTGTAAAGAATTTTGCATCAAGATAATGAAAAAAATTTAGAAAAAGAAAAAAAAAAAAATTAACAAAGAATGTTATAATTAATGATACTATTTTTTTTCTTGTGTATTCCAGAACGAAAACCGAAAAAGGGTATGAAAACAGCGAAACAACGTTTAGGAAAAATTTTAAAACTGCATAAAATGATGCACTGAACGTGAATTTAGGTGATAATGATAATAATAATTTAAATAATAATAATAATAATACTAATAATAATTTAAATAATAGTAATAACAACAGTAATAATAATAATGATAAAGATAATTTTGATCTGAAAGATTGAATTAAATGGCAATCGCGTCTCCCTCCCTCCTATATGATATACCTTAATTAATTATCCACCGCCTGTACGTGTAAAATGTAATATTATTATTTGTATGTGTGAATGCGAGAGAGAGAGAGAGAGAGAGAGATATGTATCTGTATGTATGTGGCAGTAAAAGTTATTATGTGTAAATAATGCGGAAAAGAAGAAGAAAAATAATAATAATAATAATAATAACAATATTAATAATAATAAGAAGATTGAAGAACAAAACGAATAAGAGTGCGTTGATTGAGGAAAGCTAACGATAATCGATAATTGTATAAGAATATTTAATTTTTAAAGTTATAGAGAGACACACACGAAAAAGAACAGAAAACTAAAAAGAAAAAAAAAAAATATATACATATAAAAACAACATAAGAATTATTCAATTTTTCTATACGTATTATTATTTAGTATATCGAGCATTTATCTGTGTAAACGTACATTATATACATTTAGATATAAAAAATATATATATATACCGATATATATAAATGAACACTAAATAGGATATAAGAGTGAAATTTTTTTAGTATATATATATTTTAAACGACTGTCTTTGATAAAAATAAAACGCTATATTAAGACTGGTTTTCTAATCTGAATATATGTATAATAGTTAATTTCGCAACAATCTACTTCCATATTATTATTATCGATTTATTTGTAAAAGGCTACACATTCTCTTTCGAATATTTACCATTAAAATCAAGATAGTTTATTGTCATTATCATACGACCCGTTATTCGCTCTACCGTAATTATTCTGACGTAACGGGGGTCGATATTATTCTGATGATTTATAACCTTTCGGGATTGTAAAATAATATTCTATGTACGGTTTTATATCGTGCAGGGTATAGACAGATTATTGAAATACAAATTATTGATAATATTAACGAACCCTTGGAGATATCCAGATCGAAAGTTGCGAAGTGGAGATCATCGCCGCGTTGTGGAAAATCCCGATGACGTCATTACCGGAACACGTTCGATGTTCGAATATTTTATTTTTTACATCTGCGAAAACGATTCTCTATTTCTTATCTGCAGGTATAAAATTCTCGTCGTTTATCAATATACAGCGCAGGAATCCAAGGATTTCAGTTTTATGAAAATTCGAGACGGGTTATAGAATTCTATCACTGATATTGTGACTCGAAATAGTACTACATAATATTCTGCAGCGGACTTCCGGTGCAGTCATATATATATACTTTATCGCAGTGCATTGTTTTAATATAATTAATGAAACGTTTTCACGGTAGGTTTTCATGTCGTCGGCGATTAGCTTAATAAATTTTAAACGATATAATTTATCGTGGAATATAGAAAAGGCGAGAATATACCTGTAGCTTTTATCTCATATTCTCGCGAGCTTATTGTAGTACATACAAGATTATTGCGAATCTCAATAGTCTGGTTCTTGTCTTGCGGTTTCCGGTTCATTGGCCTTAGGGCGCTTTGAACCTGATCCGAGTCACGCGCGCCTTGTCGTTGTACTCGTCCTTTATTCTCTCGTTTACTCGGAACACATTCAAGGTACAGACCTATACACACCCCCAGGGCCAATCGCTCGATCCGGCGGTGGTCTATTATTATTTTATTTTTTTCTTTCTCCACTCTCTTCTCAGAGTCGAAATAAGCGAAGGAGTCGCGGGGATGCACCGCTTCGCTGCTGCACTCCGCCGTTTCATTTTGCGACGTCGTTCGTTCGCGCGTCGTTCGTCGGTCGTGCACTTGCGGTTTCCGTTTATCGCTCGTCGTATTCATTCTCGTAATTATCCAATATAAACTATAACCGGCGGACTAATAGCTTGTCAGAATATACGCTAATAACGCGATAAAAATATACAACTTGACAATCATTGGAATTGCATATCGCATTCACATCATCCGGGCATTACGCGAGAAGGACAAAAATATATATTATAATAGTTTTGATATTTTGAGGTTAAGTACACTGCAGTGCTGTGATTTGCAAGTAATTCAATCCCCGAGTTGGAGTGAGAAAAATCACACGTGAAATTGTAACTCACTTTATAACAGTAAACCGTAAAAGTAGTTGGGCTAAATTTGAGTTCCGGGTTCTCTTTTTTCGTTTTGAAGCGTAGAATGAACGCCAGGTGAGTCGCTGCGCTTAATTTATAATTACGCATAGAGATTATACAATCGCAAATAATACAATAGAACTGAAAATAGAAGGATTTTCTCCGTTTCAGAACGTTCAATAGTCGAACAATCGTATTTCTTTTTTTTTTCTCTCTCTCTTCTAACAAGAATTCGTTCTTCTTTGTTCTCTACTCGAACAACTGCGTTCGAAATTTAAAAAATCCTTCCTTTATTTAAAAATAGAAGCGATCCTTCTACATTGTTCGAATTCGTTCCAAATTCAAACATTTTTTTTTCATCATTGAAATAATAAAGAACCTTCGCGTTTTTGAACGCGATCTGAAGTTTGAAGTACTGCGTTCAAAATTCGAAGAATTCTTCCGTTAATTCCTTAAAAATCAGAGCAGTTCCTTTGTTTTACCCGAATTTGGTTCAGATCCCGAATCTATATTCGAAATTTGAATATTACTGTTCCTTTTTCAAAACAATAAAAGTTTCAATCGTCGAACGTGTTTACAACTTCAAAATTGCGTTCGAAAATTGTTTAGTTTTTCTGTTTCTAAAAAACAGGAGCATATATTTCCTTTGTTTTAAAACTCGGAATTGTAGTATTCGAAATTCAAACATTTCTGCCCCCCCCCCCCCCTTTTTTCTTAACAGGAAAACTTCCGGTTTCCGAAGGCGTTTTGAAATCGAAACTTCTTTCGAAATAAAAAAAAAATGTCCTTTCCTTTTTATTTTTCGGTAATACCAACGCAGTGTGGCTGCAGAATGATGAAAATATTCAGCAAATTCCAACTCAAGAATTTTCGATTATTTCATCTGCGTCTGAAATCCTGTGAGTATTATTATCATTTCATTTCTTTTATACTCCGTTTTTCTTCATCCCAACAAGCGATATTGCTAAATGTAGGCGAAGGGAATCCCCCTCCCCCCCCCCCCCCCCCCCCACATACACAAAAAACTCTACAATATTGTAGATTAACAAGCATACATGAATAAAATCAACTAAAATATTTCATAATCTGCGTATTGTTATTATTCGAGATATAACTGTAAGCTTTGGAGTAGGAAACGGAAAAAAACCCATAACAATCTGATATAATATCAACCAACGTAGTAGTTAATTGCATCGAGTGATCTGATGATTAGTCAGCCAGATTATTCGTTAAAAATTGAAGTTTTAAACTGAGAACGGATGAAAAAAATGTAGCTGTAGCAAAAAGGCAGTTAAAAATTCCGTCCGATGTTATCAGACGATTGATTGGATTAGTTGGAAATGACATTGATTGAATTATTTATTGTTTTGCAATATTTTTCATAGACAATCAATCATTCTGCTTTTTAACCGAGCACGTTTTGAGGAGCAGGTATACTTTTTAGATTGACGTCAATGCCCTTGAGCCGACGGATGGAATACATATTATTCTATTCTCAATAGAGAAATATGTGTACAGCTTAAATAACTTGTTTACTCGCTTGGCTAGTATTTATGAGACTGATAATATCGATTTGAATTATACCCATTTGGGTCGGTAGAATTTCAACATTCCATTATAAAGTTATGATGGAGTTCATAGCGTTAACGCGACGTAATATACAGAAGAAAATTCTCTTATTTTGGATTGGAATGGTAGAAGAAACAGCTGATTTCAATGCACGATTATCTTAGTTGACAAAATTGTGTCTTATGCGGGTATCTTGAAATATTTATAACGTTCAATAACAACGTTCCCATTATCTAATATGCTCATTTATTTGTCTATTGCAAAACTGCGCCCTAATTCAAAATCAGATTCTGCTCAGATATGACGATATCTGTTTCTCTTTGACTACGAGACCCGTTATGTGACGAAAATGAGAATGAAAATTGAGAAAACAGGTAGTACGGGTGAAGCGAAGACGTCCCAACGTGCCATACCTCTGAGCGAGGCATTATGCCAGGAAGCAAGTTATTTTTCTTCTAGTTAGCGATGCGCAGTTGTGCAACATGCTTGTTATGTAATCAAGTAGAATCAATTACACACTATCACATCTGCTGCACTTGGCTTCTACGAGCATGTGTTAGTTAGTCCGTTCGTTCATTTTCCGTCTCTCAGGATTGATTATTTCTTTCATTCGCAGAGTATACAGACTTTGTCTATAGAGGCCGATATTGCCATGTGATGCAAAAAACCAGCTCGTATGTTTCTTTTATCTAAAATACATGAAATCTCTTTAGCCTAATTCTTGTAGACAGAGTTTCATACTTGACTGCTTTTTTTTCTTTGCTTTCAAAAACTCATATGTATCAATACACGTATGAATTGACAGCGATACGATCATCGCTCAGAGTATTAAAAATTGAAGATAACATTCATCCGTTGATTAAATTTTTCATTGTAAAGGATTACCTTTATCAATCTTGTACTATCAGGTATATTGGAGTGTTTTATGCTTCGACAAGCTTCTCAAAAATTTGATAATTACATAAGTATCTTAATGACGTGATATTCAGCAGATACGTATGACATTCTTCTTCTTTCCGTGGTAAAGAAAATGATTCCAAGAACAGGAATGATAATTTCTTTGCTCATGAATATCTGGATCTCATAGGCGGTCGGCGTCATTGATTCTCCACTTTTTAATATCGTCAGCGGTTCAAGTTCAGCTTCATCCCAATGCTCTCTTGTCGATTGTGAAGCTCGTCATCATAAAATTGAACAAAAAAAGACCCTCGAAAGTCTGAATTTGCTTCTCGCTTATGTCCTACGGCTCAAGTTCAATGATCGTAGAATCAAATCGAAGCTCCTGTATTTTAAAGATAAAAAATGAACAAAGATAAGCATGCGGCGTTCAAAGATAAGTCAATGTCTGGGTTCCACAATCCCAAGATTCTTGGAGAGGAAAAAAAAACGAATCTTTACTGGTCGAGGAAAGTGAAGTATTTACTTGGAAGAACAACGGGAATTTTTGCTTGTCGCAGGATAAGAACGCAGCTACTCGAGTGTAGTGGAATTCGAAAAGTTGCTGTCGCAGCAAACTATATCAAGCCTAAAACTACATACTTGAATGCTTCCTCTTCATTGCTAAGTTCACTACCGCTTCTTAAGTAATTCTTGACTGTGTTCACCTTCAGTCGCGTGCTGAAGACCTGATTTTATGCATCGGCATATACGACTAGTAAAAAATGAATAAATATATCAGCATACGTTTATGTATGTCTCTATGTGCTGATGGCGAAGTAATTTATGCACATCGTTTGTTGCAAGATGTTTAATTATTCAGTCTTTTCTATACATTTCTTACGTAACTGTCATAATCGTTGCGTTGAAATCGTTTCCTGGATTGACAAGGTGGTGTTTTTTGTTTGACAAATTCTTTATCGGAATCTGACAAGCATTAAATTTTTTTTCAAAAGTATAGCTAAAAACTGTTTTTCCATGAAATAGAAAAAACAAAGAAAAAAAAAAAAAAAAGAAAATACATGAAACTGGTTTCTACAAATAATGTAATTAATGGCCCTCTTCGTTCTATACATATATGACGCGTGTATTATTATTAGCGTGCTGAAATTTCCACGTGGAAAAATTCTTACCAGCCTCCATTTAGGGAATATATGCACGAAACTATGGAAAGTGTTGCGTCGCCTGTTTCTTAAATGGAGTCACGTCTATGAGTTATCGCAGTATTCTACTTTTATTATATTTCTTTTATTATATCGTTCAAAGATAATTATATTTGCATTTTGCTATTCACAATTCATAGGTAGATTGGGTCAGTTGATTAAATTATATCAATATTTAAATATAGGATTGAAGTATAAGTTAGATTTCAAAGACGTGCACCTCTTACGGGTTTGAGATTAATTCCGTGTATAAACAAATCAGACGAAACAAGAATAATGTATAAGATTATATAAATATATACTCGTCTATGTGTATTTGCCCTCATTAAGCATATATATATGTATATGATATAAGTATAAAATGATACGTGATTAATATAATATACAATATGCAGTATAGTGTACGTATCTAGATGTGTATGACCTCGATCAAGGTTGTCTACTACTATTCCATATTCTCCCGATCGGAGTCACGGCCGCATTCTATACGTCTTCATTTTTCATATTCGTTATCTATACTGTTGACTAGAATTATATCTATAGTATAATCTTCATTCACGGTCTTGTTCGTTCTCTGGATTCTAATTGCAAACAAACAACGTGATTCATTTAGTCTCTTTCGTGATTCATATTGATTACGCGAATTCAAATTTGAATAATGGCGCGCGATTTTTAACGATCGTTCTCATTTGTTTCAGATTTAAATTTGAAAAATGGCGGTTATAATATCGAACGGTTATTTTTCTATCATCCTCCTTTTTTTTTATTTTTTATTTTTAGTCCGAAGAAGCGGAAGAGGAAGAAATTCTCAACCGCCAAGCGTATACGTCCTTGGACGATCTATAATAAACGTAACCATAACCTAACCTAATCTAACCTCACTTTTACCCTGACCTAACTTCGTCCGACATTGGTTTACTTGGAATAATGTTAGTGAAAGCGCGTATCCGGCGTGCGTGTGTGCGTGAGCCAAGCCACGTGCTACGCGTGACGCAATCTCGAAGCAACATCTTACGGATAGTAAAAAATAGGAATCAAAATAACGGAATAGATGTAGACAGATAAAAACAAACTGGTTATCATTCTATTTTGGGAAAAAAATAAATAGAACCATATATTATGTCTCGGTTTATAATGAAGTTTGTTTCCAAGGAACTCCGTAAATCGGACCGAATTCAGGGTTACGAAAGTCAATTGATTGATTTTCGAGCTGATATAAAAGAGATCTCGCTTAAACTTAACCTAGCTAACATAAGAAAGATGAGTTTTAACGGAATCCCATCAGTTTTGTTTATCAAATGACTTATTTGGCCACTTCCTGCCAAAAAACTGAATCTATATTCATCGAGGTTTTGTTCGAATCGGTTGGGTAGTCATCGAGAAAATACGAATCGCGTTTTCGAGGTGATAAGAATTGATAACATAATGGAATTTTGCACAGACCAGGTGCCACGTGACTGTACGTGTTCGGAAATTCCATTACTACCAATTGACATCACCTCGAAAACGCGATTCGTATTTTCTTGTTTGTTGCTTGTATTTTACTCTTTGGAAAAAGACTAATAGAATTCCAGTCAGATTCATATTTCTTACGTTAGCTTATTTAAATTGTCCAATTGTTATCTGAAGAGACTCCCGTTGCACCTTAAGATCGGCGAGAGAATTAGGACACTATATACATTCAGGGTTTATTGGCGAGCATTATGCGCTTTATTATATCCTTCGTATCGTTATATAGGCAGGTGTATTTAACGTTTGTTTGGATAATAATGAAAACAAGTACGTATTTACACGCTTAGAATCATCAAGCATTATATCGTATATGTTATCACCATATATCTGACGAGTGTGCGTAGGTACTTGTTTCACTCTTTGCTAAACATATGCTCAGATATGCACATCGTCGTCGTGTAGGTAAATGTCTCAAATGACTTACTTAGTTAAAAATATTTTAATCGTTTCAAACCTCTTTTTCTTTTTCTTCTTCTTCTTCTTCTTCTCCTTCTCTTCTTTTCCTCATTCGTAACGTTTCTCTATGCGTTGTTTTTCCGTTTGTTATGTGATACCTAACTCAGCTCCTGTTATAGGTATTAGACACAAGCACGTGGGTGGGTTTCGTCTTTCAAGGACGATATGTCTTTATATAGTATACTTAACGTCAGTATACTCTAGAAACTGAAAAGAACAAATGTGACAAAATGTTAAGAAGGAATTTTGCACATAACATTCATAGATACTCAATGTATACTGCATCTTGTTGCAAAATGTCTATACGATCGACAAAAATTCATAATATAATTAAAACATTATCTGTATGTACCTACGCATCGAATAAAGTATTTCAAAAAAAAAATAAAAATAAAAATGGAAAACAACTTATCCGCTGTAATTATTTTTGAATATTAATTTTAACTCTGTACCAAAGTATTCGCAAACGTTGCGAAATAAAATGCAAGACAATATATATTCTTGGCTGCAGAACGTGCAGCCTCGTGTCATCATATCTTCATCATCTCCGTTGTGTGTTATACATATAATACGTATATGTATGTATCTGTCTGCCTTTTTGTCTGCTTATGCATGTATACATACTATGCTCCCTGCAGTCTGCAGAAAAAAGAAAAACAATAAGAATAAGAAGAAGAAAATTAAAGAAGGATGATGCTCTTCGTGTTTCAATATTGAAATAGGTACATTGCACCACATGGTGCCCCGTTGCGAGTGTTTCCTCCAATAATTCTCGATCTTTTCACTTTTCTTTTCATTTTCTTTTTATACGTTAGAATGCGGTAATTGAAAAATTTAATATAACAAGAAATGAGCAGGTATATAGACACGTATTATACAACATGCGCCAATGTCTATATAACAATACGAAATTGAATAGTGAAATCGTGAAGAAGCAATAAAGATAATAGCTCAGCAATCTTGGGGGTATATGTACGAGTATATGTATACTTATTCCATCCAAACTAGATATAGAGTACAATTGCGAAATAATGTACCGAAATTGCATAGATAAATAGTTATATTACGATATATGTTTGAGTTTTTGTTGTAAAATTCCCGTCTATATAATAATATAAGTTATTGTTCGTATTCCATAAAACGCGTGTACTTGGTAAAAAAAAAAAAAAAAAATAATAAAATTGCGGTATGCAACTTATGCTGATACTCTGACATTATTTGATGTTATATTTTGACACTATTTGATGTTAATTTAACACAGCGAGCAAGACTTTGGAACAACAAGTGGCGCCACAAATTGAAAAAATTTTTGTTTCATTTTTGGGGTTCGCGTCAGCGAACTTTACATATCATCGTCCTTTTTTATACCTACCATGTAGAATTCGGTATACGCAGATACTGATAATCGTGCATATCTAATACATATATACATGTATTATATATTGAACCAAGTTTTTTCTTTGTCAACTTTTCAACGTTGAACATTTAACGTATGTAGGTCATTTGAAAAAAAAAAACAAAAAAAAAACGCATATACCCATACAAACACTTTTACGCAATTTATTATATGTATATAAACGGGGCTGCATGTGGTAAATTTCAATTGATAATTATTCGATGTATTGATGCGTATATACAAAAAAAAAAAAAAAAAAAAAAAAAAAAAAAACGAAAACTTAAAAGCCAACGAAGAAGAAGGCACCGAATGTTGATTGAAAAATAAAAGAAATTTTATTTCTAATCAGATCTGTACCTAATACGTGTATATGTACATATGTAGGTATATATACCATACCTATACGTACATAACAAACTGGAATATACGATAACAAACTAGTTGATCCAACGATGCATAATTATACTTTATACCCAGTGTTGAAATTCAGGTAGGGGAATTCCAAGGCCCTGACTACTATTTTCTATATTCATTAGTCCCAGCTGATTAGTATGTTATATATTCTGTATATCATTTTCTGTATATAATATTCATTGTCAGTTCGACCAGAAGAGTCAAGCGCCAAATGTTTTTTTTTTTTTTTTTTTTTGCAAATATACCCACAAGGTTTTCTATCACATGACAAAGATTTTGCCACTATAAAAAAACCAAAAGTTCATTTTTGATGTGATGCTTAGGCCCTTCTGCTTTTTATAGTCACGCAATGTGTATATACCTTCGCCAATTTATACACTGACTCGAAAACATATATTATACATTTCGTTCATTATTGTTATTATCATTGTTGGTTATTATTATTATGATTATTATTATTTGTATTCATCGTATACCTATAATAATAAGGTTAACGAGCGATTGACCGATTCGATTGAAGTTTACACATTGGTTTACCTATATATGTTATATACCTATAATATGCATGTATCAGAATCATACGTCATCTTCAGATTTGAGAAAAAAAAAAAAATAATTATGTACACATGTATGTACGTATATATATCCCTATAGTGGGATGTTATACATACTACTTTTAGGAGCCTTTTATCACAGTCTTTAGACATGAAACAACGATTTTTTTTTTTTAAACAACAAATTTAAAATAACCGACAGAATATTTAGATTTTGTCTAAATCTCTCCAACGTATAGCTTGGATATTATATTATTGTTATTCTTCTTGTTTTATAACAATAATTACTATCGTCTATATCGCAACTCGGTTAAAAGGAAGTATGAATGAAATGAATGTAATGTAGGTACTTATAAGATCGGGCACATAAATCATATAAGACTGTGGCGCAATAACATGATGGAAAAAAAAATTAATAAATAATAAATAAATGAAAAATCAGCAAAGAAATTATGTAAAAAGAAATTTGGTTTCTTTGAAATTCTCGATTTCTCGTTATATTTTAATTTTAATTTTGTTTTATTTTTTTCTAAAATATTCCATTGAAGTTATCGAGAAACCGATTATCGTCGTCGACCTTCGCCTGCAGTCGCATACTATGATATTTCTATACCATAATTGCTAGACAGATATATCCAGTATATGTATGTGTATATGTACGTATAACGTATATACGGGACTTAAGTATCGGCGTAAAATGTAAAACAAATGAATATAATGATAATGAAAAAAAATTGTTGCAACGATCCATGGTATGCACTAAGGCGCAAGACATGCAATTACGCTGGATCGTGGCAGTGCAGTGCAGTGCAGTATCGGCTCAACCGCATTATACTAACGCATACACGTTCAATTTTACAAATACAGTAAAGCGTTTGAATTTGCCGAGCGTGACTCTCTGCGCATGTATATGTGAATACACATGTACAATAGTCGGTGCAGTTCTGCAGCTTAGCTCAGAGTGAGTTTGACTAACTGAAAAATCACAGCCAATCGCGTTGGTTTTCCTCGGAGGCTTGGCCAATCCTGTTTATTCCCTCTCGGGGGCTCGACTCGCGAAAGCCACACCGAAGGCTGATGTAATCGCGCATCGAGTTTATTTTAAATAAAAAGCCTGCAGTTTCTCTCTCGCAGTTGAAAACCAACCAGTCAGTCAGTAACTTAGTCAGTCAGTCAGTCAGTCAGTGAGTCGTTATAGTATTCACCGTATACCGAAGCACGTCGCGCAGGTATATAGTTCTGAATTGTCTGTTGTGTATCTCTCTCTCTCTCTCTCTCTCTCTCTCTCTCTTTCTCTGTTGTTGTTTGTACATCTATCTCTGCAAGCTCCCCACTTGGTACTACCACTTGGAAACTTGACTTTGCGCTAAACTTGATGCGCTCTTACAAGTATACATATAGTATTACTTGTTGTCCGTTTTATGCGCGCGGTTTTCTCTCTACGGACTTCAGTACCACTCCGCACTTTGTCGTTCGTGGTCTTAAAATCGATCTATAGGAAATTTTTTTTACTATTATTTTACCTTTTTTCATTACTTTATTCGATTATTCAATGTACACGATTTTTTACGCTCGTGGTGATATATACGTGAACACACAAGTAATTCCTTGTTCAAATTAAATTTACTCAGACGTATCAAGTTGGTACATCAAGTTTATTCATATCAATCTGTATAATGGAATGGGTAAATAATTTCATACGTATTACCATATAATAATATTGATAATCACAATGATAATAATAATAGTAATGAATTAATAAAATTCTCGTTTTTCCTCTCACCGCCACGAGTTTAACACATCCGTCGATCATTTATCATTCCGTGATCATTATAGTTAAAGAAAGAATTCGCATTGGTGCACTGCATAAAATTGTATTTTTAGTATCAATACGCGACAATATAATATCTGCTAGACACGTGCTTTTCAGATTGCAGGAATGTAGGTTCAATTTTTATCATAATACTCGGCTTTTGTATAAAACAATAATAAATACTCTGTTTACGCTCATCCACTGAATCGAAGCTGGTTTTGTTAATATCATTCCAAACCAACGAAGTGGATGTAAAAAAAGTCTTTGACATGTTCGATTTCGTTAAAAAAAAAAAAGAAAAAAAAAATTCCCAAAAAAAAGAAAAAATGGAAAGACTAATTCCAACGAAAGACTAATTGCATATTATCTTGTGTCGTTACGTACGGAAATTCTTGTGACACGCTTAATGGATAGGTACATAAGAATATACAAAGAAGTCACAGAGACTTAAACTCGCAAAGTTAAACTTGGCACGTTGTTATACGTATGTACGATTATACGGCACAGTGTCGGGCGGTTACAAACTTATTACTATTTTTAAGTACCCGTTCGAAATGTTGCGTCAAAATTGGGCGCCCGCGTTTTGTCTCGTGATTTGCTACTAGTTTGCTTACGTGTACGTGCTTACAGGCGAGCGAACGCGCTTATTATTTCCTATCCTACATATGCCGCTCATTCAAAGACGCGAATAGATCGCCACTGCACGCTATGTACTTCTTTCTTCTCCTTCTCCTTCTTTTTTTTCATGTACCGAAAGTTCGGCTACACCACGTGACTTACGAACATATCCCGCCGTTTGATGAAATTAACCTCAAATAGTGCCAGACTAACCTCAAATAGTGTCATATTAACACGAAGTTAAAAATTATTCAATTTTTTTGTCTAATCCTTTTATACAGGAATAATGAGAGGTTGCTGTTCCTTCTGATACGTACGTTGAGAATCTGAACTATATACAGGGTTCTACAAAAGTCAACATACAAGATACAAGATAAAAAAAAAATAAAAATAGGCGGGTAAACTGCAGATTTCTCAAAGTTTTGAGGGAAAAGATACCACGTATAAAAAAAGAAAAGAAATAAGAAAAAAACCGACGATCCTAGAGTTCGGAGGATAATGGTGCCGACAATACATCCAACGAATAATAACTTGCTGCTACTACTAGTTAGTGCGCTACTTGCGGCCGCTACGTTCTCCGGTGCGGCCGTGACGTCAAATCGCATTGACGAATCAAGCCGTCTGCCTCCATGCGACAGGTAAGTGGTGTCACATATGGTCTTTGGATTCATTTTCTACTATATGTATTTATATCCACAATTCACTATCGAGATGATTAAATTGTCGGTAATGGTAGTATTTGTCTTCGTTCGTGTGACGTGATTGGTTTGTTTTTTTGATTCGGTATTTGAATGGAAATATTCTTTATTTTGATTTTCACCTTTTATCATAGCTTTTGATGACCAAGAGAGACGCATAAGCGAAACTATTACATCTAATTACCTACGCTTGTAGTTACTGCTCGAGAGAATACGTGAGCGTATTATGTTCTATTTATACTTCACTCGGTCCCATTTAACGATCGTTTATATCAACGGTCATTTCTCGTTGCGATGGATTCACTCACAGTCTGGTATAAATATACTTCGCGTAACTTCCTGTCTCGATGAAACTATATCAAACCTATCCCTTCATTCAATCTTTCAATCGTCTATAACCGGAAGTCGTATGTGAAATACTGGAAAATCGTTCGAAAACGCAGTTTGAATTTATTGGAACTTAGAATCCGGTTACATTTTTATCTAAAAAACGACAAAAACGTGGCGATAGCTCAAAATGAACGTTAAATTTCAGTCCGATCTACTGCCACGGCAACCTTCTTCACACGATACAAATGGCATCGCTATATGTCGATTCGAAAACTTTCGTTGACATGAAGATGGTTCATCCTCCTAATGAGACACTAGCTTTATTCGATGCGTTCATGAATGAGCACGGGGGATCCCCGAGCAAAGATCAACTCCAGGGGTTCGTGAACGCGACGTTCGAACACCGTGGGGTTGAATTTGAAGAATGGGATCCAACCGACTGGACTGAACACCCAAAGTTCTTGGACAACATCGTCGATCCAACCCTGAAAAAGTTTGCCTACGATTTGAACGAGGTCTGGAAGAAATTGGGGAGGAAGATGAAGGACGAAGTTAGAGATAAGTCGGAGCTTTACTCCATCCACTATGTTCCTAATCCGGTGATTGTACCGGGCGGGAGATTCCTTGAGTTTTATTACTGGGACTCGTACTGGATTGTCAAGGGCCTATTGCATTCCGAGATGTACACTACCGTACGAGGCATGCTCTCTAATTTCGTTAGCATTGTTGACAAAATTGGCCACATTCCTAATGGGGGTAGAGTTTATTACAACATGAGATCCCATCCGCCATTGTTAATCCCCATGGTCAAGGCATACCACGATGCAACTCAAGACACTGAATGGCTTGTAGAAAATTTACATTTTCTCGAAGAAGAGTTTGAATTCTGGATGAGAAACCGTACCGTTACCGTTGAGATGGATGGCGTCACATACACTTTGGCTAGATATTACGAAGAATCTTCTGGGCCGAGGCCTGAATCTTACAGGTAATTGTTATCTCGCTAGATCGTCGTCGGTAGGGTTCAAATCGCGCGGGAAAATATAACAATATGGCGGATATCGCCGGTGCTGTTGTCCACCTCAAGAGTTTGAGATCTTATATCTCGAAAAGTACGGATCTGTTTAGGAAGGTACAGATTTCAGTCGATTTTGTACACCCGGCACGATAGAAAAACTCTTATTTCGATTTTCAACTGTTGATCGCACGACTACGATCTACGATATAGAATCTTTTTTCGCTAATGGCGTCGGGGAGGAGAAAAGAGACTAAATTCATTATTCGTTTAGGGAGGATTATGAAACCGCCGATGTACTTCGAACCGACGAAGAGAAACACGATTACTGGAGAAATTTGAAAACCGCGGCTGAATCAGGCTGGGATTTTTCAAGTCGTTGGTTCGTTGCGTCAGACGGTACAAACAAAGGTGAATAAATCGTTCAGCTCGTTTGAATAATGGAGAGTGAAAATTTGGGAGGGTCAAAACATGATTTGAGTATACTATATTCATTTTTCAGGTAATTTGACGGACACGAAAGCCAGAGAGATAATTCCCGTTGAATTAAACGCCATAATATACGGCAACGCTATTTTACTCGCTGAATTCAACAACGATATTGGAAACTCAAGCAAGGCTGCTGAGTACTTGGAAATTGCTGAACAGTGGCAAAAGGCTGTGACTGCAGTTCTCTGGCATGATGAAGTCGGCGCTTGGCTAGACTACGATTTAATAAATGACGTTAAACGCGACTATTTTTATCCCACAAACGTTGCGCCTCTTTGGACCAATTGCTATGACCCTGCGAACTTGCAAAATCACGCATCCAAGCTCATGAAGTACATGGAAAAAAGTCAGGTTATGGTCAACATGGGCGGTCTTCCTTCCACTCTAGAACACACCGGTGAACAATGGGACTATCCAAACGCATGGGCTCCTCTAAATTGGATTGTAGTCAAAAGTTTAAACAACACCGGCGATCCGTGGGCCCAGGAATTGGCTTTGGAAATCGCCCAGAGATGGGTCAGGAACAATTATTTAGTATTCAACGCAACGAACGCCATGTTTGAAAAAGTAAGTTGGTCAATATCTCACAATTGTATTTCCCGCCAGTTGAAAAGTGCTAAAAAACACTCGAAAGTCGGTTCACTTCGCGACTTTCGTGGTCTTCCCAATCCGAAAGACTCAATAAAAACTGTTTAGACAAATTTGATCGTTTTCGCAGTTTGTGGCACAACAGAAAACCGTCCCAACCGTAAATTACAAGTCTCTAATCTCTTTCTAATCCATAAAAATAAGATTCTCAACTCTCACGAGTTCGCCGCCATATTGAAAATTGTTTGTTTTGTCTAAACAACTGAAGAAATGATCGAATCTTCGTCCACCTCCCGACTTTGGGGCTCGTTCACGTTCGAAAGACTTGATTTAAATCGCTCGGACTGGTTTTATCGTTTTCTGAATGAGCTGCATGACAGAAAACCGTCCCAATCGTGACTTAGATGTCTTTAATTAATTCCTAAATTGTGAAAACGATATCTGAAGCTCTCTCGAGCTCGCGGTCATATTGAAAATCCTTTTCTTCTGGCAGTACGACGCGACAGTCGCTGGAGGCCAGGGAGGAGGCGGTGAGTACGAAGTCCAGCTAGGATTCGGATGGTCCAACGGTGCCGCAATGGATCTTATGTATCTCTATGGAGACAAACTTACTGCCGAAGATACTTTCATCGACGGTGGTTCTTCCAGCGCATCTTACGTCCAACAAGTCTCAGTTTCCACCACCGGACAATTACTCACAGGTGTTTTAGTGCTGATCATATCTTTAGCGACAGGATTTATAGGGTGAGGTGGGTATCCGACTATATTCTGAACAAATTCAAGAACTCGATTTTTGGAAGTGTAAATATTGAAGATTCTTTCTTTTTTCTTGTTTCAGATTATCTTCTGGTATACTTCCAGCGTTTTCTAATTCAAAAACAAACATACGAACGAATTACTGTATCCAAAAAAAAAAGTATTAACTTAGATATCTGCTTGGAATTTAGAAAAGTAAAAAAGGTTGAGGAAAGAGACTTGCACAAAGTCGCAAGCTTTGCTTAATTACATTAAATCAGCACCAAAGTTTGATGAAAATTATTTTCTTATCAGCAGATACAATTGGCGACGATTTAGTCACCACAGAAGTCCAAGTTGTTTCGAAGGCCTTTCTATTTTCTGTCTATTTTGTTAGATTTTTTTTTTTTTTCTCAGGCTTTCGATGGGAACAATTAGTCGAACTAGTTTTTTTTTTTCTCAGTCTAGGCATCCAAAGATTCTTATTTTTGATCATATCACCAAACAATGATCTTGTTTCAAGCTAGAATTAACCAAAGTTTGGTAAAGTTTAGTGTAGGATATACTGCGTTAAATTTGCTGCTTGTCCGGTGATTTTAATTGCGTTTTTTCACTGAATAAGGAGTCAATTAGTTTCCTAATCTTAGCCACTTGCATGATGATTAATAATTAATCGCTGTATTAAAATAGCTAAACCTGCATGGCTCCTAATGCTTGAAAAAAAAAAAAAACCTATGGTAATTAAAGTCGATGTAATTTCTGTACTTTATATTCGTCGGTGAATTGCGATATTCCGAGGATAAAAATTGCAGGATTTTTTAAATTACGTTATTAAGTCTAATTTGTATATATTTATGATTTGCATGTTTTTTTTTCTGGTTTTTAGCTGTAAAATGCTTTGGTTTATTGGGTTACATGTATTTGACCGTATAGTTACCCTTCCTATTTTTTACAATGCTGATGAAAAAAAAATAACGATTTTTCTCCCTCTTTTTCCTATTATTTGTAATTGACTAAAACAGTTTTTAAGTATCTTAATAATTGGGAGGGAAAAGGCTTGAGCATATAGTAAAATAGGCAATCGGTCACGTGATAATAAATAGAAGCTATTCAAATTGTACAAATTATGGTAAAAAAGTATGCAGTGTTACTATAAAAATACTAATAGTTATTAATAGTGTTAATAATGGTAATAATAACATGGATAATAATTAATCGTAAGGTTATACATTTTTGTAAATAGTTGTAATAACGAACGATCAGCAATATTTTTTCTCCACCAATAACATTACGTTTATTTAATCCTCAACACGAAGGCTATTTTTTTCTTTTTTTCTTTCTTTCTTGTCGGAAAATCCGTGGTACTGTGAAAAAACATCTTTTTTTCTAAATTAATCCAAGTCATTTTTTAAAACTAAAACTGCATTAATATCATCGTTTTTTTTTTCGTCTTTACTGGTTTTGACTTACATGAGAAATACTCGCAAACTTCATCGATCATACCTAGGCGGAGGTAATCATATTATTTCTTTTTTTGGATAATAAATTTATCCAAAACTTGGCAATGTTATCGCATGCCCTTATTTCCACTCCTATAATTTATGAACTACAATTTTGACTGGAAATTATAATAATTACTAATAATATCATCAAATCCCTTCAAACCCAATCCTTCAATAAAATATTATTTTCTTACCAGTACTTCCGACAATCGAGATCATCTAAATATCTTTTAATTCGATATAATTTAGTCCAATCTCTGTTTCATTCCTACTCACCTCTGTTCCAAATTATACCCTTAAAAGAAAAAATCTCTTGATTAGAAAATGACTAGATATAATAGAGCAGGAAAAACAAGAATATTTCCTTTTGAAATGCAAGATAATCCTATAAAATATCATTTCTGATTAGAATAGATTAGATTAGATTAGATTATGCTGGATTAGATCTAGTTGGATTAGGCAGAATGAGGCGAACGAGGTAAAACGTTAGCTTGATTGGCATCTACCCACGCTAATTGGGTGTTAAACACGTATAACGAGAAGCAGCTTTGCTTCAAGTTTCTTATTTTTCAATTTCAGTATGGTGGTTTACAAGAGTCGGCAGTACCAAGTGATCGGTCCTTCTACGTCTATCATTAGGAAGGCGACTAACGGGGCGGGGGGCAGTGGAAGTAGCTACAGAAAACGGGTTGCATACACGGAGCTAAAGGATCTAAACTACGATTGATAGACGCCAAATGATTAGCTGATTTTTTTAAATGGTACGATAATATAACACACATAGACTCGTCCTAATCCATGACTGAAACATCATCGACTTTAGCCCAATTTTGACTTTGCTCTAAAAATTAGAAGCAAAACCAACAGAAAAAATAAAACGCCACGCGTTATTATTTTGCTTCTTCTTCTCCTATTTTTTTTTAAAATTATTCTACGGTAGAAGTCCAAGATTTTCACACTAATCGATAGTCGAACAATTGGGCGCAAAGTCGTTTACTATCGATATACGATTTTTGTTAGTTTTTTTTTTTTTTTTGACTAAACAAGTGCCTGATGATCACATTTTACATCTTTATCGTTTATTTGTTATTATATTATTGTTCTGTTTTTTTTAAGCCTCCTGGCTGTTTGTTATAACATTATGTCATTTGACGCAGGATTTTATCGCAAGGATTTCTTACAATTCAATCGATTATAATATATTGTATCATATCTCACAATAATTTAGTATGAAATAATCAATTTTTATCATTAGTTTGATATCGTCGTTCGAATATAGAGAGAGAGAGAGAGAGAGGAGTTAGTAGAGCGAGTTATCAATAATTTTCTTTGGATATTGAAGCAGGATTTATTTTTTTCTCTTTTATAGTAAATTATATAAATAGCAATGATTTTTTTTCCTCGCCGTTATATCGGAAGGGATCGTCTTAGACCAATTCATGAAATCGCTGGCTTCTCCACTTCGAATTAGATTAAATTAAATCACAATGAATTAAATTCTACGAGGAGCAGCGACGTGTCAATTCTCTAATCTATTATCGATGTTAGCTTTAAATCGTATAGGGATTTTTGTTGAAAAACTAAATGACGATATATCTCGATAATTTTTAGTATCATTAGCCGAATGAAAATAAGAAAATGAAAAAAAAAAACAAACAAAAAAAAGCAGAAGAAGCTTATATTTGCTCAGATGATTTAAACTTGAAACTGTATAAGAATAACTGGACTCTGCCAAATTGTATGATTGAAATACCCCAGCGGCGGTGCAGTTGACTTTAGGATTTGTAATCGCAGTATGTAATAATTAAATTAAAGGTATCGTAACGGGGTAGATGTGTAAATGGATGTGGTGAATTAATAGATTGCGTGTATGATTATTTTTCAATAACATATAATAACAAATATTGTATATGGTTATCCTGTATGTGTATGAAGTATGGTGGGAAATTATTAAATTAAGCGTGTGAAAAAGTAACATCGATCGCTTTCATTAATCGCGATCGGTTGTATTATAATCTCTCATACACATATAATATAGTTTAGGTACGTCAAATATTATTTTCACTATCTACTTATAAATTAGGTAAAAAAAAAAAAAAAATTACGTTATTGTCCAAAATATTAGCGGAGAGAGAAGCTTGTACATGACATTTGGCTTGAAGAAGAAAAAAAAACACGAAAGTGTCTAAAATTATAACCATACGCTTTTAATCGATTTTCTTATTAACGACAGAGCAATTCATTTCCAAAACGTTTGCTCGGTTTAATGGATAAAGAATCTCGTTTACGAACATTTTCATTATTATTGTATACATATATGTATGGGTATATATAAATCTATAGTGACATTTACATCATCGATATAACACGTATTATGGTTAAATAGGAATGTGTATTATTAAATTTTTAAAAATTTCCTAAAGAAAAAAAAAAACCAGATTTATTCCACATTTTGTTGGAAATTTTTGATAATTTCAATGTCCGTATATTCGGCATATATTAACGATGAGGTGTGTGACGCCCTACTGTAATAGTATCAATGACTCGAATGAACATTATCATTATTATTATAATCGTTATCATTATTATAAATCATTGATTGATTGCTATATTATATATAATACAAAACATAATTGTAAATATATATATAGAAATATATACTGTATAATATTAAGGATTATAGATATCTGAGAGAGTAAATTTAGAAAAAGAAATAAGAAGAAAAAAAAAAGAAACATGAATGAATTGAAATATAATTAAATAAAGAAACAATTGTATGTAATGAAAATTAAAGTTATAGTTAAATTATTGATCTATCGATTTATCATTCTTCGAAATATGCTCGTTTATTCGTACAGGTAAATCGCAGTTAAAATTGAACCCCAATTCAAAATAAAGCGAGGGCTGATTATCTGCGGATCGTCTTCCGGTTACCATTACCATAATTTCGGATCTTTGAAAAATCTAAAAATATACGTAAACGCGGAATTTTTGACCGAATCCAACGCGCCCAAGCCCGTTTTTGTATCTCTTTCTGTTCGTTTGGAAAAAAATGTTAAAGTCGAACGAATTCTCCAATTCTTTATTCAATTCAATTACATATAGCGGGATTCCCCGGTTATTTCGCGCCAAAAATAGTTCAGAAAATTGTCGGTAAGCTAATGGCGAGGGCGGGAATTTATCCGACTGATATGTGGCGCCGTGTCACGGATTATTTCGAAACTGATGTACATACGGCTGATAATGTAGGTTGTTCGAATCAATGAATCGCTCTTATCTCAACGGCGACGCATAACGGGTTGCAAAAATCAGGCGCGACTTTATCAGAATTGAAATGACCTGTATACCAAGAATTCTAGACTGAAATAGTCCAGAATTGCATATGATCTTTGACTCAATAAACTAAATGGATTTGATTGATTAAATTTTTGAAAAAGATTCCGTGTTCAAATGGAATGAAAAGAATAGAAAGGAATAATAAGGGAATGAACAGATCGACTAGCTCCTTTCGGTCGGCTGATAAATCGCAGATAATTCTTCAATAAGAGCAAACCGTGATCAAATGTGTGTGTGTGTTTTTTTGTTTCTAGAAAACGGAAGTGGGTAAATAAAACGATAAAAATCCTCCACGGTTGATAATTTCATGAGACGTTATTTGCGTCTTTTGCAGTGCTCCGCGCGGATAAGAATGGTACTGCCAAAAACATATCTAAGGAGATAAAAAAAAAAAAAGGTCCAGGGAAACAAAGAACGGGGCTAAATAAGTAAATAGATAAAGTATCGCGGACCCGCTTATACGCTTACGCGCCTACGCAGAGAACTGTTGTTTTTATAATACCGCGAAATTTGAAAGTACATTACAATAAAGATTCTTGTCTCGAGTCCGGACTTGGTGTCTCGGTTATACGTACGCGTGTATACGTATACATTGTGTATACACCCGCGCACCTAAAAATGTCCCAAGTTTATTGCTACGCCTCGTCCCTTACCCAGCCCCGTAAAGAACGTAAAAAAGTTTTATTTCCCCAACCAAATGATATTGGAACTTGGCTGTCGCTTTTGATAGCTAAATATTTCCCCGTTTCACTCCAAACCTCGCGCAGACTCCCGCCAACTTCTCTACGTGCGCCTCGTCAAGAGTTAAGAACGCGTCGTACGCGTATCGCATTTTTTTTTTATTTATTATTATTTTTTTTTTCCTTATCGAAAAACAGAAAAACCAAGGAAAAAATATATAAAATTGAAAATCCGCAATCAGGGGGAGACAATGAACATTGTTTGATAGTTTTTCAGAGCTTTTGTTTTCCCTGTTATGGCAATATGGTACACGCCGCTTTGAACCTAACCTAGCTAACGTGAGAAATATGAATCTGACTGGAATTCCATATTTTTTTTCTAAACAGTAAAATTCTGAGCCAATTTTTGCCAAGAAACTGAATTCATTTGTCGAGAGTTCGTTCGGATCGATTGGGTAATCATCGGGAAAATACCATTCGCGATTTCGAGTTGACAACAATTGGTAGCCACCTGACTGTGTTCGGAATTCCACGATTACCAATTATGATCACCTCGAAAACGCGATTCGTAGTTTCTTCGAAACTGTACAGCCTATCGGAATGAAATTCGGGAGATTAATGATGTGCCACGGCAGAAAGTAGTCAAGTATATTACTGTTTGGAAAAGACGAACAGAATTCCCGTTAGATTCACATTTCTTGTGTTAGTTAGGTTAGGTTCGCAGGTACTTGTGCCATATCGCCTTAAAAATGCTGATTCGTTGCAACCAATAGCGGCGAGCAGGAAGGAACAGAGCTCTATCGACCCGGAACAGAACCCGGAACAGGAGGCGAAACCTTTTAAACGGTTAAGCTACGTCGAGAAGCGGTTGCCGACTGCCGACGAGGCGGCCGGGGGTTCCCCGGGGTGATGCAGGGGTCCGGTGGCTGTAGTAACGGAGAACAAGTGGCGATCTTAAAACCCCCGTTTCCGGGACCTAGGGGTTATTTCTCCGTCGGCGATGAGAAGTGAAGGCGAAGATGTGGGCTACGTCGGGAAAGTATATCATGTTCCAAGTTTGAATCACACGTCGTTTTCCCGCCTTCTAATCGGATGCAAGTCAATGCGATTCAAGTTTCCATTCAAGTTTGCAAACGGTATGGTAAATAATTCAACAAATAGTTCACAGTTAGCTGAAAAAAACGCTAAATTGATTGGTGATGTTGAAATTGTCCGACGTAACTTGTCTGGAAAAATGCGGAACAACGCCGTTCAAGTTTCAATTCAAGTTGGAAAACATTAACCTTGTTTCGAAACAATGTAGCACAATGCGATTCAAGTTTTAAAACGTGAGATTCTTTTCTCCGTTAAAAAATGCGCGAAAAAAAAAATTAAAAAAATGGGCTAAGTTGAAATTCTAGCGAACTTTTTTCCTGCAAATCAAGTTTCGATGCAAGTTCAGGAATGGAAATTCAATTTCATTTCTCAATTCGTTAACAGGCCGCGTCGAAAATCAGTTGCGACCTCAATAAGAATGCAATTCAAGTTCTGAATTGAGTCTATTTTGAGTTCAATTCGAAACGGGTGAATTTCAAGTTGTCCGATCATTCTTTGTTTCGAACAATGTAAAACATTGCAATTCAAGTCTTGACTCAAGTACCAATTGTAGGTACTTCTATCTCGCAGTTTATTGAAGAAATAAGGCGCCGAGAAGACGTTCAAATTTCAAATCACATTGATGTAATACTTGTCTTCGAACATGAAGATGTGTAGGACTACAAATCAAGATCAAAGTTAAAAAAAAAAGAAAAAACGGTAAAAACAGTCAGTTTGATGAAAAGACCGAAAGAAAAAAATAAAATAGGTACCTACTAACAACAGCAGTTCTATTTTCTCTATGCAGCGAATGATTCTGAAATGTAAAGTGATTTCGGTTTCGCTAGTTCTTTTTTCGTACTTTCATTCTTTATTTCTTTATTCTTTTTATTCTGGTAACTGGATAAGTCGCTGGTCGGTGCTTTTCATAATCTCTATAAAAGGGCTGATCTTAGTTGAATAATTCATAGAGTTTTGATTAATTAAAAGGTATGAGCGCGATGGATAGAGCGCGAGGATTTCGTTAAGAAAAGTTTCGTCAGGCTGCGCAGCTGACGTAGTGTTTTTTAAAATTTGTAAATTACGAAAAACTGTTAGAGCTCGACCAGCGCATGTCGCAACGCTTTTCGAGCCCTGCAGTTCGCCGAGAACCTCGAGAGTTTATCTCACGTACGCTGCTGGATAATTATAACTGTATAAACGTTTAATAATTAAGAGTCGTTATCTCCAAAGCAGGCGAATTTTTTTCTCTTTTTCGTTTTTTTTCTTCTTCTCATTTCGTTTCTTTCATTCCTTCTCTCTTTTTATTTGCACTTAATTTATTTTCCCTTCCTCGTATATATATAGTATATAGTATTTCAGGTAAAACGGCGTTATACCTACGGCTACATCCGCACAGAGTAGGAACCAGCCGCGCATCGATTATTGTACAATTACCAGAGAAGAAGTTGAATTTTCAGGGTGAAATTCAAGCTGAATAATGACAACAATTACGAGGATCTCTCGAGTTCTTTTTTACCTCCTAATCGCCTTCTTTCAAGATTTTTTAACCCCCACTTCTTCGTCTCGCTTCCATTCCCTATTGCTCGCAGGTAGGTATATGTATATATGTATATATGTATACATGGAATTTCTTAGTGTATCCAGAATTTGACTCTGAAAATTCACCCTATTTTACGATAAGATGAAATTTCTGTACATGGGGTATAACAAAATCGAATTCATCGGAGGGCCTAGCTCGGAAAGCTCCTCCGAACGTCGCTTTGCCATGCCAACAAAACTTGTTAATCAAACCTTGAAAGTGCTGGATTGGATTAACCCCAATTAGAATATTGGCATGAACTTGGTATAGCTCTGGTGGAATACCTACCCTAGCCAACGAACCCCTTACTCTTGTCAGCGAAATGTTTAACTCTATATCAGAATGAAAATTTCAAGTAACACGGAGCTTCTGGAATGTTTTGGATTAATATTTGATCCAGCTCCTCCTTCGTCCAATGTCACCACCACTACCCTTCATCCATCTCTGTAGGGCAAAAGGGGCCTGGTGACCTTGTGATTAAGTAATCACCCTTGGATCGCGCAACTCCATTACATCACTGATTAATTCCGTCGACATTTCTGCACTCACCCCTGTATCGCAGTTTCTAGAATTTATTTTTGACTTATTTGGTTTAAATCTTCGATAACTATCGTATTTTTTATTGACTTTTTGCCGCTTCCTTTTTACCCCTACCTCATCGTCAGTCGTTACCTACATTTAATTTCATCTCGCAGGAGCGAAACTCCGCGGCGATGAATAATTAACCGCAGATTTTTATCGCCCTTTATATTTCACCTCTAGGTAATTTTGCGACTCGTTTCTTAACTAACTAACGTTCAGTTGCTGCAAGATAAGAAGCCACCCCCGCTCCATTTCTTCACCGAACAACTTCTTCCGGTTTTGTGTCGTTTAATTTCCCTAACGTTCGCCGTTTTAATTTTTCCCTATTTTTTTTTCTTTTTTTTTGTGGCAAATTTGAGAATTTCGGTGATCTGAAAGATCCGGAGAACGAAAGAGAAAGAGCGAGAGAGAAAGAGAGTAAAGCCCCTTGGCGTGGATGTCAAATGACGGAGGATCAGCGGTGGCCCGGGGATGATCAAAAGTTGGACGCGATTAGTGAGATTAGAAAAAGGGTCGACGTGATTGATTACGTTCGGTCCTTAACCGATTACGCCGATCAGAAGCGAGTCGCGCGACGAACCTTGCAACTTGTCCTCTTCGCGTTCTTGAGAAAGTTTATATCAACGCAGTTCTGGCTCCCTCCGCCCTATGCCCATCTCTGGCTAGTCAAGTTTGTCACCATCTCTTTGGCGGGTTACCGAAACCTCGCACAACTCTCACGGTTGTCTGGCTCGTTTTCACTGACTCTCGACGAGTACCTTATAGCTTTGCCATTGAGCAAGAATCGAGGGTCAATCGTTATCAGAATTATTGACGAATTCCTCGTTTTGCCAATAAGTGGCGTTTCACTTATAAACAGTACCAATTTGAGATGTAGAAATTGCAGAAAGGATTTGATCGATTGATGTGCAGAGCTGTCAGTGACGAGGAGCACTGAATCTGACCATAGCGAGTTGATCACTTTTCTCAATTACCCCATCGTCGAATCTAGTTGGATTTTTTGAAAAGTGAACACTGACTAGTCTCGAGCTTCCGAATGGACGATGAGTCCGATATCCAGATAACAATTGGATGAAACTTCGTGTAGAAACGAGGCATTATGTCAAAGTCGGGTTATTCAATGTTCGCAACGTACTCAAACATGAAGTGGCGCTGAAAGGCTGGGGTGAAACATTCATGGGAATAACGAGTGATAAGTCGCGAGGGAAATGGCCCTCCCTGAACTTATTCATCGCCTTCCGGGTGTATCGAGGCCGGAGTTTACCTACAAATTTGCGATAATTGTCCAACGTTTTTCCCCCAAATCAAACAATGCCACCGGTTTCGTTCTTCGTCGCGATTTTTCACGGGGTCGATTCAACCCGGAGACTTTCAAGGCTCATCCTTGATGATCTTTCGCTGAGGCATATCCCTCGATAGTCGGCGAGTGACGTCGATCCATCGGAACGAACTACATTTATAGGTAGGATGTTCGTATCCTGGTGACGATGAGCAATTTCTAAAAATTCTTTAATCCGCGGTTCAACCTTTGCACTATTTTTTACTCAAATTTAGGTACTTGATTTGCCGGAGGCGATGCAATTAGTCTAAGGTGTTTATTATTTCTGTAGCATCACCCATACATAGTGCATCTTGGTCGATGGAAAATCAGTCCGCCAAACCTTAAGCTCGGCCACTGGCTTCTCAAACATATGATTCTTGTTTCACACACACACATGTCCAGTGTCCACGTATGTGCCATCACGTAAAATACAAGGAGGAGCGGATAACCAGCTGGTCAGGTTTAACAAGAGATAGTGCTCGTTAAAGAAGCGAGTGAACCCGTTGTGATAAAACTCTGTCTCTGGATACTAAATCTTGGCAATGTCGTTGACGTGAGGTGGACCTATTTCAAGGCAAAGAGCATCAGCATTATCCAGCTTCACCGGCTTAGGTATAAGAATGTATGTACGTCCTGCACTTTACTGTTTTGGTTAGCCGCGTTTGAAAGAAGCTCCTTTTCGTCATTTTCAAGGATGTAAATCGAAAAGATTACGATCCTTTTACCAGAGCTTTTCTTCTATAAGGATGTCAGGAAAAGTTTACAATCGATATATATATTTTTCGGTTCTGAAATAATCACCGAGAATAATTAGATAAACGCGTGCTACAATTATTCTCAAAGAATAAAGTAAATAATCGTTAGAACTGCAGTTTTTCCCCCCCCGAAGCACCTTTCCGCTAGGAAACTTTTCAGTCCCGTCTAGCCGAGGCAAATTGGCGTGGTGAAACAAGAGAAAAAAAAAACAAAAATCAGAAAAAACAAAAAGACGAAATGAAAATCCTCGACGAATGACAAACTAGTTTTCGCGAGTGAAGAAGAAACTTCTGTATGGAATAGATTTTCTTATACTGGATAAGAATTTCAATTAGCTAATAATAATGATAAGACCAAGAAGAAGAAGAAGAAGAAGAAGAGAATCGGAAATAAAAAGTAAAAAAACTAGTGAGAGAACTAGAAAAGATTCGACAAATATTAGTTGTTAAAAGTTTTAACGAAGGTGATCACGCGGGTCGACGTGGTTCGAGGACAAGAAGAAGTTCGAATCAAACACAAATATTCCATGAATTTCTATCATATTTTTGTTCTTCTTACGCCTCCGGGTTTTCCTTGACGAAGATTTCCAGTAAAAATTAATTTTCGTCAAGATACACATTCTGGAAATATTTTCAAAATTGCTGAAATATTTTCGGCATCCTTGCAACATTGCTGAAATATCGCCGGAATTTAACGTATGCAAAATAGTTGAAATCTGGCAAAAGTATCCGAAATATTAGCAACATTGTTGAAATATCGACGGAATATATGCAACATTGTTGGAATATAGCAAAACATATTCAAAATAATGTCAAAATATTCCCAACATTGTTGGAATATAGTAAAAATATTCCGAATAATGTCAAAATATTTGCAACATTGTTGAAATATTGACAAATAATGTTGAAAATTGCTTTAGAATATTCTGTCATGTGGATAAACTGACGAAGTTCTGAAATTGGCGAGATTGAGGGGTACCGTTTCGAGGTTGAGGGAACAGGGTGCGACTGGCGGGACGTTTAAAATAAAATCAAAAGTTAAAATTGCCGGTGAGAACGAAGGCACAGCCCTCGCATCTATCTCGGAGATTGTCCCTGGGGATATACCGGTACCGAAATGAATGCGGAAGAGAGAGCAACCTACCTGGTCGCGCGACGTTTTTTCGCCACAGAGATAAGAAAAGCTCACAAGAAAAAAAAAAAAAAAAAAAATTGCAAACCGGCCACTTTCCAATTGCGTCGAGGCAGTTCTACAATGATTTCTGTATAGTATTTGTTTGATTCATTTTTGTTATTTTAACAAATTTGACGCTCAGATTCCGTTTAGTATTTTTTTTCAATAAAACTAGTGTCTAGATCCGCAATCTTAGACCCTGAATTGTACGAAACTATGTGCAAAATCTGCGGAGAAGACTGATAAGAGAGTAAATGTTAGCATACCGAAGAACGAAATGAGCTTTCAAGCAGCTTGTTCGAGTTTGAATTTACATTGTAGAATAGATTCGAGGCGAGGGAATAAGGGTTTGAAAATTTCAACCCTTCCGGGTGCAATCGGGCTTTTCTTTCAAAGTTTGGCTCCGGCTCGCAGTTATAAGAAAAACACTGGTAATCGGGGGTATATTTTTTTTTACGAAAAAAGAGAAAGTAGGTTGAATGAGGGGAGAGAATATGTTCGATTAAAAAATACTCCATCTGATTCGAATTGATGTTCGTTCAGAATCGAACGACACGGGGATTCGCCCCTGCGGGTTTACAGAAAATCTTCACAGCATCCAGCAGGTTTAATTTAATTTTCAACAAACTTTACGCGGAGTTCTCGTGGTTCGAGATCCGGATCTGTAGCATGTAACATCAGCATCAGCAAGAGTGCGCGTTTATACTCTCAAGAGATGAACCTAGCCTTGCGTTACTTAACGAAGTAAATAGCGTAGCTGCTATAACTTGTATATCAACCGCACTGCAAGGCTGAAAAGATATCGAAAACTGTGTTACGCGATCATTCCTTTACGATGGTTTCATCCACGCCAGGGTCTATTTTAATTAACGAACTTCCGGAAGGAGAAGCTACTTTGACGATATTTGAAAAAAAAAAATAATAATAATAATAATATTAATAAAACTGCGGAATTATCGAGTAGGACTAATTACCCATGAAAGTCAAGTTTTAACTTCGAACTTTATCAACTCTGACAGTCCCGTAGACTTTACCCTGACGTTTCTGTTCCTTGTCAACGCCGTCTAAACGTTACTTCATATCCAAGAACAACCGTTTTCTCATTGTATCTTTTCTTATCCGTGTTCTTATAGAGACGAAAGTCAAGATGTAGTCTGAAAGTGAAGAATCGCAGGTGTGCAATAAAAAAATAAAAATAAAAAAAAAATAGTTCAGAAATAACGACGAAGATGGGTGTAATATAGCGAGTTCGATGTCAGCCTGACTTCCGGCCAGTATAAAAAGCAATTTGTTAAGCGAGTATAAAGTAGTCGATCGTAAATGTTGGAACTTTTCTTGAAGCCTGAAGAATAAGTAATCGGTAAGCAAAGTTCACCGCAGGTTTTATAAAAGAGCAGATCGAAAACCGCGGGATCCAGTCTGGATACCGAAGTACTTGACCCTTCGACCTCAATGAATGAACAGAACGCGGAATACGAGAGGGATGAAAATTTTGGAATTGGTGAACCCGAGCGGTCCGGACATCATCGAGGCAATCTATCCATCCATCCAGTGGGTAATTAGTATAAAATCAGTTGAACAAGCAATTAAAGAGGAAGGTCGCAGCTCATCAATCATGGGTCAATTTGACCGGGTCTGGAACCAGGCAACCCGTTACCACTAGCAGCCTTCGGTTATGTGTATAGGGGATGTTTGCCGTGGAGTGTTCTTCGCTCTAAGAACGCGTACGCTCTGAGCTTCTCAGGACGATACTACGGGTCCATAGAATTTGTGTACCTTATGGTAGGTTTCGCTCACCTTCAGGTATCCTGCGTAGGTTAGACACACACACACACACAGAGTACAGCAGAGTTGAAATAGCTGGTACGACGCGAGGCGATAGATGTTGCCGAGAGTCAGGTAGACCCGGAGAGAGCAAAGATTAAAGTTTGCACAACTTTATTCACAATCAATATTAGCTTTGGCTTCGCAATTTGCATTCATAGTTACCCTACCTACCTATACCTGCGCGCAATGCCTGGAGAAGTCACATCCGGTGTAACTTTGCCTTAGGTACCCCTGAACACCTCGACTGGCCGAGAACCACGAGGACCGCACGAGCTCTGGAATTCCTTAGGGATTGATTATTCCGGGTAACAAACGACCCCCGTGGTGGTCGCGGGGATGACGAAAGGCTACTAATTCCGAGCTAGAAGAGCATCCAGTCTCCAGAGTCTGGTTATTACTTTCCACGCCTTGCCGCGACAACTTTCCTCAAAGCGATATGGTTCAAGTAGATTTGAACCTAACCTAACCTCATACAACATAAGAAATATAAATCTGACTGGAATTCTATTTGTTTTTTCCGAAAAGTAAAATACTCGCTCCCTTTTTGTCGTAGCAAAGCATCAATCTCACGAATTTCATTCCGATAGGTTGTTTAGTTTGGAAGAAACTACGTATAGCGTTTTCGAGGTAATGACAGTTGGTAGCAATGAAGTTTAGTGGCACTTTGAGGCAATATGGGATCTGTTTCAGTTGTGATTGTCACCTCAGAAACGCGAATCGTAATTCCTCGATGATTACCCAACCGGTTTGAACAAATCCTCGACGAATGAATCCAGTTTTTTTGGCAGAAAGTGGCTAAGCATATCATTTGATTGAAAAAAAACTGATAGGATTCCAGTAATACTCATGTTTTTATTGTTAGCTAGGTTAAGTTCGAAGTGATTTCTATGATATCACCGTATTGTTGAATAGAAACTTATCCGGGTTTAGAATTGAAAGTAGATTTTGTGTGCGTGTAAAATAATGCTTTGGAAAAATATACACTGGACTCGAGCTCGACGTATCTCGAGCTTAAGAACCGCGGGAAGCGATAAATCTTTTTCAACGCGAAACGATCTATTAGGATAAACCGGACCCGGCAGAGCCCCGTTGTTTTTCCAAATCGTCGGAGACTATCGGGGAGACAATTGCTAGTTCAGTTCTCCACTGCCGTCCCTCAGCACCGATTAAGATAAGCAATGAGACCAGGAGCCGGGGCTTAACCACCACCCAAGATTGTCAACTATCACGCGAGCTCCCCTGAGCTCAAGAATCGCGAGGATCTTTCGAGGAAATTCTCCAAAACAGAAAATTTGACGAAATTTTTGCCACTCCTTATTTCTGTACTTTATAAAAGTAAAAGTTGAACATTCCTGATGGACTCCGGCATTCGTTCCTGCAGATCTTTCCTGATCAAAAATCATTGGGAAGCTGCGGACATTTCCGTAAATTTCAGAATTGCTATCTATGGCGGTGTTTGTCACGGGGTGAGTTATTCCGGGGGTTTGAAGATTGTAGCCATGGACGTAATTCGATAGCCTCGACAGGTCAATTTGAATGGTGGTTGTATGACACGTGTCGAACTATACCTACAGTCCGTCCTAAATTTGTGATTGATAAGTGACCCGGGTTATAAATTGATCCGGTCAACTCGTAGCCCAGCAGTATATCCTCACACATCACGTACATACCTCTGCGTTTACCAGAGCTGGCTAGAAAATTTCAAAACTCTGCAGCCTCCGTTTGATCAGCTGCAATGTAACCGATTCGCATTTCGAAGCTCCATCATGCATACGATTTTCGTTCCGAAAAAATCGGTGGAAAATTTCTTTCGTCTACTAATAATAATTGGAAGGCACTGCAGAGTTTTCCGGCTATTCCGTAGAAAAGCAGAAGCTCTGTTTTGCGGTGGTTTCCGATCCTTCGAAACTTCCTCAAAAGTTGTAACATCGAGCTAAAAGGTTTTTCCCTCGAACCTCTTCGCTCGATGCAGCACATACAATGTTAGGTTGTGGTCTATGGGTCTGGGGGTTGGTCCAGTAGAAACTGGACGTTTAGCTCCGGCTGTCGATTTTCCCGGACGAAGATTACCGGACATGAGAAAAAGGAAGAATCCTGCGAAGGACTCCGAGGTGAGATATTATACCGCGAGCTATCAGACTCGCTCCTCTTTGATCCAGGGTACAGTGAAGAAACCGTGGAGGTCTATATCATGGTGTATCCGCGTATGCGGTATCGGGATATTCGATACGAGCCTCCGGAGGCTGATATTTAAATTTTATAGCCTGGAGAAAGGTGTGCCGGTCATATATAAATATGAAAATGTAAGCATCCTACAAAGCCATTGGTATCGGATCGGATTCGATTTGCTCAGCTGTTCTATGACTGGGGTGGGTGCCGGTGGTTGCCGCGGATTAAAACGGGCAAGAATATGTCTAGGCTTGGGTATTCCTGCAGGCTTCTGTAGAAATATGAATATTGAAGGAAGAGATAAAAAAAAAACAAAAAAAAAAGAAAAAAAAACCAGACGGACAGACAAAAGGAGATCCTTCGAATTTCTCGACGTGTATACAGAAATTTTTCTGCTTTGTCGCGCGAGGCTCCCCCACCCGACTGTTCCTAACACGCGTCAAATTTATACATATCCTGTATTCTGCCTCTGGGTTCGTACTAAATCAATTCTCAACCATCGAGGGCTTGTCCGATATTCCATTTTTATACTGATCGTATATTTTACTACGTTGGTGCGCCTCTCGCCCGCTTTCAGCATCCCTCAGCTGCCTATATCTCGAGCTCTAACAACCGAGGGAATCTTTCCATCGAACAACATTCAAACCCTGCGATATTTTCCCCAACATCTTTCGAAACTGATTCACCTTTGTCGAAAAAGTTTATCGAATTACGAAAACTGTTCTTTCGACATTGCTGCTTTTTCGGAAATACTTTTTTAGGTTAGGTGTTACGACTAGGTATCGAATAACGGTGTGAATTATGAAGAATTTTAGATAAATGATATACTCGGTTGATTTGTGCCAAAGCACAGAATTTACTCCTAAAGTTTTATTCCGATCGGTTTTGTGCTTCGGGAGAAACTTGGAATTGCGTTTTTGAGGTGGACCTGATTCTTCTATTGCATTGGCAAACCGCACCAGTGGGATGAATATAGTCAAAATGGAGCTTACAGGACGTGGAAAATGACTGGATAAAATATCGTGGATAATATCTTCGGAATTAGTTGACTGGTTAGAAAGTTATTCGAAGACGCGAATGCTAGAGCAAGACGAAGAGAAAAATCGACAAAGAGATTGCTAAGAACTTATATAACCGTCGAACTTTGTTCATACTGTCCAATCCGGGGCTTGAATATCTTGGAAGAGTTTATCGACACGAAAGTACGATTTATGGTGACAGGATGAATATGACGCTGAATACTAGGTGTGGCATTTGTTTCCATCCTGTTGGATCAGGGATCAGTCTATTAATTTTTTCCTCAATGTGCTGGGTGGAAGGCCGATTGTATATACGATACGAAATGACAGTCTCCATCCCTCTTGCCTGTACTCAGGAATATATACGACCTAGCCGAATGATACAGCAGTGAAGCGGTGCAACAGGATCTTTAAGAGCTAAAATAGGAGGAATAAGATCTCGCAAGGAATCGCCATTAACGGTGAGCGGTCCAGAAAGAATTCTCCTGGTGAATTCTATGGTTGCTATCCATTATCTACACCAAGGGATCCTTCGGCTACGAGGGCGCGGACGAACTCCTGCTCTCTGTTATCCTTATATACTCGCTCACCTTAAAAGTTTTATTGTTATTTGGGCAACGTCTTGTTACTTTCTGTCTGACGTGAGAATGCCGCGGAATGAACCACTCTCTCGAAATACTACTACAAACCGCGTCGCTATCTCAGAAACTGTGAATTACTTTTCGTCCAAATCCACATCACGCTGGCAGGAGTCTAGTGCAGCAGTTCCAAACATCAGACCATATCACACAAGAAGCTCATGTACCTCCTGTAAATTTGCTTGGCATTGGCACGGTATTACTGGCCATAGCTGCCAATACTGACAACTACCAAGGACCAAACTTTGCCCAAGTCAAAATCAATCTTGGGACAATTTTCGGTCGTTAACACCGGTCCAATTTATGGTGCTGTGAATCGGCATCGAAGAATCAGCAGCTGGTATAAAATACCATATTGGCTCAGTGTGTTCCCAATACAGAACTGACTTCCGACTGAGCCCCATTCATGTTTACTTGTCAGTACTAGTAATCAGCAGTGGCCCAACGTTGGGCTGATAATTTATTTTCACTGGGGCAGTATTAGAAATTTGGCAGCCGAGGTAGTGCCAATTCTGTGCCATATTGTACGTTCACTTGTCAGTACTAGTAATCAGCAGTGGCCAAACGTTGGGCTGATAATTTATTTTCACTGGGCCAGTATTAGAAATTTGGCAGCCGAGGTAGTGCCAATTCTGTGCCATATTGTACGTTCACTTGTCAGTACTAGTAATCAGCAGTGGCCCAACGTTGAGCTGATAATTTATTTTCACTGGGCCAGTATTAGAAATTTGGCAGCCGAGGTAGTGCCAATTCTGTGCCACATTGTACGTTCACTTGTCAGTACTAGTAATCAGCAGTGGCCCAACGTTGAGCTGATAATTTATTTTCACTGGGCCAGTATTAGAAATTTGGCAGCCGAGGTAGTGCCAATTCTGTGCCATATTGTACGTTCACTTGTCAGTACTAGTAATTAGCAGTGGCCCAACGTTGGGCTGATAATTTATTTTCACTGGGTCAGTATTAGAAATTTGGCAGTCGAGGTAGTGGCAATTCTGTGCCATATTGTACGTTCACTTGTCAGTACTAGTAATCAGCAGTGGCCGAACGTTGGGCTGATAATTTATCTTCACTGGGCCAGTATTAGCGAATGAAATTTGTCAGCCTGGATAGTGCCAATTCTGTGCCATATGTGGGTAGATCCATGAATACTCTGACATTCGTAGTAGCTGAAGACGTTGACGTTGGTCTTTGAGTAAACGTTGTCTAGTTTCTTGTAATGTTGTCTTGACGTCTGGACGTCTTGTTTGCTTGCAAAACCCTTCGCGCCGAAGGACTACCGCGGTTTCCTCGTCAGTTATTCTAAGAGATGCTGGCTTATGTTTGACCCAAGTCCTAACCCCGGCTAAGTTATCGTCTTGAATATGGCGGGGCCGGGCGACGATCATCTCTGTGAAGACGTCCGCCATATTGTACCGATAACACTGGAACTAGTTTAATTAAGTACGGTTTAGCGGCTGACAATCAGCATTCCAGAACCCGTGTAAACACCGGGACACGCCCTCCGCGGCGCCTAGCCTGGAATAACATCACTGGCTTCATAACACGCTGGTGAAGTTCAAGCTGAGATCAGCTTAGGAGAGGTTAGTTTCGTTATAGGAAAGTTCAGAGAAATTTTAAAAATAATGTCTGATCCAAAAAAAATGACTTGAAATTCACTCACGATTAAGGGAGAATCGAGCAGAAGGGCTGAGAGTCGGTTTATATTTCACCTCGCGCGTACGAAATCGCGATTCTAAATACTTTGAGATAGTTTTTCAAACGCCCTGTCCGCAACTTGGCAGATATTGAAAATCTGAAAAATTGCGGCATCACGGAATTTCACGCCGAATCGAAAAAGCACAGGCCGATCACCGTAGCTCTTTTAGTTCGCTCGGAAAAAAATTACAAACTTGACAGTCAACTTTGGAAAAGATCGATAAGTTATTAAAAAAAAATTAGAAAAAATCAAGAAAATTCAAATGAATTGAAAAGAAGTTCGGGAAATACGGCTGAGAGTCGGTTTGGCACCTCGCGTATGATTTTCACTACCGTGAGATAGTGTTTCGTACTTCCTATCGGAAATTACAATTTTTTCGCAAAATTGCAACAGCATCAAGAGAAAAAGTGACCTCGAGAAATCGCATACTCACGCCTATTGGGACACGAATTGGGGGTATGGTCCTGGGCAAATGGTTAGAAAAATAAAAGGAGGAAAAGAAAAATAAGAAAAATAAAAATATCCGAGTCAAGCCGCAGGATCGACTTCCGCAAAATTAAACGGAGAAATGAGTTTCGATAGGAGAATTATACACTCGAAAGGTTTCAAAAGCCCCGCGAAACGGGAAAGATTTCACCGAAAAATTCCGGCACCCGTCGCCTGCCCCCCCCCCCCCCCCCCCCCCCCCCCCCGTTCACAATCCTCAATTCCTCCTTCCAATCTCGTATCGAATTTATCACGGGCCCATACAAAGTTTCTTTTTCTTTACCGAAATCTCGGTGTCCCCCCCCCCCCCCCCCCCCCCCATTTCATCCCTCGTTCAAACTTCCTGCGGTGATTTTTTTGTGCGTCCAATGAAAAGAAATCTTTTCTCGCAGTTAAGGGATGCATTTTTTTTCTCCCAATGGTGTTTTCATCACTTTTTTCGGATTCCTTTTTCCAACTATATTATAATTTCTTGTCATTTCGTCGTCAAACGAATTTTCTTTGGAATTGGGAGGATTTCGGAGGGGGTTGAAATTTTTTGTTTTGTTTTTTGTATAATTCTTGGGCGTGGGCGTATGTGTTTTTAGTAAATCTACTTCCGTTCCTGATGAGAAAGAGCAGATTAAACGTGAAGACCAAAATAACGGAGTAAATGTTATAAAATTAGCCGAGTTACCAAACAGCAGTAAAACTCCCGACCTTTAAATTAAACCAGGTTGGGAATCGTGTTGGCTCTATATATCCCTGTTCTGTCTCTAGTTTAGTATTTCTCACTCTCTTATAAAGGGGCAACGAACCCGCGCTGACCCACGGAAGTCGGAACCAACACCCGGTTACCAAAGACTCGTTTTCACATTTTAACATTTTAACATTTTAACATTTGATAATAGAACTTCTCTCCGTTATTTCGCTAAAAATAATCTCGAGACAAGTTCTTCGCTGATACTTTAAAAAAATCAAAAACTACCCCATCTCGATAAGCCGATTGATTCGTTTATTCGAATTGCATCAGAAAATTGATCAAATACGAAATAAATATCTTTACTCCTAGTCTCGAAGAATTTTGAAATTTTGCATTTGTAGTTTTTTCAAAATTGAATTTTTCCTGCTGGTCTCCGAGCTCAAGGATTTTTAATCGTACCTCAAATTACTTGGCCAAAATTCAGTTCGAAACCATCAAAACCATCGGAGTATTGAGGTTTGAAATTTTTGTGGTGATTTTTGAGTCTGATTTGATAATCAATTGTTTAGAATTGACGATCGAACGTATGATTTCGGTTTCAAAAAAATTCGTCAAAGCCACGAAACAGAAAAAAATAAAAATAAAGATCAAGAAAGGAGTAAGAATTAGAATATTAGTCGTTTTCGAAATAGTATAAAGGGAAGAAATCCGGGGGTTGTCGCGCGTCCTCATTGAGCATAGGGTAATTCGGTCTAACCAATTGCAATGGCTCACTTGACTCAGCGCTGGGTCGAACTGGGGTGTGGAAAAGAGATAGGTTTGGAGACGATAGTGTTCGTGAGAGAGAGAGAGAGAGAGAGAGAGAGAAAGAGAGGAAGATGGGTAGCGTATGCAAATAAAGCGGCGGGCAATCGCACCCTTTCGTAATTGTCTTGTTTGAAACCTGTGGAACCGCCGCGTTTGCGGGTCGTAGGCGCTTACGGCTGTATAGGTACCAGTCGAAGGACCATTTTAATCGTCTCGACAAAAAAAAAAAAAAAAAATTACATATATAGGTATATGTATATATGTATCCCAAAGTACCCAAAAAAGAGCACGCGATTCCGAATAATTCCCACCAATTGTTACCCTGCACCCCTAATTGTTCTCCTTTTTCCGCTTTTCCGATTCTTTGTCTCGCGTTTGTTTTTTCTCGTAGTTTTTCGCCGAAAATTGTAGTTTCGTGTAGTTTTCTCTTTTGTGAAAATGTAGTTTTGTTTGATGATTCTTTAAAAAATTACTATTTTTCATCATCGGCTCATAACACAACTGATTTGCGTTTAGGTATAGGGAAAAAGTAGATTTGCGTCTTTGTTAATTCTGATACGTCTAATACTGAACCAAATCACAATTTGTAATAAAAAAAAAATCTATGAAACATCCAAATTTTTCCGAAAATTTGTAGAAATACATTCAAGTATTATCACCCGTAGGATTTTTCTCTTCATTGAAGTTTTTGCAAATTTTTATTTGAGACGGGATTCTGAGTTTTCAGAAACGCTAGGGTTCAGAACTTGAAAATTCCGGAAGTAAAAAACTTGGAAAGTCCAAAAATTCGCAAATTTAAGGGAAGCTCGTGACAAAACTGTGAAATAAACGACGTTGCATCTCGCGAATTTCGAGATTTGGAGTTTTGGCCTTTCGGATTCTATTATATAGCTTTTGGAATTTTGAACCTTGGGTGTTTTTCCATTTGGAATTTTTCAAATTGGCTACGTAGACTTTCGTGTAAATAATCTTTCGAAAAACTCTGATTCGGTAGTAAAAAAATTCGCAATTTTCATCTTTCAGAATTTCAATCCTGCCACTCTTCGTTTTCAAGCCTCATAGAAAAATTCAGACTAAAATTGCGGTTTTTTCCGTGGCAAGTTTCCACCTTGACGGTGTCATTTATTCATCAGGTGTGCATACGATCCCATCGATTGTTCCAATTGTATTTTCGAGCAGTATAACCTACAGGTATGAAAAAAATAAAATAAAAGAATACGAACCAACCGAACGAGCATATCTATACGTTCGTGCATTGTGTGTGTTGAACGAGTTACGAATTCCCATTGTTTTTTCAAATCATACCTTTACCTGTAGGTATATTTTTTGATATTATTATTTCATGTGGTGCCATTGTACACGTAGACACACATATACAGATAAGCCCTCGTGTACAAATGAATTACACAAATGCTTTGGGTAAGATATTTGTTTCGTTTCAATGCCTGTCGCCCCCGGGGGGGGGCTGATCGAATTCCGTTGATAATTTTTTTAAAATAATACAAATCGAACGAAAAACATTGCAGCAAACCGAGCAACTCATGAAAATTTTTCTTTTTCTTTTTTTCTCCTGTTCCCATATTATATATTGTGAAAGAATATTTTTGTTAAAACATGTACATGCAGACAAAGAAAGAAAGACTTACCCAAATGCCTCCAACCCCTTATATCGTTCGGTAGGAGCTGCGTGCTCGCAGCGTTTCCACTTTCTCGCGTTATTTTTTTTTTTTCCGTTTAACGTTTTTTTCTTTCACTTTCTGTGATTTTTTATTTTTATTTTTTGGTCTCTCTCCTGCGGTTGTTGATGTTCTCGTTGTTTTCTATCTTTTTATTATCTCGCTATACCGCGGAGTTAGTTTTGTCTTTACGGAGAATATAAGAGAAGAAAAAAAGAGAATATAGAAGAGAAGGGATGCTCGGGCTGGTACCTGCAGGGGGCATTTTACCCTCGGAAACCAGCGGCGCGCGGGAAGATTCAAAACGAATTATGCAAAGTTAAGCGGTTTTTAAGTCCCTCGAAAGGCAAAATAACTCCGAATGTAATGGCGTCACAGCTGTTTTGGCATATCGTGTGAAATCGTTGCCATATTATATATATATATACAATATACAACTACATATATACCGAAACACTGAATTCCACTTTGTTCAAGTTTTCCCAAACTTTCCTACACTCGGCTGCAGGTAGGTACATGAACTTCCTATACCAGAATTCTGTCAGATACAAAAAAGAACTCAATACGCATGGAACGAGATCGTAAAAAAAATTAAAAAATGTTTAACTGTAATGCATTAGTTATGATTATTTCTTTGCAAAAAAAGTGTATTTTTTGACAAATTTACCTATTCACGATCTTTGTTTTTTTTTTCTTTTCACATGTTGTGATTTAAATTTTGACACAACATTTTTATTCACACAATATGTTTTAAAACGTTCAAAGTATTATCACTATTTTTTTCATCCCGATTGAACTGATAGTTTACATATAGTTTTCAACCATTTGAAACTTGGGCTGGGTAAATTTTATGACCACTAAGTTATTCTACCGAGGTGTGCCCATACGAAAGGTTAAGTTGAAAGTCATCTTTACCATGGTACCTCGAAGGGACCAGAATGTCGCGGTTGTAAAAATAAAACGTTGTCCAAAATCAATTTATTTCGTCACCAAAGTTTATTTTACATCATTATAATCATGTCACTAACAATTAGTCGCTGCACGAATCGAGGCACACCGTAGGTCCGATTTCACTTTCTCAGGATTCGAATTATACTTCCACTTTTTTTTTTCTTTTTCCACTTTTTTTCTCTCTCGTTTTTCATTGGATTCGGTAAAAGAGAAAAAAGGGATGCGAGCGGTGGAAAATCAGAAGAAGAGCTTCCGGTACATAGAAAAAGATAGAGAATTGGGAATGGAACGCGGGAGGGGTCACCTTGGCCTTTGGTAACCGCGTGCGATGGTCGCCACTAGGGACGAATGGTAATGGCGTCGTAAACTTGGAAATTACATGGAAAATATAGGCGCCCCTCAGGTCGGGGGCACGTCGGGGTTAGAAAGGGTGACTAAAAGCGACCAACAGAGGTGAGAAGGGCGAAACGAAACCGTTTCAGATCGTAAAAACGCGTAGAAATGCAATTACCACGGAATGTACACATAGCGTTATTTCCTCAAATCTATTTCCTCGTGAATATCAAAAATCTTTATCTCGCCCTTCAGCGAGCAACAGTCTTTATCATCATCATCATCATCATCATCTTCCCTTTTCTCCTTTTTCTCATCCTGTAAAATACATGTAAGAAGACCGTTTGAAAGGTGTGTTAAAAATTTACGGGGGACCTTTGAAAAACGGTAAAAAGCCGTTTGTGAGATCCGATTCGTAAGATTCTTTTTCAAAATTCGTTCTGCAGGTACACAGGATCCTTGAAGGGGTGGGTTTTCGTTCGGTGAGCTATTCCGGGGCTCCGCAGGTCCCAGGGCTCGAAAGACGATTGTCCATTGCCTGTTCCTGGGCCGGCTTATACGATACCTTGAATGTAAAATGAAGGCTTAACCCCCGTGAGAGTGCGTCCCGACGCTACCGACGCCGACGCCACCCTCGTCCCAAGCCCGCAATGTTCTACTCCTATTCCAACGTTCGGGCCAAGGAGCACATGGAAGGGGCTGCTGCGGCAAGGTATACGGACCGTTTCCTCTTCGCGGAAAACCACAACCATCCTGAAAAGCCACCGTGAAACCAGACGAGGAGTAGTTGGTAGGTAGGTAGGTAGGTAGGTACGTACCTCACCAACGGCCAAGAGCATTGCCTATATACCATTCTGCAGCAAGGGGGTAGGTATTATTACGTCGATCAAGGACACGGCGAGTTACCGTATTCAGGAGACTCGAGCTTTTGCATCAGATATGCACTGTGAGGTAGACTGTCCAGACTTCAGTGGAGCTTTCAATTGAACCGATCTTCATAAATGAGAAGGACCAAAGATCGCTTGTTGGTTGGTTTACTTCATGTAGCTACACCCAATAGTGGGTACCTTCGATCATGGTTTGAAGAAGGTCTCAAATCATCATTTGGGTTTTTTCGAACTGGTCCTGTCTACCAGAGGTATATGCTATATTTCGTTGAAAGACTTTCATTTGATTGATCAATTTGCAGAGCTGCCAGTGACGAGGAGAACTGAATCTGACCATAGCGAGTTGATCACTTTTCTCAATTACCCCATCGTCGAATCTAGTTGGATTTTTTGAAAATCGAACACTGACTAGTCTCGAGCTTCCGAATGGACGATGAGTCCCATACCCAAATAACAATTGGATGAAACTTCGTGTAGAAACGAGGCATTATGTCAAAGTCGGGTTATTCAATGTTCGCAACGTACTCAAACATGAAGTGGCGCTGAAAGGCTGGGGTGAAACATTCATGGGAATAACGAGTGATAAGTCGCGAGGGAAATGGCCCTCCCTGAACTTATTCATCGCCTTCCGGGTGTATCGAGGCCGGAGTTTACCTACAAATTTGCGATAATTGTCCAACGTTTTTCCCCCAAATCAAACAATGCCACCGGTTTCGTTCTTCGTCGCGATTTTTCACGGGGTCGATTCAACCCGGAGACTTTCAAGGCTCATCCTTGATGATCTTTCGCTGAGGCATATCCCTCGATAGTCGGCGAGTGACGCCGATCCATCGAAACGAACGACATTTATAGGTAGGATGTTCGTATCCTGGTGACGATAAGCAATTTCTAAAGATTTCTTTTTTTTTTTTTTTTTTTTGGCACTTGATCAGCACCTGGAGCGATTCCAAATAATCAGAAGTACCTGTTTCTGGATCATCACCCAGCGCATATCGAGTTCAAACGACCTGTGATAATTTGCCTTCAGAGAAACAATCCAGGGCGCAGAAAACCAAAGAGTACGAGTTTTAAAACAACAGGAATATGCCTCGGGCTATAGCGAATCTCTTAAGGATTACCGAATAAGAGAATGAATATTTCCGGATATCAGCAAGGATGACGCTGCAGTGATGAGAGTATCGCAGGATGGTTATTGTCAATCGTATATTACCCATAACTCTCGTGGATAGCCGGAATGGCCGAATTTCTTTCGAAGATCGTTTACGGTGTACGTTATCGCCCTTCACCTCGGGGGGGTAGTATTTGAAAAAAATTTATCACTTGTCTTGACAGACAGTCCTTTAGTGTGGGCGGTTAGTCCATGCCACCATTCGTTATAATACACGTCTATGAAGAACCCCGTTTTCAGTTCGATTCACGTAAAGTTCCTGTATATATAACGAAAAAGGATAAGTCGAAAAAAGAAATAAGGGATGAAAAAACGGTGTTCAATTTTTGGGAAAATTCTCATCGGCAATAAAATAACTTAGAAGTTGGTTTTCTTGCCTCTCGACCCTTTGCTCATCAGTACCTTACAGGATCAATATCCACCTCGTTTCGAATAATCGAACACTTATATCCTTTGGGATCATTGGTTAGGTGAACATGATCGTTAACCAGAAATCAGAAGAATCTTCATCTCCCATATAACTATATTTTACCAGAGTTCGAAATTGAGGCAATGAAATGATGTTATACCTTGGCGCCTCGACGTGGTTCACTGACTCGATCCAAGGTATGTATGTACCTACCTAGCTGTAGGGTTTTAGGGATGGTATAGAAAGGTATAAGGTACAGTTATACCTCAGAGGCACCAACCTTCTTCGTTTAATAATTTACCAACGATTCATCGCCTCAGTTCCTATCCTCTGGTCTTTTTCTTCTCTTCACTTCGCTATTCCAGAGCCCGTCTTGGTATAGGTATCTGGAACTCCATACCTATGGCTATGGCTATGGCTATGGCTATGGCTATGGCTATGGCTATGGCTATGGTTTTACGATCTGCGAATCGGACAGAGGAGATATTACCACTGGGAGTTATTAATTTTCGAACGTTACTCCGCGTAGGGCCTGGAGTCAGGGGTATACTGGAGTAAATATATATATATATATATTTCCGGTACAACTTTATATCAATCGAAACAGTTTGGCCGAAATATTTTCCGAGATGCTGCGGAAAAGCACTTCGTTTTTTTTATCTACTTTTTTTTTTTTCCAGGATCAGATTTTTTGTACATAATTTATAGGACCTACAGATTTGTTCATTTTTTATTTCTCGCAATTTTGAATTTAGATCTATACGAAAATGAAAGAAAACTCACTTTAACCAGAAGTCATCTGATTCGGTTGAGAAAGAGAAATTATAAATTACGAATTTGAAATCTTCACACTTTCTGCTCATAGATAGTAATTTTCTAGGCTCACGGTATCGAATTACCACTTTGTTGATCAGAAAATGGAATTATCTACAACCGAAAAAAGAGAGAGAGAGAGAGAGAGCGAGAGAGACAAATGTCGCGTCGATCTATTGAGGCCGAAGGCACAAGAAATTAGATTTCGGTGAGAAGAGATCGTAAATATTTTGTTTTCGTTTGAGGAATCGCCTCGGGCTTGACGAATACACGGGAATCCCTTGAGATTGTAAATAAGAGCAAGTCGTATCCGCAAATAATTTTGAAAATACATTATTTACGAAAAACAGCGTACAGGTGAAAAAAAATATACAAAAAAAAAAAAAAAAACATACACTTTTGCGAACACAACCTTCCAGCTGATTCCAAAGTCATCAAGATTGTTCGGAAGTTGTGTCGTCGTGAACTGAGTGCGGGTATTCAAGAGAAAACCAATTTTCGTATTAGATATGCGGTCGATTTTTTAAACCTCAAAAATTATTTTCACCGATTCTCAAATGGCTCGATCCAAAAATGAAATTTTCCAATTTCCCAAACTCAATTTATACTTTCAGTCTTTTACCCTGCAGAGAAGTCGAATTAGTACATTTGTATCAGTACATTGAATATTAATCAGTTTCATTTATTTGTCAATCACGATGAATTCCCTGAAATTTTCGAAAAAAAAAAAAAAAAAAAAAAAAAAAACAACGAAATCCATAAACAAATAAGTAAATATCAGTGTTTTATTTCACGGTGCTTTAAAATGATGAAAAATCTGTAATTTTCAATCGATTTCATTCTCCGTATGGGTTTACTTTGTTCAAAGAATTAATACGCATTATTTAACTGTGACGAATTTATTAATTTTTTTTCAACGGTTAATCTTCAATTCATTAATTTTATAAAATTCCAGCGATATAAATTGCGAGTAAGAAATAATAATATTCAACTGACTATAAATGAAAAAAAAAAACTTATTTTGTCACAGTCGAATTCTGCGTATCAGTTTTTTAAACGGAACAATAGCTAACGTAGAATAAAATCGATTGAAAATTACAGATTTTTCGTTTGTTTTTTGACAATAATCGTAGATAATTAATTATCGTATAGTTTACAAGTAAATAAACGTGATTATTATTCAATGTACCTATACGCTTATCACTAAATACAATAAAATCCAAATATTGATTTCGATCAGTCACTAACCTATTCCTTGTACGAGCGTTGCTGGACTAAAAGTAACTGATTTGCCGAATGCTTCATCCTACTCGGCATAGAAAAAAAAAAGAAAAATTTACAAATTACCACATCTGTCCGAATTTCTAGGACCTTATCAGCGCTGAATCTCCGTGCGCGATCGACGCTTGCGCTTCTGTCCCGTTAAAGGACTCGCGGACGGAAGGGGTAGTTGCGAAACTGAGTAAAGTGGGGGTAGTCAGAGTATCCCTGACGCTCGATGGCCCGCCAGTGTTAGTCGTGATTCTGCGGGACGCGCACCGTCGCGAAACCCTTGATACCATTTTTACTGGTATTATAGAAAACCGGGTAGTTTCATTCACCATTCTTAAATTTCATCCCCCTTCTAGACTTGACAGTTGGTCCCGAATGCATTTCCGGTTCCGAATTAATCCCAAGGACCAAACTCCAGTCTTGGTGGTTCATCCCCAAAATATATAAAGTGATTAATAGTGCAAAAAAAAAAAAATAAAAAAAGAGAAAAGAAACAGAGTTCCTGATCCAGGGACAAATGATGATCTCAAACCCTAACCCGACGATAAAAAAAAATCTGAGAACCAAACTCGTGAAGGATTTTTCATCCCTTAAAATATCGCGATGTCCTGGTATAGTTTAGATAGTAAAAACCACCCCAGGATCATCGAGTACGTTCGATCATACGAACGCCGAAATCCAGATCGCAGTTTACCGATATCCCGACAAAAAAAATATGGAAAATTCAATGATTCCATTGACCAAGGTGACAAAAAAAATGCCCAAAGAAGTGTCCTAGTCGAAATTAGCATCGTTACGTAGTGCCGAATGATGATTTTTTGATCACAAATTCATTGTGAACAGCATAAGTGTATATAAGTGTTCGAAATATAGTTGACAAAACCTTGTCCAATCATAAGCCGTAGATTCAGTGTTTGAAAAAATTTTAAAAATTAATCAATTGTGCAGTGTGCTAACGAACGACTTATTGGTCGATGTAGCGATTAGCAATTTTCGCTAATCGCTCTTACTTCGCGATCTGTGGGGTGTTTTTTTTTTTTTGTTTTTTTTTGTTTGTTGTTGTTTTGTTTTTTGTTTTTGTTTTCTGTTTGTCTGTGTATCATAAACTGTATCTCGATCAAAACATTGCTGGATCATTATGTATATCCTCGAGGTGGTTAAAATATTCTTGTTATAAATTTCGTTCAGATGTACCGATGGATCGTTGGAAATTATTACTTGAAAACAAAAATCGACAACTGCTGCTGCAGTCAAACCGTGCACCATCAGCACGTAAGGAACCAACACAAGACTTGCCAAAATTCCTCGAATAATTATGAGATGATCCCTTGATTTTGATTCAAAAAAAAAAAAAAAAAAAAAAAAAAAGGGAAGAAAAAAAAAATCGTAGAAACGGAAAAAAATACGATGTACATGTGCCGTTCGGTTGTTGACTAGTGATTTAAAAAAAACAAAAAAAAAAAAGCCGGTAAAACCGCACCGCACGCGATCATGGATGTCTGCAAAAGCGGACCACTCGTTTATGCCTATTTGATCTGGATCGTGATTCGAGCTGCAATGGCTGGTCGAGTTTTTGGTAAGTCGAATGAATGTTTTTTTTTAAATCTAATTCTAATTTGTCGTCAAAAATGGGGTTAAATTAATTTTTTTGGGGGGATGGTGGTGATTTTTCGAGGAAAAATACCACTACGTTATTTGAACACCATGTACTTTGCATAGCGGGTTGCAGTTAAATACGTATATATAGGTGATTTTCGTGGGACAAAAATGGAAGCGAAAAGCGAGTTATCGGATTTTCTGTGTGTTTCTCGGGTGGTAAACAAACGGCCGGGAAACACGTTTTCGGGTAATAAATAACGCTAATTGATCAGGGTGAATAGATAACCCGAGGTTATACCGGCCATGGGCCACCCTGGGGCTCGTTCGTTCGCGAAATGTTTGATACCAAGTTTATAACCACCTAGCTGAGTTATTAAATTAGGTCGAGTCGCCAGAGCGTTTCCTACTTTAAAATGAAATTGCTCCAGACTCTGTCCCACCCCCCCCCCCTGGGAACATGGGACCATGGGACCTGGTCGTTTCCCTGATGTTTGTGTCTCTGACACATTATTATGTCCCAGACGATATTCTTATTATATACCAATCTTTTTTCAAGGCACATAAGTCACTTCTTATTCCATAAAATATCGCAAACTGATAAATTCATACTTTTATACTCAATGCAGGGAATATCGAAGTTCTAGATATGTACAATATCTAGAACCCCGTGAAAATTCGGGTCTAGACAATCCTGGCGAAATCCTTAAATAAAAAAATCACCTCTGCATGGTTCACAGGAGCTTTTCCAACGTCAGGATTCTCTGGCTGTATTGCCAAATTATTTTTTGAAAATTTCTGGTTCGGATTGTTTGTTTCTTGTTTTTCGGGACTCTAAGGGTTGAAAAAAAGTTCCTTGGAGATTCGAAGGACTCTGAAGGTTCGTGTTTTTTTTTTGTTTTGTTTTTTTTTTGTTTTTTTTTTTTCAATTAGCGATTCTTAATCCGTGGAGTCATTAATACCGTCGTCGATACTTAACGACGAGCTAAATTCCAACGCGACAACCCAACCGATCCCGGTGCGGCGCGGTTGCTGTCGGTACAACGAAATTGAATTTCGCCAAGCGATTAGAGATGAGAGAGAGAGAGAGAGAAAGAGAGAGAGAGAGAGGATAGAAATAAGAGAGAAGGGGCTAAAGTGTAGGATGCCCGACGAAATTGCGTAGGCAGAGGGAATATCGATTCCAGTCTTACGTGTGTCTCCGTGGGGCCCTTCGCCGCCGCGGTACATCGAAGTCGAAAATTCGCCTCTTCTTCTCTTTTCCGCATCCTTTAGATTTTTTTTTTTTTTTTTTCTTTTTCTTCTAATTTTTCCCATTTCTTTTTTTTTTTTTTTTCGTTCCCCCGTCAATTTTCACGCAGAAATGCGATCCCAAAAAATGAAAAGATAAATAATTGTAGTAAAATTATATGTAGGACTAAACGGGCAGCGCGTATATATAAGCGTAATTCCGGATGACGGAAAAGTATAAGAGATGACTCATCGTGCAGTTTGATTAGAAGTAATTTAAAACTGGATTGAGTCAAATGAGGAAATAGCCGTTAAGAGGTACAGCGTACTATATGTCGCGGTTGTAAAAATTCAACGTTGTCCAAAATCAATTTATTTTTTCACCAAAGTTTATTTTACATTATTATAATCATGTCACTAAAAATTAGTCCCTGCACGAATCGAGGCACACCGTAGGTCCGATTTCACTTTCTCAGGATTCGAATTGTTCGGAAGACGCGTTGTCATAAATTGAACGAGGGAAATTGAATTGAAAAAATTATCATAGAAGATATGGTCATTTTTCTGAATTTGTATAGCAACCGTTTTTAAGTGAGATGATTATAATGATATGCAAAATGAAATTTGGTGATGATAGAAATTGATTTTGGACTATGTTCAATTTTTCCAACCGCGAAATTTTGGTTCCCTTAAAGTTCGTGCGAACTGGCGAGTTTTTGGGGTCCCAGTTTAGGCTACTCGGGAAGATCTTGCGGTCGCTCGATCGTTCTGATGAAGCCGTTTCATATATAGGTACCTACGGAGGCTGGAGATCCGGAGGCTGCTGGTTTTCGTCCCAGGTGATGGAGGTCGGTCTCTCTCAGGATCTAGTACCTCGCAATATTTTTCCTTGCAAAAACCCTTGGCTAGGCTTGAGGTCAGTGAAGTACCATCGCTAAAACACCTCGTCAGTTTGCCATCTGTATGGTCCTGCTATTATAAAACCGTATAAAATTTCGCGCGATTACCAAATTCAATTCTTATTGTTATAAACAACGAAATTATATGCGACGAAATAACTTGCGGAGATATCAAACGCAGGATCCTTTTCCCTTTTTTCTATTTCGTTCGATATTTTTACATCATTAATTCTACGAAGAATGGAATTTTACAAGAATTGCCCGAGGGATTATCATAAAACGAATTCTTCCCTAGGGGAGAAAATTTTCTTAGCTTTGCGGTTGTCGGCTCGCCGTGGTATAATTTTGGCGTAAAGTTTGAATTCGAATTGGGGTTTGAATTTGAATTTAGTTTTGGGCATCGGATGGGTGTGTTTTTTTTTTTAGTTTTTTTTTCAGATGTTAAGCACTGCGCGGTATGGTATATATATGAAGGGGTAATTTTAAGTAAGCGATTCCCGTTGAGTCAGCCCCCGTTGATGGTTAATTATTAATTGAAAGACGCCTCGTGCAACGCCGAGTTTCCAGCGCGAACGCGTACAAAGTCATTAATTAATCCTTAACGTTGATGGTCGTGCCAACTGGTTACCGGTTATTTCTTAACTGCCTCACGAAATTGGTGGAGATGGACGCTGAAATTTATCACTTTGCCGTTTTGGTGTATCATACATAGATATACATATACACGTAGATATACGTATAAACTTGAGACATCTCAATCTCGCGGTGAGTAAATTAAAACACACGTGCTTTTTGATAATTTGCCAATTTTTAAAAAATCATGCAAAGGTTGAACCATGGATCAAGAAAATCTTTAAAAATTCCTTATCGTCACCAGGATACGAACATCCTACCTATAAATGTCGTTCGTTTCGATGGATCGACGTCACTCGCCGACTATCGAGGGATATGCCTCAGCGAAAGATCATCAAGGATGAGCCTTGAAAGTCTCCGGGTTGAATCGACCCCGTGAAAAATCGCGACGAAGAACGAAACCGGTGGCTTGTTTGATTTGGGAGAAAAACGTTGGACAATTATCGCAAATTTGTAGGTAAACTCCGGCCTCGATACACCCGGAAGGCGATGAATAAGTTCAGGGAGGGCCATTTCCCTCGCGACTTATCACTCGTTATTCCCATGAATGTTTCACCCCAGCCTTTCAGCGCCACTTCATGTTTGAGTACGTTGCGAACATTGAATAACCCGACTTTGACATAATGCCTCGTTTCTACACGAAGTTTCATCCAATTGTTATTTGGGTATCGGACTCATCGTCCATTCGGAAGCTCGAGACTAGTCAGCGTTCACTTTTCAAAAAATCCAACTAGATTCGACGATGGGGTAATTGAGAAAAGTGATCAACTCGCTATGGTCAGATTCAGTGCTCCTCGTCACTGACAGCTCTGCACATCAATCGATCAAATTGAAGTATTTCATTCGAATATAGCGCACCTCTTTTAGTCAGGATAAGTTAGAAAAATAAAAAACTTTCTACAAGGTTCAGTGAACATTTCTATAATCTCTTAACTTCATGGGTATATAAAGAAATCGCGTCTCCAATAAGCGAACGGTATATATATACACAAGGATGTGCAAATGTATTCAAAGTAGCGGGAAGTTTCGGTATAAGCAGAAGAATTACATCACGTCAAAAGGCGGAGGAAACGAGGGATATATATATATATATACACACCCTAAGGGAGGAAAATAAATCGTTTAATGAAACGGTAATATCATCACACCTGATTGGCTACTCAATCGATCTGAGACCATAAAAATCGGTGTTAAATATTGCCCGATTTTGCACGGATGGTCCCGAGATTCATTTCGCAAAGTCAGAGAGCGAAAGAAAGAAAGAAAGAAAGAAAGAAAGAAAAAAAGGAAGTAGGGAGGAATAGGAAGGAAGGAAGGAAAGTCTCGGTGATTCCCTCCTCCTCCTCCCCCCCCGGCAGAGTTGATCATCTCGATTCTCCCCGAACGGAAAAAGGAGGCCAGAAAGATAACGGGGGTAAGAGAAAAAAAAAAAAAAAGAAAAAAAAATGTCGCGAGTTTCTAACACCGAGCCAAATACACCCCCGAAGAGACACACATGGATGGATTGGGGCCAGCTATACATACACAAATCTATATCCATCCATATATCTATATCTAAGCTCTTCTTTAAATTCCACCATTCATTTTTCCAGCAGGTTCCAACCTATCTTCTTTTCGATAAAAAACGGAAATGACTAGGGCGAGCTGGTGGTTCCTCTTCGATTAAAATTACCCACTAAACCCTGTATCCTGGGCAGGACACTCGTTTTGTCTCACCTTTCGTTTCCTCTATATCCTATAAAAATATGTATCTTCTTTCTGCACCCTATACTGATGCTACCCTCTGTAAATCATCCCCCTTATACTTCCTTTATTCCATTCTCTTCACCCTCGGCACTCGTTACGTACATTTTGTTTAATTCAGTTCCAAAAGAAAAAAAAGAAAAAGAAAAAGAAAAAAAAATAACAACGATGGTAAAAATGAAAGAAAAAAGCTTTTATCATTGAGCTTACATAAACGTAGGCACGTGGTCTTAATATACGGTAGAGAATTCTTCAACTGTAACGTAAAACACCTTTTAGTCTCTGAGTCTGTACTTTCTCTGTGATATCGTAATGGTATTATAGCAGATGTAACACGAAGGGACCGCGAATCCCTTTGGACAAGCTTCGCATTTTGCCAAACGGTATGTAGGTGTAACGCGAAACCTGAGGGAAACTCATCTTTCGATCTGTCTTTGAGTTTTCTTTCTACTTTTTTTTTTGCTTTTGATCAATTTTTTTGGTTCCGATTGACAGAGAATTTCGAGTTTGAAGGTTAATTTTCTCAAACCTTTACAGCGACTCGAAAATTGTTAGACCGAGCACATCTTCCAGAAGAATTTTTTCTTCGTATTTTGACACCTTGCGATTATTCATTCAGATTCTTTTTTCAAAAGTATATAATCTATTCGGACTGTATTGTATTGGACAATTTTTTTTAACCAAAATTTTAACCAGCTCATTAAATCGAGTGATTCTTTACGGTGATTTTGAGCCCAAAAACAAGCTTTCTAGGTCCAATAGTTTTGAAGGAAATGGTATCAGGAAACTTTTGGCCGTTACAGTTCGAATTTAAATCATAGAATCTGAAATAAATAATAATCCTGCGATTATCAGCAACATGTCGAAAAACTCGTTGTGAATTTATCTTTGAGACAAAATCACTCCAATAATCACGTATTATCACCGTTGAAAGATTTGGAGAAATTGCTGCAAACTTATACAGAATTTAGATTTTCTTTTAATTTTCGTAGATTTTTTTTTTTTTGACAATTCAAGTCCGACTATATCACAAATTTTGGAATTTTTTTTTTTATGTCACTGTAGTTACAAGGGTGGTATATGGAATCGATATTTATCCTACAGTGAACAATTCCGATAGGGTTAGTAGGTCCATAAATAAAAGTATTCATCCTTTTCGTGGCCTCACAGCGCGCGTCGGCGTCGCGACGCTTTACGGCGGTGTGGGGAAATTCGTAGAGACCAGGTGTGTAAAATGGTGGTGGTGTGGTTCGCCGAGGGAACGGTGAACACCGTTGGATAGAAAGCTCCCCCCCCCCCCCCCCCCCTCCCGCCCCCCTCTCTCCAGAAAGATGTGACCGAGAGTACGAGACTCGGAGACAGGAGATAGCCGTTGAAAAATGAGGCCGATCCCATTTCGTAATGGACAACCCGCAGGCCTGGGGCGAACGGCTCGCCACTGGGTTTTCAGGATCCGCTCATTTTGGCCGGTTCAGGGTTGTCGGAAGTTCCAGGGTACCGTGCCATGCTGCTAATCGGGACGGTATTTTTTCAATTTCTCGCACCCCCTTTTCTCTCGCCCACGCTTGTTGGGATAGGAATGGGGGGGTGAAAGAGGAAAAGAGGGAAAAGAGGGAAAAGGGGAAAAGAGGGTCGTTAATTAATCGGACGAGAATTGAATCCCGGGTTAATTACCTCGTGGCATAGGTGGATTAACATGGAACTTGGATAAATTACACCCTCACTTCAGGACTGAGCCACCCTTTCCACCCCCCGTACGAATTTAGAGGGTGGGTGGGGGTGGGGGTTAATGTCAGCGTCGAAAAGCTGGAGTACTGAATCGTGGGGATGATTTTTTCTTTCCCACCATTTCTGCGAACGGTTTTTGACTGGCTATGTAATCGGGGAGGTATAACAGGGACACAATACCATCTCGAAAGTACTTAGAGCATCAGTAGCAATGCCGGTGGTTCTACCACCAGCACCAAGCACCAAGCACCAAGCACCAGGACCAGTACCGGTGGCAGCAGTAGCGGGCGTTTAATTAAAAGTTTCTGAGATGTCAAACGGGAAATTTCGCGTAACCGTGAAAGCACGCCTGCTTTTGGCGAGACAAGGAGCTGGTGGGAGAGGAAGCGAGCTTTGTGGACGAGGGGCATCCGCTTGACTGGGTATATCTCTCAGAGGTTTTACGGTACTCCGGATGCCGTAACCGAGAGTCGAAAGTCCTGGTTTCAACTAAATATATATACACATATACCGCGGATAGCGAGACAATATCAGATAGTGTATCTGGACTTTGGTGTCAATTCGTCATACTTTGATCCTCGTTATATTATACCTGCTTATTAAACGATCGATTCGCAATAGAATCCCGGAATTGTAACAAATTTGGCAAAATCATTCATGAATAAAAAACCTGATATCCTGAAATGAAACAGACCGTCGACCAACCTGGGATTCATTAAGCGGTTAAGGATTCGCCCAACGGTTGTTCATTAAAACTTTCACAATTTATCTGCTGTCGTTTAAACTTACAAAAAATATCGCTCACTGTTCCGAATGGACGGTTTTCACTTGTCAGGGTTCGTCGGAAAAGCTTTGAAAGCTCTCTAGTTTTATCCTTTCTCAACTTGAAGATGACAAGAAAATTGATTCAGGGAGGAAAAACTTTGCAGAAAAAGTTCGAAATCATTGATAGAAAACTCAAGGTCAGACATTGCTGGTCAAAGCCTATCTTGAGTCCTCGGTCATTGGAAAATACTATTTTCGGAGTAAAACTTTTCAAAGAAAGCTCGAATTTCTCAATTAAAGGTCGAAGATAGCAAATTGGTCGTCAAGGATAGTTGGAAAGCTTCGGAAGCTCTTGCGGTTGTCACACCTTAGAATTTAGTGATATCAAAATATTTTAGTTTTTGAGGTAAATTGTTTTGTAAAAACAACTTTCGACTTAGTCGTTCAAAGCTCAAAGGTGACCTCAATGGAGCTTTTTCATTGTCAAATCGTCTGTAAGTTCATCGGTAAAAGGATATAACGGAGACACTAATCTTCTGCCATTCGATAATCATTCTAATTGGCTGTCTCAACAATTAACCAACTGATGTTGGATAAGCCGCGAACCGTGGGCGAGTGGCTAACGGTGCTTCCAACTTTTAATTATGATATCGCGTGAGCATCAAGTTTTATCGAGGAACCCGACGCCGACGTTATACTGCGAAACGAGCTGTGCCCTCGCAGAGCCAAAAAAAAATGACAATTTTCATTCTAGAACCCGACATCATCATCATCATCATCATCATCATCATCATAATCATTCGATCCTTGGAAAGAAAAAAAAATAAAAAAATCGGTCGTATTTTTCATCGTGGAGTAGAATACCGGGGGTTTTCATGAATGTGACGTAAAATTCATGCGATTAAACGGAAATAGTGGTAGATTGGGTAGGACAGTTATACTTTTATCTATATAATGTATAATCGCGATCTGGTAATGAAAAAAAAAAAAAAAAATAAATAATAATTTCACGAGTGTTTTAAACGAGGGACTTAAGTCTATGGAAAGGTTACCACAATAGGCCTGTAGGCAGGTGCTCCTATCGCCCTTAGGGAAAAAGGTATATTATGTTGTTTCCAGTTGATATCGATCGTGTTTTACTACGTGTAGGTAATTACCCTTACCGTTTAATCACCTGAAGGAATGAAGATGGCGATCGGTTAGCGTGTGTGGGTTATTCACACTATTCTGCAGTGTACATAAATGTAGTACGTACGTGCAGCTATGGCTAATTGTATGGACATTTGCCTGGGACTTAGGGTGAACCGGGGGGTTCCTAAGTATGCAATTTAAAAAAAATAATATTTAGTCAGCGATAAATCAAGATCGAGTCGATGACCCTCCGGCCCTATGGCAGTACGACACATATAATATATATCAGATCGATAAATTTAACGATTTCCGTGCGAAATTCTACTGCTCTAGCGTCAAATTGGTAGCTATAAAATGAAATTGCTACGCCCGAAACATGCAACGATCATTTCATGGAAAACTACCCCCTATCCATCCAATGCCGGGTGAACGGGGCGGGATAGCTACAGGAATTCGTATAAAATTATAAACCAATCATCACGTCGATTCTCTCTAATATCGGTATGCCAATATTCGTCCCAATTGATTTTTCGCTCCTCTTTCGTATCGGTAATCGCTAGCAGCTTTTTTGGGGATGGAAAATGAAAATAAAAAAAATGAAAATTACTCAATTACTATTTTATAAACCCAGAGAGCAAGAGAGAGAAAGAGAGAGAGAGAGAGACAGAGAGAGTATCTTCGCTCGAATATAAACCGAACTACGAGTCGAAGAGAAGCTCCGAACTTTTCTACGAGATTTTAAAGGTACATTAAAACGATGAGGAGAGCTTTTTCGGAGCAGGGCAAACCAAGGATAAAGTTTCGGGCTCAAAACCCAACCGAAGAGAAACTTTCTCCCCATCTCATCCTCCGCCATCCGAAACGGGGGTTAAATTGGTAAAGCATAAACCTGGCTTCGTTTTTTTTTTTTTTTTTTTTTTTTTTTAACCTCAAAAGAAAAAAGAAAGAAAAAAAAAAAGAAACGATCGTGACGGCGGTGAGGACCCAACAGAATGTCAAAAATCTCTGAAACAATTGAATTTCACGGGGGCCAATTCTCGCCTCAAATTTGTCCCGCGTCCAAATATTTGTGGGAAAATCAACGATACGACCCCTATTCTGTATAGTCGGCACTTTTTTTTTCTTTTTTTTTGTTTTCTTTTAAATTAGTTGAAAACTTTATTGTGTTATGTTTTTGGGCTTTTGAAAACTAAGAGATGAACGCCAATGAATTTAACACCTCCCCCTTTTTAGGCCCGTTGGAATCTGAAACGTCATGGCCTAAACTGCTAATAAATATCCTCGGTAACGAACCTACCGAACAAAGACAATCGCCGGGCAAAGGAGCTCGGCGGCTTAAGCACCCAATTGACGCTAATGGAGCCTCCTGTGGTTTTTCGTTTCACCATCAAGAAGAGAATCACCGGCATCAGCATCAGCATCAGCATCAGCATCAGTATGAACGTATAGCCCAACTCCCATTCCGGACATTGGGGAACGCGTCTCATCCCTCGGTGGGTTTTCCACTCAAATCGCGTCTCACCCCTTGACAAGCGTAAACAGCGTCGGGGTTCTAGTCAGGGTGCATAATTTATCTTCTTTATTCATCATACGCACCAGATATGGGGTGTGCGCTGTCCTTCGCCAGAGGACGCATTATACCGCAGTATTAAAGCCGAGGCCCAGACCCCCCCCCCCCCCCCCCCCTTGCTAACCACCCCTTGTAACCCACAACCCTCAACGCAAAAGAAGGGTGGCTTTGCGGACGATGAGAGATTGTCTATCCTTCTATTTATTCTTTGTGTGTTTATAACGGCGGGGATATAACATCAGGGATTGATTTTATCCCCTAATCCACGATGTTAAACCATCGAGGTTTGGCTTCGGCCCCCTTGTCCTTTTCCCCATTTCCTCTTTTTTTTTTTCTCTTTCTTTCTCTTCTTTCGGAGCTTTTAATTAGGTCCTGCAACATTGAGGCAGGTACGTAATTTTTTATTTTATTTTATTTTTTCTCAAGGATCGTAAACTAGCTTCGTTAATTTCCCCCCCCCTTCCCGCCCCTGGTTTTTTTTTTTCTTCTACGGTTGAAATTTCAAACCTTGGAACTTTGATTTGCTTCTTAACGAAGAGACAACCTCGTACGTTTGCCGAACGTCACGGCCTAGTCGGTAGCACGACGGTCTACGGATCTTGAGGACCTGGGTTCGAGCCTCGCCGGTGGTCATGTCTCTTGCCTTGTTCCGAAATCCGTAGATCAGGTTTTTTTCGGAGTTTTATCTACCCCTGAAAGCAAACATCGATGTTTCACCTGCGACATCGCGTCGTCTAGGACTCTGTGAACATGTTGAAGGGCTGGAGGAGCTTTTGATTCCATTGCAAGTTCAGCTCAAGCCATTATGGCTCTCTTCCTCTCTCTCTCGTCCTTTTCTACAGCATGTACTTTACTCGGCATTGAGTCGGTGAGTGTAATCAGGATTCAAGAGAGAGAGAAAGAGAGAGAGAGGAAGGAGTAATTAGTGACCGAGCCATCAATAACCTGAGGATTAATTCGAAGTACGAAGAGAAGAGAAGGGAAGGACGAGCCTGAGCTTTCCTGTTCTCCCTTCTCCCTATACTTACCTACTCTCACCTTCTCGCTGAGGGAGGAATTATTGCAGTCAGAAGGGCCCCACGTGAGCCCGAAAGTTACCCAAGTCGAGTCGAGTTGAGCCAGGCGGTGGTGGCACTCTCTCTCTGCACCTCTCGAGTTCTCTCTTGTACCTACGCCTCTTGCCACTGTGTGCTACAAACTGTCGTGCGTATAAATCAAAAGACATCTGTGACTTTGCTTCCAGGCTTTCGGCTCTGGGCTCCAGGTTTTGGCCCCCCCCTCCCAAGCCTCTGGCACCTTATTACCGTTGGCGAGTCACGTACAAGAACGACCAGCCTTGGAAACTCTCCTCTTCCTTCCTTGGAGTTTCACCGAAACTGTTCTCCTCCTGTTTTCGCCTCCTCGTTTCTATCCTGGCCTCTCAAACAGGCGCCACACTTGTTCAAGCTCAGGATAGGTACACACACATACAGGTGGGGTTCGATCTTTGCCCAGAGGACTTTGTTCATCCACGTGCCACAGCGAAAAAACCGACTTATTTTACAGACGTTGGAAAACCTTCGTATCTATACTTGTTCGTTAAGGAAGATAAAGATGGCGGAGAATATCACTAGGTTGAACTGCCAGGTGGATCGAGTCAGGACGTTTTGCAAACCCGCAAGGGTTTCGCGGGTCTCCAGTTTCTTTCCAAAGGTTTGTTTACCCTGGGCAAAGATCGCGGGAAGAATTGGAGAAGTTGGAAAAGGACCGAGAGGACTTGAAGAGAGATAATTTTTTCCCTCTAAGGGATCAAACGAAACTCTCTTCGTCGTTTTAAAAGTGAGCTTATTTTGTCGTTTGACGCTGTTACCCTGTCTAGATTTTTTTAATTCGTTTCATTCTACTGCAGCGTTTAATAGAAAAAATGTCTCTTCGAATTAACTTGGCTCGAGTGGGTTGCTCGGTTGGTACGCCTAACTACCAAGTGAATTAAGAGTCTCTTGGCGGAGGTTTTAGCGCGTTTATTATCGCACCCGGTGCCGACAGTATTTTATACACTTTAGCTCGCTGCTGCTGCGACTGGGGAATTAAAAAAGCTTGAAATTTTTGGTTTTTTGAAACATAAAATTTGCTGCAGGTATACCGAATTTGAAGCTGCTCGAAATTAGGTTCAGGTTTTAAAACAATTTGTTCGAGTGAGTCCGGCTACTGCCTCACAAGTTCTTCATTCTTCTTATTCAATTCTTTTTCTTTTTCTTGTTTTTCTTCTTGTTCTTGTTTGTCAAACCGAGTCAGCCCTCATCGCTACTGCCGTTTCCTACCCTCTTGAACTTTACGCGCGACAAAATTCCGAGGGTATAAAAAAGTTTCAGACCTCGTTTTCCGAGGCTCCCATGTCCGATGACAAGAAGAATTACTCGCTCTTGGATTACGAATTACACAGATGATGGAAAAAAAAAGCTCGAAAAAGCTCTTATACAAAGGAAACATATATTTTTTAACAAATACTCGACGATTGGCTAATCGGTTCTTGTCAAGAATTCTTAACCTTCTTAACCTTAAGTTTCACCCTTAATTTCGAAATCTCGAAAGCTCGAAAAAGCTCGACGGATGCGCAAAGCACGAAGGGTGCGATTGATTTTAACTAAAAATTTAATATATCGTTAAAATTTTAACACTCGCCCCCCTAATTATCGGGGAAAAAGAGCGACGACAGGATCTTTTGTCAAGCTTTTGTCGGAGGGTTTACGATTGCTGAAGTCGTTAACTAAAAAAGGGGTTAAAGTGTTAGAAATGATGCTTGGTAGATGAGAGTAACGTCGGGCTTAGGCACAGTTGGGCTAGTGTCCTGGGGTAAGGATTATAATTTGGGTAGCAAGCTAGCAAGCTAGTAGGTTTGTTCGTTGGTTGGTCGGTTCGTTCAGTTGGTCCCGTTCACTGTTCGTGACGATCGTTAGTCGGGACTGCCGGGAGCCTACGAAAGATTCGACAAACTCTAGGGTGAAACGTGCCGGCCCACCATTAGGAACGGTCGAACAGTAACTTTTTTCTCTTTCCCTTTACATTTCCCTTATATACCCTTTTCATTTTCTATCCTTCTCACTCTTTCAAGTATAGAAATTTAGGGGTTCAACTTTTGCCCGGAAAATTCAGAATATCAGTTTATGTTTCTGAGGGAGGGGGGGGATTTGAAACCCCGTCTCGGCCGTAACACGTACCTACCTTTCTACCTTTCTAACTTCCCACGACTAACAATAAGAGTTAAATTCAAGACTAGGGAAGAAAAATTTGTCAAAAAAGCCCATTACGAATGAGATTTTTTTTATTTCTTTAAGGGGTTAGGGGTGGCGATTTTTCAAATCGATAAATCAAAGTCTCGTCATCATCGGATACCTTCAACTTGGCCAAGTTCCATGCCTAGGTATATACCTAAATATATCGATGCCTGCAGTATGTATAAATAAATTCGAATAAAGAGTATCTATCTAGGTATGTTACGTATGTATGTATGGAATACGTTATTCGTTCACTCGAGCGAACGGAAACTCCGCGTCAGACAACATTTCGAGAAATCTAGTCCAGGGATGAGATCTAGTCCTATGACTGAGGCAAAACCCTATAGGTATATAACTCGAATCCTCAAGTAACATTTCCCCAAGTATTTCTCCATATTCGATATCGAAGGATCGTTCCTGACGTACGTCTGTATACCAGGATTGGATTCCATGACCGCAACTGAGATATAGAAGGACGGACACATTCAGACAAGAGAGAGAAAGCAAAAAAAAAACCGACTTTCCACTCTCTGATCACTTCCATCATCTCATTTTATCTATTTTTTTTCAATTTTTTTTTTTTTCTTTCTGTCGTGTTTTGTTTTTCTTCATTATTTTGTTTTTACATTCGTTTGTTATATCGTTTTTTCTCGAGCCCACAATAAACCCCTGTCAATAAGTGTTTGCCAATAGTCTGCAGGACAATTGAGAATGTCCGTGATATTACTACAATAGAAATGAATGAATGAATGAATGAATGAATGAATGAATGAATGAATGAATGAATGAATGAATGAATGAATGAATGAATGAATGAATGAATGAATGAACGAATGAATGAAGGGGATTGGTTGGTCGTTTGGGAAAATAGTGGCTGACAAAAGCCAGAGAGTCGAAAGAACCGAAAACCTCCATCCGAAGTAGCAGACAGACAGATAGACAGACGGACAGACATTCAGATAGACGGACAGGAAACAAGACAGAGAGAGAGAGAGAAAAAAAGGAAAACGAAAAGAAAGGAAGGAAGAAAGAAAGAAAAAAAAAACCGAAAGAGAGAAGTATTTTAGGGGAGCGAAATAGCACAGCGTGTCTTTTTAGGGGTACATGGGAAAAATTCTATCTCTTTTTTTTTTTTTTTTTTTTGGTGCTTTCGTTCTCTTTTTTTTTCTCTCTCTTTCTCTGTCTCACTCATTCTGTTCGAATCTCTTGGGGGTGGAAGAGAAAAAAAAAAAAAAAACCAAAGTGGGTAACCTTTTCGCAACCCATAAATATACGAGAGCCTTCGTCGTCGTCGTCGTCGTCGTCGTAGTTTCTGTATAGATCAGTTTTGGTTATGGGGTCTGGGGGAACCAGGGAAAATTTTTTCACCGAGAAGGGGGGGAGGGGGGGAGGAGAATTGCCGGTGGTATTGTTGGTATTCTAGATTCGGGGTTGTTTTATGTTGATGAGTCACACTAGATTCCCCACGACTGCGAATATAGGTATATATATATAAATATATATAGGTATGTTTATCTGAAACGATAAAAATTAGCCGGTTGAATACCGCGACGAAACTATTATATGTATAGGGTAGGGTCTTCCTGACTTCTGACTCGCCTGCGGTTATTTTTCCAACCCCATTTCCGCAAGACCACAGAATGCAATCTCTTCATTTTTCCCCAACCCCACAAGATCTCACACCCTGTTAAATCTATATTGGTGTTGCACTTTTTCCCATAAATCACCGGAGCTACCAGCGGAGGGTGTGTTTTGATTTCTTAGACAAGTCAGCCCGGGGAACCGAATCCGGAAAGAGGCGTTTTTCGCCTTTTATTCGAGCTTCTTTGTTGCTTTTCGAAGATCGTGCAGTCTCCCCAAGATTTTTTGCTGGTTTGGTTTTTACCGTAGACAAATTTCTGGTATCTAATGAAGCTTTTCGAGGTTTTTCAATATCATCGAGAGCTTTTCTGCCGGCATTTTTCGAGCTTGCCGAGCTTTTGGTTTACTATTCGCGGTTCGCGCAGTCGTCCCAAGCTTTTTTGGCGGTTTATTTTTTACCTCAGACAAATTTCTGATACTTTAAGGAGCTTTTTGAAGTCATTTCAGAGCTTTTCCGCCGGTATTTTTCTAGCTTGTCGAGCTTTTTCTGGATGCTTTTTTTTTTTTTATTATAACTTCACGAGTTTTTCTCGCTGATTTTTTTTGTATATGGAAGATTGATGCGAAGACGATGTTTATTGTTTATCGGTTTTTAAGGGTGAGTTTGTGGTTTTTATGACTTTCAGGTAGGATCCGGGAAGGTTTGTTAGTAACATAGCACTTTCTTTGCTTGGGGGTTGGTCGTGAGAGGTAGGGATGGAGAAGATTAAGTAAACCATTCCCGACAGAAGAGCGTTATTTCGGTCTTATCGTTTCGAGGGAATGTAATATTATACCGATATATAGAAGAGAGCAAGAGAGAAAGAGAAAGAGGGGAAGTGAGGGAAAAGAGGGGTGCAAGGGGGGGGGGGGGGGGAGGGGGACCGTGACGCGTAACCAAACGCGTTACGAAACCCAATTACATTTTATGACATTAATATCAGTTCCTTATAAAAAATTCTATACCCCAACCTCGCCACCGTACAGCCCCCTCACCCTCCCCTCCCCTCCCCACCCCTCTTCCACCCTATCAGAAGAACCAAGCTTCCTTAGTCACCCTCGTTCTTTGCGGAAAGCTCCCTATTTCACTGCCACTCGTCGTTCCCCTTCATAAACAGTCTATGTAATTATTATGAACGTAGGTATATACTTATATAAAGGAATTGTTCCTATATATAATACTCCGTACCTTTAAAAATACCCGGAGCCTATACTTTTATCACCGTTTAACTAAAATTCCACGCCACGTGCGGAAACTTCGGTAAAAGAAAAAAAAAAAAAAAATATATATATATACTATATACACTGATTAAAAAGGTATCGCATAACAAACGATGCGGAGTATGTATATGAATATATATAAATTTGACGAGAAAATGAACAAAAAAAAATAAATAAATAAAAAACCTATCGGAATATATACGAAAAAAAAAAATAAAAAATAAAAGTAACCAGAAAATGAAAAAATCGCATCGTTGATCATCTAGGATATACGAAGAATCAAATTTTTGATGAAAAAAAAAACAAGATCCGTTGCGGTGTTGTTTCGATGAAAAATGAAAATGTGAAAAAGAAAATGAAAAATCCAGAAAATCGATCGGATAATTGAAAAATTTTTCTTGTTTTTTTTTTTTTTTTTTTTTGCCTTCCTTTTTTGGAATATCCTCCACTATAGAGACGAACAATGCTTTTTTACCTTCGAGTGAGGTTTAACTATACATATTATACTGCTGCAGTTTCGGGGGAAATAATAAATGCTGGCTTCTGGCCAGAAGGGGTTGCGGCCCAATGGATCTGTTTGTTCTGTGATTCAAACCTTGTCTTGTTTATTTATTGGTTTGGTTTTTTTTTTTTGTTCTAATTTTGTTCTCTTTTTTTCTCTCCGTTGGTTTTTTGATTTTCTGTTTATTTTTTTTCTTCTTCTCTCAGTGCTAGTTTTTCTCCGTTTGACTCGAAGACTCTGATAAATACGACGTGGCTCGAATTACGTTACGTGAGGAAAAAAGTAGAAAAAAGACCGAAAAAGAAATATTTTCAAAATGAAAAATTGAACAAAAAATGACTTGAGACAAATGTTGGGAAAACGTTTTTAAACAAGGAGATGAGATTTCACGTTATTTAAGGAAAAATATAGTTTTCTTTCAGCCCCATCCATCGATCAAATCATATTTATAGCATTGGAGTGAGCGATATCACGTTTGTTTAGATTTCAGACACTGTTGCATCGGTGATAAAGATTTTGACGTTTCGATACGGCAGTAGCTGGTACCCTTCACAAACTCCCCTATATCCTATCTGTTCTCCCCTGCGCTTGGTGTGTAACTTATTGATTGCTCTTTGCGGCGCGTGTAGCTTTTCTGATTTATGTCAATCGGTAGCCTCTTCATCCCCCCCCCTCTCCCCGCCTTTTATTCCTCTCATATTTTTCTTCGTTTTTTCTTTATTTTTTTGCGGGGGTAGAATAAGGGAAGAAAGAGAGAGAGAGAGAGAGAGAGAAAAAAAATAAAAAATCTTGGATGAAATTTTTTTTCCCAAGTCACTTTTGGTTTTTTCATCTGGTTTTCAATCTCAGGATTGGATTTTGTTGGAATTTGAAAGCACCTACATGATCCTGACCAAATTTTGGAGAAAAAAACAAATAAAAGTGATTGAATTTGTTCGGGTATTTTATTTTTTCAAATTCGTCAACTCGGAGAGTAGAGGAAGAAAATAAGTTGGGATGGCGGAGGTGGAAAAAAAATGATTTTGGTTAAAGCGTCGTGAAATAAGGGTGACTACGGAATGGGGTAAACGGAGCTTAACAATATAAGGCGTTATAGCGAATTGCAGCAAAGGGAGGTTTGGAGGGGGTGGTTTTTTTTTTTTTTTTTCTTTTCTTTTCTGGTTGTAAGAAAACAGGAAGAGTAGGAATAACACAATATCTCATATTCAGGAAAACGGGCATAAACCCTCTCCTAATATAATCCTCAGTCCTAAAATTGGCCCCTGCGGATCAGGGGCGCCCGGGTTTTTCGGTGACGGGTGGGGAGGGGGTGGGGGGTGGTTTAGTTTAGGGAAAAGCTTCGCTTAGCGAGTCTCAAAAGAAAACGTTTGTCGGTGGTGCCAACCCGAACCGCAGGGGTAAACAGGATTAAAGATAATCCAAGAGGAATTTGCATCGAGTTGTTACTTTTATTTATGGATTAGAAGCCGGTAGGACGACACGCGAGCTTGTAATTCGTTCGTCTGAGCTTTTTTTTTTTTTTATTGAAAATGACATAGATGAGGGGGGCGGAAAGCTCGAAAACGCGATACTTTATATCCACGCATATGCTTGGCAAAGAAAAAAAGAACTTATATAATTCTTGTCCCCAAAACTCATGATTGAAAGATGATGATGACATGACGAGAGCAATTACCCCGAATTGAAGGGCAAACAAAATTGGGTAATGGTTTAGGTTTAGGTGTAGGTAAATTAGGTATGGGTAGGTACCAGGTTCGTAAAGCTTCCACACGCTTTTTTGGGGGGGGGGGGGGGGGGGGGTAAAATTATTTCGTTTGTCGTGCAGAAACCGTCGATTGCCGCGTGACTTTAACGTACCCCAAAGTTCGCAAAGCGAGAGACCGAGATAGAGAGAAAATTTGAATTTCCAATTGAATATCTAGGCCCAACTGTCGGCAATGATGTTTGCCAAGTCTTCAAACTAATTAATTAATTGCCTGAGTGAAGTTTCCTCCCGCTTTGTGAACACCCATCGTTTAGACATTTGGATCCTCTTCCGGTGAGCCCATGAACAAACTGTCAAATTTCCTTATAATGATATCTTGTTGTTTCGGTGCTTCAGAGTAAATCAATATCGAGCTTTTTTCACTTACAAAAAAATATCGCCATTTTTATTTTGAATTACATTTTTTTTGTACTTCATCCAGATTTGATTCTTGTACTTTTTTCTCGCGCTTTTTCTTATTCTTGTTCTGGTTTTTCTTTCAGTTTTACTCATTGTCTTTATTTTTGTTATAGTTTCTGATTTATTTCTCGATTCTCTTGTTCTTTGCTTTCAGTTCTTGTTCTGGATTTTGGTTATTGGTTTTTTTTCTCGTTGTTTTTCTTATTTTGGTTATTTCTGTCTTGATTGGTTTTTTTTTTTTTTTTTTCTCCTAGTTATTCGTGTTTCGTGTTTCTTCAACGTGTTCACGTTATGCCTCTTTTGTTTGCCCAGTCGTAGTTCTTGTTTCTCTTGGTTTTCTTGTTCTTGTTCTTGTTATTCTTTTCCTCTCGGAAGACGGTATGATTTCCATACAAAAAAAAAAAAAAAAAACGTATACACGGGTACAGTACCTTATCGTTAGAGCAGAGTGGGTTGTAAATATGGGCCATAGCAAGTAGTGGAAGGAAGGGGTTCGTACTGTTTAGCCTGCGGTAAACCTTAGCAGGGTGGTTGTGCACGACTTGAGTTTTATGCAACTCTGGTAATACAGCTATTTACAGGAGTTATCGTTTCCCGATCGAGATTTCTTTTCACATAGGTATGTATATGTACCTATACACCAGCAGAGACGTATATATATATATATATATATATATATATATATATATAGGGAAACCGAACCTTTGGAACCCTGAACCTATATCTTGGATTTTTCCAATGCTGCATACCTCAGGAGCTCGAAAGATATTGGGGATCAGATTTTTCTCCCTAAAAGCAATTTTCGTCGTAATCATTTTTAACCCAAGTTCAATTCTCTCTCTTTCTTAGATTTTTCCTCATTCGCGGGCGATTCAAGTAGGTTCGAGTAAAGTAAAAAGTAAAGCAAACGGGGGAATCGAAGATGGGATACCAAACGACCGACAGATTCGAACTCTCGACAGGAGGAAAAGAAGTAATTGGTTCTTTCGTATTCAGCTCACAAAAGAACACAGCTGAGAAGATAGAAAAAGATAGTAAGAAAGCTTGGAAAGCTCTGTAAGTTGTAAATCTGGCTGTGCCTCAGCCGAGGTAGGTATTCGAGCTTTTAAATAACAACTAGAAGCTCTTCTAGGGCAGGAAATGGCTCGGAGATACGTGAATCGTGAACTAATTAAGTCTGGGCCAAAGATTTTTACCGAGTCTGAAGAAAAGCAAGAGTTAGGTTATAGGTATATATGTATATAAAAATGGAAAAAAAATATCTAGCGAGGGAACTGGCTTTTCGTTTCGGTTTCTGGTAATTCTCCATATTTGAAAAAGTCAATTTCCCTTCACACACATGCGAATTATTATTATTATTATTTTTTTTTGTCCCTCATTGACGGGGTGTGAAATTGAGATCTTTTCATCATTTGATTGGAATTTGATACGAAAAAAAGGCACCTGCCTAAGGCCTAACTGAGCTTGCGATAGGTATGTATGTATGTACATTACAGAAAAGAGGGGGGGAGGTAGGGGTTCGTCGTTAGGTTGTTCTCCTCAAATTGCTCGAAGAGCGTTCAATTTTCACGAAAATTAACGCTTCTTGAGGAAGAACCAAGGGTGGAGGGTACTTCGTACCTTGGGTAACACCAAGGCAGTAAGTATAGCGGCAGTAAGTGATAGAGGCAGCCCTCTGCTATACCAACCCCCATGGAGATCATTTTCCGAAACAACGAAACAATTAAGGAAAATTGCCGGGGTTCGCCCGGGTCTTTCTTGGGTACGAAATTTACTACGCTATTATTGTTTTGCAATGGCGGCAGTGCTGTAACCTACCTACCCACCCTAACCTATACCACCTCAAAAGCTTCCCCTCTCCCCCCCCCCCCCCCCCCCAGCTTGGGGGGAGCTTCTGCCTTAGGGTAAAGCTAAGACGAAGCTCAAGGGAAGAAAGAGAACGAAAGGAGGAATAGCGATGGTAGGACGAATTCGGTTGGCCAAGAGCTTTTAACGAGTTTTCCAAACCTTACCATCCAGCTTCTCTGCAGTTTTACTACCTTGAAATCTCATTCACACTCGACTACCACGCACTCGAAGATTCTCTCAACCGCCTTTCTACGTCTCGTCATATGTCCTCGGAATAAATTCCGGGCTTTAGACCATCTCTTACTTCTATAATCGTCCTATTCGTCCTTATCCTAACAAAGTACTTTCAGCGTTGGATGAAGCGAGAGGGAATGATATCGTGGCTTCGAAACTGGTATGTACCACTGTACCCACAGCGATGCATCCGAGTAGTTGATTCATACGTCGGTTGTGCAGTGGTAACAGCACCAGTACCAGTACCAACACCAGTACCATCACCAGGAGCACCGTGATGTATAGGTGTTTGCTCAAGGTACTATGGAGTTTAGAGCCCATACCAATTCACCACCCTCGGTACCCTTTACCTTTAACGATTCGCACAACCAGAGACTAGAGTTGGGAACAGTGCGGCAAACAAACTACAATTTGCTCACCAGATTACATTAGGAGATTAAACCTTATAGCGATGTAGGTACTACGTTATCTTCGGTTTCATATGATACCCTCATTCCATTTACATCATACCTATGTCCATCTCAATGTCGTCTCATTTTGGCTCGAATGAACAATACTCGTAACTAAATTGATGTTCAGTTTTGTACGTTATATGTTATACCAGATTATATATTCATTGTTCATCCCATTTCCGGATGTTGGCTAAGGGTAATTCCAACATTTCCTACTTACTCGCTTCCACTGATTGTCGGTTGACTCATCAAGACGGAGGAGTTAGCTCGAAATCTATCAAGGAATTGACTAGGTTTCGCGGATTCTTATACAGATTATGAAATTGTCTCGATTTTACATAATCGGAATCGGATTATGGATGGATGTGATGGTAAATGAGCTTTTTTTTTTTTCTTCAAAAATTGATGTCTTTAGTCTGCCATTGTCGTGATGACGAAGAGGCGCACTTGACCGGATTTGCTATTCCATCGAACGGTTGGATTCCAACCTAACATTGAATCAACGTTAAGCTTAAAAAAGCGCCGCAAGCTCGTACAAATATTGATTCGTACTGAGTCTACTTCTTCCAAAAGTTACATGACGGTTGTTTTTTTTCGATCGATCGATAATGAGGAGACAAACTTGTGATCTTCACGTTTATCCATCCCAAAAAGCTCAAGGGTATAATTAAATGCGAATGAAAGTCTGGGGCGGCTTTGGAGCTTTCAAAAAGTCGAATTGAGTTTGCTTCTTATCCGCTTTGGACTTCAAAAGACGCTTTTTTGAATTCCAATTGATGAAGAGTTTTTAAATATGCGCTTTTGGAGCTTTCGCGAAGTAAAGTTAAAGAATTTTTGAGAAGCTTGCAGGTCGCCAGGTGAAACAGGAGGATTATTCAGCGCCTGGTTATAGGCGTTGCGGATCCTGCAGGGCTCGAACCCGAATGCGGCAAACGTTCTTCATAGGGCTGTCAGACCTGCACAGTGACACACGACCATAGCAGCTGGATATCTGTCGGAGATATGTATATGTATATATACATATATGTATGAACATACATAGAAACTCACGTGTGTGTACAATGAGTATGAAGAGCTTGCGGACACCTCTGATACCAGGCATGACGGAAACTGACGCTTATCCATAACGCCGAGCGCGCCGAATCGAGACATACCGATTTTACCAGGGAGCTTTCGACTGCGAATATTTCTGCAAGCTGCGTGAAAAGGAATGAAAATAACAAGAAGAAGAAGATGATGAAAAAAAGAAAGATGAGGAGGACAATCTTCTTTCTTTAGTTCTGAAAATTCTTCTTTCTTCTTTCTGCTGATTTCTCATATAGTCTTTGGGATTGATGGACCGGAAGTGATGAAGAGATATTTATATAGAAGCTTGCGGGGAGTTTCTATTTCCTGTATTTCCTCTATCAGGCAGTATACACTAAAATATCAATTCTCTCGAGAATCGTCTATCGGTATTTTTTATTCTTCGCCCACCCTGGAGCTTTTTTCTCTTACATATACCTTAGGGAATTAAGCTCGTTTCGTTTTCGATTTCTTGTTCTTCGGATCTACATTTATGATTATTATTATTATTATTTCTCCACATTTTCTTCTTTCTATCATAATATTCTTATTTTTATTTTTATTCTTATAGTTTTTGACTGAAGGTGCCTTTGCGGAGGGAGCTTTCCGCTTGACTCGGACTTGGAAATATTGTAATCCCCGATTAAGCTTCACGGTAGGATGGTCTCGAGCTTAGCATAATTGTATAAACGGTTCATATATTCCGAATTCCGGATAGCGCGTCCGTTTTGCATTTTACGGTACCACCGCGCCCGACTACTACGACGCTTTTCGAGCTTGCGCGAGCTACTCGCCCTAGGTGACGCCGTTTGAAATAATTCCGCACGTACCCCCTACCCCGTATATCTACCCCCGGAGGGGGGGGGGGGTGGAATTTTGCATACGGCGCGTTCGTCCGTTTCGTAATTTTCTCATCACCTCGTCGCATCCCGTTTCTGTTTCGTTTTTTATTTTATTTTATTTTATTTTTTGTTTTTTCACTTTTTTCGACCAAAAATTTACCAACTTTGTGTTTCAAGATTTGGCCAAAAGTTCTTCCAAAAATGGGAGGAGAAAATATTAGGATAAAAATCATAGCGATAGTTTTTTTTTTTTTTTTTTTTTTTTTTTCTTTTACCCTACAAGGGCTTTGTCCCTTGGTGTATTCGAAAGCTTGACGTGGGTGCCGAAATATTAAAGATGAATTATTATCGGCAAGTCGTTAGAGGGTTTGGCTTAAAACGCCATCGATTCGAGCCATCGAGGGGTGGTGACCACACTAAAAATATCCATAAAAAGTGATTTACATTCCCCGCTTCTCTGTAAATTTGAAAAAAAAAAAAAAAAAATAGGGTAGAAAACAAAACGAAAAGAAACGACAACGAAAAAATAAACAAACGGAGAAAAACGACCCTCCCCCCCCCCCCTTCCCCTCTATGAAAAAAAAAAACCATAAAAAATACCCATTAACTTTACCGTAAAACGATCATTTTGAAAAATCTCCTCTCTTTATCGTGAATGGGGTTGTTTATTTTTCTTATTCCCTCGTATTGTGTGTTTCGCAGACAAACATAAGCTCAGAGGAGTGTGAAAAAATATGTGACAATGCTCGGTGGTCCGTTTTGTTACTTCCTGGATTTTGGTTTGATTCGTCGAAAGAAAATATGTGAGGAAAAGATATAAAGAAGAACAAAAAAATAGAATTGAAAAAAAAAGAGAAAAATAATGAGGGAAAATTGAGAGATTTCGGGAGGGCAGGGTGTTATATATATATAATGTATAGGTGAGTAAGATATGATCTGAGAAGTTGGCAAATCTAAAATTCAAGAGGTTTGAATTTCTGGTACTTACCGTTATTAATGAAATATTTAAGTACGATTTCGAGGAAAGCTCTTCGCCCAGTACTTGTCTCTACCGCTGTATCAGAGGGTTCCGCGGGGTTGGTGGGTTGGGGGGGTGGGCGGATGGTCTCATGAATTATTAAAGGGACGTATTAAATTTTAGAATGGCAAATGTGAGCCTTATTAAATTACACTTGCCTATAAGGATAAGGACCGAGGTATGATCACCCCCTGCAGGTCCAACCGAAGAATCAACCCCTCGCCGCTTCTGTGTCTTTGGGTATATTTCTCTACTCTTTTTTCTCTTCTCTCGATTGGGAGGATAAAACAAAAACCAGTCTAGCCAAAACTCATCAAGCACACCCCTGGGGATGGAAATAAAAAAATAAATAAAGAAAATGAAAAAAAAATGAAAAATAAAACCTCCCTCAAACGAAGCGGACTTTATTTTTTTGCGCTAATTTTTCTTTTCTTTCTTTCTTCTCCGTTGGCCATCACTTTAAAAATTTATCCACTCGATCCGGAGACCAAGAATATAAGTAGCGCGAACAAATTCAACGAATATTTTTACCCGGTCTCGGTATACGGAAATATTTTCATCCCCCCCCCCCCAAACCCGTACAAGAGTTCTCGAAACTTTTGGTAAAGTTTCGCTACACTACCCCTAAACTCTTGGTTAATAACTAGCTTATAGTTCTATGCACGGTACGTTGCGGGTTACTTGCTTGCTCTTGCTCGCTGTTCGATCGAGTAGAAATTTCTCTCTGTCTTACTAAAACTGAGGGGGATGAATTCGAAATTGCAACACGTGAGAGGAGCGAGGGTGGGTTTAGTAGAATTACAGTAAAGGTGAGAAAATCCATTCGCAGCTGTTTTTTTTTTCGAAATGATCTAGCTAGACCAAAATCCTCACACTAGATCCATATTGAAGCTAGATCTTTCCTGAGTACTTTGACACCTCGTAGATCATCGTCGGATCATTCGTTCAAATTCTGCGATTCATTTGATTATTGTGACCAGAAGTTTTCGGGTGCCATTTTTTCAGGAAATATCGTAGCTAGAGAGCCCGTTTTGGTTTCAAAATGTTTAAAAACATTTTCTCGACGTGGTAAATTAACAAGATCTTTTATGAAAAATTGTTTTCACGAATTATTAATGCTTTACTAATTGTAAAAAAATCCACAAATTTATGTGTTAATAAATCCTACGCGACTTTACAGGTCGTAATTTTGATTGAAAAATTTTTTTTTACTAAAATTATTAGTAGACTATCATGTCTATAAAGTCCTTCCAAAAATTTTGAGACCAAAATTGACCCACTAGCTGAAATATTTCGGAGAAAATGATTGGAAACAACTTTTGGTTTCAATTACCGAATGAGTTATGGGAGCTGGTTTAGTTAAAATTATTGTAGAATCTGAATGAATGATCGTAGGATGATCCACGAAGTCTCAAAATACTTGGGAGAGAATGTTTTTTTAAAATGGATTTTATGTATTCGATGGTGCGCGGTTTCGTTGTGAGAACAGCACAGAATACAGCCAAGAATTCCGTTGATTTTTGCGATTTCAGAGAAATGGCCATTCCGGAGAACTCGTCCTTCGAATATGAGCAAGTGGAATGAAAATAGATTATGTTCGACAGAATGTAAGAGGGAGTAAAATATTTAGCTAGATAGGTGAAAGGGGGATCTATACGAAGGCTTTAAACAGGATTTCCTCTATCGTTGAACCTAGGATCGGAACTAGGGAACCGCGATACTATATACATATAGGAATGGAAAATACTGTGTGAGAAATATCCTGGCCAGCAATAGGCAGAGCTTTTCTTCTCTACCTTCTGGCGGCAGATACTACCGGTACATAAAAGATATGGAAAAATTGTTGAAAAAGATAAAGTATAAGAAGATGAAAATGAAGAAGAAGAGGAAATAGCAGAGGAAGAGTAAAAATTTCAACTGAAAAGAGGGACCGAGAAAAGTGGTGTCTAGTAATTTTAGCATCTCAATCGTAACGGAATAAGAGCTCCCAGGTTCGATTCCCTGAGGACAAGATCTGGAGTAAGGTATATACATATATCCAGGACGAAAAGGACTAGCCCGCTTTTCGCAGTCTGATGCTATACCGCGACGTACGAAGCAGGTATCGATATTGAGAATGTTTTATCTCTATCTGTTCACTCCGGTTCTACATCCACCTACTTCTTATTTTTATTCTTCTTCTTCTTCTTCTTCTTCTTCTTCTTCTTCTTCTTCTTCTTCTTCTTCTTCTTCTTCTTCTTCTTCTTCTTCGTATAAGGAAGAAACCGAGTGCCGGGAGCTAAGGGAATATTATACTGATACAATTGCCTGCAAGGAAAGAAAGTATAGAGGGGTACAAACTGACTAGATTATTTCGCCTTGGCGAATAGCGAATCCCGGATAGAGTCCACCCCCTTCTATATATCCTTCCTTTCTTCATCCTTCAGGATATACCCGAAGGAATCGCAATTTACGATGTTAAATTCACGTCACCAATTCTGAGCGTGAATTTATCAAGTATAGGTATTGGGTTGTGGAGACGAAGTATATACTGATACAAGCTAATACATCCTGCTATACAGAGCTTTCTTTTTTTTCACCCTTTTCACCTTTTATTTATTCTCTTCTTATCTTATTTTTTTTCAATTTCATCTTTCTCTTCGTGTCCCTCGTATCAATTGCCAGGGTATTTATATATGTATATAAGGAAATCTTGAGATTAATAACTGGGCGAGACATGTCATTAAAACTTGGCTCAGATATCAACCCTCGAGCTATAGGATGGGAATTTAAAACCAATATACTCTTTACGAGCTATGGTCCTCGACTCGGCTCTTGACGAACGGTCTGTCAGAGAAATGGCAGAAAAGAAAAAGAAAAAAAAAAAGAGAGAGAAAAATAAAAAATAAATTATGCGAATCGAAGAATCCGAAGATTAAATTCCAACCGCTAACCGATAGCCCTATTCTCAACTGTGTGAGAGAGAAAAGAGATTCAAAGATTGCTCCATTCACCAAAAAGAAAAAAAAAAAAAAAAAAAACGAGATGTCTTTTCATTATTTTTTTTTTCTTCCACTCTTCAGAGGATCGGGAATCTCATCCGGGATTCTGAGGATGTGGAGAGCAGTCAATCAGAGAGGGTATCTTTAGCGGTTGTCGTTCAATATTTGTTTAGCTTTTCACTGACAACCTGTTTTTTTTTGTTTTTTTTTCTTTTTTTTTGGTGGGTCTCAGCTCGATTGTTGCGTATGTTTGTCCTCTCGTCAATAGCACCTTTTTGTTACCAACGGGACAAATAGACACTAGCGGATGTAGGACTCCTTGAGAATTTCATTTTAAGATTTTATGCGGCGTCGAGGATCGAGGTTCGTTTTTCGGATTTCGAAATGTCGGAGAATTTCTTTTTCACCTCGGCATCGATCTCTCGGGATTTTCCGAACGTCTGCAGTCATACGTCTTTTTTTTTTTTTTTTTTTTTTTTTGATCTTTTTTCAAAGTATACCATATAATCTTGTAAAACTGTTAGCAGTTCGAGAAGACAGCCGCAGTAATTGAATCGGGCAATTACGCGAGAGAAGGAAAGCTCTAGGTATAGTTATAGCTGGCGTTGGTTGAGGTTCGAAAATTGGAAAACCATTTAGAGAATTCTTTCGTTCAGGTTGTTGAGCAGCGGTACACTGGAGCGGAAAACACCGTTCCGAACAAGATAAACGGATGGCTGAACTCAGAACGAATTGAAATTCGTAAATATGCCTATAGTCCGTATGGTAATTCATGAATTCTACTGTTTCTAACTACAGTTTCGTAACCATAGGGTTATCCAGGCTCGTCGAAACCACAGGGGGAATATTTAACCGACAATAAGACCGAACCGTATTTTTTTTGAAGAAGATGAGATACAGCGGTCAACAGTTGCATATCATTGAAAAAATTATAAAAACTCTAACTGATATTTAGCTGCAATCATGCTGGATGATTGGCACCACCCTAAACTTCTTGAATCATCAAAATTCTCGTGTATCTTCATCAAAATGTCGTTTCAAATGACCAATCTAGTAATGGAACTGCACAGAAAGTCAGTCCTCAATGTCTAAAAGGATCTAGTTGATGGTGGAAACCCGAAGAGATCTCCAAATGATATTTAGCAATCATGCTGGATGATTGGCACCACCCTAAACTTTTTGAATCATCAAAATCCTCGTGTATCTTCATCATAATGTCCATCCAAATGACCAATCCGGAATTGAAACTAAAAAAGAATACAGATCCGAAGATATCAGATGATCAGCAGCCCACTGAGTTGCACCGATCATCAGAGTGGTGGTGTATTTTAATCAAAGTATTGTTCAAAACGACGTCTAGTCTGCAGACTTCGAGGAGCGTAACGAGTCAGTCTTTAGAGTTTAGGGGAAACTAGTGAAGAGTGAATATCCAAAGAAACGTCTGACAAGGACCTTGGACGTTGTAAGAACGAGGCAGTGAGGTTGTCAGGTGGTTAAAATTGTTGTGCGCATCAGGGGCTGTTGATATATTATATAAATTATTGCGTCATCTTCATCGAACCGTGCTGGTGCTGGTGCTGATGCTGATGCTGATGATGATGCTGGTGGTACCTAATAAGCGTGCCCAACGTTCTGCATGGCAAGGAGCTTGGGGGGGAGGGGGGAGGAGGAGGGGATAGCTAGCAGCGTGAATCTCTTTGACAATGAATCCTGGGCGTCCTGTATTGCCCATCCTTTCTGGCTGCCTATGTCTGCTAGTGACGGGCTGTTAGGACTCACGGTCCAACGGGCATCACCCCGAAGCATTTCATTTAATTTAAACGCACGAGCTAAACTCGCGTTGGTGTGGCACGCGAGTGCGTAGGTATACCACGACGTGCTCCATTTGATTCTCAAGCGATTACCAACCTCCCCTTACCTTTGGTTAGCAAGTACCTATACATATGAGCGGGTCCATGTCATCTCACTCAAAAAAAAACACTCAAATCGCGGATTTTTGCGCCCTTCGAGGAATCTTTAGTACTATGGAAAAAAAAAATAGAAGTTCACGGATTTTGAAAAATTTTCAAAAATGGCGGAGTTACGGGTGTTTGAATTTTTTTGCACTGCTTAGTTTGAAAATTCATATCTCCGAAACCATCAATCGTAGCGCAATGGTCCTGGACTCATTTCACTGACAAAAGAAAGGGCTACCGTTAAAAAAATACATTGGAAACAAAAATTAATTTTTTCAAGTTTTTTTCGCCACTTTTTTCCAAAATTTGGCCGCCATTCCCAAAGGGTACGGTGAATTTCATGGAGACAATTTTTTTTAGATAGCTGCTTCTTTCCCCTTTAATTTCGTAAAAAAAAATTTATGGAGACCTCACCAGGTCCGGAGAAAAAAATTAAAACGTCCGGCCGTGCGTCGCCGCGCGCGCCGTTCCACGGTAGCCGCGCTACTCCGGTAGGCTCGCTGTTTCACGTGCTGTTGAATTTCATTCAATGTTTCGCTATCCACCAGGGTTATCCTTTCTAGGAAAATAGTTATTCAACTACTTTAGACTCCCAGAATATTTTCACTGGTTATTTCCGCTCGGAATTATACCTGTTCCGAAAATTTCTCCGCGGTTATGGTTCCTTGAACACACCTGTGCTGCAATGCAATGAAAAGGGCCGATGTTTTGAGTGAAATTGCGCTCGATGGCGCTTAGTTGGACACGCCTGTTGAATATTAATTCTTAACTTTCACATGTTCAAAATTTTCTGATGCGGAAAATAATTTCGTTTTGATGAATTTATCAGAAATTGGAATGACTGCATGTAATTTCAGAGTACCGCGAACCGTCAAAGCTTCATCAAATCGATTTTGTAAAATAGCCTCTTCTGCTGTATGTTCTGCAGACGTGCAGTAGGCAAAAGATATGCTTTTGAAATAAGAGCATGCCCAATTATACAAATCCAGCGGTGTTTGAATGGGATCTGAATTACCAATCAATTGTAAACTCGCCCGTGAAGCTCATCTTTTAACAGTTCCACCTACCCCATCACATGGCCCTTTGCCATGTGATGTCGCAAAAAAATGCCACTCAGCTTGACATCCAAAGTCTTCGGAGTGATGTGTTATATTAATAAAATTCTTTTTATTTTTATACTGGGAAGCTGCTCCATCTGAGAAATAAATTATTTTGTTTATGGGAATCGAACCTTGAAACTTCTCTTTCATGAAGTCAATCAATTTTTTTTGGAATTGCTTAGCTTCACGGGCGAGTTTACAATTGATTGGTAATTCAGATCCCATTCAAACACCGCTGGATTTGTATAATTGGGCATGCTCTTATTTCAAAAGCATATCTTTTGCCTACTGCACGTCTGCAGAACATACAGCAAAAGAGGCTATTTTACAAAATCGATTTGATGAAGCTTTGACGGTTCGCGGTACTCTGAAATTACATGCAGTCATTCCAATTTCTGATAAATTCATCAAAACGAAATTATTTTCCGCATCAGAAAATTTTGAACATGTGAAAGTTAAGAATTAATATTCAACAGGCGTGTCCAACTAAGCGCCATCGAGCGCAATTTCACTCAAAACATCGGCCCTTTTCATTGCATTGCAGCACAGGTGTGTTCAAGGAACCATAACCGCGGAGAAATTTTCGGAACAGGTATAATTCCGAGCGGAAATAACCAGTGAAAATATTCTGGGAGTCTAAAGTAGTTGAATAACTATTTTCCTAGAAAGGATAACCCTGGTGGATAGCGAAACATTGAATGAAATTCAACAGCACGTGAAACAGCGAGCCTACCGGAGTAGCGCGGCTACCGTGGAACGGCGCGCGCGGCGACGCACGGCCGGACGTTTTAATTTTTTTCTCCGGACCTGGTGAGGTCTCCATAAATTTTTTTTTACGAAATTAAAGGGGAAAGAAGCAGCTATCTAAAAAAAATTGTCTCCATGAAATTCACCGTACCCTTTGGGAATGGCGGCCAAATTTTGGAAAAAAGTGGCGAAAAAAACTTGAAAAAATTAATTTTTGTTTCCAATGTATTTTTTTAACGGTAGCCCTTTCTTTTGTCAGTGAAATGAGTCCAGGACCATTGCGCTACGATTGATGGTTTCGGAGATATGAATTTTCAAACTAAGCAGTGCAAAAAAATTCAAACACCCGTAACTCCGCCATTTTTGAAAATTTTTCAAAATCCGTGAACTTCTATTTTTTTTTTCCATAGTACTAAAGATTCCTCGAAGGGCGCAAAAATCCGCGATTTGAGTGTTTTTTTTTGAGTGAGATGACATGGACCCGCTCATATACGTGAAACGAGAAACACGAAAGGGAAAAAGGGCCAGATGAGATTAAGGCAAAAGAGAGGGAAGTGGAGAACTGAGAGGTTTTTTTGTTTTTTTTTCCCATTAGTGGAAAAAGAGTGGATAGACAAATAAGCCCGTGGCCATCAGACGATGTAATTTTGTAGATTGCTAATTGCACGTTCATCGAGACGTTTTTTTTTTTTTTCCTCTGAGAGAGAGATCAGCGCCACAACGCGCTACGTTGGGCTTGTGGGGATCATCCGCGAGCTTGGTAGTATCAAATTAGGACACTTGTTGAAGGGCTCGTCAGATACTTTGGGAAAATTCGGTATACGAAACTTTCTGGACGTGTCAGCTGCCCGGCTAGCCCCCTTAATTTGCTGTCTCTCCAACCCCGTGGCGTGGGTCATTTAACGCACGATTCCTCGCACGTCGATTCCCCTTTTCGAAATATGAAGAAAAAAAAAGAAAAAAGAAATAAATAAAAAAAAGGGATAAATTGACAAGGTTCAGATAAAGGAAACGAGGAATCAACGGGCTGGTGTCATCTCCCGGGGACCAATACCCTTTCCCCATTAATCAATTGATCGTAAATAAATTACCCATCATTCACCTGGAGGACTTTGCCCTCCCCCCTTCCCCGTTTTCTGGCCCGATACCGTTGCGTATATCAAGCCCGTTGAGGGTGTAGCAATGAAAATGGTTTATGGGGTCACCCGTGTCGATATCGATGTTGTAATAACAACGTACCTCATCGTAAAGTCTTGACGGTTCTTCTTGGTGAAAGAGAAACTTCAAATTTCAATATAAGCTTTCGAACGCTTCCGGCTGTTGTTGTTCCCCGCCTTTCATCAATCATGAACAATAATACAGCCTCGTCGTTTCCCAGATAAATAACATGTGGGGAGAGAGAAATATATAGGACCGTTGGCAAAATGTGGTGATATATTTTATTCCTTTTTCCATATACGTATGCATGTTATATATCAATCGTATTTTTTTGTAAAGATCACATCTGAGGAGAATATAAAAAATATATATATTCGTATATTTATATATTCTTAATACAATAATCAGGATAATTTGAAAATTCTGAAAACCGCGTTTCATCATCTAATAAGTTCGCGGGATCAGTGAGTTGGGAGAAATTCAAATGAACAAATAATTCATGTGTATATTTGAGTACCTACATTATATATGTTCCGGAGGGCTTTGGCAGAATATTGTACAAATTTTCACGGTTGATTCAATGCCTCGGACAAATTAGCTGTAATTTTATTTTCTTTTCAATATAATATCAAATAAATTCCTCCTACGTTCGATTTCATAATAATTAATTCTATCTCCGATCGAATTTTGAACCCGCAATCGAACCACCATGTGATCAAGAGGTTAGAACGAGCTGTTACGAAGCTTCCCCGTGCAGACGGTCGTTCCAAATCTCTTCTGCGCATGCGCGATTATTATATCAGGACCAGTTCTCGCGATCGAGATGGCAGTGGATCGTCTTTTAACCAATGAGATGATGCCGTGGCGTTCGCAGAGTCCCGGGAAGCCCCTGGTTAGTGGCGCGAGGTTTAAAATCGTTTTACAAACAAACTAAATAATGACAAAGAAAAGATTCCTCTGCCTTTTGCCTGTTTAAAGAATCGTGGAAGCGCGGGAAATCGAATAAAGTACCTTATCTTTTTGCCTGGGGTCTGCGGTCTCGCGATTAGCTCGGTTTCGCTTGGCTCGTCTAACCCCATGCCCAGGGTCTTCGGGCGGAGTACATTATGTTACGTTTTACGCACGAGAGGTTAGGTCAGCCTCCAGGCTCGAGGGCACTCGAGATCTGCCTCACAGGCTCCTAATGCCATCAGGAGTCCTGAGGCCCGAGGTGTGACGCGGGTCGTTGGGTAAGATATGCTCCTGAGGATGGTGCCCCTTCTCCCCCCCTCCCCCCCTCAGCCACCCAGCTCGCCGGATCTTCTTCTTTGAATATAAATAAGCCGGGTCTCCGGTATCACTGGGACACCGGGTGCAGCGGCCCGGAGTATGATCGGTTCGGACGAGAAAGACGTATCAGCAGAGAGTAAAAATCCAAGGAAAATAAGAAAATATAAGAAAAAGAACAAGATGAAGAGGAAGAGGAGTAAAAGTCGGCTCAGGAGAATTTTTCCGCCTTTTACTGATCACTGCGCCGCATTGCCTCAGGGATATCTGCTGTTTTATCGCAAAGAGGAAAACTTTTCATCGCTGGATTAATAGGCGAGGGGGGGGGGGGGGGGGGGGGAGGGAGGGGGTAAAACCTTTCGAAATCTCTCTCTTCTTCTCTTCCTTGGGTTTCGTTTCTCTTTGAAATTAGCCCTGTATCCCCCTTTACCTACACCCCTGAGGTACTCAGGGCTCGGCACGAATTTGCCCGAGGGGGATTTATGGTAAGAAGGCGTGATCTTTGATGAGGAAAATTTTGTAAAATCAGTTGAACTGAAGGTGTCGCGTGCACGCCGTTGATTGCTTTTTTTTTCGCCTCTTTAACTACCACTTGGAAAAAAATTTGTATCCTCTTTTCGCGGTCTTACCCTGACAGCAGGGGAGTGAAAAAAAAAAAAAAAAAAAAAAATGTAAAATAAAAGAAAAACTAAAGAAACATCCAAAGAACCAGAATCAGTAAGAGGGAGTAAGATGGTTTCCAACCGGAGCCTGGCTTCAAGATCTTTGTTTTAGACAGTTTAAAAGTTCCCGGAGTTAGACTTACCCCCTTTTTCCTATTTACTCTTCAGTTCGACCTTTAGTATCTAGACATAAGGCTTTCCAAATATATATATATATATACGTACTAACAGTGATGTATACTTTCAAAAGTTTCACCTGTCTTTTTTATAGATTTTTTTAAATTTTGTTCAGTATGAAAGATAGAGGAACATCGAGTATAATATCATCGGGTTGTATATTCATCAGGATTACCTCTTCTTTAGAAATAAAAATAAAAAAACAGGGCTGGTTGTAAAAGTGGGAGGGGGGGCTAAAATCGTAAAAGCGTGTATACGATAAACCAGATGTCCTGGATGGCGTATTAAAATGGATCATATCACCGAGTCTGTGCTCATAAAGTAGACTTTGATGATATCAGACAAAGAAGAAGTAGAGGCGCTCGAAGGATCATCCAATACATTGCATAATATACATTGCGCTATTCCCGTGGAAGAGACACGCAATCTCTGGTCTTGATAAGCCATATAAGGATGAGAGACAGGCCTGATTGAAATAGAAAAATATATAACCGGATAGTATAGTTTCAGTCTTGGTAAAGGTCTTGGTTGAGGTTGAATTCCTTGGTAATAACTGCAGGAATAGTTTTGTGGTTTAGTAGCATTGTTTGCAACTGCAGCTCTTTTAGCAGTCTCGGCTAACTTGAAATTTTTGACTGTGGCACGTGGCACCTACCTTGCCTTATTATAGTATATGTATACCTACCCTAAAGTCCTGAGGAATACGATGAGGCCTTACTAGCCAAGAGAACTAACTGAGAATGAGGCGAAACAAGGAACGAGCTCGTTGTACACCAATTAATATGCGGATTAAGCTGGCAATTAACCTGCCCCTCCTATGTAACTAAGCACTAAATACCAGTCGCGTTTAGAAGCGTATTCATTAATCTTATGACTACTGTTCTATAACTCCTGGATTAGACCATTTCCTACTTCCCTTTATTTCTAAGAGACTTGAAGAAAAATTGAAAAAAAAACGAAAAAAAAAAAACACACACACGTACGGGAGTCAATATATGAAGAATATTTTCAAAGTACAGATGACAACTTCGAGCTTCGAAACGTGCTTTTTTTTTTTTTTAACTAGATTCGTCGAATAATTTATCAAATTTTCTTGAAAGCTGATTTTTTTTTTTTTTTTTTGCAAAATATTACAGAAATCTAAAATCCTGATTTTGATTGACTTAGACGAGCTTGTACTAAATTGGAATTATATATATCACATGAACGCGGGTGATTTTCGTAGGGCCATTATCACCCTTGGTTCCCTGGGGGTTGGTTGTTGGGTGAAAAAGTTGAGACGAAAAAAAAAAATAAAAATACAAAAAAATTGAAAAAAAAAAAACGAAAGGAAAAGAAAAATCCAAGGATTTATATGGCTTGCGCCGAAAACTTGAGAGCTTTCGAGGCAGGCAACGGAGCTATCCGCGGTACTCGCCGCACGCGAGTTTAGAAATTATTTGCAAGCTACCCCATTGTCGTACGGTTATTTATTATGTTATATCCCCCACATATATCGGCTCCTGCAAGCACAGTATTCCCTTTCATGAACTATTAACTGCAGAAGTTTCGCTCTCACAGTTTTTGAGGATATCCTTTACCCTCAGCTTGGTCCTCCCTCGTTCTATTCTCACCCTCGTATCTCGGAAATTCACGGGAATAACGGTGAAAGGAATAATAAGGAATGTATATATACCTATATATATATATATAATATATAGTATATATATATGTGTATAAGAAACGGATTTCATGAAACCGATAAACGTATCGGAGAACATACTTTGACGTGCCTGTAATTGTAATAAAATTTCTTCAAATCTCTGCCTTTTTTCATTTTTTATTTTTTATTTTATTTTTTTTCTTATTTCACTCACCCTCTACCGTACCTTTCTACTTTATTTTACTCAACCTTATCTTTTCTTCTTGCTTTTTTCGCAGCCTCCTATCCTCCCCCTGCGATTTCGTCTCCTTTCCTTATACATATATATATATATACATATATATATATATATATAGGTATATATTCTTGTACATTGAATTTATTTTTCCTCCAACCTTCTCGCCTCGTTCACCGGGACGTTATTTATGCGCACAAATCCTTCGGGATATCGACATCTTTTCCCGCGCTTTTCTCCATCTCTGTAAGCTCCCTCTCCTTTACGAAGGATGGGTTGTGGGAAATTCATATACAAAATACATACACGGGTATATAATGTAAGGGGTAAAATTTAACATTTTCGTACTGAACGAATGTTCATATATTTATTTTTATTTTATTTTAGTTTCTCTCGTTTTGATCTGATCGAGATCGGAGTGAAAGCATGTCGTTTATACGAGCTTGCGACAGATTTTCTTAATTATCGGAGACCAGAGATATTCAAAGGGTGGATAATTTGAATGATACGAGCGAGCTTGAACATCACTAGGTACTTGACACAGTTTATTCCCATATATCCGCTACAGAATTTCCATTTCAATTGATCGTATACTTAGGTACGTCGATCTATCATTCTATCAGCTGAGCTTTTTTAAAATGAAATGCTTGAGTTTCTAATAGGGGAAGCTTTCAATTATTATATTTCACTATGAATTCAGATAATGTGACACGATTCTGAAATCTCAATCGGTTACAATTAATGTAATCAATAATAAAAAGCTTTTGAATTGGAAAAATGGATTTTCAAATGAATCAAATTGGTCAAAATCGAAGGGTATCATCTCCTCGTTGGTATTGAGTGTTTTATTCGAAACCAGCGGACGTATTTTCAAATAAAAACGAAATGACTGTAAAGAATAATTCGAGAGGTATTTGGATCATCTAGTCTTTGGCGTTCAATCATACGGAAATGAAATGATAGAAATATGCAGGTGAAATGATATGCAGGAATTGGTGAAGCAAAAGAGAAATATACATTGAAATATGTGTATGTATTGCAAATACGGTGTATAATGTGTATATAACATGCATGGCAGTACGGGGATGTATCTCGCGGATCGTTGATTAACGCAGTCATCCGTGATCAGTAGAAGAGCAAGATGTATATCTATAAAGAGAAGACGAAATAGTCGTATACTAGGTATAGTATGTATATATATATATATTCTTACAAACCAGGGCGAGATATGCTGGGGGATAAAACGAGCGAGACAAAATGCGCAAGGTTCTGCTTGCCAGAAAGTGTTTTCTTCCCTGTTTTATGGGATAAGTTTCTAACCCTCCACCTTACCCCGAAGCTACGTTCTGTCGGGTTCGTTATTTCCAAATGATTACCGTCTAACTGACCGAGACAAAGGTACCCAAACCCAAAACCAAATCCAAACCCAAACCAAGTCACTCGCTCCCCTGCAAGCTCCGTGCAAAAGCACAAATTGTTGACGATTTTTCTGTATTTATGAAAACCAAAATTCAATCAGAAACTATAAATAAATTACCATTTCTTGTTCACATTCTGCAAATTAGAGTCCTGGGATGCACTACGAACGAAAAAGACTCGGAAACGGCGAGGTGCCATTTTTTGCCGTTTTCGAAATTGAAAGTTTGATTTTCAAACCAAAAGCTCAGAAGAGTATGTGATTTTGAAACAGTTTGAGATCCTAAAAAGTCGCAAGTCGAAATAACAGGTTTGAAAAAAAAATTCGTTGGACATTTTCTGATGGCCGTTTTCAAAACCGATCAGTTTTGTCAAAAAGAAAAAAAAAGGTCAAATCGTAGGAAAGGATTTTCATATAGTTGTGGCAATGGAAAATCAACCCGTTTCGTAACTTTCAATGTCGTCAAAATTTGAACAACTTTGAAAAATGTCAATTTGTCATAGTTTCAGCTGGTATATTTGCCAAGTTGAAAATCAGGTCTTCGCGTTCAGGAGGGTTGCGTGCGGATTATCATTATCGTGTTCAAATAATGGTCTTTGTGCGGTGCAGAGGAAGTCTGTTGGAGGTTCCCCACTAGGATATTGGTCACAGATATTACGTAACGCGGTTTGCGGGGTCGAGCCAAATGGATCTGCTAATTTCGACGAATTCGTACTCGTCCTGGGTAGGTGTGACTCTAGTTTTGCCACGTCTTATTCATCAGCTGGGGGAGAATTTCATCTTGGCGATTTTTTTTTTTTTGTTTTTTTTTTTCTTCTGTCCCTGCGAAGCTCGAAAGCTTCGCTATATTATCGTCAATTCCCCAAAAATTATATTCGGCAAGGATTTTAAATGAAAATCTCGATTATGATTATGATTATGATTATACAGACGATTAATTGGAAGGCTGGATATTCAACGATAAATTGGATTCGAACGTGCCATTCGCACAATGAAATTTCACTGATTGTTTCTCAGTGTAACCGACACTGGGCCAACGTCAAAGGGCTGGCCTGGATGAAGCCAGGGTCTGGAGGGAATTGAACGGTGCTTAAATTGCTTTGAAACGTTTGTTTCGCCAATCCAGAAAAGCTCGTTTTGGTCGAGGATCGGTTACCTCGAAATTGCGATATCATAACTTTGATCGAGAGCAGTTCTAATGCGATATAATAATTATAAATACCTGTATTGTACTCTACTGTATTCCATTTTACTCGGTTGGGTTGGGTTCGGTTTGGCGCCAAGTTGAACTTCCGGAAAAGCTTTAAGCTCCCCTGCAGTGTTCTTGCTAATAGGGTAATTTGCCATATGACCACCTGGATGAAAGAACGACGTATAGCCAACTCGCGTGTCAATGTTTGTTCGGTCTTTAAAAGAGGTCTGGTACTTTTAGCCCAGCTAACTGCAGTCTACTACTAGGTTTCTTCGTTGGCAGGTACGTCAAAAAGGCAGAAACCGTTTCGTTTCCTAACGGCGTGACACCTGGACGGAACACACGGCCATTTGTCAAAACATGATCAAGCTATTGTGAGCATGTGCTACTATTATTTCTTCACACGATCTGTTCCTGGCCTTTTCACATTTATTGCAGGAAACTTTAGTTCTTGATCATCATTTTCCGCACCGGAGTTAAATAAAGCTTTTTTTATTTTCATGACGAGAACAGAGCTTTCCTGACATTTTTTCTACGCGATTCTTCATACACCGTCATGCTCAACTATGTCGAAAAAGAATATCTCTTCTTTTCCCCCCTTTCCACAATCCGTTTTCTGTCCAATTTTCAAAAATATTCCCAAAAAGCTTTTTTTTTTATGGCATGAATTTATATACCGGAACGAAATTCGCTGAAAATACTTCCTTGTGCTCAAAACTGCGAGCTTGCGAATTGAAGTATTGATGATTCGGTTGAGACCCGGGAAAGCACTGAAAAATTCGAATTATTTGTAGAAAAGCTCTATTTTTTGCTCAAAAAACAAGTTCTCCAATTAAAATCTGCAAAAAAATACTGCCTGATATATGAAAATCTGTGAGCTTTCCAATAAAAGTATTACCGATTCGTTGCGGATCGTGAAAATCATCGAAAAATTCGAATTTTTGAGGAAAAAAAAAAGCTCACGGAATTAAAGAAAAATAAAAAAATTAAAAAAATAAATACATTTCTGTGGAAAAACCTGTGAGCTTTTGAAAGATAGTATTATGACGATTCGTTCGAGTGCCATAGGAGATCAAAAGAGAATGGTAATTATATTGTCATGGAAAAAGCTTATTGTTTGGGCAATTCTTACGTACCTACTTAGGGAGTTGAGATGGGAAATTTTCATTCTGTTTATGAAAGTACCTATACATATATACCACGGAGTGTGATGCCCTTGGCTGTGAAGATTGGACAATTTAGTAGTAATCTTAGTATCGACCCTTTCAATTTCCGACATCCCCGATTAGAACGCGCTGACGCAATCTGATGCTAACTTTCGCGCGATCGCTGTGTAATATCTGGCAAGTGTTGAAAACAATTTTGCAAGCTTTCGGAGCGTAGTACCCTATACACCTCAGCTCTGAAACTCACAATTTTCCATTTTCTCCATTCCCTCTTTATATATAGCTCTTTCTCTCTGTCTCGTCGCGCGCTGTAGCCTCGGGTTATGAGTTCTTTTTCCTCGGACTTTTTAACGCTGTACAATGTACATTCCCGTTGTCTCAATTAACCGGTATTAAACCGTTTAAAAGTCGTTCGTTCTTGGCCGTTAACCGTTTCCGTTTTCCGCCTCTACGTCCCGCTCTACCCCGCATTACAGAACAAGAATAAATCGACACTGCAATTGGAATAAAACAACAAACGAGATCATCAAATTCCAACTAACGTCGCAATCTAACAGCGAACATTTTTCGCAAACAAAGAAAAATTCAAAAACTGTACAAAAAATAGAAAAATTTCAATTCATCAAAACCTTAACGAGCTTTGATCAAAGCAAAGCTCTTTTTCTTTCTATTCTTCACCTTTGTACATTGCGATAATTTACAAGATGTGATTTTGGAGCTTGATTGATTTTTCGATTTCGCCCAAGTGTCGACGAGTTAAAATTGAATTGAAAAAAAAAAGAAAAAAAAAAAAAGTAAGCGGAAAATACGAGGGAGAAAGTGTTGAATAATATAATGATCAACTAATCGTTTGTATAAAATTTGGTTTTATTCGGAGCTTTTCGCCCAGTGAGTCGAGAAGAATTTGAGCTTTCGAATAATAATTAACAGGGAGTTACGTTCCGGGGAGAAATTGAAATATTATTCTCTTATTATCAAAACGCGTTGAATTGAAATGAACCTTATATATACTGACTTCAATGGTATTGGGCGATTTTTTTTCACAAAACACCCTCTCAATTTATGAACCGTGCTTTAACGTCGGACGATGGATCGTGTAATGAAAAAAAAAAAAAAAAAGAAACGTAAGAGAAAACAAAAAACAAGTGAAAAAAAAGAAGAAAAAAAAAAAATTCGCGAGAAAAATCGCTGCAGAGAGAAACGAAACAGCGGATATATAAAAGCACTCGTTATAATTAACAAAACGAGAAAAAAAAAAAAAAAAAAAAAAAAAAAAAAATGAATAAATAAAAGAGGAAAAAATCTCACAGAAAAAATAAAATGAAATAAGAAAATAGAAATGAAAATAAAAAGCACTTTGCTGAGATCGTCTCGATCGTTAAGCTCCGAGTATGTGCTGCATGATCGCGTGCCACAAATTGTATAACTTCGCTGTGCATTTAACCGTGATAAAAAATATTCAACTGTATATACATTAGGTATGTAGCGAGGGAAAGAAAAATATAATTAAAAATTACATTTGATACTGCGTAGGGGTAACGATAGTTTGAAACATCTTTTGATTAGTATCAGGTAAATTTGGATTTTAACCCGCAGGCTGAAGCCAGAAGCGCGAATGAATTTGATTGGAATTAATACAACGTATCATTGTAGAGATTCATAAATTTCATTCCATGCAGCTGCAGCTATGTAACTGAAACTGGAACTGAAACTGGAGTTGGGAGGGGGGGGGGGGGGGGGGGGGACGAAGCTGGTGCAGTACGGGTTTATTGAGGACCAGGATAATTACCTAACCATATTTGGCGGGTTAATTAATCAGCCTAATTAATGCTTGACAAAACAAGGACGGTGATCAAAACCAATTATTTAGTCACGGTTGTGGATATACCTTCCCAATTTCCCACGCCCGGTACCGCGTCAATCAAAATAATCTAATGTAAAAGCAACACCGAGTAGTACAAAGAATACGCTTTTCATTAACACCTCCCACGATTCTGTATATATATATATATATATATATATATATATATATATATACAAACCGACAAATTCAGCAACGAATTCAATAAAATTGGATTATCTACTCTGAAATGACGTTGAGGTTGTCTTCGAAATTGAAAAGCTGCCTATGGTTTCGCTCAAGTTTCTCGACCCCTCGAAATTTTCAAACCGAAACTGGCAACGACGTGAAAGATTTTTCGAACACGCAACGTCAATTTACCGTGAAAATTATCAGGCAAATCGGATGACCGGTAATTCTTTTTGAAACGTTAACTCAAAAATTCATCGAAATTTCTATATACATATAGAGTGACAATTGGTTTATTTGTTTGACAAATAAACCGAAATTGAACACCCTACGTTTTATATCAGAATTAGAGACTCTGATTTGAAAAATCAGCTATGTAGTGTCAATAATTTCCTTATGTAACGCAAAATTGGGATAAGATTTGCAAAATTAGGCCCATCAGACATTTTTCTATGAAAATTTGATATTCGTATATGGAAAATCGACTGTAATTTGAAATGATTTCGAGAAAAATTAGCTGAGATTTAAAAGGTGAAGAAATTCGTTTCGGAGATTGAAGGTCGCCGGTTTATACATTCGGTTAGTTTAAGCGAGCAACTAATTAGTTAAAAGAAGGGTTAGCTACCTCGAATAAGACTGAAAGGGATGAAGGGAAAAAGGCAAGGTAAGAGTAGAAGAAGAAGGTTAAAAGGGAGGGAGATCTGTACCAATGGAGGCTTAAGACCAATTAAAATACATTAGCGGAATTGCCCGCGAGTGTTTGAGCCCCAGAACACTCGTTAAGAGTTTCTCTGGCCACGAGAGAGAAAGAGAGAGAGAGAGGGAGAAAGATAGAAGATAAAAGCTCAAAACTAGAAGGCACTGGCAGTGGCAGTGGAAATGAACATGAACAAGAAGAAGAAGAAGAAGAAGAAGAAGAAGAAGAAGAAGAAAATGATGAAGAAGATGAAGATGAAGAGGAAGACAAATACGAATACGAAAAAGAAGAAGAAGAAGAAGAAGAAAAAGAAGAAGAAGAAGAAGAAGAAGATGGCCTTATTGTCTTAAGGGAGGCTGGGGTAGAGCGGTGGGAGTTTTGTGCCTTCCTCATAAATGGCATTAAAAAAGATTTACGGCCCGTTTCTCCCTAGCCTGGGCTGGTATAACTCCGCGTGTATTTTCCAAGCTTTATACCGTTTATTTTTCCTTATTCTTATTTTATGCCCTCGCAATACTTTTTCTAGTCCGCGAAGCGCTATCAAAAGTATTACCTACCCGCACCCATCCCACCCTCCCTCCCCCCCAATGCACACACTCGCACGGTATACTGAAACTCGAAAAGCTTGGAAATATCCTCAGCGGCCCAGAATCTTTGTCTTTTTTTTTTTTTTTTTCTCCTCTTTTTTTTTTTTACTTTCATCACACGGGGTAAAAGAAAAAAAAGTTCCTTCCGTTATTTAGAGATGCAAAATACCTTCGTAGAGCTTTCGTCAAACGTCACGAAAGCCGCAAGCTCGGCTTTCCTGATCATCCTCAAGTCGAATTCGTCCAAGTTCATCTTCTTATACTTCTTTTTCTTCATTTTATTCATCTTCATCTTCTTCTTCGGGGTTGCTGATCGATACGGTATGCCAGCTAGTTGATAGAGAACGCAGGGAAAGGGTAAATGTTCGTTAGTTGAACGAGAGAAAAGATACGAATCCTTAGAGAGCACGTATAAAAAGGGGGATGGGGAGAAAATAAAGTAGGGACATTTACTTTGATAACTGCACTAAAGGCCCGTCCAGCAGTTAGACTCAAATAGGCCATCCGGAGTGTGACGATGAACCCAACAGAGTCCTGCAGGGTCGTTCTCACGTTCGGTAGAACCAGCAGTTCTTCCCTTTCCTCTAGTTACCAATCCGTTTTAGCGATAGGGTATCCAAACCTGGTTCCAGTTTCTTCCCTGACATTACCCCACCCCCACCCCCCCCCCCCCTTTTTCCTTTACGGTATCACCTAATATGATTATCGTCCGGATAAACCCTTTTTTTTTTTGGCTAATCGACAAAACAGGTTGACCCCCTTTACCTACCTGGGCCAATAAAAAGAAAGAAAATACGAAAAAATTGTGACTATTACAATTTTACCTTCATGACGTTGCACACCGTATTACAAAAGTGATTTCCACCCCGTTTTACGGTGCAGATGTGCAACGAAATTATTCCCACAAGACCCTGAGGCTCTTTGGCAATTATTAAACAGCCCGTTTTCGCAAATGCGAATTCTAATCGTCCCCATTAGAGAAAGGGTAATTAGGGAGATGAAATGTTCGGATGGTATCGCAATGTGCATAATCGAATTCACCTCATATTATAAGGTATAATCACGAGTCGAGGGTTTCTGGACTTGGACTTTGTCTCTTTTGTAAAAGCTCTCTTCTTCTTCTTCTTCTTCTTCTTTTTCTTCTCCTTCTGTGAGGTATTCGCGTTTAGAATCATGCTAAGAATTTCTAATTCCGTTGAACATCGGTCAACTATCGACATCCTTGTGATTTGGAGAACAAGGGATGGAAAGAGAGAGAGAGAGAGAGAAAGAGAGGCTGAGAAGTTACGGAATGTCAAGAATTTGATAATCATTTTCTGCGGACACTCTCAGCATCTCTATATATATATGTATGTATATATCTTGCTGGCCTTCTCTTTTTATCGATACAATATAGTATACCGCAAGCTCGGAAAGTGGTCCAGCCATACCGCGTTACTCAGCTCCGGGGGCAACACGCCGCTGTCAACTCGATGATGATGCTGCTGCAGCCTCATGCAAATTTCATCACGATCGCTTCAACGAGCTTTCGTATATTTATATATGCGATCGAAAACCCGGGCCGATATTCGTCCGTTTGTTTGCTCACCTCACTTCCTGCTTCATACCCAAAAGCTTCTATCTCATTCTAGTCTCTCTCTCTCTCTCTTTCTCTCTCTCATTCCTCGATGCCCTTTTAGCCACTATCGATTACTCTACCTCTGCAAATTTTCAGTGCCACAGTCATCGGTGCTATTTCGAAAGCTCGAAAGCTCGAAAGCTCATGATCTGCACTTCATTTGACTTGAATATCGCTGATTGCTCATTTTTTTTTTTGTTGTTTTTTTACTACAATTTGTCAATTTGGCAATTTCATACTTCGGATGTGGCCAGTTTCAAGGGGGTGGGATTGAAGTTTCGAATTCCAAAAGTTCTAGGAAGTAAAAATTCCGAAATTATTTGAAACGCGATTCCGAGTTTTTATACACATAGAAACATTATAGTTCAAAAGTTGGAAATTTCGAACTGTCGAAATGCAGACGACTTAAAGATCCGAAAGTTCAAAGTTCAGAAAGTCCTGCAAGAATTTGCAAATTTAAGGAAAACTTGTGACAAAGCTGTGAAATAAACGACGCATTGCATGGTGCGAATTCCGAGATTCGGAGTTTTGGCTTTTCGGATCTTTTATAGCTTTAGGAATTTTGAACCTTTGGTGATTTTCCATTCGGAGTTTTTCAAATTTACTACTTAAGACTTCCGGGGTAATAATCTTTCGAAAAACTTTTAGTCGGTAGTATAAAAATCCCGAATTTCAAGCTTTCGCAGATTTTAAAATTCCAAATTTCAATCCCGCTTTGTTTCAAGTAAAAACTACACAAATCTGCCGCTAAAAGTACACAAAGCTCGTTTCATTCGATTACTTCGCTCGATTCAAATATCGTTTGATCATTCTCAAAGTCTGAATTAGTGGATTCGAGACTTGGTGATCAGTTTGAAAAAAAAAAAAGCAACAGATTCGAGTTGCAGATTTTCTATGCACACCAGCATTATCGCTGTTTTCTAAAGCTCGTTTCTTTCTCTCGATCCAAATCGTGTTTGGTAATTTTTTTTTTTTTTTTTTTTGGCTGAATTCGTCAATTTGAGATTAGGGTATAGCGCGGGAAGTTTGAAGAAAGGTGCCTCTCATCTGAATGTATCGTCAACTTTGAAGAGTCCGAACGCGTGTTGAATTCCAATAGTTCGATCGGGCCGAGGTCTACCCGGTATATCTACGTATCTACGAATGGCTACAAACCATCGGACCTTACCTCAATTCCCTGAAATTTAAACCCCCATTTAAAGTAGCCTAAGGGGATGGAAAAAAGCCCACGCGCGGAATATTTTGCCAATCGGATTTTTCCGCACGGCCATATTCGTCTCTCTCATTCTTCGATCATCGCGTTTATAGTACGCCGTAAAATTTGTTTTTTTTTTTCTACTTTCTATTGGATTTTCCTCAGTGATTTTCGATGATTAAGAAAAAAAATTGAGTAAAATTTTCAGAAAACTCTTTGCGAGTAGGTTTTTTTTTTTAGGTAGATATAAAACAGATAAACCTAGAACGGATGAGTGAGGTGGAAGATATTTCCTCATTGGTATAAAGTAAAATTGAATCTTGAAAAGGCTTTTTACCAATGTAAATTCCTTATCAAACTTTTCCGCAACGATTACAAATTCGGAATACGACAAAACTTTTCTCAGTTAGCCAACAGCAACCAGCAGATTTTCTGCTACCCACTGGATATGGCGTCGCCGTATATAGCTGTATACCTACGTCCTTGTTCACTTTGGCTTTTCGAATAGCTTTTGCTGGCTAGAAGGGCGCCAGGCTGCTGGGTTGTCTCTAAGATACGAGATAAATTATGGGATTCTTGTGGTAAAACTTAAGGGATAAGAAAAGTTTAATTTCTGCATGAATATGGGTTTGAAAATTTTGAAATTTTGCCATTTTTTTTTTTTTTTCTTCTTCTAAAGCTTTCGAAGAAAGCTCGGATTTGTTTTAGAATATTTTTCATTTCTAAGTATAGAAACGGGGGATCGGGAATTGAGTTTTATTCCGAGAACGTCGCAAGGGACTTGATATTCCGAGTAAGATTTAAATTAATTGGATCAAGTGTTGTTGGTTATTTCAGGTATACTGACTGCTGATGAATGATCTTGTGGCAAATTGACGCTCATAGAAATGCAGATTTGGCGTTCTCGTAATTTCTCGTATTTATACAGCCGGAGAATCAAAGCACTCGTTTCGAGATACAAGTGCCTCCTCTCGTTCAAGGGTTAAAAATACAAAAAATCAAATATAACGACCACGCGTTTGAAACGGCCGGGTTAAATCAACGTTTCAGAAAAGTCTCTGCGGTACTTATTATCATTCGAGGATTATTAAATCGTGAATATATTTCGTGGAAATTAGGCTGGTTAGGGGTTGATTACAACGTGACCTTCTCTCCCTCAAGTACATCCGCTGAAAAAAAAAAGAAAGAAAGGATTAAACGCTATTAGAGTGCTACTCCGGGGCCGCAACGGCAGTACCGGACATTACGTTTTGGGCATGACACGGGATTAGCCCAGAGAGGACAGGTGGCTTACCTTTTCCTTATTTACCTGATTACCTTAATTGCTCGCATGCTGCTATAAGCTGGCCCCGTCCCCGAACCTGTTCCAGTTCAACGGGCTCTTACCTTTTCTCCTTTCCATCGAACTATTATTTCAGTCATCCTTATACCCTCTCGCGGACCAATCGGAAATCCCCGGAGTCGCCAAACTCCGAAACCGAGTATTTCCTTCGCGTTTTTATCCCGGCAGTCGTATGATTCTTCTTCGAAATCGATCGGGACGAATTTGGAAAGGAGCAAACCGACTCGCCGGGTAAATAAATTGCGCTGGTCAATCCGTTCCCTTGTTCTGGAGTTTGAAATCCTGGCTTCATCTTTCGAGCAGTTTTCTGAAAAAATGGATTTCCAACCCCCATGACGATGATGACTGGAAAACCGTTTGAGACATCGAACTGGAATTTTTACCACTTGTTCCAGAACCCGTTCAGTTACGTGGGGTGCGTCCGGTATCGCGAAAATTCCTATCCCCCGCGATACGATGAATTATTCTCCTCGATACTTTGAGCTTTAATTTAAAAAAAAAAAAACCAAAGAAAACATCGAATCAGAGAAATCAACATCGTCTCTTTGGCCGTTTCGAATTCAGGGGCACATACGATAATTGCATTCGCACCAATCAAAAAACAATTTTTGTTGTCGTTATTTCATTTTTTCTTTTTCTTCGAACGAGGCGTTCAGTCGTTGTCACTGCCGAAACGACAACATCGTCGGATTTTTTAGGGGTGGTTGAAAACGGTTGTATGTTGAAAAACGTTGAAACACGCGAAATCCCACTAGGCACGATTCCAACGAAAAAAAAATAAAAAATAAAAAATAAAAAAAATAAAAATAAAATAGGATCTGCAAAAATGCTTTCAATTGCTAAAAGAGCAAATCTTGAATCCCGGAATCAAAGCCCTTCGGAATCCTCCCTTAAAAACACTTTGACCCAAGAATAAAAAATAAAATCTGAACAAATGAGAAGCTGCAGTGAAGGTTGTCGGTATCGATCAACCCCTTCGTTCCTCCTTTTTTTTTCCCTTTTTAAAAACTCTCTTGTCCGGGGTAGCCCGGCTTAACGGGGCATCAAAATGGCCGTAGAGCGAAGCACACTGCACCAGAGTGGGTACACTGTGTACAATATGTAACATCGGCTCATACAACAGTCGTCGAAATCTCTCTTGTCCTTCTTCCCTGTATTATCTCCCTTTCTATTTCTATTTCTATTTCTATTTCTATTTAACTTTCTTTTTTTCTCTCTCTCTTCTTTCTATTTCTATTTTCTTTCAGTCTTTATCTCCGGAGGCTTCTGGTTCCGAGCTTCGAGCTTCGAGCTTTGGGCTTTCGGGCTTCCTCATTCCATCTCGTTTCTCACACTCTCAGCTGGTTCGCTCTTCTCATTTACGTGATATTATTCAGTGCCTATTGTGAGACTCCTTACAAATGCCCTGTTTTATACAACCCTCGTCCCTCATCTCAGTAGAGATACACATACCGTCCATATACATTTATACGCTCGCCTACCTACGAACGTTGGAAGACTAGGTACCTTCTACAGCTGCTCCCTTTCCCAAAATTACATCCCTTATGAATTATACCGCAACGTATATCTCAGTTCAAGTTATTAGACTTTCCACGATTATTAGACTAGAGTTTGCCAACTAATTTTCATAAAAACCATCCTTCGATTTCTACCAACTGGATATCATCTTGAACCAGAAATCGAACCTTTTTCTTTTTTTTTCTCCTTTCTTATTCTCCATTGAAATGCGACCGATGGAGAAAAAGTCCTGATGGAAAAAGAACGCGGATTATTGTTCGTTTTATAAGAAAAAAAAAAAAGAAAAAAAAAAAAAACAAAGTATAAGGGAGACGCATCTTTGGAAAGACAATTTGTAAAGTAAAATTCTGTAAGGTCAGCAAGTTTTGAAGTCCCGCAAAGCTGGCATATCGTGCTCATGCAGGGTAAAGTGTTTTCCACCGTTTGCTAGATTTTCTTTGACACTTTGTCAAACTATCCCCATCTTCAGCTTAGATTTAAGGACACTTCAATTTTCCTGGATGATATCGGGGCCGATTTTCTCGGAACACAAGCATTTCGCGTCGCGAATTCGCTTCGAAGCTTCACATTCGTCGTTAGTAAAGTTCTGCTGCAGCGCGCGTCTGACCCCCATATACCAAGAAAGTTTCGAATCAAGTTTGAGCTTTCGGAGTCGAATTGAGGGGCCCCGTTTAACTACTTTACTTTTTCAATCCTTATACCTATCCTCGGCTTTCGAGCTTCTCCGTTATTTCGGATCTACGCTGACGCCGCGGACCGTCTAAATCACAACTTGTTCGTCCACTCCACGGTTCGACAGCTTTTAACAAATATAGCTTTCGTAATTTCCGCAAGCTCGAGAAACACAGTTGCTAATTGTGTAGAAAAAAGCTTTCCTTGTTTGGCTACGTATTGAAAAAAAAAAAAAACAAAAAAAAAAAGCTCCCGGGTCGCGCCTATTCCGTTCGACGATTATGATTCGGGACTAATCAATAAAAGCCACGAATCTCAGAGCTCGGTGAGTTCGTCGAATAACCGAAAGCCCTGGAGCTTTTTCGAGTGAAAAATAAACACGGTACCCCATACCTATACCTACCCGGGTACCAGGATTATTATCTCCTGTCGTAGTAATTTAGAATCACTTACCCCCTCCCCCTGTACTGAAAGGTAAGAAGGCTTATACAGCAAAGTTCGAAGCAAGGGATGAAGGAAAGGAAAGGAAAGGAAAGGAAGGCCAAGGAATGGGGATGGAAAAGGAATCGTCGAAAAGCTCACCGTAATTGAATTTACCTACTCGTGAAAATTTCAGAACACGCCAGGTTGCGCGTGTGTCTTCTGCTCTCTCGACCTTTACAGTCCTCTAACCTATTTCGAACAATAAATTATTTACTCGAAGTCGCCGAGCCGAGGTGCAGGACGAACCGAGGAACTATATTATAGCTTAGAACTTTCGGTGATACCGGATGCTGGGATCTGTCCGGTTGGAAAATAGGTGGAGAAAAAAAAATTTTCCAAATTTTTTTCCCGCCCTTTTATTACACTAACATATATTATATACACACAGTTAATTTGCCCCGTTTTTTTGTTCTCGTTGTTGTTTTGCTTGTTTTTTTTTTGGTTTTTTTCTTTTTTTCTCTTTTCTATTCTAGGGAGGATTTTTAATGACCCCGACGTTTTTCGAGGGGTTGCAAAACTACCCCATACATTCAACCCGTTATACGTAGGACATATCCTCTTTAGGGGAGCGTTACCCTCGCCCTTACCCTTGGCCTATATTTATACGTATATAGATATAGGTACGTATGTACTGTATACATACATACATTCATACATACATACATACGTATTACAACGCAAGGTCAACGTTCTCCCCAAAGAGTTGGTACAACTTCAATTAGTTCATGAAGTAGCTGGTGGGTATGTAGGTATATACCTACTGTGCTTTTCGCCCAACCCTCAAAACTCAACATTTCTCCTGGTTTTCTACCTCGCGGAGTTTTGGGTGTAATATATGTATACGTAACACTTGGAAGTTTGGTGAAAACAAAAAAAACAAAAAAAAAATCCCAACGGTATCAGTCCTTTCGTTTTCATGGATTCCAAATGGCTGTGATTCCAAAATCCAAGGCTAGCTTTTTTAGCAATTGAAAGCGATTTTGGATTGTGCTTTTTTTGTGGTTTTTTTTTGGTCGGAATCGTGCCTCGTGGGAATACGCGTGTTTCAACGTTTTCCAACATACAACCGTTTTCAACCACCCCTAAAAAATCCGACGATATTGTTGTTTCGGCAGTGATAACGACCGAACGACTCGTCCGAAGAAAAAACAAAAAAATCAAAATGAAACAACAACAAAAATTGTTTTTTGATTCGTGCGAATGCAATTATCGTATGTGCCCCTGAATTCGAAACGGCCAAAGAGACGATGTTGATTTCTCTGCTTCGATGTTTTCTTTGGTTTTTTTTTTTAATTAAAGCTCAAAGTATCGAGGAGAATAATTCATCGCATCGCGGGGGATGGGAATTTTCGCGATACCGGACGCACCCCACGTAACTGAACGGGTTCTGGAACAAGTGGTAAAAATTCCAGTTCGATGTCTCAAACGGTTTTCCAGTCATAATCGCCATGGGGGTTGGAAATCAATTTTTTCAGAAAACTGTTCGAAAGATGAAGCCAGGATTTCAAACTCCAGAACAAGGGAACGGATTGACCAGCGCAATTTATTTACCCGGCGAGTCGGTTTGCTCCTTTCCAAATTCGTCCCGATCGATTTCGAAGAAGAATCATACGACTGCCGGGATAAAAACGCGAAGGAAATACTCGGTTTCGAAGTTTGGCGACTCCGGGGCTTTCCGATTGGTTCGCGAGAGGGTATAAGGATGACTGAAATAATAGTTCGATGGAAAGGAGAAAAGGTAAGAGCCCGTTGAACTGGAACAGGTTCAGGGACAGGGTCAGCTTATAGCAGCATGCGAGCAATTAAGGTAATCAGGTAAATAAGGAAAAGGTAAGCCACCTGTCCTCTCTGGGCTAATCCCGTGTCATGTCATCATTTCACGATGGACTGACACGTACTAAGTGAAGTATTTTCGCAGACTTTTGAATCCCTCTAGGGACAAATCACACCACAGGGCTGTATGGAAATAAAAAGCACAAAAATAATGACAGGAAGACAAAAAAAAAAGAAAAAAAAGAAGGGAAATATAGAAATAGACCTTTCGAAGTTGGAACGTAAAAAAGTCCCCATAAGGGTTGCGAAGCTATAAGTATAGGTTATAGGTATATATCTATATCTATATACTCTGACATCGGTGGACACGTGCCGTGCACAAAGTGACAAAGGTACGGAAAAGAAAAGGAAACGGAAACGGAAGAAGAAGGAGATTGATTCTTAAAGAGCGTCGTTGGAGCTTCTTTGATCGTTGCTCAACCCTCTTTCACCGGGTATATACTAATTACTTGAGATCATCTCGTGCGTGAGATAGAAGTACGGAGAAATTCTCGATGCTCATCACTGAGTACTGAAGAATCAAGATAATAGTTGACAAATTAAATTTTCCAAAAAATTTTCTTCAAAGTCAGGTCATCATAAGCCACAGGGTGGAACATTTCGCCAAGAAAGTTAGAGGTATAGGAAGACTTGAAAGGGGTAGGTATTTCTCAAGAATTAATCGTCTTCAAGTTAGGAATAGCTGAAGCTTTCCTTCTCGCGTCAAAGTTGACGGTTTCAATTCTCTGAAAATCGAGCAAACGACTACTGTATGAATATATAGTCAAATGAACCCCAAAACTGGCCAAAAATGAAAAATAGAGAGACGAAAAAAGGTAAGAAAAGAAAAAAAAAAAAAATGGAGGGTGGCCTTTGCTCTTAAGTGATGTTATATCCATAGAGGGGTCGTTCCGCCAGTTCCCTAGACACCTAGCATCGACTACCTGAGCTTGTTACCCTAATTGATTACGTCATAAAACGCCCAGTTTGCTTCTTTCCACCCCCGGGGGGGTTGAAAGCGACTGCTTCGAGGCGCACAACTCTCAACGGAGGCCGCGAAACGATCCTGAAATGAACCTCTCCTAAGAAAAACAGACCACCTACAAAGACGTACACTTCCTACCCTCCATGCCATCCGAAACCACCCCCAACACCCACCCCCTACCCACTACCGGGCCTCAGTTTCGTTTGGGGGAACGAAAAAAAGTTTAATAAGCGCTGACAGTTTCTTAGCGTGTCGAGAAGCACGTGAAGCTAAAAGATTCCTAACTTTCAAACCATTTTCTCATTCTCCTTTTATGGTGAAACAAAAAGAAAAAAAAAAACAAATAACGACTTTGCTGATGAAATTTGTTTTCATTATTTGTAGATTGAAATGAGATGAATTTTGATTCGTCTTGTTAAAAAAGTTGTGAAAAAAATGTTAAAGAATCTAAAGATCATGAATTTTTATTTTTTTTTCAACTTCCGGTCACAGATCTCTAGAAACCGGATATAGCACAGGTCCGAAAAGCTTGTCGTCACATCGTTGAAGAGTGGGGGAAATTTCAATGAAAATTTCGATCGAATCCCCGGACCGATTCGATCGAAAACGTTGACATAAAATTTACGAAAACGAAAACGTTATTATGAATTTTTGCGGAAGCTCCATCAAGAGCTTTTTTTTCAAAGCATTTCAGTAAAGAATCCCGTCAAAGATCAGATACTTTTTTCTATACCGCACGTGTGTCCGAAGCTTGAAAACAGTAAATAGCTGATATTGTAAGCCACGGACAAAATAAACCGCATGCGTTTCGAAACGGTGGATTTTTATTTGCTTAAAAAGAAGAGCTTTATCTCATGGGATGACGCTCCGATTACGTGTTTCAATTTCGAAAGAGCTGCCGTGGTTGCATAAAGACGAGTCTCGTATTTCCCATCACAGTGCGGATCGGGGCTTCCCCGTAGCTCCAGGTCTGACCTGGAACGGCTTTTTCCACGCCGAGTCTCCAGTTCCAACTCCAGTAGTCGCGGCTATTAGACGCGGGAATAACCGCCGAGCGTAACGTTAGCTCGATCGGTATTATGGGGGGGGAGGGGAGTCGGTAACTCAGGTCGGTAAAGTAGGCGCACCCTAGCGTCTCTCTTTCGCGGTATTGAGAAAATGCTAAACACTCGATCACTTATTCCGAACGATTTAATGGATTATACGGGGGGGGGGGGGGGGGGGGGGTGTCTCTCTCTCTCTCTATATATATATATATATATATGTATATACCCTACCGCAAGTAAGGGAGTGAAATTCTGTGGTTTCTTTTCAACCAAACGGGAAGAAGGAAAAAAAAAAAAAAAAAAACCCGCGTAAGTCAATTCCCAGGGTCGAGGAATAAAAATAAAAGGTAATACTTTACCTCCGGCTCGTGCGAGCTCAATGACGGTATGAAAATTCTTCTTTTCAACAGATTCAACCCATCACTCTGAATTAATTAGTTATTCAAAAGCGTTTAATTCAAAAAAAAAAAAAGACGAATTGCTTTTCTGATTCTTCTTCTTCTTCTTCGAATGTTACTTTGGACCGATTAAAATAATATAACGATGTAACTTTCCTCTTAGTCAAAGGGTTAAGAATTTCGAAGAATTGATCGTTTCGTTTGATTTCCCAGTGAAATTCTCACTCATACGTTATATATATAATTTGCAAGACATGATTTTATACCTTGAAAATTGCCCTGGGGGATCACTTGGCGAATAAATTCGCAAGACATACCAGGTGAAATTGATCGGTTTACTTTTAATTAAAGTAATGCGCGTCGACGCTCTGCAGATTTTCTCTCTAACCTATATATATATATATATATACCGAGGGACTTTTTCTCTCCTCTCCTCTCTTCTCCTCTCCTCTTTACATTACGTTGACAAACTGCTGTCTAGAGAAAGAGAAAGAGAAAGAGAAAGAGAAAGAGAAAGAGAAAGAAAATGTGTGAGAGAAACTGAGGGCTCGATATTAATCTCTTTGTGCGACGGATTCTCGAGAGAGAAAGAGAGAGAAATATTTTCATCCTCGGAGAGAAGGACCGGAGGATAGGAGAGACAGGAAAATCTTCTCCTAAGGTTTTCTCTCGTTTCTAAGACTCAGGGTTCAAGATTCAGGACTCATTGTCAGTCGGATTCTCTATTTCTCTGCGTTATTCCATTTTCGCAATTTACCCCCCTCGTCCTGGTACGAAATGCCTCGTTATTCGCTGCCGAACCAAGGAACTATATAAACTTTTAAACGGTCCTTTAATCATTTTCAAATTTATACCAACCTGCTCACCTGTGTTGAAGCTTGGCTCAAACTCACAAAGACTTTTCTCTTGTACCATCCGTTCAATTATTCCACGCAGCCTCACATCCACTTACCTGATATTTCACCACTTACCTAGTTTTTATCTGTAAAAACCTACGTTTGTATTTATTCGTTCAGGTTCATAGAGATTTGCTTGTCAAAAAAAAATGAAAAAATGAATAAAAAATACCGAAAAAAATGTAAACCTTCGTCGAAATTAATCGTTGGCTCAATCCGAATGGAAAAATACCGAAGGTTCAAAATTCCGAAAGGCTAAAACTTCGAATCTTGGAATTTGCGCCATGCAACGTCGTTTATTTGACACCTTTGTCACGAGCTACCCTTAAATTTGTGGATTTTTGAACTTTCTAAGTCTTCAACTTTCGGATCTTTGAGCTCCCTGCATTTCGACCTTTTCGAATTTCTAACTTCTGAACTCTAACGATTCTAGATATTCAGAATCGCGTCTCAAATAAATTCGGAATTTTCACCTTTCGTAACTTTTGGAATCCGGAACTTCAATCTCACGCCAATTAGTAAAAATATTTCGAATCCTCCTAAGAAGAAATTCAGCTTTCGAGAACAATTTCAAATCGTTGATCCACTCAAAGAATAAATCGAACGTTTATTCAGACTTGAGAATTTCTAACTGCAGACAATTATCAGTTCGATGAAATTTTTTGGCGAATTTATGGCATTCAAAGCTTTGCCAGGCTTTTTTCTCTACTCTACCACACAGGAAAATTATTATTGATAAGTTAAAGCTCCGTAGTAGCTATACGTATAATATGGATACGCACAGGACGTAGGGGGTACCAATTCGTAGCGATAAATTTAGGGATTTAGTTGAGTAAGGGGTGGAGGGAGGCGAAGGGGCTAGTGACTACGTGACGTGTAGAAAAGCGTCGTGAAAACTGGCGCCAAATCCATATCGCCGTGTGTTTATCGACGGGATTGAGGGTAGTAGGTACTGCAGCCTTCGGTTTAATTCAGGTCACGATTTTGGGTGAAATAACAGAAAAAAAAAAGAAAAAAAGGAAAGAAGAAAAGAAAGAAAGAAAGAAGAAGAAAATAGGAATACAGAAGAAGGTGAATAAGAATAAGAAGATGAAGAAGAAGATGAAAAAGGAGAATGAAATATGAAGAAAATTGAAAATGAGTACCGGGGAAAAATTACGCCCCTGAAAAGTCCGACCCCTTTAAGTTTCCAATTTCCAAAGGGCAGCCAACAATGGTAATGAAATTTTAAATGATCCAGAAACAGCCAATGATCCGGGTCAGAGACCTAAATCACGTTCAAAGGGCAGTCGAGTCGAGCTGGCGAGGCGGTTCGTCATTGAGAAAGAAAAGTAAAGCCCGGGCCTCTCAAAGAGGGAAAATTGAGTCGAATGTACGAGGGAGGTGAAATTCCTCACCCTCTATTTCCTTTCCTTCTCACACTCGTATTCTCTTCTTTTTGATTTTTTTTTTTTTTTTTTGTTTTCTTCTCTTTTCGTTTCATTTTCTTTCTCTCATTTTATTTCAGCTGGAGCGAGTGGCGGCACAGGTTTTCCTAGCTAGTCAAGGTGGCCTTTCAATTTTCTTTCTCCAAATCAAGTATAGCCATACAGCTACATTTATATATATATAAACCCCTACTCGAGTTTGATGTAAAATTTTAAACGATCAAAAGTGGGCTTAATCACCTCTGGAATTCACCAATTCAAGAATATTTAAGGTCTCTCGCTCTTTATGCCTCGTCGTATTACCCTAAGGCTTCGGCACGGTACTCAAAAGATCAATCCCATATACTCTTCAAATTTGCGAATCAAAAAAGAAATGAAAAATAATAATAATAATAATAATAATAATAATAATAATGATAAAATGAAATAAATCAATAAAATATAAGAAAATTATTCCTTTAGTTTGCCGCCATTTTTTTTTTTTTTAACTTTTCTCCCACCGGATCGATTCTAATGGAACTAATTCCATTTTGAAGAGCAATGCGCTTGCCGTGTATTTTCACCAGTCAAAGATCATCTTACGATTATTCATTTAGATTTTGAGACGGTTTTAAATCGTAATCTTACCAACGCATTGGATAACTGCGACCGAAAATCATCCGGTTTTATTTTCTTCGCGATTGTTGTAGCCAGGGACTCAATTTTGGTCTCAAAAAATATCTGTAAAGAGTAGCTAGATTTAATCAATTGACCAGAATCCGGTGGAAAAAAAATTGCCTCCTCGAATTATATATCAATGACTAATTAGAAATACCCGAAAATGGGCTGAACCTCGAATGATCTTTTGACCGTTATTTTGTTTAAAATAATTTTTTAATAAAAATTCTGGCAAGCTCACCATGTCAAGCAAAGGTTTGCAATGATTTTGATACCAGAACTGACTTTCTATAGCTAAATAATTCAATTTCGGAGAAATTGTTACCATAAAAACTTCTGGTTAATTTTCAAATCAGTCAGCAAGGTTACGTTCAAACTGAATAACTCGTCGGAGGATCATTTCTAAAATCTGGGAATACTCGGGGAGGATTGCTTTTCGATATAAATTTAGTCTGAGATTTTTTCTAACCACAATTTGGATTGTATGGATCCTGATCTAATATGATCTTGGCTGAAAAGCGCTGAACATAAATTTCAAGAATTTCGGCTGCTGCATTATCTTCTCTCTCTGTCTATTTCTCTATTAACGAATATTCTATTCTATTCTATTCTATTCTATTTTTTCTTTCGCTTGTCTAGTTGTAGCTCGAAAATAATGAGAAATGAATATGAATGAATGTTTGATAGGAGAGAGTGAGGCGAATATAGAAAGTTTCGAACTCGATTCGATGAATTTGAATCCCTGGGGAGGGGGAAGGGGGGGGGGGGGGGATGGGGCCCCACTGCCCCCCACCCTGGATAGGAAAATTCTTTATTGAAGTCTCTTTACGATGTTCTCCGTAGGAAAATAGATAAAGGAGGATGGGAGGAAAAGATCAATTCTACAAATCGTAGCCGATATGTATATAGAATGGGACGTGGGAAACAAATACAAAGATAGAAATATATATATATGTATGTATACATAGATTTATATGTATACGCGATTTTCTACCTCTCTCTCTTTCGCTTTCTTATTTCTGTTTTTCATTTTCTTCCCTCTCCGGTGCATCTTATTTCTTTGAAATGCGTTATTGATCTTTTACTATGACATAGATATTCTGTACAACGTTTGTTTCCGTCCATTTCCCGCACGGTAGAAATAGCAATTTCGCAATTTCATAGCGCCCGGTTTTTATAGCCGGGCTCCTGAATCGTCTGCTAAATTTGGTTAGATTGAAATTGTGTTCCCACCACCGGCACCTCTTGTCGTCCTCCCTTTTTCTCTTCCTCTACTTTTCCTCCTTATTCTGCTTCTTCTTCTTCTTCTTCTTCTTCTTACGCTTCGTTTTTTTCCTCACAAAGTATACACAGATATAGGTGAAAAAGCTTGGTGATTTGAATTTTTCCTTCTTTTCATCGCGAGATCCACTTCAGTCAGAATACGTTTTCTCTGTTATATTTTTTTCTCACTACAAATAGAAAATTTGTGCTTTTTTTCCTGTCGACGTATCCTTATTTTTTGTGTCGGGTTGGAATTGAACTTCCGGATTCCGAAAGCTTTTGAGTTTCTAGAAACGTTAGTGTTCAGAAGTTGGAAATTTCGAAAGTTCAAAACTCAGAAAGTCCAAAAATTCAAAAATTTAAGGAAACCTCATGACAAATCTGTCAAATAAACGACGTTGCATCCCACGAATTCGAAAATTCGGTGTTTTCACCATTCGGAATTTTTCAAATTGACTACTTAAGACTTTGGAGGAAATAATCTTTCGAAAAACTCTGAATCAGTATTAGAAAAATTCAGAATTTTGACCTTTCGCAGCTTTTGAAATTCGGAATTTCAGATTCAGATTCAGATTCATTTATTATGCCTTAACTTGTAAAGCCGTGAGGCAAAGGACAAACGTAGTATAGCAGTTTAATAAAAATTTGACACTTACTCAGCTAAATAATACTAACAACAATGTTATTCTACTAAAAATAATAATAACAAAAGAATAATTTCCCGTATGACAATAATATCTTGGGCACGAAACCGAGCAGTCGCTAGTAATGTGTCTCTGTTGGTTCACTCAACAATTTATTTGAAACATTAGATTTAAATGAAACCTAAAATTCAAATTTTTTTTCAAAGAATACGAATTTCAATCCCTCCCATTATTCGTATCATCCCAATCCCAACGTTAATATTAAGAAATTGTTGAAATTTGAGAGAAAATCGAATAACGAAATCGTAAAAGAGAACTTGGGGCAAAGTTCACCGCGGTTATGAAAGCGAAAAATGAACAGGGACGAAGCTACAAGTTCGAGGATACCCAGGACGTGAAACAGAGCCACCAAAGTTAAGGGCGAAGGGTTTCCGGTGGCTAATGCAGTTATAACGGGTGTGTAAGCACCAATGGGGGATCGCCATCCGCTTAACCAGATCCGAAACATCGAAGAACGAGCTTTTGTCGAAAGCGCAAATTCGCGATTAATTGCTAAGCTCGTCATCTCGTTCCGGCCGCGTCCCCGATCCGAGAAATCGCTCATCTTCCGTCGAAACTACATCCCGAGCTTTTTTCGAGCTTTTTTTTTAATTTTTTTTTAATTTTATTTTTTATTTTTTTGGTTTTTCGATTCCCGTTTTGAGTCTTTTATGCTTTACTTCTCTGGGACTAACAAGCGTCTCTAGCGATGACTTTTGCTGTCCAAATTCCCCCCCCCCCCCCCCCCCCCCCCCCCCCAAATTTATATAGCTATAGTATATCGCCTGGTGCTACTTAGGCTAGTTATACTCTTTAGAAATTCAAGTCTCGCGCCTATATTATAACCGGATCTATTTTACATGCAGTCGAACGACGAAGAAGAAAGAAACAGCTTTTCTCGTGCAAACTCGCACGATCGTATAAAAACGTCCCGTTAAGAAAATCGTAAGCGCCTGGGCTTTCGGCTTTCGAGTTGAAAAAGAAAACAAGGAAAAAAACAAAAAAAGAAACAAAATGAAGCTTGAAAAAAAAAACAACAACGAAAAAAAATCGCAAGGGGGTGGAAACGCTGTTGGCAACAAATTTTTTGTTCAATAAACAATAGAGAGTTGAAAAAAACAAAAAAATAAAAAAAAATGATAAAATCGTGATAAATAATGAGATGAAAAACGAATTGTGGGAAAAAAAGGGTTCTTTAGTTGATATATATATCACACGTTGTGTATGTAGGTATACCAATGTACCTATTGTATATATGTAGAGCTTATGATCCTGGTATACATATATCGTCGGTTATATTCTCACTTGTTTGATATTAATTAAATTCTGTGGGGGAGTATGCGGAAATTGGAAAGTTCGACGAGGCTTTCATGTCTGTAGCGGTCGAATTTTCGATTTATAATATCTGCAGTCGATCGATATATATATGTATGTATGTAGATGTATATATATATTTCACGTACACATATGGGATTGTAGATATAGTATACATATAGGTATGTACGTATACATCTGTATGTAACGAACGTGGGAAATAATCTTGTTCAATCCACCTCGCACGTAATCCTATCCATTTCGCGCAAGCCGCGAAATTCAACGGTGTGTAGCTATACGCATTCAGATACATGTGACACATATGGGTATATAGCTAAGTATATACATATATATATATAACCCTGTATTTATATGTGTAAAGTATACACATATATATATGTGTTCTTTTCTCGTTTGATATACGAAAGAAGTTCGATGTATGCGGGAATGTCAATTAGACGTTTGTCGAACGGATTATATCTCCGCCAGCGAAAGCTTTTTTTTTTTTTTTTTTCGAAAACGTGCTGATTTCGAAAATTCGTTTTAAATTATACAAAATTGTTGATCTGCTCGAGCTTTTCTTGGGTGAAAAAATACAGTAGGTACAGAAAAGTTCGATAGCCTTGGGTGGTTATGGGAATAAGAAAATGACGAGTAGTTTGATTTCTGAAATCGTGGTAGTCAAATTAGTTTTTTTGGCTTACGCCCCCGGAGAGCTTTTCGTTCTCGAAAAGAAACAAGAATTTTTGTAAATCACCTGGTTGTATAAGCAAACGGATTATTCAAACCCTCGGAAAATTTTTCTCTCCGATTTCTGGCAGTTATATTAATATCGAATCCCGTAAACGGAGCTTTTTTCATCAGAAAAAAGAGCACCAGAATTTTTCAAACTCACGTGATTACAAACAAACTGGTTATTTACTTTTTTCTACAAAAACGTGGTAGGATCAGATTCATACAGCGAACTTTTTCTGCTTTGAAAAAAAAAAAAACAAAAAAAAAAGTTTTCAAAATCTGTCATGCCATTTCCAACAAAACGTGGCAGTGAAATTTTCGCATTTCGATTCATACGTTTTTTTTTTTTTTTTTTTTTTGGCAAAAACAAAAGCACCACAATTTTGACGATCATTTCTACCCTCACAATGGTGAAATAATAAATTTCAAATCAAACAGAATAAGCTTATTTTTTTCCCCCTCCAAGAAAAAAAAGCTCGCAAATTTGGGTAATCTTACTTTTAAATAACAAACAAACAAATGGTACAAACTTATTCAGGATTTCTTTTGAAATTAGGGTTTAAATCCACCGACATAATATACATTATATATACATGTATATTCTTTTTTTTTCACAAAGCAGCAGCACTGGCCTGCGTATTTCTAATTTGATTTTATGAAAATTTAAAGCCACCTTGCTGAGTGGCATCGGGGATTGGGATTGGAACTGAAAGTGGAAGACTCGCGGGTAAAATGGAAAGGATTTTGCGATTAAGTATAGAAAGCCATCAATAAATTGGATCAACCTTTTTCTTGTTTTTTTTTTTTTTTTCTCTCCCTTTTACTTTATTTCTTCATCTACTTTTATGTTTGTTTTTTTTTTTTTTTTCGTTTTTTTTGTTGGTTCTTTTTGTTTTTTTGTTTGTCCGCCGTTATTGGTACGTAGCTATACCTACGTGGTTACGGTATATACATATAGGCACTCGAACCAGCTTTACAGTCCCTTTGTTAAGGGAGCCACAGGCACGGTAACCGGACTTTGTAATTCTTAAAGGGAAACTGCCCCCATTTATTTTCAAGTTGAAAAAATATGGGAATTAAAGCTCCAATTCAATCATTTTTACCATTGAAGAACAAATAACAACAACAACAACAATAAAGTCGGTTGACCTTTACTCCAAAAATTGGCAATGAGCTTTCTCTCCGTTATTAAAAAAAATAGCATAGGGGATGGAGAGAGAAAGAAAAAAAAAAAAAAAAAAAGAAACAGAAAAGCGGAAAAAGACCTGGAAAAGGCAGAAAATGTTTTCCCCCATTTTTTTTTCCTGGTGCTCGATCAAGTGGCTATCCAGTCGTCTGTCATGAAGAATTAACCCGGGCCTCCGGATTAATGTAATTTACTTTGCCATTTCTGGGGAAGGACTGGGCAGTCGAGGCGGCTAGCCGAAGGTCTTTGGTGATATTAAAGAGAGACACTGCGTTTTTAGTTTAGGGTTGAATACTGCTTTTGCCTGCGGTGGCGCAGAGATGGGGCTGCTAGACCGTAAAACCAAAACCCTGTAACCAGAAAATGGAATCCGCATGCCCGACGTCCGTTATTTAATTTGAATCCCATCTTTTTTTTTGCTTTGCTTTGCTTGCTACTTTTTGTTGCTTTTCTTCGTTTTCGTCCCCCTTTTCTTCCCCGATGGCCCGAAAGAAAAGCCAGAAATTTTTATCCTCAGATAATTCCGCAACGGATTTGATTTTTAACACCTTGAAGCTGGAATTCTGTTGTTTTTTTTTTTTAATTTATCACTCTCGATTTTGACTCGTTTCACTGGATTTCGGGGCAGTAGCGGATTTTTAATCTCATCTTTCGTGCGGCGCTGTCGTCGGGAAAGCTCGAGCTTTCGGAAAGCAGCAAAATCCAGCATGGAATTGAAAAAAAACGATGAATTTTCGCCCCTTGGAACGATTTGTTGCAATTGGATGCTGATTTTCTGTTTTTTTGAACATTTTTTTAGCCACATTTCGATTTATTTTACTCAGATTAGATATTTCTCAGTGTCGTGGTTAGAAAAGCTCGAAGGGAAGAAAACTCTGGCTGAAATTGAAATAGAAATTGAAGAAGATTGTATGAAAAAAAAAATAAAATAAAAAAATGATGTTGAAAAATGTGGGGAGCTCTCGATTGGCGGGGGGGTTGAAATACTGTCAAACTAGAAAGTGGTCTTCGTTTGAAATTCTATGCTCTATCCGCGTTCTTAGGAAAAGACAATAGAAAAGACAATAACGTGCCTTGAAATCAATATTCTACGGTCGGTTGGTCTCAGCGTTCGAACCTACGAATACCTATATTCCTCGTTGAGGGGGTTGGAACGAGTGTGAAATATTCACGCCAAGGGTAAGCAAGAAAAAGAAGAACAAGAACAAGAAGAAGAAGAAAAAGCAGAATAAGAAGAAGAAGAAGATGGTTTCGTGTATGGAGAGCTTGAAGATTCTTTCTCGAACCTATCGAAGAATTGTACCTACATGAATTTTCCCTTGTCTTTTCCCTCTACTGTATTTTTATTTATTCATTTTTTGCATTTTTTTTTTCCGCGTCTCATTTCTTTGGATTCGTATCATTTCTTCAAATTTTTATTTTATTTTTTTCTTCTTACACTCCTTTTTGGCTATTTTTTCGTTCCTATTTTTCTCTTCTCTTTTTTTTTTTTTTTGCTCTTCTTATACGATTGTCCTCTCTCCTTGCTCTTCTGGAATATATCTACCCGAATCCCTCTACGAACGATCAATAATTTCAACACGCCCGAGAGCCATCTCTTCGCTCGATGTAATCCAAAGTCCCTCTTTAAGACGGGAACACGTGTAGCTTACAAACGATCAACAGCGAGCCTAAAACCGCCCCGCAGGATTCCCTTTTTATTTTTCTTCTTTTTCTTCTTATTCTCCTCTCTAACCATTTTTCAGACCCAATTTAACCCCCGCGCGGTTAAATATCTATAGCCGCAATATCAACCGCGAGAAAATAAAAAAAAAAAACGAAAAAAAGGGAAAAACTCGAATTAATTTTGGATTTCGCTGACCACAATGATTTTGGAAGCTGATTATCCTTGAGCTTGAAATTTTTTCATATCGATTTATCAGACTTATGAATACCGATTCTTTTTCTTGACCGGAACGTGAAGCTTTTGAAAAAGCTCAGCTTTTTTATTCCATACTTGACGAGATCGCAGCTTTTTCCAGCCACTGTAGCTAAGAATGCGACTTACAGAGACGAGTCGAGTAGATTTTCGAGAGCTGGAGAGGTTTACCTAATAGAAGCAACCGAGCTGGGAAATCTGATTAACTATCAAAGTGACACAAATTACGGCTGCGGTAACTGGGCTTAATTAGTTTTATAATATCCGCTAGCTACCTACCTGCCTATACGTAGCTGCAGTTAGCTAAATTCTCTACCGCCGCAGCTTTCGCTTATAGATTTTTAACGATTTTAACGATCGAAAAGGCAAACGGGGTGCACATGCCCTTAAACGTAAAACTTTAAAGAAATCGGCTTATGGAATACTGTAGAATTCCTTTCGGTGACATTCTGACACTATTTTAGGTTAATTTCATTAAGCGGGAGTCTCGGCGCATCAAATGATGCAGGATTTTCAAATCGGCCCTCATCTTTCACAGTAATTCCGAATTCGAACTCCACTGAGATTTTTTTTTATCTCAAACAACATACTGCAAGTAAAAATTTCAAAAAGCTCTCCTCGACTCATCGATCAAGACCAAGATCGTAAAAATCCGTTGATCCGCGTTCTCCAGAAATCGTGAAAACAAATTTTGGTCTCTGATTATCTGAAAAACTGCTTGACGAATCGATTTCAAAATCTGATTAGTTCTAGGATGAAAGAATCAGCATCGATTGGTACCAGAATCGTAAAAATCCGTTCATCCTTTTATAATTCTAATTCGAAAAATTATCTGAGCTTGAAAGCTTGAAGATCTGTTAAAAACGCCAATTTTCATATCTCAGGTAATTGTAATAGCTTGAATTTTCCGAAGTGAAAATTTTAGGGAAAGGAAATAGAAAAGGTGAATGAGTTTGGCGGGAAACCGCGCCTCAGGTATAGCGAGCCTCGAGGTGCGGCTTTGCAGGACCAACGTAAATATCGGAAAGGGCGAGAGGGCGAAGATGTGCGGGTTTTCCGGGTACCTGGTACCAGGGGTAGGATACGAGTCCCAGGTTGGTAATCTTCGAGTAACCGAAGATTGTTCTCCTCTATACCTTTTTCCGAAAAAAAGAGGAAAAAAAGAAGAAAAAAAAAAAAAAAAAAGTAGTAGAACCGTCTCCTCCTCATTGACTGCCGCCTACCAGCGCGACGACGTAGGTAGTCCTTGGTATAACTTTAGTTCAGAAAAAGCTTCAAGTCGGAAAAACCGAACGAAATGACGCGAGCTTTTTCACTATTCGAAAGAATCCCCCCCCTCCCCCCGATCTTGTTGTTCCAGTTCTTCTTCTTTTCGTTTGTTTCCTCATACCTTTCTACGTCCTTTTTTGGATTTTTTTTTTCTCTTTTTCCTTCTCTTCATTTTTTTTTATTTTTATTTTCTTTCTACAGTCGCGACGACGGTAGATAGGTAGATACGCGTCTCGTCGATATTAAGGATGATATTTATTGAGGAAAGAGCTGGTTTGGCTTGCTAGGAGAAATGCTAATGTTCAAAGGCGGTCTTTATTGCCGGGGATCCCGCATAAATTCCCAAGCTTTTCCCTTTGTGCCAGTTTTGGATCGTATATAGGCCCTCGTGTCTCCCTATGGCTATGGCTATGGCTATGGCTATGGCTATATGTTCACGTCGCGGTCCACGTGGTCCAAATTCAATATCACATCTCTGCAGCTCTTATAGGGAAACCGATAGCTCAAGCAATTGCGGTTTGCTTCAAGAAATCCTCTCATCACTATACCATACCTTTTTCCTTGGTTTTTTCCTGGACCCGAGGCATTATGCTACTAGAGTCGATATTCTACTCTGTTTCTCTACTCCAATTTATAAGGGCTGGAAAAAAAAAACAAAAAAAAAAAACCGATGTGAAGAGCTTTTTCGAACTGCATCCATACCGTAAAAGCTTCGAGGAGGAGCTTTAGGGACTCAACGAACTCCGAAAGCTGGACGTTCAAACGACTCCTGTTTTTTTAGTGGGTTTTTTTTAGCTCGTCATGATGATCTTTGGCAAATAAAGAGGATAAATGGAGAAAGAAGAGGGTGGGAGGAATTGCAGAAATTTAACCTCAGACCTCTTCATACCGAAACGGGGGATGAAACGCTGAGGGCGAAGGGTGAAGGGCTAAGGGAAACGAGGAGCTTGGCAAGAGTAGAATTTGAAGGAGGACTAGATCTTCCCTCGGGAGTTTCATTCCACCTATCAAACCTAACGCTTTCACATCTTATCTCTCGAAGAAGCCCCTTCTTCTCATCCCTCTTCATTCTCCTCTACTTCTTTTACTTTTACTTTTACTTTTACTTTTTCCTTTTTCTTATTCTTCTTGGGAGTGTGCGGCGGCAGGTAATCGTATCGCGTCGTTTTGTTACCAGCTAGTCATACGTCGGAGAAGAGCTTTCGAGCTTTTCTGGGCCGCGCGCATTTCCTCCAAGGACTTTCGGAATTGCCTCGAGTTCCTTCAGCACAACGGAATAAACTACCAAATGAGTGAATTCTGAATTTTCAGCCTCTTTCAGTTCTTCTCGTAAATGAAATTTCTAATGAAAAAAGCTCCCCTTTCTCCTCTCTTTTTCTCCTCGTTTCAGTATCAAGGTATCGATACGAAAATGTATATTTTTTTTTTTGCTTCAGAGTCGAGTTCGAAGTCGTTCAGAAAGGAGGTAACAGCGCTAGGGTTGCTATAAAACTTGGTATAACAATTATTACCATTATTATGCTTCCTCCTCTTCTTTTTCTTTGGTGCATTTGGATCGAAAATGAAAAATGTGTAGAGAAATTGAGAGAAGAGTCTGTTACAATAATCGCAAGGTATGGCCTTCCATTCTCTTCGACTTCTTCTTTTTCTTCTTCTTCTTCTTCTTCTATATCTTCTTCTTCTTTCTCAGTTTCGCTTCGTCTCGTTTCATTTCATTCGGTCCGGGTTCTCGATCTGGTCTGAGGTCTCGTCTCGTCTCGTCTCGTCTTACGATAAAGCCTTTATTGTTTGCGAAACGGCGTACAAACAAATCCAGACCATGCGATTCACTCCAGACGATGAGTAGCTGCGCTTCCAACCAGGAATACGTTCACATCGTTTCTTCTTTACCCAGATTGCCAACCTTCCGACGGATTTATACAACTCCCCTATCCACCCCATCGGCTCCCATTTTCCTTCGAGTATTAACCTCATTTTATACTATATATCTTATGCATTGACTATTCTTCATCCCTTAAACTTCTTTTCTCAATCTTCATTTCCAAAGATACAAAACTAAATCGCTTTTCCTTCGACCAATGAGCAGGTATATCTACTCGATCAAAAAAATACGTACGATGTGAAAAGCTCTTGGTTTTTTGGAAAAACGGAAAACAGAGCTTTCGCTATTTTTATTTTCAAATAATCTCAAGTCATTCACCGATTGGAAAAAATCTCTCTGGTGGTAAAAAAATGTGCCAAACGGTTAGGAAGAGCTTTTCACTCGCACGATAAGAAAAGCTCTCGGTTTTTCGAAAAATGGGAAAGCAGAGGTGTGCTATTTGAATTTTCCAATCATCTTAAGTCATTTAACGATTGGGAAAAAACTCTTCGGGGGTAAAAAAATGTGCCAAACGGTTTGGAAGAGCTTTTCGCCCGAACGATGAGAAAAGATCTTCGTTTTTGAAAAAACGGGATGCAGAGCTTTCGCTATTTTGATTTTCAAATTATTTCAAGTCATTTGACGATTGGGAAAAATCTCTCTGGGGGTAAAAAAAATGTGCCAAATGGTTAAAAAGAGCTTTTCGCTCGTACGACGAGAAAAGCTCTCGGTTTTTCCAAAAACACGAAGCAGAGCTTTCGCTATTTTGATTTTCAAATAATCTCAAGTGATTCAACGATTGGGCAAAATCTCTCTAAGGGTAAAAAAAATGTGTTAAACGGTTAGGAAGAGCTTTTCGCGTATAGAATATCGAGGCGGTAACGCGAGGCCGCGTACATGCAGGTCCGTTATTTCGGTAATTAAGCTCGGAACGAGGTATCACGTGCGTTTAACTTGTTCCCGAAAGGACGGTGGCTCGAACTCGAGCTTGAGCTTTTGGCCGATGGCCGGAACGCCCCGATGTGGCTGAAAACGGCGCTAGGGCCGAAGAGGGGGCGGAGGGCTCGAGCTTTTAACTGTCTGGACGGGTATATACACTTCGTTTGTTGCCCTCGCGGACCGAGTAAACGAAAAGGGAAAACCCTGGACGTTCGTTCGTTCGCAGCTCGTTTATAATCCTCTGCCAGGCTGTCAGCCGCTCGACACTTCGCGAAACGGCCTTTAACGGGCGAACGCGGTTCCGCGTTGGGCAAAAGACGTTTTCGAAAAGGTCCGGCACAAAATTTCTCGGTGAATTCTCGAGCCCGAAAAAGCTCGCCCGACAATGCTCGGGACCGATTTTCCTCAACCTGAAAACTCATCCTTTTTGGATTTTTTTTTTTTCCCGAAAACGCATTTCGCACTTCGGAGCGGTTCATATTTCGTTTAAGTATCGGTGACGGGAAGATTTACAAAGCTTTTCAGGGTCGAAAGCTCGTCAGGGGGAAAGTGGCTTTCCTGAATATCGGCCGATAACTCGACCGCGCAAGGGCCGAACCCTCTTTGGCCAAAAGGTTCTTTGCCCTTCATCGGGCCCTTATTTGCGGTTGAAATTTTCTTCCCCTGCAGCTTTTCACCGTCTCTATACAGCTGGCTTCGAGTGACAAGAAGAAGAAGAAGAAAACGGAGAGGGTGAATTTCCCCAGAATTCATTCCGTGCAAATATTTGCCAAGTTTCGTGCTTTCAGCTTATCGTTTGGAAATTTGGCTAATCGCGTCAAAGGATTCTCCGGGTTTCAAGTACCGGGGAAGACGTACGTTTTGCTAGACTGGTGGTAAGGCTGCAGGGGGTCCTAAAATCTAGGCGCGTAAAATGCTCCCGGCTAGGAACCGGGCTCGTATGAGGGTTACTTCGATATCTAAATTCCCCCATCAAATATAGATGACAATAGCGATACCTTCTGCGTCGTATTATCTATATTGGCCACTCACTCGGCTCCTCGGGTGCGTGTCATTCCACGGGAATTGTTCTCCCGGGAATGGGAACGCCGCCTATATAGTATAGTATAGTATAGTATAGTAGTATATAGTATAGGTACGGCGTATGTATGAGCCCGAGGGTTTGCTCATCCCGCAATCTTTGCCTTGACAACAAATCAGTAATTTTCCTCTATCATTCCAACTATAACCTATATCTTTACCCAGAGAAGTTTATCGGCAAAAATCGGCATCCCTATATATATATATATATATCAAAGTATCATTATTCGGTCGTGTCGGGGCGGGATTGAAGTTCCGGATTCCGAAAGCTCTGAACGATCGAAATTTCGAATTTATTCGAAATGCGATTCTGAGTTTCTACAACCGTTAGAGTTCAGAAGTTGGAAATTCCGAAAGGTCGAAATGCAGACGGCTCAAAGATCCGAAAGTTCAAAAACTCAGTAAGTTCAAAAAACTCGTGACAAAGCTGTGAAATAAACAGCGTTGCATCTTACGAATTCCGAAATTCGGAGTTTTGGCCTTTCAGATCTTTAGCTTTGGGAATTTTGAACCTTCGGTGTTTCTTCATTCAGAGTTTTAAAAATTGGCTACTAAAGACTTTCGGAGTAATAATCTTTCGAAAAACTCTGAGTCAGTAATCAGAAGAATTCGGAATTTTCACCTTTCGCAGCTTTTGAAGTTCGGGATTTCCATCCCGCCCCGGTAGTCTTATGAGGAAACACTGGACTGCAGAATTTGACGGTTTTAAAGAAACTATCGCCCTATCAATATCGTTGCGCGTAAAAATGAATTTGCAAGTCAGTGAAGTATCCAGTGAGGTTACTTTCGTCTTTCTCAATTTTTTCGACTCAGTTTTCGCGCTTCTCTCAATCGAAGTCCACAGGAAATGTGAAACCCAGTGAATTGACTCATCGCGATCGGTCAGAAGTTTTCGAAATCATTTGAAACCCTTTGGAATATTGAAAATCTTTGAAATCTTGAAAAATCATCGTACCAAATTACTTGAAATTGCTCAAGTTCTCTGTAATTAATTGCAGAATATTCTGATATCTGGAATCTGAGGATTGATATTTTTCACATCGTCTAGAATCAATCCGGATCTTTGGAAATCATGCAGAACAATTCAAAATCGATCGAGATCATTCGAAATCTCTGGAAGTTTGTCAAAATCCTCTAAAGTCTTTCGAAATTTTTGTATCATTTGAAATTGGAAAGCTTTTTAAATTGTTCAGAATGTTTTGAAACCCTTTTCTATCGCTTGACGTTTCTTTCACTTCATGAAAATATTTCAAAATCACTGAAGACGGTTAAAACCATTCTAGAAAATCATCCGAAATCCTGAAACTTCAAAATTCGGTGTAGCTATAGAAGTTTGTCTGTCAAAAAAAATAAATAAATAAAAGATAAGAACAAAAAAAAGTCCTGAGAATATCATCGAGCCGATTATCATCGATAGGGACGACTAGTGGGCAACCGATATCGTCTTTGACGTTGCCGAAAGGGTATAGTTTACCATGGCAAATCGGAATGCAAACATAAACCCCGTTGCTTAATGCCTTGTTTTCCCGTAAATGTTTATTCGGAAACGGATCGATCGGTAATTGAAGCGTATGAAGTGCGCGCTTCGGAAAGTTATCATTAAATTAATAGCCTTGTATGTGGTAAAAGTGAATAAAGCATACGCTCGAGTGTTTCATATCTGCAAATGGCAATCTTGCAAGCACGATTATAAATTATGTTTTTCCATTCTTCGACTTCGTCCTCATTTTTTAATTTTAATTCCGCATGTTCCCGTCGTCTATTTCACGTGCAATAAGCTCGATTCAAGTTGTTATCTCCCGTATATTCCGGGGGGGTCTCCTCTTTTTGCGATTCTCTTCTTCTGGTTCAGCCAACCGGCGTATCGGTTACCAAGCGCACGACAGCGCGGGGGTCGCTCTCCCGTTCTTATCGGGTACGTATTCGCAATCCACTTTCTAATTTTCCACCAGAGAAGAGCCAAAACCAATCCTGGTTTTCCACAAAGAACGAAAAGCAGGGGACCCCCGAGCTTTTTTCAACGCCATACGTCGCTGGGGGTCAAGTTTATTCTTTCCGCAAACACAACGAGCTTACGGCAACGAACTTCAAACTCGTATACCGATTTTCCCTCATCACCGTGCGACTTCCATACTCGCAATTTTCTAACTAAAGGAGCTTCAAGTCGCAAGCTTTTTACACCAATTGGAATATACATATATTATGTCATTTTCACCGGTATAGTGAGCTTTTGACAACAATTTTTGAGCTTCTGTGCCGATTTTTATTTGCACAATTTCGCGAGAAATGGAGCTTCGAGTCGCAAGCTTTTTTCAACAAGCTGAATCTACATTTTGGAATTTTCATTAGCGCATTGAGCTTTCGACAACGATTTTGAGGCTCATGTGCCGATTTTGCTTTATTGCTGTGTGACTTTTTCTTGGACAATTTTCCGAGACGCGGAACTTTGAGTTTTAAGCTATTTTCCGCAAGTTTTCGCGATTTTGTCCGGCAAAGAGCTTCCGGCGATGATTTCGGAGCTTGTGGGCCGATTTTCTTAATGACTAGGGAATCTTTTGTTGGAAAGGAGCTTTAAGTCGAGTCTGGTGGTGTTGAAACGGGGCTGAAACCAACCGGTCGCTATCCATGTAATTTCCCGCTTATAGGCTGCGGTGCGCGCGTGAACTGTAAATTAATTAAAACGGTATATTGCCCTTCCTTCGTACCAAGGCTCTGGCGTGCTGCTCGACTGCCACTACTAACCAACGCCACCCAGGAAGTGAGAGACTCGGTAATATACGGCGGAGTAAATATCGCCTCCTATCTTTATGAGTTACGGGGATTTACTCATGCCGCCACCGCAGACACCACCCTTTCACCCTTCCACCCTCACACCAGACAACCAGCTAATGCACAAAGTCCTTATGACTGACGTGCTTCCGGTATTCGCAGTTCCAGACTTTATTCGATCGCCAAAATAGGGCGTAGGGTTGATTGGCATTGATCCTTCCGCTAAATAAATCCTTGATAACAACGAGATCATTTGACTTTCACCTTCGATTTTTATCCAGCTTTGATCACTGCAGGCAAAGGCTTTTCTTTGACGGATTAAAAGCTGCTTTGGCGAGCTTGCAAGGATGTGCCAGGAAAGACTGCGTCGCAGACCTCCGAATCCAACTGGCGGGAAAAATGTCATTTACAGTTTGAGCTTCTCCTTGATGAGAGTTTGGGTACTTTTCGAAAAGCACGAGCTAGTAGCTAGAGAAGAAGACACTAGCGGAGCTTGAGCTTGAGCTTGAGCTTGAGCTTGAGCAGCACCGCCGTTGGAGTAGCGGGTGGATTCTCGTGGCTTGAATATTTTAGGGATCCTCCAACGCTCAAACTTCGGAACTTGATTCGTTTCCAAGGCGCCGCACGCGACCCTCGAACGTGCTTGACTCGACGTCTCACTCACACCCTCCCGCGCCCAATATACCTTGGAATTATAAACCACCCCTATATTCAGAGGGATCTAAACAGCTCCATCAAAGAGTCGAAACACAGAGAACGAGCGGGTTCTCGGAAAAGAAAAAATCATCCGGTATTTTTCCATCACGAGCTTTTCGCCAAGTTCATTTTATCCCCCAGTATGACGCGTTCGGAATGATCATCGACTGGTCATTAAGGGCCCCTGTGTTTCTATGGCTGGTTCGCATCGAGGATATAACCCGGGAGAATAATCATCCGGTACTTCAACCAGCAGTGAGCTTTTTGCAAAGTTCATTTCACCCAGAGCATCCATAATCGAAATTTGCGTGCTGGATGATGACTGGCTGGTCATGAAGAGCTATCATGTTCCCGTGGCTCTCGTTGCGGGTTCTTTGTTCGCGCGGGGCAATAGTCTCGCGGTAGGTACATACCTGTAATTTCAAACGAGACACAAATCTTTCGTGACGTTTTAGTGCTTCTACCCCAGTAGTCCAGCGGTCTAGAAACGAGTTAGACAACACGCGAAGATTGTGTAAACAATTACCCACGGTACAGGCATGTACTGTCTGGTCGTAATGTGGCTCTAGGTTGGACACGGCCTAGCACCACCGATCAATTTATCGATCATCGCCTCCCTGTCTAAGGCTACATCTTCTGGCTGCAGTTTCCCACGGTAGTTTATTCATTTCCAGTTCATTCCGCCGTCTACTGTTCACCGCTCAACCTCCGATTACCTTCGACCATTCGCCATTGGACGTGGTCAGTTTTTCTCACCATGGCGATTGCTTTTGTCAAATCGATTGATGCGCATCAATGTGACTTGAAAACTGAATCGATTTTCGCTTCGATTGGTCCAGCGGTTCTCAAGTTATCGCAAAAAGCTCTTCTCAAAAAGCTCCTTTCGATCAATCTTATTTCGGAAACGGATCAGTTTTTCTCACCGCGACGATTGCTTTTGTCAAATCGATCGATGCGCATCAATGTGACTTGAAAACTAAATCGATTTTCGCTTCGATTAGTCCAGCGGTTCTCAAATTATCGCAAAAAGCTCTTCTCAAAAAGCTCATTTCGATCAATCGTATCTCGCAACCGGATCAACGGATTTTAATTGTTTTTTTTTTTCAATCGATTGGATTCGCTGCAGCTTTGATTCGAGCAATTTTTTGATTCGATTGATCACGTGGCCTTCGGGTTGAGGGAAGCGTTCAAAAATGAGGTCAGCATTTTCTAGTTCACAGAATCGAATAGGACCGAGATTTCCTGCTGATAGTTCGATAGATAAAAAACAAAAAATGATACCTGCAGGATTTTTGGGTCAACGAGGCGCAGATTTGAGAATCGCCAGTTGCAAAATTTGCGGCTGAAAAGCTCCGGAAATACGAACGGGAAATTAGATCGTCAATTGAACGGAGCTTCGTGTTGATACGGTAGGATTTTTCGGGTTGTGCTTCGATAAATGAGTGATCAAAGAATTTAAGTATCCCGTATGAGAAGGAGACGTAGGGATGAATTTGCCATCTCTTTCTCAGATGGAGATGGACTGAGCAAGTGAGTGAGAGAGCGAGGGTCGATATCTTGAAAGCTGTTTCTCGGCCGCAAGATGGCGACGGCGATACAACGGCAACCGGCGGAATAAATCCGGAGGAATAAAATTGAGAGTAGAACCGGAGAGGTAGAAGGTAGAGATAACAGTTTCGAAAAGGCACCGGCTATGCCGTGAGTGATTTACACGAATCGCGTAACAACCCCCTGTACCATACCCAGAGATAAACTTATGCTTCTCAAAGTTTCTCGCTCCTTTCGCCTCGTCCCATGCTTTGGGTTTCCACCCTTTTCCTGATCCTCTGTATTTTTATCCCCAAATTCATTCCCCGTTTTTTCTTTTTCTCTCTGAATTTTCAAATTTTTCACCAGAGAAGAGCCAAAACCATCCTGGTTTTTCACAAAGAAGAAAATGCAGGGAAACCCCGAGCTTTTTTCGACGCCATACGTCGCTAGGGGTCAAGTTTATTCTTTCTACAAACACAATGAGCTTTTGGCAACGATCTCTAAACTCTTGTACCGATTTTCCCTCATCACTGTGCGATTCTCATACTCGCAATTTTCTAACTAACGGAGCTTCAAGTCGCAAGCTTTTTCCATCAATTTGAATCTACATTTTGCAATTTTCACCGGTACAGTGAGCTTTTGACAAAGATTTTTAAGCTCGTGTGCCGATTTTTATTTGTACAATTTTCCGGGAAATAGAGCTTCAAGTCGCAAGCTTTTTCCAATAAGTGTTTGTTTCTCTCTTGATTTCCGATTCTTCTAATTCTCAAAATCAACTTCGCCCGTCGCTCAAAGTCCGTCCTTCGAACTGCAGACTGAGATAGTAAGCGCGATGCGTAGGTCGCTGGCTTAACGAATCGGATTAAGCTCAGGCAGGAGTTTCAGGAAGTGAAGGATTCCTGTTGTTAACAGCAATTAAGTATACGGTATTAAGCTAATTAGCTCCGACGCTCTGTAATCGCTCTTATTTTCAACTCGCGTTTTATACCGCGATCAAATTTATCGCCCCTTAATTATTGCTCATTGCGTTATTTCGGTGGTTAAGGGGAGCAGTATGTGCCCGGTTGGAAAAATCAGACATAGTCCAAAATCGAGAAATATTTTCACTAAAGAATAAAGAAAATCGAATCCCCGGAGGGATTGATTAGCGGGAAAAGCTCGTAGCTTGCGAGTAGCGAAAGCTCGTAGGTCCTGACACGTGCGCAGATTGTCAGGCGAACACGGTGCGGATGTGACGGGAGGTACAGTACCGAAACCTATGCAAATCGGCTAGAATCTAAACCGGCATTAGCGGATTTAAAAGCGATACACGCTCGCCTCTAGGGAACCGGGTCCCCCCGCGCACCATTTGCTATTAGAATTCACCGCCCGACTTTACCCCCGGCTAATCCATAGTTTAGGGATCTGTAAACGCGTTTATCAGACTAGCTCGGTCTATTCCCATAACTGTGCTTATTCCGGCGTGGCTGCTGGCTGGTCCGTCTAGCTCCGGGGGCTTCAAGCGCAGCACGAAACTACCACGGCTTAAACCTTCCGAGCTGCGATTACCCCGCGGTCCACATGTCCCCGAACACCCACATCCTATACCTACGTTTATAATTTCATCCCCTTTCCAATGGACGAGCTTTCAGAAACGTCGTGATTTTTCACCGCCAAATTGTTCTGGGATTAAAATCTCTCCACTTGCTGGAGTAGGTATAAAGTATACATACACGACGTTTCAACACCTCGTTGGTATATATTCCAGCTCGTATATAACCACCACCAGAGTTTAACTGTCCTTCAGGGAGTTGAACGCGAATCATACCGAGTTTCAGGACCATCCTGCAGGATCAGCTCGAGACGCGAATGAATTAAGGATAACGAATTATATGGCCTGGAATCTTTCTCACACGCGATTTAAGTTCAGGGAAATTATTCGGGACATGATCGTTTTGATATAGAGAGAAAAAAAATAGAAATAAAAAATTCTAGGGGTTGGTTTGCGAATAGGAAAGGGTGGAATTGGTTTGCCCGTGATAGTATAGACCGGAATCTGTTCACTCTATATGTTTGTCTGGTTCCGGGTGAGAGAACGCATCGCAAATTCTGTCGACCTCACACCGCGAACCGGTAGGTAGGTAGGTAGGTTGGTAGGTACAGGGGATTCAATTAGGATGTTTGTCCGTGAACAGTCAACCGAAGAGGACCCAGTCCCAGTCCCAGCCTCAACCCTCGTCCTCGACGCCTGCCGCCGTCCGATCCTAATAATTATTCCAAGACGGTGCTGTTTGCTGAATCCACTTACAGCCATGTGTGGTTACACCACCGTTGGTTTCACCGGCTCTAGGATGAGGAGAAAAACCGCAATCCGCACACAAGTAGAAGCCGCGAGTTGCGACCGGAATCCCGAATTTTGGTATGTGCGAATTTCACCACCAAAACGTCTCATCCCTACAATTTACCTACCTCATCCTCAAAGTGCTCAATTGACATTCTTCAATCGAGCGATGCATTCCTCGATCAGACATTTCATCTTCTCTATTAAAACAACGTCATTGATTGGTCAAGGAAACAGAAGAACTTTACTAAAGCTCTACAAAGCTCCTTTTTCGACCCTTTCTTCAAGCAAAAGCTCATCCTTGACATTTGGGAGTTGGTTTGCGGCGAGTGGCACACGCGTCGAAGACATCTTGGATGTTGGAACGTGGGGTTTGGATGGCAGTAAGGGTGGCTGTTCCTTTGTGTATGGGGGGGGGGGGGGGGGGGGGGGGGGGGGAAGATGCGGCAAAGTTTCGGGGGTATCTTAATCCGAGGTAGCCGCGAGGGTTTTGTTACCGCTTAGTTCGTAATCTGTCATTGCGTCCCATTGTTGCCACCTTGGGTTAAGCCCGGGCAGGGGGTCCTTGGGATATGCCCATTCAGGGGCACCTAGGATATACCTACATCCTATACCTTTCAGGAAATTGCCAGCTCGCTATTGCACCTCAAAAGAGAGAAAGCCAGACAAGGTTGCTGGACCCCCGGGCCACTTCAGGAGCGATATAATTATTGCAATTTCACCCCTGCGTGTCTCCTCTCAAGAGCCTCATCGTTCCGGAAACTTTAACAGTTGGTAAACCAACTCCCCTTTGTCTACAGGAACATGTCGTAGTCATGATTTCGTATAAAGAAAAGTCAAGAAGGTTACCAAAGTATTTTTTATTTCTCGTCTCGACCCTTTTCGAGATCCACGTTGAGGAATACTTCGACTTAACCCAAGTCGGGGGTGGGTTAGGGGGTGGCTCATTGTATAACGGAATAGACTTTTTAAACTCTGGAGAAGAATGGGCGGATGGGAGGTTATTGTTTCTTTTAATTAAACCCAACGAACCCGCCAGGGGCTCGAACCCTCTTCAAGGAACGCGCTCGCACATTTTACTAGATCGTTTTACAAGCTTCTCAGCTGCGAGGATGGGAGGGAAGGATGGGGGATATTTCCAAGACACTAGCTGCTCACGGGGTATAAGGTGGGTAAAAATTTAGTGTGATTAAATTTCCTTCCTCCTTCGACGTCTAGTTGAAATCCTCTCGACGAGTCACGTTGCGATATCTCAAACTACGGCCATTTTTTTTTTTTTTTTTTTTTTTTTTTTTCAACCAGGCTAATCTGAAAACGGACTTTTAACGTTCCGTCAAGCTTTCGAAGACCTGCAGAATTCAATCGTACCAAAGCTTTTTTTCAACACGAATTCTGGCTGTTTCTCCAATCGTAAGTTGTTGGAATGACGTAAGCTGTGCTGTAAATCAAGTTGCAATTAAGTTGCCAGTACCATGGGTGAGCTTGCGAACGGGGGAAGGGGGAGGGAAAGTAGCGTAAGGTGGATGTACCAAAGTGTAATTTCCTTCTCTCGGGATCTTTATTTGTGATGAATTACCCTCTGTTCCGTAGACCATTGTTCTCTTGCGAGGGTAGCAAGTTGCAGGGGATGGTCCAGGGAGGTTAGGTTTTCTCCTCGTTTTCACTATAATGTAATTTACTAAGGAAAGTGTCATCTTTCCTGTGACGATAGGTGTCTGCCACCTACAGCTTATATATATATATATATATATATATATATACCCTCTCCTTTAGCCTACTCGGATGAGAGGCAATCCGGTTGGGCGGGTAATTTAAAAGTTTCCTCGTGAAAAGCCAGTTAAATTTCTAGAGCCACCGTAGGTAGTCGGGATTCAGGGTGAACAAATACGGCGTCTTTCGGTATTTGGTTTCATACTCATACCGTCTTGGAAAGGGCTTGTAACTTTCAAAAGGGATGATGGCAGGGGGGAGGAGGTTGAAACAAAGAATGAACTAACGGAATGGAACGGAACGGAACGGAATGGAACTGAAGGGAAGGTATAACGTGACGCGAGTTGGTACCATGGAGGTGGATTTATGTGCCAATCTAGGATTGTGGATCGACGCCAGTCGTAAACACATCGAGGGTAGTACCTTCTCCTGGTTTTGCGGACTGGAATCAGTCCGAGTCCGCGTTTCATTGTTCCTGGATTTCGGTAGTTTAATTAAGAGCCGAACAGAGGGTGGGGTCCCTAGAAATCAGGGTGTGATTTCGGCCACGGTTTCGAGCGCCAACCCCTAGCCCCAGTCCTCGAGAACTCTGACTGCAGGGACACCGAGCGTTTTTTTCCAATTAGTAGATAAACCCATATACAGTTGATAGACACATGTATATATATATGTATAGAATACCTAAATGACGGGCAAAGAGAGGAATATATACAGTTTGAAAAAGGAACGAACATGTAACGAGTTCAAAGCCGTATTGCCAGAGTACGGATTTCGAAACAGGGAAACTCGAGGTTTTCAAAAAGGGTTTTTTACCAGCTGGAGCGAAAATGAAAGGGCTGATACCTGGAGATTTGTCAGTATTTCAACAGCTAATGTTTCTCTTCCATTAGCCTGATTTCACCGGCTAATCTTCCCTCGAAAACTCCCGTTTAAAACCAGGTTGCTGTGTCTTGTGCGGGAGACGTTCAGCCGGTTGTCTGACGAAAGGATTCTCCGTTAAAACGAATGAAAAAAAAGACAATCTAGATGGTTCCAGCTGCTGTATCTTCAGTCTGAGAAACAAGAATAAGAATAAGAATAAGAAGAAGAAGAAGGATCAGAAGAACGGAATGGTGGAATAGAAGGCAAGCTTAGTGCTTGCAGGTACTACCAGCGGGGTAAGTTGTGTTCCAAAAAAATTCCAGGAGGCGGTAAGAAGAAAAGAAAAAAAAAAAAAAAAAAACATACTAGATTTAGTCCTCCGGAGAAAACTCAAGCCTCACATTTTTTGTTTACCTCAGCTACCGAAACGAGGCTAACAGGGATGATTACTATCCCAACCAGTTATCATAACTCCCGAGGTTGTACTTGGAGCCTACCTGCTGCATACTTTACACATAAACATGTCTCAACCCTCAACGGGCGCCACACAGGAAATTAAACTCCTCCGAAGGGATAAAATCTCACTTCACTTAACCACGGACTATTTATTTCCCCTCTTCCACCCCATTTGCTCGTAATTTTTTTTTTTTTTTTTTTTTTTGTTTCTTCTTCTTCACACTGAAAGAACAAGGCTTTCGCTTCCAATTGACAATGTCAGATGCTGCTCTGCTGCAGGATGCAGAACGAGAAAAAGAAGAAGAAGAAGGAGAAGAAAAGCCATTCGATGACGGGCTCAGGATTTAAGGAGTGGATCCTGGGAGTAAAGAGTCTCCGTGGTATGTCTGAGCTGATGGTGGGAAGGAATAAGGTCCCGAGAGGTGGAATGAGCTAGAGAAACGGTGGTGACTTGGCCGAGGTGGAACAAGCGGAAATCTAATTTCAATCTAGGTACCTACCTACGGGGAACGGTAGACATTGTGAACGGGCATGAAGAAGGATGGTGCTAGGGGTTGGGTTTGGGGGGGGGGGGGGGGTTTGGGGAGGGGGTGGTTGAAAAGCCTCCACAAGCGACACCGAATGGATACGAGTTCCTATGTAAATACCTACTTGACTCGAACTGCCGGAATTCACTGTGGGATTAAACCTGGTTGCAAGGAACCAACGGAACCCAGAAGTGAAGAGATATATATATGTAGATAGAAATCGTCCAGAAACTCTAGGCAGAAGGTGAAACCAGGTAGACTCAACTCAAGATGGGGGTGGGGGGGATGGTGGTGGTGCGAATCAAGACTCTACACCGAGTATGTGTGCATTTGAGGTATAACTACGTTACCATAGATTGGGGTTAACCTCGCGCGAAGGAACTGCAAACTTTACTTGTTCCACTGCAGGCTTCTCCATCCTTTACCGAGTCCTTCACGTATTCCAATCCTCACTTTTTCAACAAGAACTTGAAATTTTTCAAACTTTCCAAGTCTTCCTGTACCAATAAAGTACTGGCATTGGTTAGTCGGACCGAATCCGATCGATCGATCGATGTAGGTACTACTACGTTACTTCGATAAATCGATTTATTCCAGTCTCTTGAACGAATTTAATTTCTGAATACATAATAAATTTTCAATTCAAACAACGCGCAGGGTTGTCCTCTTCTCTTTCTATCTAGTTTGCCAACAAAATTTGGAATTCATGAGAAATGCACTTCCTTTTCGTACTTATTTTTTTGTTTTTGTTTTTTTTTCGACTCTCTTACCCCCGGACTATACCCGGATACTAAATCACCGAAAACATATCCTACAAACAAACTGAACGAGAATTAAGGATCCAAGTTTTGTATCAGGAAAAACGAGGCTATAGTTGTTCCTGGCTAACGAGAAAGCTTGTCCCCATTAGATCCATGGTGGATTTTTCCAAGAAGAAAAAAAAACAAGCGTATAAGAGAGTATACCTAGTATAGGTTCCTCAGATTAGCTCGATGAATTTTTCAACCCTCTGAAAGGACACGAGGGATCTTATGGCGTGGAAAGAAAATACGCGGACTTTGTGTGTGTTTAGAATGGACTGGACTGGACTGGACTGGACTGGACTGGAGTGGAGTGGACAGTCCGTTATCGGGTTCTCCAGGTGTTATATATTAATGGTATTATTGTCAACCGGGGGTTGTAGTCCATTGCTGGTTCAAGGGAGAGCCGAGGAAGGTGATATCTTGATGGTTTTCGCCACAAACAACTCGTGGGCTAATCTATTATTGATACGCGGCTGGCGTTATCTTTCCGACAGTAATAGCAACGCAAATAATTACACTTGGAATACGTAGTTACAACCCTATGCCTTGCCCTACTCGTACGGCTGAACCAACACAACCATCGGACTAACCACCACCCCTGGCTGACACGCGACCATAATAATTACGACGACCTCCCCCAGCACCCCCACATCGTATTTCTTCGACCTGGTGAACTGAACGCCTACCAGATGGAATGCGAGACGTCGTTTCCGTCACTACTGAATGCCGCAAGGGAACATCAAAGATGGGCATTCAAAAGCTTACGGACCCTTACGAGTATTCTTTTATCTCGTATCACCCCCAACGCGAGCTTTCCCACTTTCAAAAACACCCCATTTTCACTAAAAAGCGATTAACTCTTAGCTCGTTAATCCCACAAAGAAATATCTGAGACAAAAAATCCGCGTCTCAATTCGCTCTACAACTTTTGTTTCAAACATTTTTCGATCGGATTTATCGATCTCGAGATATCGCAGGATGAAAAAACGAAAATGCGGTTCCTCCGAAAGTTCATGTCTCCAAAATAACTTGTGCTCATGATTTCTCGAATAAATTTCGACTGGTTATATACTCAGGAAAAAATAACTGTTTAAAGAAAAACCCGTATCCCGATAAGGACTACAAATTTTATAGGAAATATTTTTCGATCAGATCTATCCATTCCTATAGATAAAGGCGAAAGTCTTGTAAGTCTGACGTCCTCAGCTAGATAAGAGCTTTTTTCTTCTCCTGAATGCGTCGTGGTCGTGAAGCTTTTTCACGAATATTTCTACATCCGCTTATTAGCTGATGATTTGAGTGGAGCTAGTTTAGGGTAGATGGGGGTGGAAATATTTTCTGTCAAGGGGGGAAATGGAGCCCGCGGGGGTGAAACGAAGCAGGAAATGGCGGCGGACGTGTAATTAGAAAAAAAAGTAAATAAAAAAGGTAATTACAGTGTTCGACAACGTATCATTTACCTTATTGTATACTGTGTTCGCGGAGGTGGAGGTGGAGGTGGATATGGAGGTGGAGGAGCCCATGGAGACCTATACCGGGACTTGTTGGGTCACGTGACGTGACGTCATTAATCTTTACCGAGCGAATCGAGCTTTCCAACAACAAATATCTTTTCCCGTCGTTTTTTTTTCAGCCTTTCTTTTTCTTTTTGTAATCAAGTAAATGGCGGCTAAACGAGTTTCACCGAATAGATTCAAGTTGATTGTCAACCGCCATAAAGAGCCGCGGCAGGGGCCCTTCGGTTTCATTTCCGCCAACGAATTTTCCTGATGGAAATTTTACTTGGTACAAATATTTGTTTCATGTAAAAGCTTCCAATGTTGTCAATACACTCAAACGACTTGTTTAGATTTTCAGTTTTCCTGAAGACCATCGTCATCTCGTCAATATACATTTTTTCTCTGTGCGTATAATCCCTTTGTTTTTTCTTACCTTCCTCGTAACAAAAATTTAAGTATCTCGATTCTCACATTCGAAGCTATTCTCCACTTTATCTTACAATCAGAATCGTCCTTGGGGGTGAAAGGAAACAAAAAAAAAAAAAAAAAAAAACGGCAAAAGAACTTGTTTTCATCGTCACCGAGATTCGGAAATTCATCCCGTAGGTCAGCGACGACAAGAGCTTTCTCCTTGATTAGGGGGTAGAATAATGATTGAGCTAAATCCTTGTATAGTCACGTGTTCTAGGCGGAGCTTTCAGTCCCGAAGAAAAATCCGAAAGCATTTTTTCTCTCCAACCCTGGAGAACTAACACTCATCTCTCAGTCGGCTGCAAGCTCTGGGCCCGTACCGTACCGCCCCCCTCTCCCCCCCTGCTATGGGAATAACAACTTTTTGTCCCGCGAAGAAACTCTTCGAGATTAAAAGATTCCGGAATTCCGTCAACGTCCCTGAAGGGCGTGAGCCTGATTGATGGTCCTCGACCCCCTCCAATTCCCCCCCCCCCCCCCTCCCCCTCCCTCTCCCCCTTGTCAATTGATTAATTCCATCGAAACTGTATACACTATTGAAAGATTTTTATTACGAGACAAAAGAGAGAGAGAGAGAAGAAAAGCTGAAGAAGTTTGAATATCGCGGGGGTTGAAAAAGCTCCTTATGATATTTTTGTATCGTTTTTTTTTTTTTTTTTTTTTTTTTGAGTACGATAACTCAGGTGTGGGCGTTCGGTAACCGTACCGGATGGACAATGAGTTGCGTTGTAGATCGAATAGCCGATAATGTTTATTTATTGTTCCTGGTGATTGTCCCTGTCATCACTGTTTATGACGTGCGGATGAAAACAGCTCGATAATCGCTAACGACGCCATTGTCCGTTATAGGTGTGAGTATACGTACGCCAAAGCGTCCTGTACGAACATGGCGTGTTGAACTTTCATTTTTCAATCGTTCCGAAGGATATACGTATGTACGTACATACATACGGAAAAATTGAACAAAACGAAATGGGGGGGGGGGGGGGGGGGGAGGGGGGTGAAAAAGATGGGTAGTTAGGAAAAAGTAGAATAAGAATTTTACTTATAAAAGGGAAACCGCGAAACGAACCCGAAGCTTTTCAGAAAACTTGAATAGCCTTTTCCGGCCCCAGCTCTGGGTTCTATACATTGGGAGTAATTGATCCTCCCCAACCCCCTCGACATTGTTACACGGGATATAGGTACGTATCGCGTGTCTCGGGACACAAGTATATGGGGAATTCCAGCCCAACCTGGACAGCTTTTGACCCTCACCCCTCTCGATTTTTTTAATTTTTTTTTCTGATATTCGGTAGACTGAAAGGAGTGCTTGTGATTTATTTCAAATTTTTATCTCAATCCGTTTTCGATTTACATATTTTTGAAAATTCGCAATTCCCGATGATCGTGAAACGTTTAAACGCCTGTATCTCTGAATCTATCAGTCGGATTACAAAATGTGAGTGTATGAAATTCATCGGAAAGAAGTGTACTTTTCGAAAAAAAGATTTCTGGATAATTGAGCCTCGTTCTTCATAGTGAAATCTTCGTTTAAACATGAAAAATCGATTTTTCTCAAAGTATGACATGATTCAAAATTTTCAAAAAATTCTCAAAAATACTTCGAGAAAAGACAAAATTTTTGAGCTATGGCTGATCGTGGGCCTCGGCTGCTTTCTATTTTTAACAGAATTTTAATCGAAATTTTAATTGAAATAATTAAAATTCTATTGAAAATTGAAAAACAAATTTAATTAAATTAATCAAAATCCTGTTGAAAATTGATTTCTTAATTTTTTCTCAATTTTCTTTATCTTTCAAAATAAATTTTAAATTGAATCAATTAAAATTCTATCAAAAATTTGAGAAAAAATTCAAAATAATCGATTAAAATTCTGTTAAAAATAGAAAGCAGCCGAGGCCCACGATCAGCCATAGCTCAAAAATTTTGTCTTTTCTCGAAGTATTTTTGAGAATTTTTTGAAAATTTTGAATCATGTCATACTTTGAGAAAAATCGATTTTTCATGTTTAAACGAAGATTTCACTATGAAGAACGAGGCTCAATTATCCAGAAATATTTTTTTCGAAAAGTACACTTCTTTCCGATGAATTTCATACACTCACATTTTGTAATCCGACTGATAGATTCAGAGATACAGGCGTTTAAACGTTTCACGATCATCGGGAATTGCGAATTTTCAAAAATATGTAAATCGAAAACGGATTGAGATAAAAATTTGAAATAAATCACAAGCACTCCTTTCAGTCTACCGAATATCAGAAAAAAAAATTTAAAAAATCGAGAGGGGTGAGGGTCAAAAGCTGTCCAGGTTGGGCTGGAATTCCCCATATAGAGTTTTGATAACGTCCATTAGATCTTGTAATTTTTCACCCTCTCATTCATCTCCTTACCCAAGAAGTATATATAGAACTGATTATAAATGCGCGTATATTATTCGCCACGGAGTTATTTCTCACCCAAAACAAGGCAGGTTAACATACACCGATTTCTCAGGGTTTCCATATAGCTTGGCGAGGTACTGTTGTGGCTCGTATATAGCTTCGTTCTAAATGATCCCAATAAACACGCAAGCTCATAGTTCTGACGTCAGTGGTTGTTGTACGAGCTTGCGCGAATCTGAGCTTTCGGTTCGGTTTCATTTTTCTGTTTTTTTTTTGTTTTTTTTTTCAAATTTTTCTTATCGCTAAAAGCTCGGATCGTCATCAAAGGTAATTTACTCCGTCAGGATCGTATAGATGCAATTGCAGCTGGCTTGTTTTTATCCTCTAGACTGATTTATACGTCAGGATCCTGAGGGGATGAAAACAAGGATCGTTACTGACGCGGGTTGAAAGGGATAGGGAAGGAAATCGTGATCTTTGGAAAAAGCTCGTTTTCTATACCGGTGGTAATTTACTAACGAGGAAACGTGAGACAGAAAAAGGATCCCTGGCAGAAGGGAGCCAGGACTAGGAGCAAGGGCAAGGGTAAGGGTTGCTCACCGAAACGGAGCGGTTCGCCAACAGCCGTACGGGGCTTATACCGCGAACTAGAATAAGGACGAGCCGATTCACATGGGATAGAAGAAAGGACCAGATTATGACGTGCCAATCGGTGGGATGATTTCAATCAACGTTTTCCCGAGCTTTTTTTTTTTTTTTACCCTTGTCGTCGTCTACCACGACCCTCTGATACGTCGCCGAGCTTTTTACCCGTGTACAACACCCCCCCCCCCCCCCTCCCCCCCCTTCTTTTGCCTTCTTCTTCTTTTATCCTGCCGAGATTAACTTTCCTCGAAGATTCGATCCTGGAGAACGCGATGCACTTTTGGGAGCTTTTGGTAAGGGCAAAATCCTGGAAGATCTCGATTGAGGGTTTTTCAAGCTCGTCTTCTTTCACCTTTTAAGTATCGTGCAAAATAAGGGTAGTACATACATCTCGTTATGGAAAGTCAAAAGTTGGTGGTAGTCAAGAGTGGCGGGGTGCCCTTCGTCCTGGGCAATTAGGATGGCCAGTAGTCAGTCAGCCAGTCAACGATAATGGAAAGAGAAAAGAGAAAAGCGGGGTAAGAATTGTCTCGCGAGAACAAACAGTGCTTTTGCCCAGACAAGGTATTTATAATATGACAATAAAGCTTTGGGAAAACTGGTACCATCGGATATCACGACGTTTGAAAATTAACTACGGTACGGGAATATCCCGACGTGAATAGGATCGGAATGAGAGTAAAGAGATGGATAAGAAGAAGAAGAAGAAGAAGAAGAAGAAGACGAAGAAGAACGCGGGGATGAAGCGTCGGGGTTAATTGACCATGAACAGATTTTCCTACCCCGAGATACAAAAACAAGCTTTGATACAATTCTCGCTAAGCAGCAACACCCTCTGGTGCTCCTTTCGAACTCCAATGCCAATTAATTAGTCAGTTTCGCACTCTGCCGGGATGGAAATCGGACGGTGAAAAGATGAGACGAACAGGGGTAGAAAAAAAAAACAAAAAAAAAAAAAAACAGAAACGCTGTACACATCGTCGGCACTCGCTTTGATTACCGATCGCAGGATATGGCGTATATTTTGCAAACGCGAGAGGGGGGGAGGGGGGGGGGGCAGTTTGTTCAGGGCACGTGCAGTTTACCTGATAAAATGACAAAATAAAAGCTCAAAAGCAGTTGGAACGTGGGGGGGGGGGGAGGGGGGGGGGGGGGGGGGGGGGTTGAGACGTCGCGAAAGTGTCTCCAGACGAATATATCGACCGTGTTGGTCGGAGCTTTGATGTGATCAACATCCGGCATCGTCCAAGGTCCGAAGGGTGACCCCCGGAAATCGTTTTTATACGTCGTCAAACACAGAAGTTGCTTCGACCAGGGCCGGAAGAGCCCTTGGACGAGGAGGATAGCTCGGTTCAGAGATGAAACGCAGCTGATCCAGGATCAGGTAATTCCTCCAGGATGGCCTTTCCCCTTTCCGGATTCGAACAAATCAACCTCTCGCCCTCCCCCCCCTCCCCTCCCCCTCCCCTTCCCTTTTCGCCTCAATCCGTACCCACTACCCTCGATAAATTATTACCTCTTCAAGCTAAGCCCCTAAATTATTGATCCCGTCAAAGTAGGTACCCCGAGTTCCCTCTCCCCTTTCTCGTCCTTATAACATCTCAAAAGTCACCGCGAAAGCTTATGCGAGCTTTTTTTTTTTGTTTTTTTTTTTAAGCAAAAATTTTGATCCCTGCAGCGTTTGCGCGATTGACGATGCTTGATCGGCTTTTGACCAGGTCACGAGGACAGGATATCTTGAGACGCCCGTGAAGATATTAGTCCGATGGAAGGAGCTGCATGGAGAATGTAAGGAGGGCCAGAGATCCGTGAAAGTTTACGGTCAGATCTGAATTCCATGGGCATTTATACCCAATTACGAGAAAGGGTCTTAGTTAGCAGTTAGTGTCTCTTCCTCAATTTAGGTTAATTAAACCTCAAGACTCCGAGAGAAAGCTCTAGGCTACCCCTATATATATATATATATGGTATATACGCTACTTTCCCAGTGCGTTATACGATCTTACATTGGCGCTCGATGTTCCTTCTCCTTTACATGCAGGTATCCAAGGATTCGGATATCCTGTTGATCCTTTTTCAAAGCTCGAACTTTGGAACTTGTGAAAAAATTTTTTACACTCGTTTCGGGTATTATAGCTAAAAAGATCACCGTTTGCTCGTTGGATTCAGCTTGTAATTATCTGCTATGCCACTATACTTTTTAGATTTTCAATATCGCGAAATTTTTGCAAATTGCATTCTTAGAACCAAAGAATTTTGCAAACGAGTTTTTCGCTATAAAAAAACTGACCTCTTCTTTTTGTTTGCTTCTGCAAACGTTTTCACGGAAACAGAAATCTCAAAGTTTCATTCCCGAGGAAGTTTTTATCTACTAGACCCGAGGTCATGTAATTTCCAATGAATCTTCAACCGGTATAGATTGAGTAGATTCAGTAGCGTAAAGCTGCAATTAGCTCATGCACCTAACCAATTGTACTAATATGAGCAAACGAGCAAATAGATAAATAGATAAATAATAGAAATACACTCTGGAGTTGCCCTTTCGTATAACTTTATCATTATTTGGAAACTAGGTAACTTTGTCGCTGACAAAGCTCAACCAAAGCTCACCCGTCATAAATTCCTGCAGTTTTCTATTTTCCTAGCAGAATAGTAAGTGCACCAAAAAAAAAAAAAGGATAAAAATGAAAAGAAAAGGAAAAGGGGTGCACTTTGGTTCGTAAATAGTTACATTAGGAATTGAATAACAGTATCAGTTAGTTTGGGGTATTTTCTTCCCTTTTCCGTATCTCGGTGTCTTTTTTTTGTTTTTTTTTTTTTTTTTTTTTTTGCTTTTTGCTTCTTTTTTGGAACAAGAGATCTTCCGAGTGGGTGGAACGTAGAAGTTGGTATAAGTCAGCGATTGGAAGTGACGTAGGATCTGAATTATCGACCAGATCCGCGTAGAGTTTCGTGCAGGACTTGGGGTTCGTCCTCTTCGTCCTTTTCCCCTGTATAGTTATATGGGCTATATGAGAAAGAGAGAGCTAGGAGAAAAGAGGAGTAAAACTCTAGGATATCCCGAATAGCAAGTAGCTGTTCGAGGAGATATCTATAGCGATGGGGATTCCCTCGTTGAAATCGAACCCAACACCAAAGAAATTGACGAAAGTCGACGGCGCGTGCCTCCATGAGCCTCTTCTTCTTCTTCTTCTTCCTCCTCTTCTTATTTTATTTTTTTTTTTTTCTCTTCATCTCTCGCCCTAGCAGCCACCAGCTACTACCTGAAACTTTTTACATTATCCCCCGTCTTCGTCCGCAACTTATAAACACCAAGTGGACTGACTGACTGCCCACGGTAGAGATTTACCTCTTTTGCCAGGATGAGAGAAGAAAGGAATGGAAGAAATCAAACTTTCGCTACGTATACCATAGAACGTACGAAAAATTTTCTCTTCGGACAATGGGGCGAAGAGAGGCTCATTCAGAGATCAGCGATTGCGGTCAGTATCTCTCGGTCATGAGGAAAAATGATCCGGAGGACGCTGAACGTCTTCAGGAAAGTTGCTTCATCACCGTTTCTTTCCAGTTTTTTTTTTTCTTTTTTTTTCTTTTTATCTCCTCACTGACCGATACTTGAGTTAAGGGCGAAGCTCGTTTTTCGCTAGTTCGGAACTTAAGGTGTTCAGATTTTCACCTCATTTTAATTTTCTGGTGAAAGAGAAAAAGTCTTCTGGAAACACATAATTGGATTCTAAAAAAAACCCTTCCATGACGCCATGGTGGCAAATTTCGTGGACATGTGCGGAAAATGTTAACGCAAATTGCAGCACCCTCAATTGCAGGGATGTTTTTTTTTTTCTTTCTATCCGTGTAGAAACTTATAGAGCTTTTAAAAAGCTCGTACTTCGAGATCTGACGGTGCCCCTCGACTGTATTTTTCTGTCGTTCACAGGGTGTATAGGGTCTGGATAAACGTACGGATCCACCGAGGGGGTGAACGGGGAGGTTTCAGGCTTTTTTTTTCTTTTTTTTTTTCTTTTTTCTCTCCACGGAGGGAAATCTTGGTCGCGTAAGCAAATTATCCTTACGCTCTCAGCCAGGCTCGTCGACCGTCAAACCTTGTTTTTGCCGAGTCGGTGAGCAGCGCGTGTGAGGGATGGCATCCCCCCCCCCCCCCTGAAAACCAACATCGAACTTTGCCTAATGCCCATATCATCCCAAAACGAGTTTCTGCAGAAAATTTGCCCGATAGTGACCAGACCTTGTGAATTTTTATGGCTTTACTTTCGAACGGTCACCTTTGAGCTTTTTGGTCCCATCAGCTTAAAAATCTCAAGATCTGCAGAGAGAGAGAGGGAGGAAGGGAGGTTAGGATTGATCATTTGTATATTTTGAGCGGATTTCGTTGGCGAAATTTTCATGGGTAGTAAATAAGTTTAACCCTCGGTCGAAGTGGAGGGTGTCTCGCGAATTTGAACCGTGAGATAAAGAAGGAAGTGTTCGGTACAGGAACCCCAGTAATTTCAAGGTCATGGCATGGTTCAGGGTTCGACGAGTTTCAGATTAATTATACAAAGTTGGTATTTTCCCTACTCGAGGAAGCGAACAGCATAAGCTGCGGCTAGGCGGCAGGTTCGTAAAGCGTCAAATAAATGTGCTATATAATAATTTTAGGGTCGAAACAAGTTGTTCCTCAAGATCCGAGTCGGGTGGTGGTGTGCTTTTTATTCCACCCCTTTATTTTTTAATATTTCATGCAAATATCCGCCTGCCTTACTCAAGACACGAGCCAGAGCTTTTGGAATTGTAACAACCGTCGAGGTACTGCGGGCCATGCCTGAAAGGCTAATTTTCTTAATCACTACTTCGCGTCTGTCTATGAACCAAGTTTTCTACTTTTATCCCTTTTTGTCGAGTCGTATTATGATAACCCTTTCGAGTCAAATACCCGCAAGGGGCATTTGGTATATCAAAAAAGCTCCGAGTGGCCGAGGACCACTTTGCCAAAGTTTACCAAAGCATTGAGCTTCCGGTTGATAATCTTGATTAATCATGGAGTCGATTTTTATCTCATCGTTTAATACAGTTTTTTAAATAACTCGAAAACCACCAAACCGATCGAATCGAAAATTGGAGCAGTTTTGAGCTGTGAAAAACCGCATCGATTGAGATCAGAATCGTTGAAATCCATTTCCACGTTCTCGAGTTATCGTTGGAGAAAAAGATTGATTTTGACATGGACTCGATTTTTCTCTCTCATATCATTTCATACAGTTTTTCGAATAACTCGAAAACTACCAAACCGATCATATCGAAACTTCCAGCAGTTTCGAGCTGTGAAAGCGCGCATCGATCGAGATCAGAATCGTTGAAATCCATTACCCAGTTCTCGAGTTATCGTTGAGGGGGAAAAAAAATCATTTTTCCCCGGACTTTGGAAGGTGGAGCTTTGGTGAAAGATCTGTTTGATTGGAATAACTCGTTTGTTTCGGGATGTGAAGGTAGAAAACATCGGTTGCCTCTATGCGTATGGAGTAGATAGACGGGGGGGTGGTACCGACAGGATGAATTTTGCAACGACGCTATTCATAAGTGAATGAATATACATGCGAGCTCCATATCTGGTTTCCCATGTATGTATGTATGGATTTCCCGGGACTTGCCCTGCAGAAGAACTTCCAGATGCACTCTATGAAATTAAGCCAAAGTATACCCGATGAATAAATATGAGGATATGTTTTGAGGATGAAGTCAGGGAATAGGAAGTGCGGAAGGAGTTACGACGTAACGTATGACAATAATTTCGAGTCAGCGATATATTCGAATGTGGAAAAAAAAAGAAAAAAAAAAAAACCATAGCAGAAAAACATGCCCACGAATTACTACGCCGGAGGCTGTTGAAATTTCTGTACCCCAAGGACGAAGAGGAGAAAATCCCGGAAGTTTCGATCCTGGTAATTAACTAGAATGATCATTACGAGACGGAATGATATTTTGACTCACTAATGACGAGCTAACTCCACCGTTCTCTGTCATTATTAATTGAGAATTTTCTCATCCTGCAGGGCTGATTCGATATCCAGTTTAGGGCATGTACATCCTGAACCTCGACGTTTAAAAGCTTCCGGATCAAGGACAACGACGAACTTTCCCAGTCCTCAAACTCACCCCCCCCCCCCTCCCTCGATTCTTGAGTGGTAATAATTTTCAATTCCATCATCTTGGGACGGAGTTACCGACCGCAAAGTGTATTTGCTTTCCACTCATTTCGTAAAATGTATTTTAAACTTACCGCGGTGAGTAAGGCAGGCTCATTCGTTCATTCGCTCATTCGGGATGGATATATAGGTTGGTCCGCCCTTTCGTCGAGGGTATAAGTAGCCTGGATACATCCCTAAAAGAAAGAGAGAGAGAGAGAGAGAGAGAAAGAGAAAGAGAAAAAAGCAGTGGTTTGGCGAAAGATTTCAGCGAAATTAAATTGGAAGGATCTTTCGTCCTGATCTTCAGGATCCGATATACGTTCCACTTTCACAACCGAGCCCGCAACTTTCTTCAAAATGACTTATGCCGAGACGGTTCCTAGACATTAACCATATATAATTAATGAACCTGCGATACACGTGAAAATTGCATTCTGAATAATTCGCAATCCTGCAAGCTTCGCTGAACGGTAATGAACACTTTGCTGAAGAAAACAGCCCTTAAGGGGAGCAGTATGTCACGGTTGAAAAAATTCAACATAGTCCAAAATCAATTTCTATCATCACCAAAGTTCATTTTGTTTCATTTCACTTGAAAACGGTTGCTGTACGAATTCAGGCACACCGTAAATCCGATTCGTCTTATCTATGAGCAAGATTCGAAGGAATACAGGCCGTTACTAATTGCACGAGGGAAATTGGTAAATCAAATTTTTAGGCTGAGTTATTTGAAAATAAGTGGAAGAGAAATGTTCGATTTTCGGAAAATTGGCTATATCTTCTATGATAATTTTTTAAATTCAATTTCCTTCGTTCAATTTATGACGTCACGTTTTCCGAACAATTCCAATCCTGAGAAAGTAAAATCGGACCTGTAGGTATGCCTCGATTCATGAAGCGACTGATTTTTAGTAGTGACATTGATTATTATGATGTAAAATGAACTTTGGTAAAGAAATAAATTGTTTTTTGACCACCAGATTTTGTCTTGAAAAAATTTTGACAACCATTTGCTATGACTTGACGGTTTGAACCAAGTGCCGTCGTGCAACGCCGAATTAACTTTACGGTTCATGGACATGACGGTATCGGACACGAAAGGGAAGGAGATAAAAAAAAAAAAGTGGCGAACGGGTTTGCTTTGGCATTGTCCTACTGCAGCTTTCGACTATACGCTTTCATAGCGCGAATAAAGAGACTGTCGTTTACCGGTCAGCACCCGTTCATGGCGATTGGTCCTTTGATGTGAAAAGCGAATGGTTCGTGGGACCATTAAAGCCCAGAATTGAAACTCGATCGAATTTGATACAGCGCTAGGTTCATTCGTTCAAACGCTGTCCAGTAGCCCCAGTAGAATGCTACCGATATGCACAAAAATTTTTTTTTTTTCCCCTATTTGCACAACCGGATCGTTTTAGAACCAGGAACTTGCCACTCGGAGCTTAAACCAGTCTAATTCGAAAAAAAGAAAGAGAGACAGAGAGGGGGGGCTAATCCGTGCGACACATCCTCATGCGGATGACCATCAGGAAGAATGGTAAAAGTACCGGGAGATTTTCCCTTCTATTTTTGCATCCCAGATGCTGGAGCAGGTGAATGGTGAAAGGTGAACTCGCCTTCCATCATAACGCGTGCGGTATCGATTATTGATAGAGTTGGTTGCTTGGTTGGTTCGTTCGTTCGTTCGTTCGTTCGTTCGTTGGTTCGTTCGATGGAAAAGCCTTTGGCAGTGTGTTGGCCGCCCGTGTACTCGAGAATGAAAGAGCTACGTCCATTGTGCCCAGCTTGGGGGGAGGAGGGGGGGGGGGGGGGGAGGAGACACAATGCCTTTTTGTACGTGTTTTCGATGTATTTTTCTATACCTACCTATGTGCCTACCCAACTCCCATGTACATACCTACCAGACTTTCGATACTGGCGCAAGTCTAGCTACTGCTAGCTACTGCTGCTGCACGTTATTACAAGGATATCGATTCCGTTTCCAACCCGTCGCGTCGTCGTCCTCTGTGCCTAAAGTGGCCCACCATTTTTTCCCTTTTTTTTTTTACAACATTTTTTTTCATCTTCTTCTTCTTCTTTTTTTTTTCCTCTTTTGCCCTCTAAACCTCCTCGCCGGGGACTAGATTCTTTATTTTTCTATTCAAGCTTCGTTTGGAGAAGAACGTCAAACCGCTGTTGAACCTGTTTTCATATTTTTGCCAGATTCCCGAGATCAAACTTAATCCTTAGAATTTACTCCCCTGAGTAAAAACTAACAGATAATTAATATATTCTTTCGATAATGAAACCCTATTTTACTCTCTCTGCGGTCAAATCAATTCCATAGAAAATCAGGAGAGAGGTAAAGAAAATAAAAAAAAAAAATAAAAAAAAAATTAGGAAATCATCGATGGCCAGGACCCTCGAGAGAGCAAAGGGAGAGAGAGAGAGAGAGAGAGAGAGGGGGAAAAAAACCAGTGGGTCAAAAATTTAATCAGCGATGTAAACATTTGCAAACATCGAAGGTTTGCTGTATAGGATAAGCGTGAGAAGGGGATTAAAGCTCGGTGTGAGTCGTTCTGGGAGTGGAAATTTGGTCATAGGAGTGAAAAAAAAAAGCTCGATCGTGTTTCTTTAAAGCCTATTTGACTCTTCTGAAGTGAGGGGTGGCCATGGCCGAGGATTGGCTCTTAAGGGTAGAAAAAAATAAAATAAAATAAAATCTGATCGGAAGAACTCGACGGTGACCAATCAGTGAAAACGACTCGATTCGGTAGCTATATAGCCTGGGGCATCATGCGATTTGGAAGTAGTTCTGGACTCCAGAAGGAATCGGTTCACCGGCGTTTCAGTTCAGATCTAGATCCTGATCACGTATCAGTATCCAGTCGTGCGTTAGCTGACCATAGATGTCCGGCCTGGTCTTGCCGCGGTAAAGGCAAACAAAGAATAGAAGAAAACCGGCCTTGGGTATAGTAACTTGTTACAGAAAATTCTATCACTGTGTGTCACGACGACGATTGGAACGAGTATTTTACTCCGTTTCTTTGTTTCTTTTATTCTTTACTATTATATACTGATCGTTGTTCTAGTCAAGACCGTGGAAAAGGTTAGATTTTTCGAGGTTGCCTAAAGGCCGTGAAACGAATTCCAAAAAAAAAAGATAATATCACTGGGAACGTACTGCAGGACTATACCGAACGTAATGGGACTGGGAATTCTTTCATATGTATGCAACTCTGCATGTCGTGATCAATCTTCTGATTCAATTTCATTGATGTTTCAGACGTGACCGTGATACCGTTGCAGCCAGTGAATGCTGAAGCTGGTGGTAACATATCGCTAGCCTGTCCAGGTGTCACTGAGCAATCGCTTGTCCTAATGTTGGAATGGCGAGCAAATGGCGCCAGGATTCTTGAGTACAGTAGCAGCAGTACAACAGTTTGGAAACATCGAAACAGAGTGTCACTAGCCGCTGACACATTTGCCCTATTCTTTCATCCAGTAACTTCAGTCGACAGTGGAGAGTACTACTGTCTCGTCAACAACCGTCCAATGCCTGAGGCCATCGTCAAACTCATGGTTCAAGGTAAGTCTCAAAAACTTTGTAATTGCCATCAACTCATGGCATTTTTACTCTTTAAACCCTTGTCAACATTACCTCGTGTCGTCCTCACACGACCACTGCAGGCTTTTCTTTCATCATCCGTTTCCACCGTGTATCTAATGTCACCAGTGCATCGATCAGCGATGTCACTGCTGAAGCAATTGGAAAGCAAACTCGAGAATAACACATGATGATAATGATGATGATGATGATGATGATTTCGAAAAAGCTACTATTGAGGATCATGTCTGAGTTTCGTGAAGTTCTTTTCGTCCAGTAGCAATTGCTCTGGACTCCTGGCATTTTAATTCTTTAAACCTTTGTGAACATGCCTCGAACTCGTGCTCACAGGACTACTGGGTTTCTTTTCATTATCTTTTCTCACAGTGTGTCAAAAGTCACGCTTACATTGATCAACGATATCACTGCGGAAGTAATTGGAAAGTAAACTTTAGAGGAATAGGTAGATGATAATGATTTGGAAAGAGATCATCTTGAGGATCCTGAATTCCAGGGAGTTTTTCCTCGAGTGTGAGACCAGGTAGTTTGGCATGGGATCTGAGAGTTTGCAAATTACATGGTAATTAGCTTATTACACCGAGTATGGTGAGATGGTAAACTGCTGGTGCAGCTTTGGCAGCTGCAGTTAGATACTGGGGAAAACAGTTTGGCTTTTGAGAGATAACCGAGTAGGTATGTGGCGTAACTGATGTGAGTATTGCGGAGATTATTCGCCAAGGTAGTATAGGCGGGTACGAATCTCTCTACGATATTGTTTGCGGTGAAGAAACGCCTCAGCACGCGCCACTCCTGTAGAATTCTCAGAAATCGAGAGTGATCCTCGTATTTTAATAGAGAGACAGACACCGTGGCCGACTCTTAAACGGAATATCCGAGCCAGAACCATAACGAGAACCATAACGAGAACCAAAACCAGAACCAGAACCAGAACCAGAACCAGAACCAGAAACAGAACCAGACTGAAGATCAGAGGAAGAAGAACAACCCGGGGTTTTTCATTGTTTGGACGATATCAAGGGCATCCGTACCCGTTCAAAGGGTTGAATTTTCTCTCTGGCAAAGGGATCCCAACAAGACTTCCCAAAACTAAAACCAGCTCCTAATTATCTCCAACGAACTTCTGACGAATGAAATTATTCCCGACTTCCAGTTTCTCTCAGGGATTCATTCTCTTCGTTTGTTCACTCGCTTCGGAATGTTATTTTACTGTTGTTAATCGTGCATTAGAAAGTTCTCAGTTCTTTCCACCCTTTCCAGACCCTTTCGAAAAGCTAAATCCATTCTCCGGGCGGTTGAAGACTTGTTAATAATAAATAAAGCGAAATTAAAAGCGCGCGGTCTCCGACTTTCGACCGCAGGACTAATTGCTGGATTACGAGCTTGCGATGATAAAGAAGAAAAAAAAAACAGTAAAAAAATCGCGGGAAAGTTTAAGAGTCTTCCTTATTGATTATCTCCGAGTATAAATAACCGTTCAATTTCTATGGGAAATTTTACTGAACTGGTCTTTTTTTTTCTTTTCTTTGTCACGATCAAGGACATAGAACGGGAATACTTTTACTTCCTTTGACTAATACCACTATCAGCTGTTGGTCGGTTTGGTTTAATTATTATCAAATTACTGTAAAGAAAAGAAACTTTAGCCTCTTTTTTTTTTTTTTTTTTGTTTTTTTTTTTTACTTTTCTCTGCGTAGTCAGCTAAGGATTCTGCCACCGCTGCTGACTGAGAATCCAACGAAAAACTTTCTTCTTCAGATGTCTCGATTAACTCGAGGAACTTTTTCTTTCTATACTCTTTTTCTTATTTTACTTCCCGAACTCCGAGTCGAAGATTAACTAGCATTGTACTTACTGACTAAACCAGCTGCCCACGGGTACTTATAGTATTCGTTGAAAAACTATATAAGATATATATATCCGGGTTAATTATTATCCGATTAGTTTATTTCTTATCGTGCCTGATAGGATCCTTTCAAATAGGCTCGAGATAAAAACGATAAATTTCCAATCGAGTAGGCATCCGTCTTGATTTGATCCATAAAAAAAAAAAAAAAAAAAAAAAAAAAAAGGCGAGGGTTTGGCTCCTCCAGCATTCGTGTTTCACGATATTTCGAGGATATCTGATATCCGGAAGAGGATGCTGTTGAAAAATGGTAATATCACAACTGTTCATACTTTCCATTGTTGCTCGAGTCATCGAAAGATATCAAGTCGGCTGAAAAAGGAATAAAGAATGAAATAAAAAAAAAAAGAGGAGAAAAAATAAAAAAATAAAATAAAATAAGATATGTCGAGAATGGAACGGGGGGGCAGGTCCTCGACTTGAGTCGTCTAAAAATCTTTCGGTCCGTCGCCATTTCTTCGAAGGGAGCTGAGGCTTCGCCCTCTCGCACTCCCTTCTGTCTTTTCTTTTTTTTTTTTCTTCCTTTTTTTTTTCTTCTACTTCTTCTTCTTCTTTTGCTTCTCGTTCGGTGTAGAGTGGATCGCAGGGCATGAAACCTTTTCGAGTTCTCAAGCCCCTTTCGTCTTTCTCTTACCCTTATTTTCCAGCATCCCTTAGCCTTTTCCCTTTTACCCGTCACTTTTCCTTACCAAAAGATTCAATCTCAGCTGACTTTCGCGACCACGATTCTGTGTAACTCTTGAGTTGGTCGGGTGAAATGTTTTTCTCTACCTCGCCGGTTCCTTAAAAAGCTGAGATTTTGTTTTCTCGACGTGTATAACTCGATCCTGAAATCAAAATTCATGTTATCATCTGGAAATTTTTTTGACTTCCTAATTATATCTGCAAGTTTTTGCGGAAAATTTTATGGGAATTCCGATTTCTGATTCCACGAGAAAATTTCTGATTTAACCAGACCGACGCCGATGTGAAATCAGATCCGCTTTGGCCCCCTGGCATATACGGAAAATCCGGAAAGAATTGACGGATTTTAAGTTTTACCTGAAAGCTCGTGTTTCCCCAGATATTTATTTCGTTGGTAGAAAATGTAAGGGGGATAAATCCGTGTGCGGAATGTATCTACACGAGTGGTACCGTATCGACATAGTTCCTCCATTCCGGTAGGTGCTATCTTCATCTCGTGTTCGAAGGATACCTAGAGGCATTCGATGGATACACGTCTAGGCAGCTTTCCATCTAGTTCTCACGTTTTGACATCACTACCTCTTTCCGGCAGGTAGTACCTGGTTTATATATTGGCAAAAGGAAGAATCAGAATCAGAAAATAAGAAAAAGGAAAAAGATAGGGAATTGGCTGGCTCTTCGAACGTCACCAACGAAGGCGCATCTAACCTCCCCGCTGTATGCGGGCGAAACTTTTTTACGCTTTTCTTTTATCGATCCACCGTAAATTTACCATCGAAGCTTTTTAATTGCAGATTAAACTGCCGACAGTTTCCCAGACGAGAAAGGATCACGTCCGCGAAAGGATATCTGGACATTGACAGGCCGGGATAGAAAGGGTGGAAAAAAAAACAAAAAAAAAAAAAAAAAAACTCTTCCAGAGTTTTCCCGCCGGGGGTAATCGATCCCGGTAATTAACGCTTCTTGTAGTCCTCGTTTAAAGGACACACATTCCTGTTTTTCATCCTTGCGAACGATCCGACGAGAAAATCACCGTCCTGAAGCATCTTTGGGATCGCTTTTTTCCGATAGGGTAGGCTGAAATTATTGAGGGAGTAAATTTCACTAGTCGTTTATGACGCGAAAGCTTTCTCCAGACAACGGAAAAAGATAGACGACGAACAGAGAGATAGAGACTAAGACCAACGCGCGGGTCCTCTGTCGGATGAGTTTTTTTGGTGACAGCGGTGGGATAAGCGGGAGTGAGTAGGAGAGTCTCGGCTCCCCGAAAGTCTGGAAGGCTCGGATCTCTTTGGAAATGTAAACGAAACGAATTCCTTTGTCCGCGGTAAAATTCCCGAGATGAAATTGTTCGTTCAAGACAAACAGAGTCGCTGAAGAAACGGTGGCGACCGAAGACGAGAAACCCGAATGAAAATAAGGTTAAACGCGCGAAACGCGATCTGCGGGAGATTTTCGGTCTGGCTAAATTTGTTCAAGAATCGACTTGATCCCGATAAAAAAGAGGGGGAGGGGGGGGGGGGGGGGGACAAACAAAAAAAAACAACGGGAAGTAAGAAAAAGAAGAAAAAAAAGAAGAGAAAAAATTCTCATAACTTTGCACAAAACGTTTATTCCCCTTGAGGGACGGCTGGGTCGTTCGCGGGCTGCAGTCTCAAATGGAAATCCATCCTTGACTGGCTGAACTCCGCGTCCTGTGCTCGCTAGCAAGGATCAGGACGAATTTCAATCAGTCCAAATATTGAACGACGACAATCAGCGTAACTTGATTTTGTACCGAAGATAAAAAGGAACGGACGATTTCAGCCCCGCAAAATTGTTAAATTTCGCTTTAAATTCTTGAGCATTTCCTTCGTCCTTTGAGAAGAGAAGTCTGTTGAGTTTAGAAAAATGAAACGCAGCGGAGGAATTAATGGATTTTTGTATTCCGTCTCATTTCTCGAATCCTGAACTGCGGCAATTCGGTCTAACGCGAATAGAAAGAAGAGAAAAAGGAAGAGAAGAAAAAAAAAAACGAAAAAAATAAAATAAAATAAAATAAAATAGGAGAATGAAAACGCAGGACGTTTAGTTTGGAGGGTTTGGAAATTCGGATCGTCCTGGTGATGCGGGAAAATCGCATCGGCTATTCCGCCCACGTAGAGGGTCCCAGCGGTAACCAATATCCCCGCTATGTCAACCATTAAAATGAATATTTCTGAAATCCTCGTATCTCGCCGGGTTCTTTTTCCACGTTCTTCTTTCGGCTTCTGTCTTTCACTATCTAGCTCACTTCCACTCACGGCCATCTTTCCTGACACGTTCCGGATATCAGACGGCGTTACATTTTTCTTATTTCCTTGCTGCGCTCGCTAGTTCCTTCCAGGGTTCACAGAGATTCAGACGGGTATAAGTTAAAAATAAAAAAAAAAAAAAATAAAAATGAAATTTAACAGGGCGTTCTTTACTCCGTGACTAAATTCCTACTTAAAAATTCAAAATCCGGCCAACTTACCCCCCTCTCAAAAAATTCATTTCTTTTCATATTTCCGCTTTCGACTTTTGAACATATCCGCATCTCCCGCCGCAGAAGACACAATAAAGAGTCTTGGGTTGTTTTTTTTTTTTTTTTTTTTTCAAATTTCCATCAGTCGAACTCCCAAGACGGATAACTAGGTTTACCTTTCAAGTGTAGGTACATATATATATATATATATATATATATCTATGTATATGCATACAGGTATAAGATCTTTCTAGTCGGCGTTCTTCCTCGAGGAAAACGAACTGCTTCAGGGGGTTTGTACCGGATATATTTTGACGTACCTTGTCAAAGGACCACATTTATTGGAAATCCAACGAAACAAATTGGATTCTTTGATTTGCAGATACCGGTACTAAGGGCGGAAGATAATCCCTTTCGATATATGGATTGGTACTCTTTACGCTCTGCTCAGCCCCCCTTTCCCCCTCAAATATTGTCTACAGATATATAAATTGGATTGGTTGATAAAGCGGCGAACGAAAAAACAAATGAAAAATCTACGAGTGCTTTTCGTTCCAATTCATCGTATGATTTTTTCCTTTTCGGATGAGGAGGGGGGGGGGGAGGGGGGGGGAGGGGGGGGGGTCGTTCGGTTTATCGTGTACAAACTTTTATCGTTCGGCTTGCGTTGATCGATGTATTTGCAATTAGTAATTGCAGGCCCCCCCCCCCCCCCCCCCCTCGCGTGTTGAATTAGCCAATGGTAAAAGAGGAATAGAAAAAAAAAAAAAAAAAAAATCACCGCACGCAGTTTGTGCCCCCGTCGAAAGCTGCCCAGCTTTTATTTTTCGTATATTTTTTTCCTCCCGAAACTTTTTTTGTCTGTTTTTTTTGTTTTTTTTCCAACCATTCGCCGTTCACCGACTTCCACCCAAGGTGGTCTATACACAAGCTGAGCAACGTAGAGAGTAGCGGGGTAATCGAATTAGTGAGTATTGGATTTCGTTCAGAATATTAATGCCCGCTTTTCCTCGAGGAGACTTTTTAAAGGGTATCGATGTAAAGCGATCATTTAGTAGGCGGGGGTTCGTGCGGTATATTGCTATGATATGGTATGGGGTTTGGAAATTTTGCGGTAAATTATAAACGGAGATGAATTTCTACATAGATATATATATATATATTATAGTGCTTTTTGGCACCGAAACATGAATGGGGGAAAAAAAATAAAATTTCAGAACCCATATGAACTATCTGGACAATTGTTTTTTCTTGAAAAATTTTCCAGTGTGAAGCGTTTTGAATTTCATTTTCTACCCCAATTTTTTTTTTGTCTTTTTTTTTTTTTTTTTTTTTTTTGTAGCTATTAGCCAAATGACGTTCACCCCCTTGGAGAATGGGGATGTGTTTCTGTATGTATACCGCAGTGTCTAACGAGACTGAATCCACTAGAACCAACGCCGTGGCACACACCATATACCACCCTTTTCGTTGCAGCTTAACGACGTCGGTACGTCGGGCGTCCCGACGTTCGAAATTAGAATGATTGAACGTGCGCCGAGAGAGAGAGAGAGAGAGAATTGTGAGAGAGGGTGAAGGATAAAGAGGGGTGAAAGAGGGAGGGAGGGAGGGAAGAGACTTGGCTACAAATTGCTTGCATTCATTCATGCGGACTATCCTGCAAAGGATAACCCAGAAATCTCGGTTCGTTAGAGCGACCTAGTGAACGACTCGGAATCACAGCCACGGCAAGCGGGTATTCCGTGTGTGCTTTCAACTTAAAAAAAAAAAAAAACGAACAAGGTAAGAGGATAGAAGGAATACGGTAAATACAAAGAAAGAAAAAAAGAAAAAAAAAAAAAAAAAAGTATCAAGTCTCTCGTCGTTTTCGTTCAAATCTACCGCTGCGGTGCAGATGACTTTGTGTTAATCATGTTTGTTCATTTTGATATACATATATATATACATATACATCTTTTCAATTTACAGCTATAACCGGCAGTTGTAGGTAATTCGATTAATCACCGAGTCTAAACGAGCTTTTTTATCAATTCAAAAGTTGCCGATTTTATTTGGACAAGGTGAACGGAAAATAATCAATTTATCATACTGATTACCATGTTTCGCTTATTTTACACTTATCACAAAAATTTCGGTTTTATCATAGATTCGAAAACTGACGGACTGATCGAATCTAAAATCTAATCGGTTATGATGTACGAAAAACTCCCGTCGATTGTGGGACCAGAACATTCGATTCTGAGATATCGACGATTAGAAAAAAAATAAAATAAAAAATCTATGAGGTTCATCCAAAAATGCTCTGAAGTAATTCTCTGAATTTCTAAGGTGGGGATTTGGCGAAACATATATCTTCTATTTCCGGGTATAATCGAAATAGTTTGTCTGTTCAAAAGATTGGAAGACTGAAGAATTTTTCGATCGTTTCCATAATTTTTTGTTTCATCAATTTTATTGGTTTTTTTTCATTCGATAACATCGTAATACCGCGATGAGAGAAAATTCTAGGAGAAAAAAAAAAAAAAAAAAAAAAAAAACTAGGCCAGGACGAAGGATGAAAAACTGTTTGAAAATCGTTAAAAGCAACCCTTGAGATAATCCAAAATCAGCTGGTGGCCATCGCCGTTGCATATCGAGGATCGATCAGGATCAAGGATCCGAGGATCGAGGATCGAGGATCGAAATCGAACGTATAGGAATTTTGGCCCAGGAAAAAAGGGGACAGGAATTTGAAAAGAGCTTCGCGTCGCGTCTCTACGGCAGTTAATCTTTCTGGGGGTTTCGAACAATCCCTGGGACCCCGTTATCAGCGGGTTGACGTCATTCGTTCCCCGACTACAGCACCGGGGCGCAAGAGAGCCGAGGTCGACAATTTTTATTGGTCGTTGGCTTGTCTCTGAAAAAAAAAAGAACGGAAAGAAAAAAGAGGCAAATATAAAAGGGGGGAGAAAAAAAAAAAGAAAGAAGAAGAAGGAAAAAAAAAAACACAGAGAAAGAGATGAAAAAATTCACCGTAAATTAAGGGTTTAATTTGATTAATGTCACGGACCTGTCTTGAGGGTGCAATCAATTAGAGAATCCCTTCGAGAAGACGCCTAGCCCCAATTCTCATCGACTCTTCAACTCCCGATCTATTCCACCTCAATTTTGTTCCTCTAACATTTGGGAAGCCCTAAATTATTTCATCCAGTCGATTCGCGGAGAGATTTGTTTTGTGGAAGAAAAAGAATATCCTCAACTTTTTAAGAAACGTATGAATAATTTAGTGGATAAAAATCAATCAGTCAATTTACTTTTGTATTATGAATCGAACGTGAACGTTATTCCTGCGAAAAAATAAGGGAAAACAAATTCTAAGGGAAGAAAATGAATTTCGTAATTTTTTTTTTGTTTTTTTTCCTTTCTTTGGTATGAAAGGTGGAAAGAAGATGTCCTTAATCGGCGTCCCGCAGGAGTTGAGAAGGACGATCTGAAATTAGTTAAAAAAAAAAGTTAAATAAATAAACTTTTACGAATTAAATCGAATTGAATTCATCTGTACGTATTTTGGTTAGAAATAAATTGCGGGGGTTGGTTTCGGTTGTGCAGATCCTGCAATCCTGTTGGGGGGGACGCGCAGGATACTATATTAAATTTATTTCTGCGTGGGTAGGAAGGCGAGTTGCTCTGAGGAAATCCATCAAATTTTCTTGCTTATCCGATTTTCACAAGCAACCAAGTGAATCCAACGCACTGGACGAAGGACGAACAACACCCTACCCAGCTACCAGCAACGGGGGCTGGTCAGAGGGATTTAAATTTATAAAAAGATGGAATTCACTCTTTCGTCGAAGACGGTCCCCGCTCACTGCAAGATTTACTCGTCATAAAAAAAAAAAAAAAGATGAAATGCGACTATAAGCGAGACTGAATTTAATACCAGGAAGGAATTCTCAGAGAATATATTATTCTTCTCTTTTTTGCACGATTTTCAAAGCGTCATTACTCTCCATTCCAGATATACTGAATTCGAATGAATATATCCCACCTTATCGCGAAGCTAAAGAAAAGTTTTTCATTCCCAGAATCTTTCAGTCTCCAGAAAATATCTCCTTTTATAATTACAAGTCGATCTGTCAACGTGACAACTATCAAACTCGGTATAATAATTATCAGGGGGTATCAGCAGCTGTTCGAGTAATTACCGGAATCCATCGATGTAAAAGTTATCTCTAGACTAGTCGTCATGGTACTCGTTTTAAAGCCCCGGAAACAAGCTTTCGTTTGAGCCCTGGTTCATTCTTGTAGTATATTTGGTTCAGGAGATATCAAGGGTTGGAGTAAATGCTATGAATTGATGTACCCGCCGAGGATGTAGCTTTCAATAAAACACGTTCAACATTAATTGTTGTTAGATTGAAATGGTGTCGAGCCGAAGTGCCTGGCGTTATTTGAATCGATAGATTTAGTCGAGTGTCATCCCCCGGCGGTAGGGAGTCGAATAGATAAAGGGAAGTAGAAGAAGAAAAAGAAGAAGAAGAAGAAGAAGAAACGAGGGTGTGAAAGAAAGAGAGAGACAGAGCAGAGAGCAAGGAGCAAGGAGAAGCCTACATTTCCTTGATCCTATTTTCTGAGGAAGCCGGTGAATCCTTGCGGCACTGAATTTACACTCAGGGGATGAATTCAATTGGTCGCTCTGCTCCGAAGACGCTTGTGTTACTGCGGAGCTGAGTTTACCCCTCAAACCCCGCACGAGGAGGGCTCACACTGTCGAGTACCCACCGGGTTGATAAATGCTCACCAGCCCGGCTAGCAAGATGAATGGACCGCCTGGTTTCTAGTGCGATGCCAATTTCTGTTTAAATTAATTAAAACCTAATTTCCTTTCGCCCCCCTCCCCCTTTCGGGGGTTGAAAATCGACGACCGCAACTTCCGATTCATTTTTAAACAGCCTGACTCCTGACCCATTCCGGATCCCCTCTTCGGCTTACAGACAATATGCGGCTGTTGTAAGCGTATTGCATGTACAACGGGACCGAATCGATTCCGGTATAATTGGAACGAGAAAAATGTGAATGAAGTCGCCTCACGCATGAGAAACTGTACGCTCTGGTGACCTAATCTTTTTGATTTACGTACGTTCATTCTCCCACACACGCTCGGTCCCGCCTTTCCTTGATACAAAAATCTCAATCTAACCAACGTTATATACTCTCGGCCTCTTAATTATATGCACGCTAACACCCTCGACGCACAAACCTCCGCCAGACTTCGGTGCACATCTTATAAAGAAACAAAGCTCTGATGCAGAATTTACTTCGCGGTTCATATCTTTCGAATGGAAAGTCTCACTGGTATGAACGAATGATCAAACGAAAGCTCGTTCAGAGACCTTTAATTTGAGTACCAACACGGCTAGGGTAAAACCACTTTCATGTCGGGTATCCATGATGGACTGTATGCTGAAGTGAGCTTTGCAGCAGCTGATATCTCGAGAACGATAAATGATACGAAGACGAGTGAGGGCTTAAACTAAAGAGTATTTTTTCGGCTCGAAGATGAGAATGAGACAAAAACTGAAAGAATTCTTTTGCATTCATGCCTGGTGGACTGGACTGGTCTCAGACTGAAATCGAAACAGTTGTGAATTTTTAGTGAAACGGTTAAAACAGCGAGGGGATAAAATTGGAAACGAGGTCTGGAAATAATGACGTAGAGAATAGCAGCCCTTGCCGAAATCGCGTAGTGCGTCGATTCGGTGTGAGAGGGCTGGATGGAATTACTCCGGTGTAATAGGAAGGCGAGATATGGTAATTTGTGTGGCGAATGTCCCGTGGGTACAGGACACAGAGCTGTAGCAACCATGGTAGGCACTATATTTCGTATCGATTCCCGTCGAGCTTGGTGTGTATCAGCGCAGGGTTGAAAGAGAGGGGCGTATCGTCATGCAGTGGGACAAACCGCACACTGGCTACCTATCACACCATCCCCTATATCCTATGTCCGTTCGGTTTTGACCAACCAGTCAGTCGCGTGGTGCTCTGTTAAAACTGACTAATGAGCCAGGAGTCGGATAAAGAACCGATTCCAGTCATGTTCCAGTAGGCGCACGCGACTGGTTGGAAGCACATCATGCCCAACCCTGATGGTCTTGGATCCCAAGGTACAGAAGTGGCTTGGGTTACCGACAGATAATGGGACGCGCCTTGAAAAATTGTACAGTTTCAAGATAATCTCGAGTTTAGATGACGCTCAGAAAGAGCTATAGGAGATATACAGGGTGAGTTTTCTCTAGGGTTCTGAGAGGGTGTGGCCTAAATTGGTTTAAGCTCCGCCTTCTTCTATTCATACTTGTTATTGTCACGAAAATATTCTCCATTCATGTAGAGATACCTTTATTTCCAAATCTACCTATTATTCCCGACGATCTAGATCAAGTCAACAAACAGTCTAATCGCATATTGTATTGGGATGATAGTGTAAGGAAAGTAACGACACTAACAATAAGTCTTAATAATATTCATTTATCCGGGTAGTATCAGATTAAGTGTTCCAACTGTGGTCACCTTCTGCATCGATACACACAATAAGTCTCCGTTAGAGCCAAGTAAACAATTATAACTGACAGTAGGCGAGGGATATTATTCCGATAATAATAAGTATGAATAGAAGAAGGCGGAGTCTCAACCAATTTAAGCCACACCCTCTCAGAACCCTGGAGAAAACTCACCCTGTATATACTTAATGAAGATGGTTCAGGGTTGGCACTATAAGACCCGAAGAGTCTAAGAATGGCGAGACGTTATTAGCAGTTAATATTGTAATTGAATCACGCGGTTCGTGGAACACCGTTGGCCTCAACGGTGGAATAACTGGGGATGGTATAGTGTGCCGGAAGTGCCGTTGCACCAGGCCAGGAAGGGTTCATCTATCCTTGTAGCTTTTCTAGAGCGAGCTGTAAGCCGTAGAGCTTAACGTTGGATATCTGGTGACCAACTAGGAGGTAAAAGCTCCTGGGGTAAAACGGGTGAATCCTTCTATTCCAAGGGCTGTTCATGGGATGCGGAAAATTCATCGGGGAATATACCGTAAGGGTGTACATTGCGGCTGGATGGATTACGCCAGTCGTGCGATAGGCGAGCGCATGGGATCGGTTCGGCATTCCGGCTCCTTTTATCTCTTCAAGACTTTTTAAACAGCCGAGATCCCCTAAAAGTCCTTCACTCTCTCTCTCTCTCTCTCTCTCTCTCTCTTTACCCGTCTTTGCAGACGCTATGCGTGCAGTAATATTACAGCTGAGAGAACGAGAGGATACTCGGTAAAGGTCCTACTACTAGGGAAAAGGCCTTCAATATTCGTCCGAGTGAACAGAAGACTCCCGCGTCGTTTTGGATTTTCGCTTTGATGCACGGGCCCTCGAGTACTCGACAGTCCTCGGATATATTCCTCCCTGTCTCATATCACTCGCATTCTTTTACCTCAAAATACGTTACAATCGTTATTCTCCTCTTTTCCACTGGATCCACCAAGGTCAGCTTTATGTCAGTCCGATCAAACGATATATTTTCCCTCGAGATCGCTTCCCTCGAAACCCTTGTGTCCTGTAATCAAGAGACAGTCCCCGGCACCAGTGACCCAACGGTATCAGTCCAAGTGTCTACAGCCTTGTCCTTATCAGCTTTGCTGGTCAATATCTCGGAAACCACTCGACCGATTTTGTACAAGTTTTTGGAGCACGGTCATTAGACTTTAATACTGAACTGGTATGAATTTTATCAAGAAATGTCACACGGTCTCTGAGATACAGGCAAATATGCAAAACGTAACGAGTATACCGAAAATGGTCGACGAATCATTGATCAGACTAGACACTTGGCGTAACTTTGACGGTCGATATCTCGGAAACCACTCGACCGATTTCGTTCAAATTTTGGGAGCGTGCTCATCAAATTTGAGTTTCAAATTCGTATAAATTTGATCAAGAAATGTCATACGGTTCCTGAGATACAGACAATAATGAAAAACGCGACGATCATTCCTCAGACTATAAGACACTTGGTGTAACTTTGATGCTCGATATCTCGTGAACTACTTGACCGATTTCGTCCAGCTTTTGAGAGATCGTTCGCCAGACCAGGACCAGCAAAATATCTGGTACGGGGATAATTTTTTAATAGTAAAAATCGCCGGTTGATTGAAAATGGAGTGGCTAAGTTGAGTTCCGCTGGTTTAACTTGAGGCCGAGGAAACCGGGAGCGGATCTTGGAAAAAGAAAAGTAACAAGTTGTCTCTTTCCCAGAGTCCCAGGAGACGGGACAATATTTCAGTATCGTCTAATGCACGTCATCAGTCCCAGGGGTCCCTGGGGACTCCAGGCGATTCCCGGTAGCCCGCATTCGAGAACTTTCGCAAAAACAAACACCATTTTACTCCGAGCGCTAGCTCGTTTTCTTGTTGCCCGTAGACCTTGGTCGTCTTTCTCGTACCTACCCTAAAAATTTACCCCCTACAAACAAACACACACACACATGGCTACGCATCTCTTTGTCTTACCTCATCGATGATAAGCCACCTTTTCCATCAAAGTCAGCCTCGGGTTAATGCGAGGTTTTTTTTACCCTTTCAATTCCCTCCATTCGATCGAGAGAAATCGACTCTATTAATTTCATCCCTTACAGCTCGACAGCGAAATTCGTGGAAAAAGTACGACGACAATTCCGTCAGTCGTTAGCTTTTTTGTTTTTCCAACACTGCGCGTCATACGATTTAAAAAAAGAACATCTTCGGTTTGAGCTTTTTGAAAATTTTTCGTAGATTTGAAAATACAAAAGCTTCACTCGTTCGAATAAGTCCCGCTGGCAATTACGCGGTTCTTCTTTTTCCCGAGCCTCTTTTCCCCCCATTACCCGCGTTGGATTTCGTACGAGTTGGCGAGAATGATAATTACTTTTGAAAAAATAAAAAAATAAAAAGCAAAAGTATAGGGGTAAAAAACTCCGCCTAGATCAAGCGGTGCGATTTGATGGTGCTTGAAATGATATTTAAGCACACCAACTCGCACCCCCCCCCGTAGTCAGATAATTCTCTCTCAAATATATTACCTCCGTGGTTACGGTGAGCGATTAAAACTGCAATTTTCCAAGCTCCTTCATAAGCTCCGAGAAGAGCGTAAAGTTTTTTCTCTCCACTTTTTGGTCCCATTGAGCTTTTTTCTTTTTTTTTCTTTTTTTTTCTCTTCTCTTCTTTCTTTGATAACGTCTGCGGGAGAAATTGGCGCGAGAATATTTCGGTGGTGGGATTTAGCCAGAGAAATTTCCTCTTCGATTTTAATCAAAGTTCTGTAAAAATAATTCCTTTTTATTTTTCATCCTCTTCTTATTTTTATTCTTCTTCTTCTTCTTCTTCTTCTCATTATTATTATTATTATTATTATTATTATATCTGGAAAGAGAGAAGCAAGTAAAAGGAAGAAAAGGAAAAAAAAAAACAAAAAAAAAACAGAGAATAAGGGATCGTATCTCGGCGATTGCAAATGCTGGTAAGTTGGAATCCGTTTGAAAACAAGTTCGATTCCTCGTAAAAGCATAGCAGATTGGCGAGAAGGTATCGGAAGGTATTCAAGGCAAAACTGAACTGTGCGCGCGGTTTTAAATAAACATTTAAAAGTTAGTTTTGTAAAGTTCGCTCTCGGCCCGGCTGCTGCAGCCTGGCTCCCAGGACACGCGGGTAGCGGTTGAGTAGTACTTTAAAAGCGGCTTAAGTTTCACTCCTCGAAAGCTCTGTATCTATACCTCACCCCATCGCAGAAGATCCATTCGGTCGTTTGCCAAAGTTGACAAAGTTATTAGCGGAATTGAAACCGCGTAGGGGTAAATAAACTCAGCTTTCTTCCTCTTTCTCGATCACTCATTTAGGCAATTCTCGAAAAAGCTCGCGAAAGCTCGAAAAAGCTCCCGCAAGCTCGAAAAAAGCTCCCGACAGCTCGAAAAAAAGCTCGAAATATATTTTTTTCTGTGTTATCAGGTTGTGTAGAGTTAATAAACTTTCGGCTAACGTAATGATTGTTTTTTCGCACCTTGAGTCTATAGTGACGCGAGAAGCTCGAGGGACAGGTAGGTTCTGAAATATATCGTTCTATGCTAGGAGGCAGGTAATTATTCGTTGATTCTCGCGCGCACACGAAGATTTAGATAAGATCTGAATTATGCGCCCGGGGTTTCCTTTCAGTTAAACTGACAACGTTGTTGGAACACGCAGAAAACCCTAACCGAAACTCAATCCCAGACTAAGCAAACAGCCAAGATTTTACCCGACGATTTCATCCCTGAAGCGCTTGATATTCTGGGCAAAAAATACCCTCGAGCTTCTTAGGATGATATTATCGCGTACTTAGATCACGCAAATGGCTCAAAAACAGATTGAGTCTAAATTTTGTCTTTAACATCAAAAGCGGATTTTCGGCGAATGATTTTTCCAAATATTCATCATGAATCTTGGACCTCGACGATCCAGATGAAAGCTGAGCTTTCGAGAAGGAATTATTAAGAAATTCAAAGCTCCCGTGATCGGTTCAAGGAAAGTTTTCGAAACGAAATAAAACCCTGATGATCTGTATGCTTTGCCTTGAAAAAATCTGCCCATTGATTCGCGTTTCCCTCGTCAATCTCCGGCAGTAGATTAAATAATTAAAGCTCAGGGAGGTAGTTGATCCTTCTCGAACAGGAATTCTCCCGTCAGGAATAATCATAGTTGCGGCGATGTGCGGTAGCTGGCTAAGGTGATGTGTGCTTCTTCGTCGGCCACAGCTAGATACGGGGGTGGCCATTATCCAGGATGAATAACTCATGGGTACAGGAGACGTCCATTGAGCCAAGGAAGGGGGGGTTTCGAAAAAAAAAAAAAAAAAAAACCTAGTCGCTATAGGGGGTTGATTTTGACAGATGCATCCATGTATGTATGGGTCCTGGGGGGGGTGGATCGGGTGTTGCGATTATGTAGGCCCTGAAAAACTGGGAAAAAATGTATAAAATAATCCTGGGTTTTCGGGTTATCTGTTTTTTGTTTTTTTTGGTTTGTTTTTTTTCATTTTTATTATCTTTCATTTTGTAGGTTAGAGGGATGGCGAGGCGCAGGACGTCGCTATTGTTTTCTCTCGCCAGTCCCCCGCCGGGGGGGTTGGGAGGAGGTTTGGGAACCGTTCATACGAAGGTAAACAAAAGAATCGCGATGATATTGAATATCTATGAATAAAAGAGTTTCTCTTTCCATCTTTGACAGCAAACTCTCCGTCCAGGACTCATACCCCTAAACCCAAACCCACCCCCTCCCCCCTCACCCCAACTTCCAACCCCCGTCTATCCCAACACCCCCCTTTTTAGATATTCTCTCTTTATTTCTCACGCCTCGAACTCGAGACCCTTGTTCATTGGACAGCTGCATATTCATACCTTCAGACTTGAGCTTGCGAAGGACCCGTCTATGAATACATCATTTTTCACATCTTTGAAAATTCCAACGTCTCTCATCCCTGAAACCACCCCCCACCCGAGAAAAAAAAAAGAAGAAAGAAAGATAGGAAATAAAAAATAAAATAAAAAATTTACAGAACAAGATGGATGCATACGTGTCAACTGTCTAACGAATTATTCCTTACGTTGTATTATCGGATTCTCAAAAATTGACTGAACGGTGTGTGAAAAATGAAGAAGAATTGTTGTTTTGTGTTTCCGATAATCGGTGATTGTAGGGGGGGAGGGGGGGTTGAAGGGAGGAAAGGGGGGAAGGCTTTTCGCCATATCCTGGAAGTAAATACTTAACGAAGAAAATCGATCGTTGTTTGACAGGTGGGTATAAATCGGGTTGAAAGATTGATGCGATTCCTTCCCATACAGATATTTGGATAATTGGCAAACCGGGGAGTAGCATTCTATATAGATTGTGCTGCTTGTGCTACAGTCCACTCACATATAGGTTGATGTCGATGTCGATTCAAATGGACGGAAATAACGTCTGAAAGATACGGGATTGATTTTACGTTTCAATAATAATACCTGGCCAGTAGCAGGCAAACTATCGATCCTCTGACAAAACCTCGTGAATTCTAACAATACGCGTATATATTTCAACCTTGTATAATACCATGGTTCGATCGCAATTGTCGATGTTATTTTTCAAGAATTCATGAAAACGAGAGAAATATCGTATATATATATATATATATATATATATATATGTATAGAAAGATAAGAGCGAAGTAGTAGGGAGTTGGTAATTTCAGTGATTACCGTCCGTATCAAATTCTTAATATTAATGAAAATCCAGAGCTGCTTGACTATTTTCTTGAATAAAATTGACCAGCTATATAAGCCGGGCATGGCAAATCTTACGGGTAATTAAAAGTTCCAAAAGCTACCGTCGAGGCGAATCAAAAACGATTTAAAGACGACGGCATAGCTGAGTCTCTCTCTCTCTCTCTCTCTCAGCCTCCCCCCTCCCTTGCTCTTTCGTTATTAGAGAGGCAATTAAACCCGCGATAATTACTGTCTCTGGGCGGCGTGAAATTTAATTAGGTCCAAGATGGAACGAAAGAGCTGGAGATTATCGAGACGGCGTTGACCCACGACGACCTTTGATACTTTTACTTTTAACATCAAGGCTCGGAAGAACTTCTATACTTATCTCTCGGTAATATAATTTCAAAAAAATATATATAAGAAATGAAAAACTTAAATGAATAAAGAGTAGCTGCCGTCTCGGTGAAAAGCTTTACACGAAATATAAAATATTGTATCCGTTTTCATTATTAATATTGTCGGATTGAAATATTATATAGCAAATATATAAATTTCAATAATTTTTTAACCGGAAGTGGTCCCGATCTGAAAAGCTTATCGTCACATCGTTTATGAGGAGGCGATTTCCTGTGAAAATTTCGTCCAAATCGGCATTGCGGTTCGCCTGAAATCGTAGATACAAAGTCAACAGACATACGAAATCTTGCATAAATCGTTGCACGAATGCTTCGGAAGCTTTTTTGGGAAATATATATTTCAAAAATTAACAAGGGGAGTAAAAAGCTCATTTTAACGGTTTCAAGGGAAACTTATGTCCCTGTTGGCAATCGATCGATCGGCTGTGGCGTTATTGATCTCTGGATAAAGCCCACTTATATATTATTAACCGGAGCCACCCTACTTTTCCGGTTCCTTTTTTTTTGTTTTTTTTTTCATTTTTTTTTTTCTTTACCTTTTTTCGATTCTTTTTTTCTACCCTCGAGTCCCGATCCGTTTCGACCTTTCTCTCTGTTGGCTCTATGGGTCCCTTGTGTGGCTCGGAAAAGGTGTTTCCAGCCGAGCCTTGTGCCACGAAACAAAATATTTATTCGTCGTTGAAAAACAATGAGAGACACGAAAAGAATGAGAAAAAAAATAGAAAAACATAAAAATGAAAAAAAAAGGATAGAAAACCAAATCGAATCGAAGACGGAAAAGGAAAAGAAAAAAAAAAAAAGAAACCGTTCGAAAAATCGAACAGCAAAACGCGCTTCTTCTTTCCGCACCTCTTTTCAATTCATCCTGGAAGTCGATATTTCTTCAGATATTTGTATTAACAAATTTTGAGTAACCACTCAGAAGAAGGAAAACCGAATGAACATTTAAGAAGAAAAATTTTGATCGGCTGATTCCTTCGTGAAGAATTTTTCTCGAATTTTGAATCTTGGATTTTCCCAAAGCCTCGAGCTTCAGTATAATTGTCTAATTACTGATTAGACTATTGTCTAAATCCAAAAAGTAAAAAATTGTAATAGTTATAACGAGAAAGGCGAAGAGCTGGGGACTGAAAGAATGTGTTTCAACCCCTATTTCGAAAACAGATTAACCCACAGATTTTCTAGGGCAGAAATTTTCTCAAATTTCTAATCTTGGATCTTCCCACAGCCTCAATCTTCGGCTTAATTTCAAATCCCATCCATGAGATCTAAAATCTTAAAAAAACTGCCGAGGTTACAAATCAAAAGGCGCAGAATATTGAAACTGATATTGTATTTCAACCCCTATCGATTGGCTCTCACAATGTTTTGCCAAAATACTGAAGAGGCGGAGGTTGATAGGAGATATTTGGACAAAAAAGGGTTTTCTTCTATCGGTAACAAAGTAATATCAGTAGGGTATATGCAGAAGTTTGTTTAAATTTGTATCTCATAAAGCTGCATCTTCCTAAAGTAATTTTCCGAATCATTTTGTACCTGAGCATGCGCTCGGAGTTGAGGGTTTCCGGTGTGTTCGGTGGTTGGCCATTCGCGTAGTTATACACTCGCGGGGTTGGTTCGCGAGAGACAAAAGTTTAAGTGGCAAACTTTTAAAACGTTTGACGTCAAATTACTCCAGCGTGTTCAGGTCTGGTTCATTCTGCCTCTGTTTCAGAGTCGAGTTGGTATTAGAAAACCACCCCCTGTTTCCTCCCATCCCTCGAGTACTCCTAGCTAGTCACAATCTCCATACAATAATTACGTCCTTAAATTACCGGAACAAGAAGACCGAGAGAGAGAGAAAAAAAAAAAAAAAAACGTAACGAAATCTGCAAAAAAAAACCAAAAAAAAAAAAAAAAACATCAAAAAAACAAACATACATTTAATTACCCTAGGCGTTTAGCTCCCCCTACTCTGAACCGGAAAACGCATACAGCAGCTACAATGCTGAAAGACATGATGATCGACCTAGTTAACCCTAAATTTTCTACGCTTTGCTAATTCTTGAAAATAATCTTTTTTTTTTCACCCTTCACCCTGAATGAGATGAATAGAAAAAAAAAAAGGTAACCAAAAAGTAAATGGAAAGTAGTTTATTTAGCACTGGGAAGGGGGTTTGGAACCCTGCAAAGTGGGGTTCAATTAACGCGAATATAGTGGAGACCACCCCAATTTCGTGTAATCGTTTTGAATGAAGAAAAAAAAAAAAAACGTAGAAAAAAAAAACGATGAGGGAGAAAGAATTTCTTTTTGAACTCAAAATCGGTTGGGGTAGAATAAGCGAGAAGTAATTGACGTGTGGAAATGAGGCTGATTTGTGATTAAAATAAGGAACCGGTGGGGGAAAAAAAAAGAATCTGCATTTCGTTGAGAAATTTATTTCCTGCGGAAGGATGCGATCGGGGAAAAAAGACTTCTTGGATTCATTTGGTCCCTAGGGTCGAATTCGAATGGAGTTTAGTCGGTCGTATATGCACGCGTTATAAATCGTCCTCTTCGTCCGCAAAAGGTTCATGCATTTTTTATACGAGACGGGATTTAACTCGGGGCGCTAATGAGCCCTTCTATAACGCGTTAGCACTGATTACCCTCCTTAGAAATTCAGCTTTAAACTCGGGTCTTAACGCTTCAACTTTCGAGAGTCTCTGCCGTACCTACGGTGCCCCGGGTTTCCTTAGCTTGGTCTGCCTAGAAAGACCCTTTTTGTGAGTACCACCAAGATCAAGCTGACTCCGGGGTTAACTTGCACAGGGTTAACTTTTTGGACCAAGAGGACGAAACAGGACGATAAAGAAAACGAAAAAGAAAAAGAAGAAGAAGAAGGAGAAGAAGAAGGAGAAAGGGTTGGTTTAAATCTGTCATAAAACTGCGTTTTATATACCATCCCCTTTATCTCCCAAATTATTTTCGAATTAAAAATGGCGCCGAGTTCGGGAGGATGAGGAATTAAAAAAATGATGAGATCGAGAGAATGAGGAAGAAACCCCCCCGCCCCCAGAAAAAAAAAACGGATAAAATTGAGGAAGGGATGATATCGAGACAATTATTCCTTCCTAATTATCCTCCGGTTTAAGTCTTCATCAATTAATAATCCCTCTTTCACCCCGTTTCGTTTTAAAAGCCCCGCCCCCCCCCCCCCCCTCCCCCTACTTTTCCCTCTCTCAATTCCCGAATAACCCCCATCCGGTTTATTCATCCCGCAGCGGTTTTGCCCATTTTTTCACTTTATGGATTCCTCGCTTTAACAACCCCCAGCCCCCCTTTCGAATACATAACGCAAGGGCGTGTTCCTCCAAAACGTAGCTATATACTCACAGTCGTCCTTTCGTCTCATTTTTCTTTTCCTTTTTCTTTTTCTTTTGCTGTCGTTTTTTTTTCTTTGTTTTTTTTTTTTTTTTTTTTTTTTCTTGCTACCCCTCATTCTTCAGAGACTTTTTTCACAGGCTTCGTAGCTCTTCTATCTGGCATGTATGTAAAGGATGTATCAGAGAGGGGAGAAATAAGAAGTAGAAGAAGTAGAAAAAGAAAAATTGTAAAGACTTGAGACAAGGATCATTTTAAAGCTCAAAAAAGATTTCCCCCCACAAATCCCTTGGCATTTATATGTCCCAGGATACATTATACATCCCTCATTCGATTCGTTTAAAAGTATTTTCTTTTTTTTTTTTTCTTTTTGTTGCCCACCGCGTGTCTTTTTCCTTGATGATGTAAATATCTAGATATATATATATATATATATATATATATATATATGTAAATTTTTTTTTTCAGAGTCCTTTTTACTATCATCCCGATTACATATGCATTAAAATCGAAAATCGGGTACCTGCGGTATTTTCGGGGCCAATAAGCTACGGCTCTGCGGTATATTGGCGATTGTAAATATCCCGGATCTGCATATACATGGGTAAATCCCGGTCCCTGAAACCTGGTACGCGATGAAGCCTAAGTAGGGGTAATGGCAGGTGTATATGTATATATATATATATATATATAGAAGGGAGTCATTCGTTTCTCCTGCGAACCCTCGGGCTTGCCTCGATTTGGCGTGAGCCTGAAACCCCGAACTGGCTATCCTATTCTATCCTATCACTGCAACACACTCAAGTTGGACGAAATTATTCACCGGATGAAACGTTGTGTGCCATTGCCTGGGTTAAAAAAAAAAATATATTATTACTATCCCACTTTGCCCTTATACGTTACCTACCCCTAAGCGAAAATGTTCAATTTTCTATATGCTTCGCATCGCGTCACGTTCCCAGATTCACGGAATCAAAAGATGGGATTTAAGTTCCGATTTCCAGAAGTTCGAAAAGTTTTCAAAAATCCAAAAGTTTAAATTCGGAATTTTAATCCCGCCCTAAATCAAGCTGAACTTAACTCAGGGTTTTTTTCTCTATCAAATTTTTTATTTCATCGAACTTAAGGGTTGGTTTATACGAAAAGAAACTGATAGACCGGAAAACAAATGAGAAAGAAAGCGAAACGGATATTGAACTCTGTGCAATTCACCCGGATTTCTTGATCGGGATAAAAAAAAAAAACGTCTGAAATAAATAAAATTGCTGGACAAAAAGAGAAAGAAAAAAAAAAACATAAAAAATAAAATGGAAAACGAAGAGAGTATAAAAAGCAAAGGTGTTCTACGAAAATAAGAGAGAGAGGGAGAAAAAAAAAAAAATAAATAATAAGAATAGCTCTCGCCAAGTGGATCGTTAGGACCGATACAATGGCGGGCATAAGGCAGCCGTACCGTTCTAAATTGACGTCATTTTATACGCGCGATTTGATGGGACTAAGAAAAGAACGAGGTGTATAGGCCGGGTGGCAAAGTACAAGGGGTTGGTAAGAGTGGGTGGCGATATAGTCGACGGGGAAATCGGCCAGACCTCGATTTCGATTCTGGAATTGATCGGTAAACACCGTGCGAGGTGATCGTGCCACCTCCTTCCTTCAAGTTTTCCATTTTTTTTCTTTCTTATTTTTTTTTTCTTTTTTGTATCGTCATCCGCTCGACCACCTTTCCTAATTATCTTCCGTTCATTCGGAAAAGGGTAGAAAAAATGAAATGAGAGGTAGGAAGGGTGATAAAAAAAAGTAACGAAACTCAATAACTTATAGTGAAAATCTCATTTTAAGTCGAACTACAGGTTTAAATGTCGCAGTAATTGATTTTCTTGAATCGTTAGATACCCGATTTTGCCCCGAGTCTTTTTTTTTTTTTTTTTTTTTTCAGGTATATAGATATATATAAAGTATATCAACATTGAGACTATAAATTGTAGCGAATAAAAATGCAAGACAGTCGGAGCTTGAGAGAGAAACAGTAAGAACCGGAGACGCCGGTTAATAATTTATTCCATTAGACGCGGTCGCGAATGAAGAAGGCAGTATTTTTATCATGAAACGATCCTCAGCGATGCAGGGGAATCCCCGCTAACAAGTCTACCAGCGCCTTTAAGAGTGCCGGTGAGTGTGAGTGGAACTAAAATCGAGTTGCGAAACTCGCTATAGTACCGGAGAGTTACATCTGGGTGCTAGATATAGGGTCACAGGGACGGTTTGTAATTTTGGAATAACCAGCGCAGCTAGGTTAGGTTATGTTATATCTAGGTAGCCGGGTGTCTCTGAGAGCGAGAAATGAAATGAATGTCGGGGCATAGAAATGAGAAGATATGAATAGAGCGGTTGACATTTCCTCGAGTTAGCTCATCTACTCGGTATTATTATTATCATTATTATTATTATTATTATTATTATTATTATTATTATTATTATTATGATTATGATTATTATTATTATTATCAAAATTATTATTAGCATCATTCCAAATGTCGGTGTAAAAGTTAATGCAATAGTTAGACACAAGAGCTGCTCTATCTCGAGATGGAGCCACGATCACGAGCTCGCTAGTTCAGCCAAAGTAAAATAAACTAACTAACTATAACTAACTAAACTGGATGATATAATCTTGACGGTATTATATGTATACAATAATAGTTATTCTTTCAACTTTTAAAATTATATAATTTACCGTCTTTATTATTCGAATTAAAACTTGGCTCGAACAACAATGTTTAATTATAATATAATAAAAATTCTATTTATTCAGTAAGTTCGTTACGTCATTATACGTATGTATGTACATATGTATACATACATAGTTGTGTAAAAATTTTTTTCAAATCGTACCAGTCCATGCTCGCCAACTCGGTAATGACGTCAACGACGTTAACGAACTCGTTGACAAAGAGAAATGGGCAAACGGGTAAAAGAAGAGAGGGGGAAGGAGGAGGGGGGGGGGGGGGTGGGAGAGACAACGGGGTAAAAATAAAGAAGGGGTTGATGGGATTTTAACGACGAAAAACTCACGTCTAGAAAAATTTCAGACTCCCTATATCTATCTATATAGATAGATAGCTATAGATAGTTAGTAGATAGATAGTTAGACAGACAGACAGATAGATAGATAGATAGATAGATAGATAGATAGATAGATAGATAGATAGATAGATCGATAGATGAATAGATTCTACAGCTTCGCGCCCGACGAAGAAACGGCGCACCAGTATTCTCGAATCGAATTCTAAACCAGGATACAACTCTGTCGGGCAGTAAATAAAGAAAGAGAAATACCTTTTATACTCATGGAGTTTCCTTTGTCTGGGCTACGCTACGTGTTGTAAATAAAATTTTCTCAACCGACAAAATTCACCACTTTGTTATTCGACGTGGTTGTGCTGCTCGTGCTGCTACTCCTCGGTGCATTCCGTAAACCAAATTTGCAAAATATACTCAATTTCATAGAATACAAAAAAAAAAAAAAAAAAAAAAGGGAGAGAAACTTGAAATACGTTCGCGTAATTCATGGAATAATTTCGTCAAGCAGAACTTTAGTTTTTGTCCAATCACCCGACCAAATTATTCCTTCGCGCATTAAACGTTCAAGTACTTAGTTGGCAAATGATATAATCTAACTTTTCAGTTAGACAATAACAGTTCAAGTGTTCAGATAAACTGTCCAACTATTTCGTTAGACTATAACAGTTCAAGTATTTGGTTGGTCAATCATTATAATCTGGCTTTTTAGTTGGACGGTAAAATATAGTCTAACTATTAAGTGAGGTGATAAGTGACTAACTATTCTGTATCGAACACGTCTGTCGACGACATGCGACATATATTTGTAGGTAGAAAAAAGAAACATAATGGCTTCATAAATACTTTCTTTTTTTTTTTTTTTTTTTTTTTTTTGTTTTAATCATTTCGAAAAGTTAAGCTACGTCCTGGGGCAATTTATGCATTTATTGTTGTTTTCTTTTACTAAAAGCTCCTAGCCGGGCGGCACGGATTTGCAAAGAGTAATCTGGTAGCAACGGGCGGGTTAACGCGGCCCTTCCGCATTTATGTATTACATTCATCTGTATAGGTAGTAAAAAAATATAAAAAAAAAAAAAAAATGAAAAAAATATGTTTCAAAATAAATTCACACCGTGTGTTCATATTTTATAACGGTATATGGATTTATGATTAAAATGCATATATACTGTATTGTATGTTACGTAGTACGTATACATACATACGTATCATATATACCTGCAGCGGTTCAGAACCGCAGCGTTAATGGCGGCGCCATATAGACGGGATAATTTTTATTAGGTGATAGAAAATTACAACTGACATATAACCGTTGAAACAGACAGATGCTATATATATATATATATATATATAGATATTACTATCAAATTGAATAAAGGTTTACGATCAAATTACTCCTAGATCCCTCATATTTCCATCTTCTCTAGCTATACCTACATATTGCTATAGGAGTAAATTACAACCCGAAGGATATTATCTTGCTTTTTATATCGTTTTTGTAATTTCTATCCAGCTTCGCCGCTTCTTCAAGCTATTTTTCGAAATAACGTGTTATACGGTAAAGTAAATTCGTTAGTCTTTCTCTCTCTCTCTCTCTCTGATAATTTGCGAATTTAACTTATTCATGCGAACGAAAGCTCATTTGAAGTTTTTTTCAACCCCGTTCTTCAAGTTTCAATCTGTTAATAAATAGGGCTCTTCTTCTCTGCATCTGTATTTTGTATCTAGGTGTATAAAGAGTATCGTATTGTTATGGTAATGTTATAAAGGTGCATAGTGGATCTGAAATCCTGAAGGGGATGTTTTGCTGTAAAGGAACAGTTCCTGAAACATTTTCTCGGCATGACATTTTACGAGGTTATAAAGATACCTTTGGTACCATGGGAATTTATCAGAAAACCTTGAGCAGCTCACTGCACTGCAGGCACAACTACTTATAGTCCTTGTTCAGAAACGACAACGAGAACAGCTAAGAAACGGTAACAAACTACAACACCCACAGCAAGAGAACAGGACAATATTCTTCCTGATCTTGATACAGGTATATTATAGAGAACACGTGGAAACACCAGACTCCAGTTGCGCAGCTGGGTTCTAGATAGAAAACCTCAAAGCCACTTAACAGCCCCTGATTCAAACGCTCACAGTTCTTCTTACCTCTTGTTGGTCCGAGGTCTTTTTCGCTCAAAGAATAAACCTGGAAACTAGAGACCTGGTGCAGAAGCTCGGTGTTTTTTATCATCATTTTTCTTTATTTCAAGTTCAGATTTATACCGATCGGAGGTTGGGGTATATATAACACTCGAGGTTCCTACATCGATACTTTGCCCAGCAGCTGCCGAGCTGCCAAGCTCAAGATCTCCTCAAGCGAAGAGATATACACACTCAGTTTGGAGCATTAAAATTTGAACGGGTCTTAACACCCTGAGCTTTCGAATATATATATATATATATATATAATGTGTAGACTCTGCCGCATGGGAAAGCTTTGCCGTTCGTGTACGTTGTCCGGGTGGTATAAGCTCAACGACTCCCTTTTTTCCACCCCACTTCAAAAACCAGCCGGATAAACTCAGCCGATGCCGTCAAGTCTCGGAGGCGGAATCTACGGCGTTGTGATACACGAACTTTTCTGAGATCAGTGTAAGCGGGCTCCCTAACCCTGAAGCTCGAAAACACACTTTTTTTTTTAAACAAAACATTAAAGTAGGTACCTTCTGATTTCTAATCGTCTTGAAACCTTCACCGGGTGCAAGTTCTAACTCTAGACTATCGAAGAACATGTCAGATTGTCTAAATCTCACAATTTTGTAAAAAACCTCCCCTAGGTTCGAAATGTCATATTTTTTTCACTAAAAATAGAATATCTTGGCTCGTGATTCGTCTAAAAATCGTCTGCAGTGGCTGCAGTTTTTAATCCTAGACACTCGAAGAACATGTCAGATTGTCTAAGTCTTACAATTTTTGTAAAAAAGCTTCCCTAGATTCGAAAAGTAATATTTTTTCGATTAAAAAAAAAAAAAAAAATATCCTGGCTCGTGATTCGTCTAAAAATCGTCTGCAGTGGCTGCAGTTTCTAATCCTAAACACTCGAAGAACATGTCAGAGTGTCGGAATTTTACAATTTTGTAACAAAAGCTCCCCGAAGTTTAGAAAGTGATATTTTTTTTAACGAAAAATAGAATATCTTGATTCGTGATTCGTCTAAAAGTCATCAGTGAGTACAGTTCTTAACCCTATAAGACATACGAAGAACATGTCAAAATGTCGAAATTTTACAAGTTTGTGAAAAAAAAGCTTCCCAAAGTTCGAGGAATGATATTCTTTTGATAAAAAATAGAATGTCTTAGTTCGTGATTTGTCTTATTCATAAGTGAACATGCAAGTTTGTTAAATATATTATTGCCGGTATAAAAAGATAGAATGATTTTATTTGAGAAAGGGGTTTTCATGGTGTATAAAAATGTTTGTGCAGGGTATGAGTAATAGGTGTGAGTAACTGCCGTGGAGGTTGAAAGCTCGTTCAAGTTCGAATCAACGAGCAGGTTCTGTATATGACACTTTGAAAACTCTTGGTGACAATTTTTCCTTGATCGGTAACGCGAGCAATCAGGCGTGGCATCCAGATCGCCCGGAATTCGAAGGTGCCCCCCCCCCCCCCCCCCCCCCCCCCCTTCATATCGGAATCGACATCGACATCTAAAGCCGGAGCCAAAGCTCAGAGCTAGTGCCGAGGAGTTCCATGCGCTCCGCATGTTTCATGCAGCTGTTCGAAAATTCATGGCTGGACTTATGAACGACACTTTTCAACTTTTTCCAAACTCTCTTCCTTTCTCGCTTTCTTCTTATATCCTTCTCTTTCTTGACACACACACACACACACACACACACACAAACCACCCTCGTATACTTTCTTCGTCCGAACACCGGAGATATCCAATTCAGAAAACTTTTCATCGTTCGAAAAAGTTCTGCGGTTGATTTTACCCCCGAGCGTATATATATCGGTTTTGCAATTTTTCGTCTTCTCTTTTTTTTTTTTGTTCTTTAAGCTTCATATTTTTTCTCTCTTTTTTTTTTTTTTTTTATCTTCTCTCTTTCCACTGTTTCTGACTTCCTTTCAAATTGCAGATTATTATCGGATTTTTTCATTCCAACGAATTATCGGAATTTCATATATAAGTAATAGAAATTTTTTTTAAGAGGATTAAAAACGGATGGGGAGGTTGAATGATGAAAAATAGATTAGAAATTTGTTAATACTCGGTGGCGATAACGATCGTTTCGAATTATCGAGCTCACTGACGCCGTATTTATTATATTATTATGGTTGAAATTTTCCAATCGGGAATATCTGATGTTCGGGTTATTAGCCGCAAGATATTAATACGCACTTGTTAACCGTTTCTGTAATCCGGATTCAGGATTAATATTGATGATGGGATATCGATATCAAATTTTGAGGAATTAATTCAACCCGATTCAGATTTCAAGGGCGGTTGTATATATAAAAAGCGGCTCAATCTCGTCAGCAGTTGATTGCGATAACAAGAAAGGAAAAAAAAAAGTGAAAAAACAAAAACGAATGATTGGAAAATACAAAATATATTCAGAGTTAAGGGGAGCAGTATGTCGCGGTTGAAAAAATTTAATACAGTCCAAAATCAATTTGTATCATTGCCAAAGTTCATTTAGCATTATTATAATCATCTCACTTAAAAACGGTTGCTATACGAATTCAGGCAGACCGTAGGTCCGATTCGACTTATCTATGACCAAGATTTGAAGGAATACAGGCCGTCACAAATTGAACGAGGAAAATTGGCAAATTTAATTTTTAGGCTGAGTTATTTGCAAATAAGTGGAAAAGAAATGTTCGATTTTCGGAAAATTGGCCATATCTTCTATGATAATTTTTTAAATTCAATTTCCCTAGTTCAATTCATGACTGCGCGTCTTCCGAACAATTCGGATCCTGAGAAAGTGAAACCGGATCTACGGTGTGCCTTAATTCGTGCATCGACTGATTTTTAGTGAGATGATTATAATGATGTAAAATGAACTTTTGTGAAGGAATAAATAGACTTTGGACCACGTTTCATTTTGACAACCGCGACATACTGCAGGTCCCCTTAAGAGTAAAAGCAGATTTTTCACGTATAATAACGATATTAATAACAAGTATAATTCTTAAGAAGGCGCCGCGAAATGCTCTCTCAGCCATTCTACGGAAATGCAGTGATATGTATGTACAAGTGCGCCGTCCTCATTTTTGCCAGAGGTATGTTTATTTTGAAAATTCACAAAGTAAAGTTAAAGTGAAGCCGGTAGTTGAAGTTGACGTGAGACAGAGAGAAGGAGAAGCAGCACTAGCAGCAACACCAGTAGCACCAGGAGCTCGCCAGCCCGCTCTTAGATAAGAGGGTGGAGTGTGAACTCAAAGGCAAACGTCGCGCAAACACTAAAGTGCCGCTAAAGTTGGCTACCTACACGAGAAACACATATCCTCTGGCCAAGGACGGTCCGTCTCTTTTATTCTTCGCTGCAGTTGCCCCTCGTAGTAAGTCGTCTTCGCGCTTTAAAAAAACGCATCTGTCTCGGAACTAACACATCATATTTTCCCACTCAATACCTCACCCCATCGATCACCCACCTACCTATAATTCCATAAAAATAACTTTTCAAACTATTCCCGGACTGACGATAACTGTCCAAACAATTTTTTGCCCAACGAACAGTCCCAATTTCTAACTGGAATACGATAGTCTAACTTTTCAGCTAGGCGATAACAGTCTAACTATTTTTTTTAGACGATCACTGCAGTCCAACTATTTTGTTAGACGATAACAGTCTAACTATTTTTTTTAGACGATAACAGTCTAACTATTTTGTTAGACGATAACAGTCTAACTATTTTATTAGACGGCGACAGTCTAACTGTTTTATCAGACGATAACGGTCTAACTATTCCGTTAGACGATAACAGTCCAACTATTTCGTCAGGCAGTGACGGTCTAACTGTTTTGTTAGATGATAACTGGCTAACTGTTCGGTTGGACGATCGGTGAAAAGTCATGCGTTGGATCGGAAATGGAAAAAAAGTTAGAGAATTGGAAAATTATTTGATACAAAGCGGAAGGGTTTTCCAAGTTTATTGCACATGGCATATGTAGCATATTTTGCGTACGTTGCAAATTCCCATATACAGTGTAGTACGTGGGGTTTGGTGGTTTACTTGGGACTGAACAGCTCGGGTATATATCCTTGAAGTAGGTGAAAACCGGGAGTAGATATCTGCTGAGGCCAATATCGTCGTGGGAAAATAAATTCCAAGGCTGCTTGGGCTGCTTGCGGTCTACTCGACAAAAGAATATTGGCTTCTTCTTCCCTACGCGCGGTATGTCGATCGAGACTAGCTCCTGCTTTTATGGTTACATTCGTACTTGGCCGTTCCCTCCAGGATAATCTAGACCAGATTTGGGTCGGAATCGCTCGGCCATGGATATACCGAACCCATATATATTTATTTTCATTTTTTTGTACTCTAAATTTTCAATTGTGAAAATATACACAAGTATATCAAACTGAAAGCCGGAGTTCCAACGATTATATTATCCAGGTTTGTCATTTTATTATATTCATGTTTAATCCCGTTTGAAACTGAATATTCCAGTAAAAATATTTGTCGATGGTTTAATTTGGACGAAATATTATATCCTCGATTTTCGATAATTACTTTTTGTCTCTTGTTTGCGATTTTGAATTTGATTTGGATTTTTTCACTCGTTGCAATGGGATGAAATTTCATTTGTAAAATAGCGTTTGAAACATCGTTCGTACTTTCACGTGTATATTATATGATGTATTTATCGAACGATACAATTTGAAGATAATGTTACAGTTCTATGAAATTGCAAAAGCAAAAAAAAAAAAAAAAAAATGGTCTTTTTTTTGTTGTATATTCACCTATACATATAATGTAACCGTTCGCAATTCCAGGAAAATAAAATTGAAAAACCAACCATAGAGATACAAAAAAAGTGAATAGAAAGTGTAACTCGATCATTTTTTTTCTGTCATCGTTGTGACTAACCTGAAAAAATTGGCCATAGATATACAACAAAATGAAGAGAAAGTAAACTCGGATGTTTTTTTTTTTTCTTGGTTTCTTGTCTCTAACTCATATAGTGGCTCCGTTTATCCGTCGATATTGTCTCCATATTTGCCGCTTGAATGAAGAGAACAAAGACGAATTGCACTGCAAACTGATTTTTATCTTTCCCAGGGAGTAATCGCGGTGCTTGCAATATCTGTCAATACCAGAAGTCGAAGCTCGAGGCGACAGTAAGATATGAAGAGGTGGAGGTTTAGGGTTGACTTAGGTTATATCGAGGTCACTACCGGCGCGTACCTTCGCAAATACACTTTGTAAGATCGATAGAGTAGACTGAGGGGCGACTAGGGGTGGTTGCTGTTGGGTATGGGGATGGTTAGTATCCCTGATGTAACTCGGAGAGGGGATATATTGGAATGGGGATATTTCCGGTTTTTCTTCCACGGAAATCACCTGGAATTCCTTAAACTCGTATAACCGAGTAACGATAAAATTGTATTAAAAGGCGGCAATTAACACGCTTGATTACACCACTCGCTCACTTGCTATATAGCTACCTACTCGCTTCCTTCCCTCTGGCTCAAACCATCCCCGATAACTTTTCCACGATGTTGGAACAGCTTTTACGCTTTCTGTCTCTAGCCCAGAGATCCCCACTTTACTCCGTAGGGAAAATATTCCCTTAAATAAACTCCCTATTTATTTTCATTTAGAATTTTTAATTTACCAACAAGCGTAGCCTTCTCGACGTTTATACATATATATATATATAAATAATTACATATATATAAATATATATGTGTATATATACATATACAGGGTGGTCCATTTTAATCGCCCCAGGCAAATATCTGGCAAACTATAAAAGATACAAAAAAAAGTTAAATACAAAACTTGAAGGGTTTCGAGGGGGAAAGATGATGACGATATGTGTTGACTTGTGGGTTCTGCTACTTCCGAGATTTCGCTAGTAACTTCGGATTTTAGATAGGGAACACATATTTTCGATATGAGCAGTTAGCGGCGAGAACAAAGACCAATTCAAATACGAGAAGCAAAAAAAATTTGATTAAAAAAAAAAAAAATTTGGTTTTTTTTTCCATTTTTTTTTTCAATTTTACTTTATTTTTTTCCTCCAATCCAAATTTGTCATTTTCTGTCAATCAAGCTGATAACGGACCTGGAGACAAATTTCAAAATGTGAGAACAACAATATCATTTCATGAATCACAACTTTTTTTTTTATTTTGTCAACCCACCCAATATTGTTTTCAATCTCGGGTCTGTAAGGGATTCACCGTTTCGACTGCAAGGAAATTCTCCTGAGAGTGTGAGGTGTAACTTTCGTGTCGAAGTGTATTGGGACGTTTCAACAATAACCATAGAAGAATATCTGGATTGCACTAAATAATTTGTGATCCATGAAATGATATTGTTGTTCTCACGTTTTGAAATTTGTCTCCAGGTCCGCTATCAGCTTGATTGACAGAAAATGACAAATTTGGATTGGAGGAAAAAAAATAAAGTAAAATTGAAAAAAAAAAAAAATTGAAAAAATAAAATAAAATAAAAATGAAAAAAATTGTTTTTTTTTTATCGAATCAAATTTTTTTTGCTTTTCGTATTTGAATTGGTCTTTGTTCTCGCCGCTAACTGCTCATATCGAAAATATGTGTTCCCTATCTAAAATCCGAAGTTACTAGCGAAATCTCGGAAGTAGTAGATGCCACAAGTCAACACATATCGTCATCATCTTTCCCCCTCGAAACCCTTCAAGTTTTGTATTTAACTTTTTTTTGTATCTTTTATAGTTTCCGAGATATTTGCCTGGGGCGATTAAAATGGACCACCCTGTATATATATATATGCAGACATTGTGCGTTAGTAAAGTCATAGAACAAGCGGCTAATTAGAGTCTGAAAAATTCTCTTGTTACCTCGAAGCTCGGGTATATGTATATTATAGGTTATATACCTAATTATTGTACAAAGGGCAGGGAGGAGACCACGACTACCGGTAGGAATGATTTTAGAGTTAATTAGTTCATTAATCAAAACTCGGTGGAATCAGACCGTATTTTTTTAACATCATTTACTGCCCCGTGCTGCAGCCGTGTGGATCTTGAAAGGGGTATTTAATTCCGGCATTTTCTGGGCTTGTGGCCTGGGGGATAGATATACTGTGCAAAAGAGATATAGCGAATTGTTTTCTTCATTTAATCTAATTTCATTTGGTTGTAAAAATAGCCCATTTCAAGAGCTTCGCAAATAATCCTACTGCAGAAAGCCAAGGATTGTTTGTCGAATATAATAATAACAATTATTTAATGCCAAGGGTTATCGTCACCTCTTTTCATCCCTCTATATATATATTCCCTTGCTCTATATATATATATATATCTCGTTTCTCCGGCAGGAAATTAAACGCAAATTGAGTAGTTAATCCACTAGAATCTTGAAGGTGGAATCGTAATATTCCTAGATTGTAATAAGGGCGAATTCCGTCGGCGTGAAATAATCCCAGATCATTGACCGGCGAACCGTGCGAGACTGGTAACCCTAAGTAAGGCTGCATCCCGAGAGATAAGCGGTCCGGGGATTCCCCAGACTTCGAAGCCTTACCATCACCTCTATGTATATATCCGCGACGAATTCCACTGTTCTGGAGACCACACACAAACGCCTATTCGCTACGGCTAACCCGCGGGGGGATAATTCAGAACCTAAATTTCACCCCCAGACTGCTTCATCTTTCACTATATTTTAGCTTCGAAATAGATTGCAAGACGCCCGGGAAGCTCTCATGCAGACTGCATCGAATTAATCTTCATCTTGCAACTCGATTCAACTCTGCGAAATCGATTTTAACAAAATTATCGACGATATCTCGAGAACGGAGCAATAGATTTTGACGATTCTGGTATCGATGGACGCGGTTTTCCCCAATTCAAAATCTCATCAATTTTAAATTTTATCGATAAGAAGATTCTCAATTTATTCAAAGAACAAAAAATACGGAGAACAGATCAATGGATTTTCATGATCTTAGTCTCCATAATCGATGGCATTTGCTGGAATCTGAGTATTACTCGACTTTACCATAAATCATTCAACTCATGTATTCTGGAATTTAATTCCAGTGGTTTTTTAGGTCGTTAATCACTCAAGTGAAATCTCAAATTTTTAGACGTTTAACTTTGATTTTAACATGAGAGACTTAAAGGTGGGAATGTTTTCCCATGAATTTGTTCTAAAGATCAGAAAATTCTCGAGTGATATTTAAAGAATTTCGTTCCTCGGCGCGGAGGAGGAGGAGGAGGAACGAAGTAGAATGAAAAGTATGAATTTCTTGAAGAAATAAAAAGGGCAGGGGGTAGGTCGAGGGAGATTGTTGGCGTGAGGAATAAAATAAGATAAATAGTCGCACCTGTCATCTCTTTAAAATTTTCATGAAAGTCAAATTTTAGGGATTTCGGCTGACGCATTTATTCCTTGTTCTCAGGTGTCGCGTTTGGTATGGTAACGGCCTGACTTCTGATTCTTGTGAAAGAGGGAAGGAAAGCTTTACGTAAAAAAAAAAAGAAAGAAGAAAAAAAAAAAAAAATACAGGAACAGAATAAAAATCTCGGGTAAAAATTCGGATTGAACTTCACAGTGTACGAAAATCCGTTCCTTCCTTTTCTTTCCTTTTTTTTTTTTTTTTCTTTCTTTTTTTCACCTATCCTGACCCCCCCACGCCCATCGGTGGTTCTAGGATAAGGAAAAGCTCAAGGCTCGAGAAGTACAACCCAAAAGCCAAATTTCATTTCTATTGCTCAATTGTTATTCCTGGCTCGGTGTGACGCCGTTAAATCTCTCCTTGGCTCTCCTTTCATCCCTCTTTCCGTCTTTCAATTCCGGGCTGTTTGCTGGCTACTTTTGCCTACCGAGCGAGAACTTGGGGTAAGTATAAGGGTGACTCACACACACACACACATATATATATATATATATACACAGTAATACGAAAACGGGAATGGCACGAGGGCAATAGTTGGGCAGAAACGTATTTCGTCACCCAATTTCACGGCATGCGAAATTCCTGGAAAGATCATTTCAATCTCGCGTTTCTTCCTCTGAAACCTTTCTGTTTTTCTCACTCTTCTTCTTCTTCTTCTTCTTCTTCTTCATATACTTTTTGTACCTCTGCGTGGGTTGGTCAAAGCCTAAAAGTTCTTTGGATTGACGGAGGTCCTTAAATTCGAACCCTATCTCAACGGTTGTTCCTTTACCTGATTTTTGACATCGTAGGTATAATACCAATTTCTCACAGTTTGAAACAACCCGACTTCAAACTTTCATCAAACTCGACCCTCTCTCGATGTCAATAAGCGAATTACCCCTATATAGGTGCAGTTGTGTAAATTGGAAAAAAAGAATCGAAAATGAAAATATAAGAAAAGGAGAAAAGGAAGAAGACGAAGGTACAGGAAAAAAAAAAAGGATGTGAAAAACCTAAAATTAAACAAAGAGAATTTTTATCTTGATAAAATTGCTAGTTTCATCGAGTCGATGAATTTTCCAACCGAGCTTATTTTTATATTTTCATTTTTTTTTTTTTTTTTTTTTTTTTTTTAACCCTCAACATAAAGCGCAGAAACAGCACCCTGGCTGTCCGGCCGCATGGGGTTGGTAGAATATGCGGCAGGAAAGAGCCGAGGAATTATCTCGCTTAGTCGGACGTAGCTCTATAGTACCTACGGACCAAAATTCGCTAGAATTATTTCACCGTAGGGGTAAAATCCTGGCTTGTTGTTTTCGGCGGTATAATTCTAGCCCCAGTACACCGAGGTTGGCTAGTACTAGCTAGACCAGGATGGATCTGACAGACGGACTACAGATAAACGGATGACGAATATACCGTGTCGCTACGCCAGGCGTATTAGCATAATGCAGTCCACCGCGGTGACGATTTCCAAAATTTTCAGTTAACTCGAGCCTGCACCGATTTTCAACTAATTATACAAATAGTATTCAGAAAAATTGACAAAAACATTTAACTGAATTTTTTAGTTAGTATCTCAATACCTCCAGCACTCTAGAAAACATTTTTGGTAACAAAACAAAATCGGAAAAAAAGCTTTCGAAATACTAATTTTCTATTCCTAAACTTGATTTCACTCTAATGCAGTTGTTGAGATTTTCAAGCCCTGACCACTTCCGGTTTGAAAACAGCGGATATGTAAATTTTCGGAAAATTCATAGGGCTTTCATTTCCGATGGCAACTGAGTGAGCTTTGGAAGACGACTAGCTATTAACAAAAAGCATTTCTGCGAATCATTGAAAAGCTTTTTGATTTTTCGATTTAGGATTGTGGCCGAGATTAGGTAATTATTTTTTAAAATTTGAAATATTAATACAAGATAAGAATTCCGAAAGGGAGTCGAAAATTCATCGACGATACACCGATGAGCTTTTTAAGCTCCGTTCACTTCTGGTTAATCATCGCGAGTGCGACAGCTTGCGTTAAATAATGCCGTTTCGAAATGTCGCCCTCGAAAAAAATCAACTCGTCGATAAAAATACATCTCTCGACGACGAATATCAACCAATAAAATAATACCCATACCAAACGGCGGTAAAAATAAAAAAATAAAAAATAAAAAAATAAAAAATGTGAAAGGGAAAAAAAATCATTCGTTTGTTGAAGTTTTTATATTTTTAAACCGTAACAGTATCCCCGCAGACCGATAATGGCCACTCCGACGCGAAATTCGTTAGAATGAAATTATAACGATGGAAGTGGGGTGGTGGTTGGGGGGTTGGTGGTGGTATTGGTGAGAAGTGAGGGGATGTAGATAGGCGCGTCGAGAGAGCACAGAGATCGATATCGCGTCGCACGGTTAAAGCCAAACTAATTGAACAAATTGGCATCGGTCGTGAGCCGATACCTATACCTACCCACCTATCCACCCCTAGTATACACGTAAATATTTTTGAAGAGAGAGAAAAAAAAAAAAAAAAAAAAGAATTATCCCAAGCCACGCATCCGGCTTACCGTCGGATTTCAGTTACAATAGCAATTCGGTCGATTCAATACTAGTCGCCAGATTTTCATATACAGAAATAGAGAAGAAAAGGATAAGGGTTGATTGTACTAAATAAGGTTAAACGAAGCTCGAAAAAGCTGAAAAAAGCTCCAAAAAAGCTCAAAATGCTCTGAGGCCAGCCAAGACCAAAAAGCTATAAAATAAGAAAGGTTTAAAATGGAGAAAAATCCGGAAGCTAAAAGAACACAAAAAGCATCTGGGGTGAAAAAGCACGAAGAAGGAGTAAAAAAGCTTTTGAAAAAGGGAGGAAAAAGCTCATGAGGAGAAATCTGCGGGTGTTGAAATCCTCTGCATGCGGATATTGGGATATTTTGTGCATCGCGCTGGGGGAAGGAAATTAACGAACGCGTGAAAATCGGCCACGCGGTTGGAGGGTAGGTAGGTAGGTATACCGAGCTTATTTACCTAGACCAGGGTACCTATACCCAGTCGGTTGGACCGTTAGAAGCTCGCTAATGTACAATGCGCTCTTAAGCAGCAATAAGGATGATCACGTATTACGGGTATGGTTACGCGGGGCATCTGTGTCCGGAGCGAATATCCGTTTAGTGATGCTGTTTACCGAGATGATGCAACTGCTGCTGATACTGGTGCTGGTGCTGGTGTTGGTACTGGTGCTGTTGCTGGTGTTGGTACTGGTGCTGGTGCTATGCTACGCTATGCCACCGTGGTGTCTACTGCATCTCAGTAATTGATGCCTTTGCTAGCCCACATTTAAGCCCAGGGCACGACCACCTGCGCAAAGTGGATGAATCAACACAAACCCCCGGATTCGGTATTGGGGGTCCCGTGTGTCACTAGGATTCGAAACCCGAACCAATCATTGACTGAGATCGATGCTTCTGATCCGTCGCAAATCATCCCTCAAACACTGGGATCGTCCGCAACGATTTAGCACATGAAATTTCGAATAGTGTCTTTTCGAAATTGCTCAACTTTATCTCAAATTAGAAAATTGGTCTTTTCGAAGAGTTCACTTTCTTGTGCAAGTGGCATAAGAGCTAATTGCTGCTGTTCGGGAGATCGTAGTTCTTCACGTACGGTGGCATTTTACCCCAATTATTTTCAGGTGATCGTGGATAAGGGTTAGGAAGTAGAAATTGATCTTGCTTCTTTCGATTGAATAGAAAGATGTAAACGGTTGTGGTAACCTCCATGTATAGGTATAACTATAATATACCGAACGGAAACCACGAAACGGTTTGTCTGCTTTTCGGAGACTTTGATTAACGAGCGCGAGTTTGGTACCTAGAAAGCAACGTGTATTAGGGGGTTGTCAGGATTTGGACAGGGTAGACGAAATCCGTAGGTATACAGGGCGCGATACGGTAGAGGAGAAGTAAATTTCGGGCACGTTTCGAATGACATTTTTCTAACCAGCACCTGATACTCTCGCGGATCATGAATCTCATCTCGAAAGAGATAAAAAAAAAAAAAAAGCAAACAAACAAAAAAAAAAAACTGTCAAGGTCAAAGCTGGTGACCCCTCATGCCCTCTTCGCCCTTGGACTTAATCGGCAAATTCCCTCGAGGGACTCCTGAGTTTCCCCGCGACGTCTCGCCGAGTGAGGAATGAAAAATAGGAACGAACCTTGGGGAGATGAAATCGGTTGAGGGATGAAAAACCATAGGAGAATCTTGATCGAACGTTAATTACGGCGGAGAAAATTCCCGGTTTTTCTATCCGCTCGGATATATAGATTTTTGTGGATTAATTATCGCTGATTCGTTTGGAAAGGTCTGGTGCTAATCAGCGGGCCCAGGAACGTTTGGGAGAATGGATAAAAATTGGATTTATATAATTCTCTGAATCAGTCAATCGATTCAGAGTTTTTCGACCATTAGCGAGCCCGTCCTTTGGTGATGGATTGGCTTACAGTAAACGCCCAGATTCAGTTCCTGAACGTCGGGACGCCAACGTTTCTGGAATTCTCGCCATCCGATTCCCAAGTCACGGGAAGTCTGCACAACGATGCTTCCTTCATCTGTCAAATTGAATCCCGGGTAGCAGAGGGTGTCGATCTTTGCCTTTTTCCTCTATTTTTTTTTTTCTCTTTTGTTTGATTGTTTATATTTTGAAAAGCCAAAAAGTAATCTCTTCCTCCAAGGTATATTGACCTCTGACATTGCCCCTCCAGGCTCCGTTTACTTACTCAGAAAGTATACAAGGCTCGATATTTGATTTCCCACGACGGTATCTGGGAAAATAAATCATTTCCCCAAAGCTGAAATAAAATAGTGGAAAAGTCCAGGCTTGCAGGACTGTTTCGGAGTGATCCAAACGGACTATCATGATGACCAGAGTAGAAACGCCAGTCTGAAGTCCAACCGAACACGATGTGAGAAGGTGAGAAGTGGAGAACTCGAGAGAATAAACTTTGAACAAAGTTTGTAGTAATTTTGGTACTTGGATCAAGATGAAGGTAATCATCGGATGATTCGGCCTTCTAAGGATTTTGGAATTTTGCTACTAGGCTGATATAGAGGTCCAGGGATGTTTAATTCTGGAAAGGATTTCCGAGGGAATAAAGTCACGTGTTCGCGATCCCTGAAGCCGAGAAAAGACATAAGTCACGCAAGTTAGAGGGAAGACTCTGCGTGCCAACAGGCTCAACTTTACCTCCCTGACACCTCGAGTGTCCAAATAAATAACGTGGCTTATTTGTTACACTACATCTTGAGCGCTTTCGGTCTCGGGTTAGAGCGAGCTCTTCTTCCCAGCTGCGAGGATGAACGATGAAAAAGATGAGGAACGCGCCAGCGCTATACAACCCCGCATGCATAAACCCACACTGGTAGTGGTTGGAAGACCCTAGGATTAAACTTTCGGATGGAAAGTTCGCTGATGGCCACCTTCCTTACAAACCAATGTCAAAACAGTCCTTGATCAGCCCTACCAAAGCTGAACAGTACGCGTCTGTCTATCTCTTGATATCGATCAGCCCTCAGGGTGTGCACCATGGCGTTCCAACACAAGACAACCTGCAAGCTCGGATGCGTTCCGTTTGCGGTTGGGTAAACCGCAGTGGTAGCTAATAACCGCAAACCTAGTCCAAGACCGCTCGGCGCTTGGATAACTCTAAACAGGATGTAAATCGGGTGGGGCTGCAGGTGAACGGGCTAATTAGTTGATGGTGGTAATTATCATAGGGTGAATTGCACCGGGGTGGCAATGCGGTACCATTCTACCGTAAGGACTATAATGGCTGATGGTTACACCGCGCCTTATATTCGTCAATGAATTTGTTCGATTCCTCAAACAGACGTGATCACTTAGCAAAAGGGACAGCGAGGAGACGTTCACTTGCACAAAGTGCACGTGACCAGAACTGCAATCGGCTCTTCAATCTTAATTAGACGGACCTTCATGGGTACCCTGTAACCCCCCCCCCCACGTTTTACCAAGGATAGAGTTTGCCCAAGTACTCTCACCGGGACGTCAGAACGTGATGGTTTTCTTACTGCTAAGAGAGAGTGTGTGAGAGAGAGAGAGAGAGAGAGAGAGAGAGAGAGAGAGAGAGAGAGACCAGAATTCAATCTCGTTGGGTGCTGGTGGGTAGGTGGTACACGTTGAGGGTAGCTGGTAACCTCTGATCGGGTAACATCGATTTTTAATTTATTTCCAAAGCCAGGTGGAGACATCAAAGTATAGGAGACCTTGGTGTCTTTTTTTTCTTTCCACAACTCTCAGTGTTTATGATTTTCTTTATGGTGTGGTGATGTGATCAGCTCTTGAAGATGCAGATAGTATTCATGACCAGAAAATACCGTATATAAGTCAGGCAGCTCGATGCTGTGATGCACTCTTCGAATCCGGCTTTCATTCGAATAGTCACAGTTCGTTTAAAGTATTCAAGCTGAGAATTCAACTATACTTTAGCTTCATGCGGGCTTTCCGGGATCAAAAGGGCTGATATATTGTACCGATAGGGGCTCTCCTTCGGCTTCAGCTCACCACTACTCTTTCGATCGTTATGCCCATTAAACTCTGATTCTATACGCGCGACAGCACGTGAACCAAAAGCACCAAACCCCACCTCCGTCGGGGTTTAGATGGCTTTTCAATGGTACGTTCATTTGTTTTCCTACCCCTGGCAGGGCAGACCATGCCGTACTCTGTGCTGCGCTTCCAACCTCCTCGCCGAATCGATTTCGTTTCTCTCGTCTCTTCAGCCCCCGGGCCAATCCTCCAGGAATTGATATTCTTATTCACTGCTCTCGCTTAGCGAGTTGTTTCAATCCTTACCAAGATAAGCCCGCAGACAGCCGATGTGAACATTAATGTGTTCCGCTTAACTTCAAGCTTCGTCAAGCACCAAGTACCATTCTTCACCTTTATCAAAACGGTGGTCCAAAAAACGCTTACCTCAAATATTTCACGTGAATAGAATTTTCGAACCTTATCAGCAAGTTCTTGCCTACCTACTGCTGATCGTCCTTGGTTTCTTTTTCGGATCTATATACAGTAGGAGACTTGTTATTTCAAACTCCTTGTTGTGGGACAAGCTTACGCAAGGTTTAAGCTCGAATTACCGTACCCCGACTAGCAGTTTATGAGTCCCTTGTTCGCGGGCTAGGGGTTGTTTGCCAGTGTTCGTAACAGTTTATCGGAACGATGTTGCTGTTTGAAATTAGAGTGTCGCTAAGCCGAATTAAGGGACGAAGCGATGTGCGAGGGCTTCATAGGTCGATTACGTATAACGGAGGTGAAAAATTTACAGTGCAAGTTACCGCGGTACTGTACAAAGACAAAATTTGTAATGCTGGTAAGGTCGCTGGTAAGATGTGGTCTTGGTGTTCTCACTGTGACCCCCGGAAGCCTCATGGGACTAGCAATTATACCAAGCCCACGATGAAATACCGGAGTGATCCTTTGTTGTTTACGTTAACCGGCTCCTCGAGGGTCGTCCCCCGAAGTTGACATGCCACCGGTGCTGGTTAGTATTTTCATTTTCCAAGTTATTCCCGACGTGCATTAATTCCGTTCATATTTACCTACCCAAACCCAACCTGCAACCTCGAGTTGGACGCAGGTTTCTATTCCTTATCGCGTTCGTGCCCGCTTAGCTTTTCTGGTGGAAGTTTTGCGCTCCGTAGTGTTGGTTAAAGCCGAGATATCACCATACCACCGGACTCATTTTTCTCATTCAGATATTTAGCAGAAATTTCGATACTGTATCAATCGAACGTCCAGGCTGAAGATGTCCTGAGCAGGAATCAGCTCCGGTAATGGACCGTTGGGGGGTTACTTTTGCAATTCCTCTCACTGCAGCTGCCGGCATGGCAGACAAACCTTGTTGAGACCTGGTTTCGCTGGTGACCGCGTTCCGTTTCCATTCCATTTCATTTCATTCCATTCCATTTCATTTCATTCCATTCCATTCCATTCCAGAGCCTCAAGCCCGGGCTTGACAAAGGCCTGTAATGAGGTTGTGCCTCGGAATTTACTAGGAATTCACTACCCTATTTCAAGTCTGAAAAAATATCATGCAAAATTGTTCACTCGTTGTCGGTACCGGTCGATTATGCGGTGAACCATCTTCAAACTAACCCTTTACCAAAACGTCAAACTTCTCTTCTCTGGTGAAAAAAAAAAAACCCCCTTGAAGTTGGCACAAAATTTCCAAGACTGTTGATGAATCGTGGGTAAAGGACTCCTTAGAAATGTGAAACGGTGCTACGGATCACGGTGGAAGAGAATGTGGCAAGTTCCAGGGTTCCGGAAGTTGTTGTAAAATTTTTGGCTAATAAACCGCAGGGAGTCTCCTCGGCTTCGAAACTCCCTAGTGCTGCTGGGGGGAAAGGTGGGTTTAATTTTATGGTTGATTAGACGGGGTTTACTGTCGCCACACTACGTCACCCTTCGGAGCGCCCTGGGTGGCGCGCGGGTAATTGCGCTGGTGCAACGCCAAATCGAATCTCCAACTAGTGGAGCTAATCCTAGCAACCGTCCAAGACAACCTGGATCCACCTCCGACCCCCTGCTGGATTTGCTGTTTGTTTTATTCCCATTCCTCGGAGTTCCTCTGGCCGGGGGTGAATTGATTTAGAGGAAGAAAATACGAAGTACGTGTACCAGGATGACGTTCTAGGCGAAGAAGCATTCAGTACTCCAAAGTACCTATCGAGGATAATGACGAGTCAATGTGTACGGACTCTGATGGGCGATTTGGCATTGAAATTATGTGGAGTGGATTCCGGCTAACGAGGTGGATACATAATTGGTGCGGGGTACCGATCGATCAATCAATTCCATTCTCAATTGGCCGTTCCAAAACTGTCTGTAACAACAATTGGAGTAAAGGACGGATCGACCCAAGTGCTGTTACTGTGAGCTAAAGAAGCCGGACCTGTTCAACGATCAAAGAGAAGTAAAAGAACTTGAATGGGGCCTTCGTACCCTGCGTGTTCACCACCCCGAAAAGCCAATTTTCCGCGTGTGTCGACCGAGAGCATTTTTCAAGTCACAATTCAAGGGCAATTGCCTTTTCCCAGGTAGGGTGACGAAAGTCCTTCAGAAAAATTATAGGTACCTACCCACTCCGAAGGTGTCGGTGATAAAAAAAAACAAAAAAAACCAAGAGGTTAGAAGTAGGAGTGTGGACTTGAAGAGTGAGTTGATGAATAATATTTAATCACCCTGATCGACCCCAACGTTAACTCGAACACCCTGTACTGTGGTATTATTTACCGGTTGATGTCAAGAGAATAAAAAGAAAAATGAACATTTCACGATGTCATTAGGGTGCGCTTCTGACGTGCCCCTCTTAATGGTTACTTTGCCACGTACCGTCGATCAAAGGATTTCGTGTTTGTTAGGCTCTAGTTTCTTGCTCGTTGATACTATAATCAGATTGTCAACGACAAGGTCACCCGGGCCCCCTCACACCCTCTTTTTAAGGGAGCTAGTTAACCCGCGGTGGTTCTACGTCGGTAGAAATAAGGGTTGGAACTATGGAGACCAGCCTTCCGCTCGTATAATCAGATAAAAGACTGTACACCGCGCAATTATGATCGGTACTGATACTGTACAACGGCTCAGGGATATAGAAGAGAAAAATGGGCTAAAAAACACACTGGCAAGTATGCGGATAGGGTATTTATAACATGTCCCTCGGTCAGAGCGTTTAGACTTTGCGTGCTGGTAAAGCTCCATCGATCCTAAGATGGAGTTATGGATTCGTGTGATAAGTGTATCAAAATCAAACTCCCCCCTCCCCCCCCCCCCCCCCCCCCCCCCTAGAGTATGGAAATTCATGCACGGAATTAAAGGGAACAAATATTTTAAAGTCCTGATCCTGCCATCACATTGACAATTACATCTTTGGATGAGCTTCCAACCTTGAATAACTTCGGTTATACTTTATCCATAATAAGAATTTTTTCGATTAAGGAGTGACATTCGAGGGGTGGTTGGAATTGTTGATTAAATATTAAAGTTGGAAGCTGTTTAGTCGGGCTGGTTTATCCAGGTCAGTTATACTCTGGACTGGGTATGGACTGGCCCATGGGAAAGGAGGAAATCTAAGTTGGACTCCCAGGGCGATTATACATGTCTGAGGAAGCTGCGAAGAGATAGAGGAGAGCTTGAGCATCATCTCGAGAGGTGAGGCGAGGAGTATGAGGGTAAAAAGTATGTTCCATCTTCTAGAAGGAGGACATCCGTTGTAAAACCATCTCGGTTTTACGTTTGTTTGGGAGGGGGGGGGGGAGGAAAGATCGGGAGGAAAAGGGGATTGGGGAGAAAGAGAGGGGTGAAAAAAGTTTGTTGAAAATTTTCATACCAACGTTATATAGGCAGCAGCTATATCGTACCTACCTTACCGTACCGTACCGTACAGCATATACTTGACTATCCGGCACCTGGTAGTCCCGCCAAAAGTTTCCAGGATGCTTTCGGGCAAGTAAAGTTTCTGTAATTCATCAAAGGATGAAATATCACCATGTATCTACTCGCCTAATGTCTACTCTTCTCTTTCCATTCCTCTCACCACCTCTTATACTCATCGCACCTTGTTTATACACCGAGGAGTATGTATGTATACGAACCCCCTCACCTATGTGTATATACGAGTTTCACAGTAAATTATCATGCCACTTTACTGCTTCCTTGACTTCCGCCGGGGAAATATTACCTCCAACTCAACCCTCCTGACGAAGCCCAACATCCACCATTCGCTATACGTAACCTGCGGATCTCGAGATTTTAGCAGATGAGATGAAGCCGGCTTCAAACCGACGACACCCTGCTGTGAGATACTCAGTCAAAGAACAAAAATTATCTTTACTATCATGAAACTTTTTCAATCAGAATTCACATGCTGGAAATATTCTTCAGTCCAGAAGTTGGTAGCAATAATCGTGAAACGAATTACTTCTTTGAAATGTCAAATGATCTATGATCACAACGGAAGTTTCACCGACCGTTGATGTGCTCTCTGGAACTACTCGCACGATCGATTCCAAAATTTATGGAAATTTGGGTCAAGAAACCCGGCTTCGATCAAGACTAAAATCATGAAAATCCATGCATCGGTTCCGGAGATATACCTATATGGTATGGACTGAATTTCTGGTTTTAGGGTCAATATCTGGTACAATGACAGTGTTTGGCAAAAGTGGATCGTAACGAGAAGTTGATCGATGGTTTCTGGAAACGTAGAGCATCTAAAAAGAGTAGAAAAAGAAGATGAAGAAGGAGTGAATGTGTAAAGTGCGTCCGGTTTGAGTTCAGCGGAAGCAAACTGTGGGGTTATAAATATGTACACGGAGCCTCTTGTTCAAGGGTTGATGTGCTCTGGACCGATAAGATCTTGGTTACCTACCAAGAGAAGAACGTAGCTTGGCTTTACCCTGGCCCTGAGGGAATGAGGCCGACTCATTCCTGGTTTGAAAATTTATCATTCCGGTCAAAGAACGTAGCAAAAAAAGAAGTAGAGTGCCAAGGTTTAAGGGCTGCTCCTAGTACGCGATATTAAAGAGTTTGACATCGCGACATGCTACGCCCGTAACGTAACACTTTCAGGAACAGAATGATGAGTCGGATTATGAGAAGAACCAGAAAAAGAAAAAGAAAAAGAAGAATAAGAAGAAGAAGAAGAAGAAGAAGAAGAAGAAAGTTAGGGAGGTAGTTGCCTGCCATCCATCTTCTCTGCTCAATCTATTCTATCGCGTCTTTCCGTTTATAGACGCACTTATTAGAGGTAAAGGTAGATAGAGGGGTGAAAGAGAATTTACCGTCTCTTACCAAGGATTTTCTCACCCCTAAAGAGTCTTTGCTCGGTCGTTTATCACCGAGGAAGCCGTAGTTAAAGCGGTGCTAATCTGAGACTAATATTAATACGACGTCGGGGCCCCCCACGCCAAGCCAAGCCAAGCCAAGCCAAGCCAAGCCAAGCCAAGCCACGCCACGCGGAGACGCCAAGGCGTTGGGATAACGTGCTGCAAGTTTCCGCTCAAACTTCAGGTACCAAGTTATTAAACCAGCCAACCAACTCGTCCCGTACACCTTAACCAAGTTCATTTACCATATTTACACCGATCCTATGGTCAGATCGAAGAAGCTTTAACTTATCAAGAAAAGATCGGGACATAAGGGGGGGGGGGGGGGAGGGGGGGGAGAAAAAAAAAATGTATATGAAAAAAGCTCTGGATGAAAAGTGAGAAGGAGGATTTAATTTCATATAATGAAACACCCTCTTTTATACATGCATAAACAAACAACGCTGCTTAGTGGTGCTTTTGCAGGACAATGGGGGGGAGTAACCCGTGCGCAAGCTCGCGAGACACAACATTGTAGTAAAAGCCACTAGTAAGGCCAGCGTTGAAAGTTTGAAAGTTTAACGTCAACGGCAATTAAGGTAAAACTATATAGAAAGTCCAAAGCTAAGAAAGAGCTTCGTTTTCCCTGCAGCTGTGGTGAAGCCATTTCGGTATGTTAAATGAGAGAAGAATTTTACAGAAGAGAGTACCTAGTATAGTTGCGCGTACCAAGAACGGAGAAGCTCACTACGGCTGTTCTCTTCTGCAGCATGGAATATAATTGCGATTCGTTTGGGTTCTCGGTGAGTGTATGTAAAAGTTTCACAATCGACTATGGAAGCACTGTATATTATGTATTTCCCGAGTTTATCGTTGAATATAAACGTAGTAAGGTTATATATATACCGAGAGCAGGTTACTTGCTATTGTGTAAAAAGGACGAGCGAAGGCCGAAAGCAAAGCCTCGAGGTGCAAAATGGTTTGAGGCAAAAGTACCCCGCACCACCTTCCGTTGGGGCAAAGTTTAAATTACATTGTTATTAGAATTTTGTTATCGATGGTCTGCACTCGTCTTGAGAGAAGAATCATCTTCCTTCTTCTTCTTCTTACTCTTTGCCATCCCAGGAGTTAATGGATTTATCAAAAACTATGGAAAGCTTGTTGCGGTTGATATTCCTGATCATTGTAAGGCTAAAGCTCTGTCGAATCTCCGAAATCGTCAAGCAGTTTGCCCTGGAAATCAATGGCTCAGCTAATATTGACCATAGTTAAATGATCGAAAGCACATTGTAGCGATTCGTGGCCAGTATTCCATTCGGAACAACTGTTTCCCTCGGCAATTCGAATCCGTACTGTTTGCGTTCTGATTCTGGTTCACGATTACTTTGCACTGAAGTACGTATAACCAACGGGTTCCAATTGCACCTTTCCAAAGCCCAACCAAACCACCGTTTATCACGAATTCTGCAATTGCATTTAGCAATGATTGACCAAAATTGTAGCAAACTTAAACCACTATGATTTTATCTTTGATCATTAAATCCAGTTTCAGTTGGGCAAATTGATTCAGTCGATTCGCAGAATCTCTGGCTCAGTGAATATCCGTCGCTATTCAATGATCAAAAGCACATTGTATAGAAATTTTAGCTTTTCGCACCTTATCGAAATGATGATTGATTTGTCAGAAACGGTGGTAACCAGAGCTTGGCAATGATTGTATAGGGTGAAAGGAGTTCTGTTTGACGATATAGCGAAGCGACGGTGAAAAGCACAAAAAAGCACGTCCGACCGGTGGGGGTGAAATTTAGCGAAACTGTACGAAGCTGTATAACACCGATAAATCAAGCCCGGGCGTACACTGGCTGTATATTACTACCTAAGTTAATTTGCATTTTTACCTCGTAAATGAAAAAAACTGACTATCACTTAATTCCCACCATGCTGTGTCCGGGGTTTAAACTGATGATTAAATTGTTACTCCGAGGCACAAAAGCGTTTCCTACAGTTTATATCAAAAGTGGTATATACTCGGAGGTTTAAACCTGACTGTTTTTCGGGGGAGGGCGGGATTCAAGTTTCGAACGGTCAAAATTCTATATTTTAGAGTTTAGAAGTCGGAAATTCGGAAAAGTCGAAATGCAGAAAGCTCAAAGATCCGAAAGTTCAAATCTCAGAAAGTCTAAAAATCAGCAAATTCAAAGCTCGTGAGAAATCTGTGAAATAAACGACGTCGCATGACGCGATTTATTAATGTAATTGGCGCCCAACGTGGGGTCTTTCGGATCTTGAGCTTTCGAAATTTTGAACCTTCAGTTTTTTTTCTATTCGGAGTTTTTCGAATTGGCTACTTAAGACTTTTGGGGTAATGTAATCTTTTGAAAACTGTGAGTCGGGAGTAGAAAAATTCGAAATTTTGAGCTTTCGCAGTTTTTCAAATTCGTCATTTCAATCTCATTCTGCAACGAATTAAACTCCAAACTATCCGGCCTCAATTCGAAGCTAAATATCAACCGTATCACCTGCGGCGAGTTAATCAATCGTATCGATTCCCGGCACCGCACGAGTCCGCATTGCCGGATGATCTCCGGGTAATGGGCAGTCAGCTACTGTCTCCATTACCCAAACCATGTCAGCAAACGGTTTTCCCGTCAACTGGTACGTCGTCCCGGATTCCCCAGGCTCGTCTTAATAGCCAGTGAAACATGCCCAGGGTATATTCAAGTCCGAAATCCGGTAGTCTGAACATTGACATTGGCTTAGTAGGTACAGTGCGGCTAATCCGCGCCGTTCCGAAAATCCCCCAGACTCACGGAATCAACCATAGTACGATGATAAATCAGTGCAAAAATCTACGGCGACTCCCCAAGCTCGGTGTATGTATGTACATACATAAAATTCCGGGAATAAAAACCCCCGGGGAAAAGTTGATCCCACGGGAACAATGGGCTCGGTACTTAAGTATCTGCGTGGATTATTATCGGAATCAGAGAATGCACGCGTGTCGTAGATTTCGTACGTTTCATGGTGAATTTTTAGCGAATTTTAACAGCCAGATCTGCCGTCAGTTTTATAATTAGTCCTGTTATCTCTGGACTCGAGCTCGTATGTTTGGTAAAGATATCCTCCCCAGAATGATCCTGGAGGATTCGACCCTCTGCTGGCTTACCAAAAAGTCCCAAGAACGCGGTCGGATCTGCAACCGCGATAAAACGCGGGGGAAAGATTTCCGGTAAAGGGTTGGGAAGAGTCCGGCTGTATTCCGCACCCTGTTGTAGCCTCAGGTTCTACGGGGTTTCGTTGAGATCGTGGATACGATCCGGGGTAGTTTTTATGGGGTTTTCGTCCAGGTCGGATGAGCTTTCTCGTTAAGAATCAATCGGTTGGTTCTGCAGCTCGATTCCCACTCGGATTTATCGATCTTTGAGACGACGGGATCTCATGGAGCCAGGGAATCTGGATCATCGATTACATCATTGAACTGATCGGTCCGGATTTGCCATAGAATGAATCCCGCGCGGGATCATCAAGCACGGTGTTCGTTTGCGGCTGTCACATCCACGCAGATCTCAAAAAGCTCGCAAATATCTGTATATACCATAACGAAAGCTCGTTCGATGGTAAAGATTTCTGGATCGGTTTGGTCCATGGCAGTCAACCAGCTACCTACTCCGTGTTGTACGATTCATCAAAAATTCATTTTACATTTCCTTGAGCGATGATTTATCGAGCCAAATTTATCCCAACCCTCTTTTTACACCAAACCAGAGCTTTAGCAGGAATTAAAGCTGACGCTAACGGGGTGTATGTGTATGTGGGTATGTGTGTATAATGTTAGGTGAAAATTCTTTCTCCGAAAAATCGTGGCGCGCGAATGAATTTTCATATTAGCATCATCCCGCGAGAGAACGCCGTTATTAATCACCGTATTTGGACACTGGAATATATTAATTTTGTTTCAAAAGTAATAACGCCGACCGAGGCAAAAAACTCGACGATCATGTAGTAGGTATGTAGTACGAAACTCGTCGTACATTTGTTGGTTAATTTTTTCAGCAACTATTAGGCCAATTTAAGGGGGTAAAATTCATCGCTGGTATTGCTGAAAATTACCTTTACTGTATTTTAGCATGAGAATTATAAAAGATCCGCAGATGTGCATCTTGGCTGCCCAATTAAAGTCTGCTATTGCAAGAAACACGAATAAGGACACATGCATGATTATTAAATGGGATCTGATGTGTACTCGTATATATACAAAAGTTTCTATAGATATGAATGCTTTGAAAGGTCTACCCTTGGGTTACGGTCGAGTATTACCCCCTTAGTGGGAAATAACATTATAGGTATAGAAAGATACGTGAACGTAGTAGGAAATATATACATATTTATGCACCCTGGTGTTCATTTATTCACATTTTGTATACCCGGCGAATTGAAGAAACGATATAACTCGGCTGCAACTAGTACCCGAGTGCAAGTGGATAAATACTAGCATGCTACGCCGAAGAGGATGCAGAGATCCTTTTCATACTGGTTTTCAAGTGTGTGTAGTCGGATGATGGGATCCGCTATGCACAAGTCCAACTTCGTCTCAATGCTGCTCATCCCAGGTTCTTCTCTTTCGTACTATGCATCTTACTATGCTACATCCCGATCCTATTCCGTTAAGTAGGTTACCTCGGTAACCAGTCCAGTCATTCCGGACTTCGAAAATGAACCGCAATTCATAAAAGACTCGAACCAAACGTTGTAAGAAACTCCAGATATGAATGTAGAAAAAAAAAAAAACACCACTCTGGTTTTTTATCTCTAATGATTTGATCCGGTTCTGTCATTTGAATTATCGTGCAATTTGACCCTTCAGTCCGTTCGAAAAGTCAGTAGTTGCTCAGTATAAAGTGCCGATTGCTGTTCAATGGTTACACATGGTATGAACAAACCTTTTCTCAAGTTATTTCTATCCATGATCATTTTACTTCTGCGATCTACATGAAGACCCAAAAGCTCTTGCAAGTTTAAGCAAAGCGTCGATATAAATTTTGAGAGCTTTCTCCTTCTCGGTTATCGAGTAACTTCCTGGTGGAGCTGATCCCTGCACTCGCGGGAAGTGTCTCAAGATAATTGATTATACATCCGAAGGTAACTTTGCCAAAGTTTACCGCTCGTTGGTGGATACACACAAGAGAGGATCATGTCTGGGGTTGATTATCCAAGACTTGTAACAGCTTAAATGGTATTACGGGGTATCGATGACTTTCGTAGCAAAAGTTACCGTGATAACCATCACCGTGCAGTCCAGTAATACACCGGAAACCAACCAGCAGGAACATACTCTTCCAAAAACTAAAAGCCTGGCTGAACGACGCACCGCTGTCACCTGTTACGTCCCTGCAGTTCGTCATCAACGAACTTCGAATCCTTATGAATAGAAAAAGATGCGGAGAGTGCTAATCGATTAGTGCTATAGTTGATTCAGGATCAGAGTCACGGGGAATCCCTCTTTTCCTGAACGCTGGACTCTACGGAGCCTCTAATAAAGCCTCTTCCGTTTAGGGTGCTCGCGAGGGGTTTGGGTTGGTTGGTTGGTTGGTTGGTTCGTTGGTTCGTTGGTTGGTTTGTGGATGGGCGTGTGAGCTCCCAGCAAGGGATAGACGTTGGTATAACTTTGGAAAGCAGGGGAATCCCCTCGAGTGGTCCAAACGGTATATATCTAACCGTTCTTCCGACGGGACTCCTCTCTGCCATTCCATCCACAGGCACAGCTTCCCTAGCACCACCAGCAAGTAGGTTTACCCGGTGCCTAGTCGGCCGAACCGACCAGCTGTCTTCTCGCCAGTCATGGACCGGACCCAAAGAGGAGTAGGGCTGACATGGTAGCAAAATTTACAACCTACACCCCGTACTACGAGCTTAAAAATACACCCTATATGGTATGGTTAGGATACGGGGTGAAACACTTCTCTGCTTTCGAGTTCCAATGGAGCTTTTTATCATTTCACCTAGAGGATGCGAAGAGGGTCGATGAAGAGTGGTCGATGGACAAACGCACCCCTGTCCTGCTCACCTGTTTCCGCTGATAATAATTATTACCTGGGAATGAAAAAACAGGTGTCGGTCATATCTGATCAACTATACCATTGGAAATTACGGTAGTACATTGCGCACATCGGCACGTCACGTTTCCGCAATGGCTAACGGTGAACACTATCGACTCAATATGGAAAATGCCTTTCGTGCAATGGTTAAAATAGCATCCCTTTATATCCCGGTCATTCAGCTGGTTGCTCGTAAAAATGAATTAGCCAAAGTATTAGGGAGTTTATGGCCAAGTAAAGATCACTTCAGTATACTATACTATACTATACTATACTATACTATACTATACTATACTATACTATACTATACTATACTATACTATACTATACGACGTATATCAAACAAATGACCGTGACGAGCGAGGGCTGAAAAGCTTCTTACCGCAACGGTGAATTCTTGTCCCTTTCTTTTATCATCAATAAGGGATGATTTTTCATTTTTTATTTCATTCTTTTCTTATAACATTTTTTTACTAATGTAATATGTTATCTGTTATCTATTACACGATACTTACGCCAAATTTCTTCGGTGGTTTATATTGTTTGAGTATAATTGAAATAATGTACTACAATGCTAATGCATGCATATCGTTTCCATTAAAGCGAGAATTGATCATCCGCTATTTTTCCCATTTTTTTAAATTTTTTATTTATTTTCTTTTTTTTCTTTTCTTTGTATTCGTTTCTGCCTCTACAGAACTTTCAATGCGAGAGTTGGCTTTGTACCGCGCGATACACGTGTTTGCCCTGAGAATTTTCGAGCGGTTTATTATTAAAGCTTGTTGGAAAAATAGGAGAAAAAAAAACAATCGAATAAAAAGTTGAAACTGAAAATGAAAAAGAGCATAAAAAAATGTTTTTCTTTTCATCTGCTACGGGTCGTTACCGAGATCATATTATTGATACGTGTTTTTATTACCGTCATGTTTTTCTGATTTCATTTTTATTTCACAGTTTCATAAACATTTTTATTCGATTTAATTCGATTCGATTATTTTCTTCTTTTTTCAAAATACGATCATCGCAACGATGAGTCGATACTGCGCGTTAGTTGTAGGTACGCCAAAATACGAGTTTTCATACTTTTCAACAAATTTTCGAATAATTTTTAACCTCTGACTATACAATTGCGGAGCACGTCTCTGGATCGATCGATCGATCGATCGATCGATCGAAGTGCGGGAATCGTACTCTGTGGATCATCGAGATTTACCGAAATTAGTTAGAACTTCGAATGTAGGGGCATACGTATAGACGAGTGTCAAAGCTAAAAGGGACCGTAGATTAGGGCGTACCGTACGTATATGAAAACGGGCGCGTGTGAAATGTGGTTGTAAGCCTGATGTATGGCAGCGTTTCTCACTCACGCCATTCTCATTTTTTTTTTTTTTTTTGTGTTTTTTTTTTCTTCGCTTCTTTCTTTCCCTAGCGAAAAATATCACGAAAACGTAGTCATAGATTATCCCAAAATTGAGACAAAATCTTTTTTACTTTCACCCTCGCAGGACGGTAGAGGTGTTGAAATATAAAATAAAATAAAAAAAAAAGTCGTGAAAGCAAACAGAACGAGAAGATCACCTCACTTTACATCTATAATTTTTCAAACAAATAAAACCAGTAAATCAACCGAAGAGTTTCTTTTTCAGTTTTGATTTCACGATTTCTCATACCGACCAAATCGTCCCTGCAGATTAAATCTGCATTCCGGTATATAGAAGGTTTTTACCGCTATTCCTGTAGCGCGAGCTTGGCTTTGTAAAATTTACATGAAAATTTGCGACGTGCCATGGCCACTTTGGTCACTCGTGAATCCGGCTTTATACGATGCTACGATGCTACGTGGCTACTGTACTATCCCGGGTAGGCGGGTTGTTACCCACATAAATTTATACTCTAGTGCAGCCTCGATGTATGTAACGTATATTATACTGTAGCGCACGGCTCCAAGCCACAGAGTAAATCGGTTCAAACGCATCTGGACCAACGCCGCCATTCAGTTTAGGCAGTGCCAATTTAGAGCACCTAATTATTAACTCCCCCTCCTAGAAATGAAAGCTTGTTCGATCTTGCGAACAAGAAAAAAGGAAGAAGAAAAAGAAGAATAAAAAAGAAATAAAAAATGTATGAGGAAACATTCGCATCATATGTAATTGAACATGATTTTTTTTTTTTTTTTTTTTGTCGAGTTAGACAAAGAGTATTATATGTATATACAGTTGGACAGAGACAAAGTGTGTAGTACACTATAAATTAGGAAACGCATTTATATGGTGGCGTTTCCTGACGCCATATACTATACTGTCTTGTCCAGTGGGCGCTATAGGGTGATTAATTATGTCGTGAGAGGGGGGGGAGGAGGGGGGGAGGGGGTTGGGGTTGGGCGCCACACGGGTTGGGCGGCTTCAACGGGGGGGGAGGGGGGCCAGCCGCTAAATTATAGCCACTTGCTCGACTATAGCCTTTCTTTTAAGAGGAATTAAGAAGAATTCTGGCTTTTCGCAGAGGGACTTAACCCATCAGGTCTTAACTCACTAACTCCGCTGCTCGTGGTATTCTAACGGTAGAGATATATTTCACACCCTTATAGGTACTATACCGATCCTTTCGATCATTGATGCTACTGCTGCAAAATTTCTCAGCTCTCTACTCGTTCGAATCCATATAGATACTATTCCAATGCCAATTCCAATCCCTCTTCTTCTTCTTCTTTTTCTTTTTCTTTTTCTTCTTCTTTTTGCGAATCTTTCCCAAATTTTATAGTCCGTCTGGTATAAAGGCATGGGGGAAAGGAAAGTAGTAGGTACGGCAGAGTACAGAAAGAAAGATCCTTGGAGGAAGCAAGGAGGTTAATTTGTAGCAATCGTAAACCTTAGGGGTAGGTATACCACTACTACTGTTCTTCTTTACTTTTATCCAGCTCTCAGATTTTCAGAATGGTTTCAACCGGCGGTGTTTCTTCTCCAGTTTAAGTATAGTATAGATAGAGAAGCAGAGAGAAAGAAGGTAGCGAGCTAGCTAGTTCATTTTATGGTAGAATTTAGCCCCGCCTTTTGGGCCCGTTGACCGATTACCTCAATTCTGATGTAGCAAAGTACGAGGTGGATCCCCTACCCTTTCCTCATCGCTTTTCCTTTCCCTTTCCCTTTCCCTGGGTTTCGTACTTTTTACGGCTTACATCAAGCCGGCTGAGTTGCACCGACGAACCATAGTTCGGGTTCGTGTTCGTTAACCTGGCAACACTTTGTTGTTCGAATAAATTGGAAGGGGGGGAGAAGATTAGATTGGCTTTCCCTGAATTCTACTCTACTTTATTGGCTCGATTTAAAAGGTAAACTCCAACAGCCGAGCCCCCCCGACATATATATACAGGGGGTAGCACGTTATCAGAAATCAGAGTAAAAGAGTGTCCAGTCTGTAACACGGTTGAAGGAGTACTAATCATCAATAAGACCCTTACTGGTCCCCTCGAAACTAGAAATGAATAACTTTTATAGATGGTCAAACGATGCTGAGAGCTGATGGAATGATGAAATGATTGTGTTTCGCGCCATGGAATATAAGAGCCTGTTTTACGGCCCCATCTTTGTCTGTCTCTCAAACCAGCTCCTTTTGTCCATTCCGTCTGCGGTGGTCAGTCGAGATCAATTGCCCAAGGGAATAAGACAAGGAAAAAGCTAAGAAGAGGAGTTGGAAGCACGGAAGGCCTTCGCCTCTACGATGATAAGAGAAAGAAGGAAGGGAGAACCAAATAAAAAAAAAAAAATAAGAAATAAAAAAAAATAAAAGAGGAAAAAGACCCTCTGGGAATTTCATTTTCGTGTTGGGATTCAATTACCTTGATATTCATGCCACGGGAATTGCGTTACGCCGGAGCTTACTCATACCCGGATACACACTCTTCTATACATATATGTATATCCTGTATACGGACATGTGTGTATCAACCTTGTTGCTACATGCCCCGCGTCACACCTACCAACGAATGTGTAGTAGGAACTAACCGACTGCGACACCCTCTGACGTTATGGATTGTACAGGTAGATACATCAAGATGGATGCTACACCGGGTGTTCGGAGGACGAAAAATCACACTTTCCTGATCACATAAGTAGAAACGAATCACCGCACTGGGTTAAAGTATCAGCAACTGACCTTCGAATGCTGCTACCAATTGCTGAACAGCACAGTACCGGTACCAGTAATTCATCAAACGTACAGTTGAGTGCAGTTCTCCAGCTGCTGGTAGGTACACACCTGAAGATGTCCAGCTGCAGGATCTTTCATTCTTAAATGACTTTCTGATAGGAGAAACGGCGATGATCCGTTTTCAGCTATTCTTTTTGTTCCTGATGGATATATCAGTAGGATCTTCCCGGTTGTGAAGAAGATCCATGGAAATATATTTTGATGTGACACCCTATGACTGTATCAGCTAGGATAGTGGGTTGTGGGTTGGTATAAAAAGTGAGAGAGAGAGAGAGGGATCTGTGTGTGTGCCATAGTTGATTCTCTCACCTTATCTCAGGCTCTTCCCATTTCTCACCCTTCCGTCTTATACTTGCCAAGACGATGCCGCCGGCGAAGTTTTCAACAAAGTTCACCAGGACTGTACGAGTTGTGTACCGTACTGCAGGCTGCCCATCTTTGTTCCGGTACTGAAACAACAAAGAGGCCAGAATAATTGTTCACGGGTTTAGGCTGCGGCCCTTCAGCTATGACTTCGATCATCTAGCTAGAGCCTTGGTTGGTTCGCAATTGCGAAAAATCTTCGCGTTGAAACGTTATCCAAGAAGAAGAAGAAGAAGGAGGAGGAGAAGCCAGGAGTGGATAGGGTAATTTCAGGTCGGAATATAAATATCAGTATACGGGTATCTAGTTTTCTCACTGTCAGTGAAAAATCGTCAAGGTCAAAAAATGAGATACAGGAGTTTGACGAAAATGCGGACCGAAAATGACGGCATTCCAACACGTACGAAGGGTTTTCAGAGGTATTTCCTTCCTTATAGCTGGTAGGAACCAAGGAAGGAAGTAAGGAAGGAAGGAAGGAGGTATAAGGTGGGTAGGTGACAGGTAATATATACAAGCAAGAGCCGCTTGCAAACCAGCGTGGAAAAGGAGACACATGTAAGAAGGGTAGAAGATGATTTACACCATCTCGCAATATTACGGGTAGACCAGGCGAAGAACGCCTTGCAAGTTAAACTTTAAATTATTACCCAGGGTCGTTGTTTGGATAAGGAAGACGACGGGTCCTACACCATCCCTTGGCTATTTCAATTCCACATGTCCTTTCTACAAACTTCCTCTTCCCTCAAGAACTATACACATGTCCAAAGTGACTCCTTCAGTCAATTACATCATCCGAAATAACCCTCCTTGCATATTTTCATCAGGTGTCCAAACTTGAGGTCAAATTACCAGTGGCTGGACACTTCAAGAATGGAATCACACAATGGACAATTGTGCATTACTGAAGGTGGTCCAGCCAGTGGTGCTTTTACTTTGCTCACATCGTTGAGAGAGAGAGAGAGAGAGAAAGAAATTGATGGAGCACTTTCAGGAATTCTGTAACGATCAGGTACAATGCCCATGTCGAGTTCAAAGGCCGCCAGGTCTTTCTAACTCTGGCTTATAGCAAAGCAAAGAAGTACTCGAATTAGCCAAATGGCTTGAGAGTCACCCACGCGTTTGAAAGTCAAGTTCTTTGGGGGGTATAAGGTAGGTACTGTTCGAATGCCTACCCATTATGAAATCTTGACCTAGTTTTGACGTTGGTTGCTCCTGGTGTTAGTCGTACTCCATAATGCTCCTTCACCCAATTAGTATGAACGCACCACGTCCCGTCCACAAACCGCACCAAGTCTCTTGTTTACTACCAGCCTCTCTTCTGAGGAGGCGGCATTTAATGACATCCTCTACAAGAGCCAAGCCAGGGAGGTATTTTAAAACCAGAATTGCCTTCTAAGCCTCTTCTTCTTTGTCGGTCAAGAGTTGGAAACCAAATTACTCTCTCTCTCTCTCTCTCTCTCTCACACCATTTCTATTTTCTTTTAAAAAAAAAGTATATCCACCGTACTTCCAATTCCCAGACCGTTACTCGAAGATCATAGTTCACGATTAACCCGACATTATTACGACGTGAAAATAATTACGTCACATTGGTATAAGTGGCTCTTTGCCAAGGGTAGGTGTCGTGCCAGGATCAGATAGGACAGTTTCCCCATTTACTCGGTACCAAAACTGGTGCGTTCTCATGATCTACATCGTTTCCGGTCAGTTATCCAGAGAATATCCGATCATTACCTTGACAGAATTCACTGACATTGAGATACACGAGTGCCAGGGTTTCGAAAGCTCGTTAATTCCATACCTTTATGAGCTTATTCCTCAAGTTTATACTGGGTGAGTTTTCTCCGGCGTTCTGAGAGGGTGTGGCCTAAATTGCAGGTTGAGGCTCCGCCCTCTTCTATTCCTATTTATTACTGTCGGAATATTATTCCTCGCCTACTGTCAGTTATTGTTTACCGGGCTCTAACCTTATCGACTTGTTGTGTGTATCGATGCAGAAGGCGATCAGTGCGAACACCTTATGTGATACTTCCCGAATGAATCGATATTATTAGGGCTTATTGTTAGTGTCATTGCTTTCCTTACACTATCATCATAATACAATATGCGATTAGACTGTTTGTTGACTTGATCTAGTTCGCCCGGAATAATAGCTAGATTTCGGAATAAATGTATCTCCTCATGAATGGAGAATATTTTCTTGACAATAACAAGTATGAATAGAAGAAGGCGGAGCCTCAACCAATTTAGGCCACACCCTCTCAGAACCCCGGAGAAAACTCACCCTGTATATAGTGACTTTAATCTTGAAAGTTTGGCTCAAAGGGATGAATCGCGTCCAAAGCTGATAGCTCTTCAACTTAGTGTACCAAGTGGGATGACTATCTTTTCGATTAACCAATCAATTAGCTGCAGTTACATGGAAGCAAGACTAAGTGGGGAATGTCGCGGGATGTTTGGAAACCGTTGAAGTTTTGTCGGTTCGAATTAGCCGCGCCCTGCCTAGCTGGTTTCAACCTCGACGGTTCGTTAATCCCGATCATCGATACCAGCCGATTGTTAATCGATCAGAAAAGCGTCAGGGTCTAAAAGCCAAAGTATCACGATTAAATGGTACCTACATATCAAACACCGCATAAGAGGGTACGAATGCTATTGTATATACCGCAGATTAAGATTGCCGATGATTCTCATTCCCCTCGAAATTTTGGTTAAACAGGAAATTTCGAGCTTTTTCCTAAGTACAATTTTTGTTTATCGCAAGTACTACAGGACCTCGATTACCGTTGGGATTTCGACCGATGTGCGGTTACTTTTAGATTCTCTTAACTCATCCGTATCATACTATGAACAATCGATTAAACGAATTGGCAAAGTTTCTGGACCGGTTAAAACCAAAAGCTTTCGATAACGACGATGCTTAAATTGTCCGATTCAATTTCTGATGATTTACTCATACCGAGGGTAAAAATATTTTTGAAAATTTATTACCTTCCCTTTTCTAGGACTTCCATAGCGTTATGTAGAGATAGATGTATGTACGGGTCTTTTCCTAGCTGAGTCAGACTCTGTCGCTACCCAGCGACGACGCCGACGCCGACGCCGGGCTAGCAATTACTCTCTGTGGGTCGTTACACCCTGGAAACAATCCTGCCGGCATCTCTTACCCGGATGACAACCAACCGGTGACTTCACGTTCTCTAAACGTTCCACGTTTTCCTCCTGAGTGAATCCTCAAACGTGGAAAATACTTCAGGAACGAAAAATACGCAGGATTAACGGAAGAGTTCTCCGAGCTTTGACGAACATCCGCAAGCTCACCGAAAACCAATACATCGTACCTAATTTTATATACAAGTGCGAAGTTCGACCAGAACTTTTTCAATCATTTATATAAAGATTGTGCAGATTGTGCCAAATTATGCTGATCACTTGTTGTTCAAAAGCTCTAAGCTCTATGAGAAAATTTAAAAAAATACTCAATCCGGTCAGCTTGTAGCTTTTGTGATTTTGACATTTTCAAAATTGTGCAAAGATTGTGCCATATTCGATTTGCTTAAAAAATAAGCCAAGTTTAGATCAATGCAAAAAAAAGTAAAACCAATGAAAATCCACTCCAGTGCTTTTGCGATGTTCAGATTTCCAAAACTTTGCCGGATTGTGCCAAATTCGGAATCTTATCACATTCCAAAAGTGCTGGGGCGAAAAAAGTCCATTTTCGAAACGCTCCATGGTTTTTCAATTAAAACGAGAATGGTACAATTGGGCACAATTTTCAAAACCTTCACTTCGAGAAGAACAAATAATTGGCAGAACTCTGGTGCAATTCGAGGAAGAAATTTCTAGGATGATAGAAAAGCGCGAGGATCACGTAATGTGAAAAAGTAAGAAGGTGTTGGTGCGTCAAACGTAGAATGAAGTAATAAATGTGGATCTCTGTCGTTTCAACTAGGAATATAATCAAACGGTGCGCGCTAGGTAAAACGAGCAAGTCGAAGCTTTAATTTCCCGGAGAGTAAAAAAGCGTTGCTCCAGATTGAAGACAACTTCTAGGAGACTCGCGCCTCGCAATGCTTGGGCGCCAGCCTTTTGTTCCCCTTGCTTTTTGTCCTAACTCTTGTATTACTTTTTTTTTTTTTTTACTTTACTTTTTTCTAGTATTCTTTTTTGTCAAATCCGTTTTTTTTTTTCTATTCCTTTTTCCTTTCCTCTTTTTATTTTTTCTTACTCTCGTATATGTATATCGGCGTTTCTATTTCAATTCTATTTAAAAAAAAAAAAAAATTTTTTTTGGTCTTTTTCCCCCTCCTCATTCTTTCTCATGCTATTACTCCGAGCACCCTGCAGACGCCTGTATAACTATAGTATTTTAGTTATCATCGAACCGACGGTTAATTAACAACCACCCTCTTGAGAAGGTTCTTGATTCTTGTGCTACTTAGCAAGCAACTGCAGAACTAACGCGATGGATGCCACTGCGACCTGAACAAAAAATCAATGAGCAATGCTTGACTAGTACCTAATATCGAGATATTTTTGTTCCCATTTTTATTTTTATTTTATTTTTTTTGTTCTTTCTCTTTTCACATACACATGTGTACTTTGTCTTACTATATAGAAAAGCTCGTTGAATTTGAAATTTTCCCTCTTACAGTCATGTCACGTGCCTAATGCCATAAGCATAGACGTATATTTCTAGAAAAAGACGATTTGAATAGCAAAAAATACGTATATACCTACTATATGAAAGAAAACTAGAAGAAAAAGAAATAAAAATTATTCAAACAAAATAAAGAGGTTTTGTGAAAAAAGATCGTTGTACGAAGAGTTTGGAGAGTTGATTGTAAGATCATTAAAAAAAAATAAAAAATAAAAAATTCAAAATTCTTGGCATAGCGATCTTGTACTCGGGAGAATGAACACCTCTCGATTTATAATTGAGAATAATTAATAGAGCGTAGCCGAAGCGGTATAGCCGGTTTTATCCTGGATAAAAAAATAACGATGGTGAAATTTTTTTTCCGTAATTGTCACTGATTTCCACCTACTACATTTATACCCGGCACCGCCACGCGCTTCTCCCGAGTTTTGAAATTCTCGATCGTCCTCGAGGCGAGAGTTGAGTATCAATTAGTTTCTCGGGAGTTGAAGGTGAAGAGGTTTTGCCCCTCGAGATCAAGAGAAAAAAAAAAAAAATAAAAACAGAGAAAAAATAGAGAGAAGAAATCGTTGTTATTCATAATTTTGTTACTTATATTTATTTCTCCCACCGCACTTGAGAAGTGAAAGACAATCGCAATTTCGTACAAGACGAAAAAAAGAGAGCTTTAAATTTTACCAAGCTTTATAGTATGCTGATAATAATTCTGATGTCCTTTTCGAAATTTCTGACGGATGAAACTATTATAGATATGAAACTTCTGTCGCGTAAAGAGGCGAGCTAGGCGTGAAAATAAAATAAGAATATATATGGGTTTTCTGGTAGAGGAATAAGGTGACTAGAACTGGAAAAGAGAGAGAGAGAGAGAGAGGGAGAGAAAAAGAAAAGGATGAAAGAAATGAAAAAAAAAAAATGAAATAAAAATGGGGTTGAATATGAAAAATAAAGATGCACCGCGTCAGAAAATGAGGGACGTGACGAGTATCTGAGTAAACGACGGTACAAAGGCGTCGCGGGACGCCAGCTGCATCCAACTCTCGTGTGGGGCAGGGTATTTCGCTATTTTTCCACAAAAGGAATCTCAAATCAAAATCTCTACGGAATTTCAAATCCCCCTTTTCCCCCCACATCTGGCTGGGGGGGAAGGTGGAGAGCAGGGAGAGGTGTATGAAATTTCAAAGAAATGTTCATAGCAAAGAGGAAATATCCTTCCTGCAGTGGGTACGAATACGAAGAACATCCACCGATGAAATAGATAAGGAAGCTTTTAGCCCCATCATCGGCTTATTCGTATATTCGTGAAAAATGTAAATTTCAGCTTTATAGTCCGACGTAATCCTACTGAGTATAATTGATAAGGCCGAGTCTATTCCGGAGGAAAAAGTTAGCGACAGATTGAACGCCGGATCGAATCGAATCGAATCGAATTCCAATCGAATTGAACCGAGTAGGGAATACTTTGGTTACCAACGGCATCAAGTTTGGATTGCGTGTTATTGGTTCATGAATAACCTAATACCGCCTAGGAAACAGGTAATTCGTTTCGGCTCACAGACCAATACGTCAAGATCAGCCTAATGCGATTTAAATGGGATTTGAAAACGGGCTGTGACATAAGGGCGGTTAGGGGGAGGAGAAAACCCGTTGGTCAGTCCTGGAACACATCCTTATTCCCATAAATAACCGAGCCTTGACTGCCCTAAATCAGACTGCAATATCCGGGTATCCAACAGTCTCCGAATTTTTGACCTATTCCTGGATGGAGGAATGGATCTTGGACTGATAGTGTAAATCCTGGGGCAAACTCCTACGTTTTGATCCTGACTGGCCACTGTCCGGTTGAATAAAGGATTATTTCGGTATAAGGATTTTGCCTCGGATTAAACCCCCAGCCAGCCAAATTGACTGTAACGAAAGATAAAAGTGGCCACAGGGTCTCGTCCGAACGAAACAAGTTTTCTCCCAAAATCGCCATACGGTATGGTATGGTATGGGGGGGGGGGGGGGGGGGGGGGTGGGTGGCAAAGGAACCATTTCACCCTTTCAGCTACCCTTACGAGGAGAGATATTTGTCGAGGAATTCCCGTCGCCCATTTTCCCATCACCGTCGTCCTCAGACTCGGTGGTATTCCGTGGGTTTTGGGTACCTGGAAGCTGTTTGCGAGGAACGAACGAGCTTGGTGAATGAGATAGGTTTTCGAAGAGCATGAAGTTGAAGCGCCACCCGAACGACCTTGAGGGATGATTAAAGCTTTGAAAAAGCTCCGGTAGATGGATGAACGTTTGGAATTAACCCAGCGTTATATCACGTATGCGCGCCCTTCCAGGTAAACGTGCAACGTTAATGACAGCCGCTCGTCAAAAGTCCTCGGGGATTTGTTCCGGGCCATTCAGCCGGTTCCGAGTCAGCCTGAATCGTGATCCTTGACGAGGACTCGGCCCTCCATCTCGCGCTAAGTCAAAGATATTTGTATGCATGGAGCGCCCCGTACACCTACACTAACCCACTAGACTAGAGAGCAGATATTCCATACTCTATATTTTCATTTATTTTCCTTTGAAACCAAGCAGCTACGTGTATACCGTATGGCGATGATACAATGTGCTAGAAATTAGGTACGCGTGAAAAGTAACCTTCTGAAAAAGCACCCAGAGTCATAAGAGAAACACAGATAAAACAGACCAAAAAAAAAAAAAAAATGGAACATTTCCGAACCTATCCCACCGCTGTCACCGAGTTTTGTAACCTGGGGGAAAATCGATGATGCCGTAGAGCGCGATGCCCTATTTTGCTTTCTATTACAGGAATTCGCCGGTGGTGAATATAGAGGGATTAAAAGTACGGGAGGAAACTTTTTTAGAAAAATCTAGTAGGTTTGAGAATAATTGATTCGTGTTGTTCCGTCCAGAGTCTACTTTCTTCATCGATCTCGCGCCTACCGTGATGTGTCACAGATTTTCATGAAGATGAAAATCGATGAACCGAGACAAGCGAACCAAGTCGCGAGGATGTTGATTGGTTATCGAAGATTTGACACGTGTCAGTCAAGACCTTCCCCCCCTTCCCCCCTTCCCCCCTCCCCCTCCTATCCCCGTCGACGACATGAAGGGTGGAAACCGGGGAGGTATTAAGGCGGCTGATAATTAGGACGAGAAGTTTTCGGACCGCGAACAAAGCCGGAGTTTCATTCAAGAAGTTAATTAAAGATGGGTGATTGATTAATGAAAACGATTTCAATTCGTTGATCGAAGTTAACCGGTTGAATGAAAATCAGATGAAATTTTGGGATTGGAATAATAAAGATATGAGAAATGGGGTAAAATACCCCGAGCTGTGAATAGTTTCAAAACTGTGAAAAAAAGAAAAAAAAAAAAAAAATGTTTGTTAATAATGAAAATCGTGGGTAATCTTTTCTCCCGGGTTTCCTTCGTGCCAGAAGTCGTGAGCATTACACCGCCGGTTCCCAACCGTAACAAACGTTTCGCTAATTTGTATTCATTACTTTCCATTGTGAAGCAACTAACGAATATGTTGCGTGTTTTGGTCTCATTCGCCGGATTTATCATGCTCGGTTTTACAATTTCATATTTCTACTAGGTATGTCCTCCTCATACCCCGGTAGCTTTATCCCGGGAATGTGGTAACGGGTTCGTTAATTAGAAACAAAGAATGTTGATTGCTGTACTCAGGGTGTTTCCATTGCAGCTGTTAAAGCGATCAAAGATCACGAGAGAAAAAGAGAGAGAGAGAGAGAGGTGGGAGAAAAGCAAAACGTTTGGCAAACTGAAAAAAAAAAAGATTGTATAAATTCGTTGGAAAGGAACGTAGGCGTCTCATATAGCTGGTATATAATTTCATGATAAAAATCGATGCCTGGCAGTGGCTGGAAATGACGTTTTCAATGGCCCGGACCACCAGCCAGCTCCGCAATTCCTACTCACAGGCCGAATGAAATGAGGCAAACACAAAAACAAAGCAAATCTTGCTTCTGACGGTGGATAGTGGTGGGCTGTTCTCTCATTGATGGAACACATTGTCCTTCCAAAGCTATTGTCTCTCAACATGCGGAGCCCCCGTTCCTCCAGTTGCTGGTGCTGCAGTTCAACGTTCACTACGATAGACCCCTAGCCATACCTCGACGATGACGCGAGTATGGAAACTCTAGCCGTCAACGTTCCATCTCACCAATGACATCCAGCTACTGAAATTTCAGGATATCTCCAAGATCATGAATCCAAAAAGCCCGGGGGATGGTCTGGTGCTATGGAAAAGCACCACTGACAAAGAGAAATGATCGTAAAAGGATAATCGATTGGGGTGTTATAAGTTGATAATGCGAAAATTCACAGAGTGAATATAAAGACTGCAGATTTTTCTTTCAGCTTTGAATTGATGATCTCGATTCTTGCCAATTTGGAATATATCGTCGACCTTGATCCCAGGGTGGTTAACTCGGAAAGGTACATACCTATATCTACCGCCATAGTATAGATACTGAAGTTGAACGATAAGAGAGTAACAATCCAATAGCGTATTCCCTTGCGAGTCATTTACGACCTCCCAAAAGACCAGTTAGTTTTTCCTGGATTGAACTGTGCAGTTGTTTCTGCGGCACCGCGACCCCAAAGAGGAGAACTATGATGATGATGATGTGAAAGAAGTGGAATCAGTCGTGGAATGAATTGGATGCACGAAAAGACAAAAAAAAAAAAGAAATAGAGGAAAAGCACCATGGAATAATGTCAAGAATGTTGTTGCCACGTGTGTAAAAGCTCTCCTTCCCCTGAACGATATCGTGGCAAACATTTTCTCGTTTCGACCTTTTCCCCATACTCTTTCTCTCTCTCTCTCTCTCTTTCTCTCTCTCTTTCTATCTCTATTCCACCCTGTGGGCCACGAATTAGTTTCTGACGGGTTGAATAAAACATGGCTTCCGTTAGACGACCGCGCGGGGCGAATCCCTCCAGACCTTTGCGAAAATCCTGGTGACCACCCACCCACCCTCGCCCCCTCAGTTTTGTATATCACGCTGGTGGGACTTCGCGACGATGATATTAATGCCACGATTCGAGTAAAAAGGGGTTTTATACCCCACAGTCCTGGTCAGGGCTTATCTTACGACAGGACCAAAAGCAAATACAGGTCTATAGTACCACATCAATGCCCCATATATATATGCACGAATCTACATTCTCAAATCTACACTATGTATAAACCAGTGTGTAGTTTAACGTCAACCCACTCGGCCCTTACCGGAGGGAATTAGAGCTTTTCATAATTTTACACCAGTGTCAGATTTCCATTGGAGTTAAAGCTGCTAGAAAGAATTCAAGCAGTTTTTTTTTTTTCTAAGAGTTTGACTTCTAGGGAAATTTATTTCTTAATTTTTTGACGAGCTTTGGCGGCTTTTAGACGGGGAATACCTGCTCGCTGAAGAATAACAAGATGGAAGACACTCCGTTGGTTGGAAGGCCATAAATATCAGAGTATCCGTGCATTGTTTGAGGCTCTCCTGTCCACTGAAGGGACGTAATAATGTCTAGTGAATTTTCCCTTTCACATTGCCTCGGCAACCCCTGGCAAATAAAAAAAGAAGAAGAAGAAGAAGAAGTGAGTCAGAAGTTGGCCGGTTTTGGAACCCTCCGATGCGAGAAAAGACAATAAATACAACCTTGCTTGTTCTGTTTCCATTATCACCCGGTTATTGTGTCAGTTACATTATATCAGGGTTTACGAACCCTTAAGAGAACGGGTCTGGCTGCAGGCACTTGGACTTGATTGTTTCGAGTGGATGAAAATGCCAGTCATCCAATATCGGTGTGATCTTATATTCCTTAAACATCAACAATGATCCACCTTCATTACATTCTGTAATTACTAACAATGGTATAGTAAGAAATCCTGATGGAGTATCTACAGTATCTTATACAGACCATGCTGAGGATCGTCCAGTGATGGGAACGTATATGGTATGGAAAACGTATCGCGATGATGGTATCGGAAAAATAGCAGCATCACTGCAGTTCACTGTTTGATCATCACCGTGACATTTTATTGTGTGAACAATCGTCGAACAGCGAGAACTCACGACCCGGTCTATCAATCATGGGACTACTACGGTTAGTTTTTCAATGTGTACGTTTTACGTCCAATCTAGAAACGTATATGTACAACAAACGCTGTGGTGGCAATATTTAGAGGCGCTAAAATTCGCATGCGAATGAGAAAAGCCGTACTACTGTGTAGGTTGGTTGGAAGGTTGGAAGGTTGGAAGGCTGGAAGGTTGGTACGTGGAATGAAAAAAATTTGCTGAATATGACAAGCCAGCTTCGTTCTGGTTATTGCACCCGTGCTTTTTCTGGTTAATATAGTTTTCCACCTAGCGCTTTCAACCCCCTCCCTTCCTCCCTTCTCTTCTTCATCCCACCCCGACAACCCCCTGGGATCGATCCAACTACGGTTTATATTCCCCACAGTCCGACACACGCTACCTCTCGAATTGCAGTGAAATTTAGTTACCAGCTTTTTAATATTAATTTATTCATCATCTTTTTGGTCACCAGTCAATCCTGTCACTTGTCCGCACATCCAGCTGCGCATTAACGGTACAAAATTATTCAATCAATTCATTCGTCGCTTTTATTAATCAACACTATTTCTCATCAATTCGTAAAACTCACTTCTATGATTAACGGTTTAACTTTAACTACCAAAAATTATTGACCAAAAGATGATTCTCTATTCAATTATTGATAGACGTCAGTAGCTTTCATACTTTTCATTCTATTGATCCGATCGGAAGATTTCTTGAGTTCGAAATTCATTCTATCATGATAGAGTAGTTTCGTCGATGAAGCAATGATCCGACTACTTGGAAGTATCAACTGTGTCTGTTACACTCTCCCTTGAATTCGCATCAAGCTTTCGAAGGAGATTCAAAGGTCAAGAAATGAAACGGATGCCTTGCGACTTGGTATCAACAGTGCGGAACGGATAAAATCTCCATCGTTGAAAATTTACCAAGGAAAAGCTCGAGCTTTCAGCTTTGACGATCCAACTAGGATGATGAACGTTTCTAGTCTCCGGTACTACGTGGGCATCCTCGAATGCGTTCTTCTTGCAGGGTCTATCCCCTGTCAGAGGTCGGTCGGCCGCGCATCGAAAGTCGATGAAAATTTATGACTCTTGCGGTGGTCCGTGGATACTGGCCTGGGCACCATCACGTACTATCCATCAACACGCGCTCAGCACGGTCCTTCGAACTGCCTAAAAGCCCTAGGAGTATAGCTGCCTGCCCATCTCGGTTTGCTAGCGATTTACTTTATTTATTATTACGGGAACGACACGTGCCCTTATCCGTACTCCTGGATTCTCAGATATTTGAATTTTCCAAAGCATCTGTAGCTGGTGGACACTCTCAGTCCTGAATTGATCGTTTCCGTTCTGCGATTCAGTTTGGAATTCGTTTCACAAAAGTGTCAAGAGTATTCGAATAGGTTTGAAATCGACGCTACTTTCGAAGACCATCAATTGATAGTCGGTGATATTTTCTTGAGAAAAAAAAAAATAAGAAAAATGAAAGAAAAAAATAAAAAATAAAATAGTGACCAAGATATAGTACAACGGTTAAATTCAAACGTGACAAAATTACCGGAACCGGAAAGCTCCGGTGCGCTAAGGCTGCCACCACCATACAGTCGAGTATTGTTCAGGGTCCATACGTGTCCACAATAACACGGACACTTTCCTGTGTTGGTATAATACCGGGTGGAAAGCCGAGGATGAAGATTGCCCCGTTGGCGAAAAGTAATTGTCTGCAATCAAGCTGTGTCCCGTTTGCCACCCCTAAATGGTTGGAACTAGAAACACAGGGTGTGTATAGGTATACCTCGGTATTGTTGATTGAACCCTCAAACCATGACAGAGAGAGAGAGAGAGAGGGAGTGCATGAGTATGGTGGTTATTGTTAAGCCTCTATCTGCAAATGATGAAGAAACTGGTAGGTATATAGTAAGGAGATGAGAAGTGAAACGATGTTTGAGCTTCTATAATGATCTTCCTTTGGATACGACGATAATGATCCAGCGTTAAATTAATACCAAAACCACCAAGGGAGGGGGGGCTCCTCGGTACTAGAGTAGGATGACAACTAAATACCCACGTCCTGGTAATCAATAAAAGTTTATTGTTGTTCAAGTACCTAAGGGATAACGCCAAAGGATATATACCCTAGCTCAGTCTTATCAAAGGTGTATCTTTGGCCTCAAGAGTCCCGCCCAGATATCCTTGATGAACGCTCTTGATATAACCAGCAGAGCCCTTTACAGTCCAATACGTTGCGCCATGCCATGAGAAGACCAGGACCATCTCTCTCTATCTTAAACGAGATAAGCAGCACGTGATCTTGGATACTTTGGCACAGTAGTGGTTTTTGCTACCGAAAATTCCTCGAACAAGCTTTGGAAAAAAAAAGCTCCCGTATAACTTGAGCAGACTTAGAAATTTCTTTTATTTCAGTTGCACCTTGAACCTTTTACATAAACTTTGGGATTCCTCGAGTGACAACCAATCCGATGGTTAGCTATTGGTTAAGATATCCGTTACTATAAAGGGTCACGTATTCGAAGGTATCCTGGACGCGAGGACCTGGTCGAAGATTAAGGCCCGGGGGTGCAATTCGATTGTCACCCTCGTACGTATTTGTCGTATCGGATGATCATTTAGGCACCAAAGTATCTTGGGGAATGACCGGCTGGTTGCCCCTTCGTGTACCAGGATCTAATTATCCTTAATTAGTCCTAGTATCCTCTATCCAACTGTACGACTAGGTACCTGATGATTCTCGGTATCCGTATATCGACTCGCAGGTATAGTTTGATATTTTACGGTTTCACCCTACTCGGTTATAGTCGTTACTTCATGATTTTCGGGTTATTAATTAACGGAAGGAAACTAGCAGCGCCCCTGTTATCAACGGCATCTTGAACCAAGGTCTTCCGAAATTGCCTGAAATAAGTCCTAGAGTCTCAAAACCATCAACGAGTTTTGTTGCCATTTATGAGATAAAAATTTATAGAAACAACCCTTGAATTTGGTCTGCCTGAGCTTCTGGAGTATATTTCGACTGCAATTTTACTCCTTCGAAAATTCAGTAACGTTTCTAGAGTGTCTGAATGAAAATGGGATGAAACGAGGTGCAGCAATTTTGGTTAGAGGATTTTTCTGACCAAGATATAGTTGAACTTTTCTGATCTGTGGATATATCCTGTGGGTGTGATTGGCGTCCAGATTATGTGATTTAAATGCACGACACAGTGCCGAATAAGATCACGGTGGAATAAGATTCGATCGAAATCGTTCGCCTCGCGGTCACTGCATGCAGAGAGTATAAGAGAAGTAGAACGGGATTTTCTCAAGTAGCCACATAGCTGCTGTACGTGATGCCCAGCAAGCTCAGCAAATTCGAGGTTTAATATTGAGCCGTATTTATACGAAAACCCGATGATTAAATATTCGAGTTTTACCTCGATTATTTTTAATTTTAATCACCATTTAGCCAGTTCACCCTTGGAATCGCTCTGACGGGCACCGGGGGGCTTTAATGAAAACGGAAACTCGAACACACGCCCGGGCTACGCCGGAAACTAACTGCTCCTGTATGATATGCTCAGAAATCCCTCGATGTAGCATTCAATTATGAAACGCCCAACGTTGTCGGGTGAATTCGATTCGAATGAAAAACAGCATTTCCATTTTTATTTATTTATTTATTTATTTATTTATTTATTTTTTCTTCTTTTGATAATTCTTTCGAAAGTGTACTAGGGGTTGTCCTTTCATATATCGTACAATCCACGGAAGGAAGTTCACTCACTCCTACCCTGAAGATGATAATAAAAATGTATATTCACGCCGGAGAGGAGAAGGTCGAGGAATCGCTTAAACAAATTGCTGACAAGCCTGAGGTAATAAATGACGCGATGCTGCCAGAAATTAGCAATAATTAGACAAAGTTTACAAGGCAGCTCGGGAAACAGAACTCTCATCCCCTTATAGAGGGGTGACGAGAAAGAAAAGGAAGAAGAAGTAGAAGAAGAAGAAGAAGAAGAAGAAGAAGAAGAAGAAGAAGAAGAAGAAGAAGAAGAAGAAGAAGAAGAAGAAGTTGGAGGACTGAGCCCTGCAGGGTGAAGAGAAGGAGCAATGTAACAGAATGTAGCCCTGAGAGCTGCTGGAGTAAAATCGATAAGTGTAAAAGAGGAGCTGCTAGCCAGGCTGCTGAGGCCGGTGGTTCGCTCTGGTAACAGCGCGGGTTGCCAAATGAGAAATTAAAAGACAGCTAAATAAAAGTTTAGTTATTTTCGGGACAATTACCAAGGTGGAGTTCCTCCCATCCCCCCAACTTTCAACCCCCTTCAACCCCCATACTCCAAAAGCCCCGATCTCTTCCCCTGGTAGCTTCTGCAAGATGGAGGAAAAGTTAAATTCAGAAACGAGAGAGAGTGCCCACTTTTTACGAGCTAATGAAATTTATGGCAATGTTCCAGCCCAAGGTGGCTGTTCCTACTCCTCCTCCATAGCCTTTGCCCTTTGCTCGAAACATCAGGTAAAGCCATTCCAGGACTGTCCCCCTGCAGTACCCAAACCCTTGGAAAAGGAATAATTTTTTATTAACCAATATCATCAAAAATGTAACTTTAATTTTATTTACAATCGTCGAGAGTTTATCTCACTTTAGTTTCAGCAAAAAAAAGATCCAACAGGGCATGGAAATATTTCATGTTCGTCTTCGAAATTGATTCGGAAGCGACTCGCATTGATTTTTCGAATTCTGACAAGACTGATCATCTCATAATTTTCCGGAATTTTATTTCTTCAGATTAGAAAGGTTTGGAAGAATAAAGTCACTCGGTTCTCGAGAACTTTCGACTCCTCGGCATATCCCAATTCCGAAAGCAATCGAGGATCAGAATCCAGTGATAAAACTCGTATGGGTTCGGACAATCGAAGATGATGACCGTTGGCGTATTTATATTTTTATCGTCCAGTTTTATCGAAATTCCTTTTCATCCATGACTGCTGCCGCCATTGGATTGGGGTTGGAAACAGAGGGCGACTAAAGTCTCCGGTAGTTTACCGTTACTCCTCCTCAGGTCTCAGTCTCTTCAAACGAATCGATGGCTCATATTTTTTGAATTGCCAAGCTATTTTGAAGCAGTTGCATCTGCAGCTTCACGTTATACAGTTTCCCGGAAAGTTGCGATCCCAGTTTATAACGATTTCTCATTTTAGCCGTTCGATTACGTTTGGTAAATGCCAAGGAAACCGAATTATTCCCAAAAAAAAATAAATTATAACGACGGTGAGTCCAAAACTGGATATTAAGGTCAAGAGTTCAAATAGTATAAGGGTAGTTTTCTTTCGAAAACATGAAAATTTTTGACGATTATTTGAACACGCGGTAGTTCATATGATTTGATAGTGGATGAATATAACGTCAGTCAATTATGATGATTCAGAGTTTTTTCGGTCAAACTGACCAGAGGTTTTGCACATCAGAGCTTTCGATAGCCTCAAGGTACCGTCGCTCGCTTGGTTCAACCAAGTCGAATTTTACCATCAACCGTAAAGTTTTAACCTTAACGGTCAGCGATTACGACGGTTGGGTTAATTAATTTACCCTGGTAGTAAATTGTACAAACTGAATACTCTCTGACTCTGCAGCTATACTGCTTCCGATGCTGCGTGTGCTTTTCTCGATGAAATACTTTTAAACCGTGGATGCACGTCTAGCCGTGAAGAACAGCAACGTTTAAGGAGAGCAGTATGTCACGGTTGTAAAAATGAAACGATGTCCAAAATCAATTTATTTCTCCACCAAAGTTTATTTTACATCATTATAATCATGTTACTAAAAATCAGTCGCTGCACGAATCGAGGCACACCGTAGGTCCGATTTCACTTTCTCAGGATCCGAATTGTTCGAAAGACGCGCCGTCATTAATTGAACGAGGGAAATTGAATTGAAAAAATTATCATAGAAGATATAGCCAATTTTCCGAAAATTGAACATTTCTTTTCCACTTATTTGCAAATAACTCAGCCTAAAAATTAAATTTACCAATTTCCCTCGTTCAATTAGGGACGGCCTGTATTCCTTCGAATCTTGCTCATAGATAAGTCGAATTCGTACAGCAACCGTTCTCAAGTGAGATGATTATAATGATGCAAATTGAAATTTGGTGATGAAACAATTAACTGATTTTGTACTATATTTACTTTTTCCAACCGTGACAAAGTGCTCCCCCGATTCCCCCGGTGTTACTCAGGATCCAAAAGCTTTCAAAAAGCTTGTGCTGAAACTGGAGCTAGACAGAAAACAAAGGAAAGAAACTGACTATAGCGAAAGCTCTGCTTTTGTCAAAAAAAAAAAAAAAAATAAATGACTGAAAATTCGAGAGCAGAAAATCATTGCTTCAATATTTTCTGCAGAAGAAAACCAGCCCGAAAATTGTACCGCGAAAGCTCCGCGAGACTCGGAATCAGGTTGGGGTAGAGAAACGAATGCCGACGGTTTCTCGAGAGGTCAAATTGTCCGACACCCTAAAGAAAATTTATCGACATCGGCGTCCAGTCCAGGGGCGTCCGAATCTCTTAGGTCTGATTCCTGTCTACCTTTTCCACTGGCGTACGTATGTCTGGCCTCTGTGTCCGGCTGACTAGTCACTGCGCCTTACTACTAGCTGTGCCAGGAATTCGGCTGCAAGCTTCTCAGGGAAAAAAAGTGAGATAAAGGGCATTTTTCCCACCATGGCAACGAAATTCTTCCTTTTCTTTTTTCACGTTTCTTAATATTTCAGCCGTCTGACGATTGGCCTTCGTCTTGGGGGTGTAATAAATCCGTGGTAAGCCTTTAGGACGTCTACAGGAGGCATATCCATCATTGGTTTTTGGTCACGGCCCTTATCCCCTTGTTTGTTTGTTTATTTATTTGTTCGTTCTTTCGTTCGTTCGTTCGTGTTTGTTTGTTTGTTGTCTTTCGGTAACAGAGATGGGGGGGATAGGGGATAAACCTTGGTCGTCTAAACAAGACTAATTTTCTCGAAGGTTAGGCATGTGCTCGAGCGCGATCTATTGATCATTCACAAACCCTACCGAGGCCTCTCGCCCTGCCTATAAGCCACTGACTCAAAGCTCTGAGCTTTAAGATCAAACGGAGAAACAGGCTCGAGACTCGAGATCCAGAGCCCAAAAAAAAAAACCTCCCCTAATTCGCAAGCTCGAGTAATTTTATCAAACCGAATGATGATTCGATAAAAAAAATTTCAAGGATCAGAACCAGGGCGGTGATTAATTCTAATCTATTCCCTAATATCAGAGCTTTGAGCTTTATTCCAAAATTTTAAAAATTATTCATGCACTGGCAAAAATGCTTTCAGGATTCTACGAGCTCAAAATATTCCGAGGTGATGATTTCGAGATAGTTTACATACCCCTTTCGACTTCCGGTTCGTCGAAAATCCTCATTTTTTAACAGACGTTCGGTTGTCTTAGAAAATTTTTTGCCATTTCCGGTGTGATTGAAAACCAATCGGATGAACTTTTTCACGTAGGAAGTAGAGATGATAGAAGTAACCGTAAATACTGACGACGCGATATCTGCGGACTACCAACGGAAGCTCTTGCGTCTAGCTATTTCAATCTCCGCGATCTTGTGAACCCCCCGCAAAGCGAGACATCGGCGTTTACAAATTTTCCTATTCCGATTGATGTATACGGTGAGATTCGGGTGAAAAATTTCACCCTCTTCATGGTCGAATAATAAATTCAAACTCAACGGTTTCGAACCTCATTGTTTACCCCCGTATTTATTCCCCCATTTCTTTCTAGGTAAAAGGTTTTCTCGGTTATTTATATATTTTTTTCCGGAAATCTCACCCTCGGAATTCAACGCCCTGGTGACACCGATCAATCGTTAAATTTGCCACACAGTTGGAATACGCAGTAAACCTATTATTTCAAAAACAAAATGGCGAGATGAAATTTCGGACCCTGATTAAATTCCTGAAGCTTTTAACACATTAGGGGTGAGTTTTTTGGGCATAGAAATAATTGTAGTTGTACATTAAACCCCTCCAGGGGTTTCTTTTTTTTTTTTTTTTTTTTTTTTTTCTTTTCTTTCTGCAGGGAGGAGGGGGTTAGCCTATTACTTTTATCCACCATCTTGTTTCCTGCACCTGTTCTTTTTCAGGATTTATAGAGAACGATTATATTTCCTGGTAGGTATAGCTGCCTTATGCAGAGTGAAAAATACCCAACGCGGTTAAAAAGCCGTAGAAGAACTCGGGGGAAGGTTGGCAAGGCTAATGACACCGTTGTGTGTTGTTTTGTCTGGTAAACGCGAATCTCACCCTTAAGAGGGGGGGGGGGGGGGGGGGGGGTCAGGGATGGGGGAGGGTGGGATTTAACAAATTATAAGAAAGCACGACAGCCGTGGTAACGAGGTGGGTAAAACTCGGATCTGGCCACGATTCTTCCTGTACATACATTTGAATCAGTAATCCCCGGACCACGAGTAGATAGCAATTTTTGTCGTTGTTAAAATTCGGGTGAGATTTTTTTTGGGTTGATTAATGCCCAAAAGTCTATTTCCTTTCCCCGGCTCAAGGGCTCGGGGGTTATTTCGTATTTATAACGTCTTGAAAATTGAACCGAAATCCCAAGATCCCCAGGACCGAAAACACTTTAGTCGAGGCTAACCTGCGGAGAGACGCATCAATCAAGATATCCTGCTATAGGGATACCCGCGCGCACACCCTTCCCAGACGTACGCTTTTGACTTTCGCACACCCCCCGTAGGTACTATAAAATGTCGACGCTATTGACACCCCGTGTTTCTTTTCCCTTTGGGAAGAATTCGAACCTTAATATAGGGGAGCCCAAGAGCTTCAAAGAATATTCGAGCCACTTGATAGCCACCCCCTTATTATACAAGGGATGAAAAGAAAAAAAAAAAAAAAAAATGAAATGAAATGAAATAAAATATACGGTGCAATTGATCGGGATCGCGTTTCGGAGTTAATGTAAATGAAATATTCCATGCAAAAGCAAATAGATTTTCCGATAAACAAACATTTCGGTTTCCAATTACTCAGATTTCCAAGAATTACTCGGTCCTCTTTTGGGCGGTTGATAATTATTTACCGATTTCGAGTAACGTAGTAATTGACAAGTCCGTTAATTAGTGATATAGGATTTCAGACCAGCAGATGATTAATCTGCGTCTATTTTTAGAGGTGGAAAATTTCTTCAACGATTTCAACCTGCAATTTTAGAGAAACTTTTTTACAAGGTATTCTGGAAATGGAATATCGTATAGCGTTGTTCAGTGACAGAAGGAAAAACCAAAGAATGGGGGATGAATATAAAAAATAAAAAATGGGGGGGGGGGGGGGGGGGGGGGAAGAAATTTCCAACCGTTTTCGAACAAACTACTTCAGAGAAACTGCGCACGGTATTCCCAAGGACCATTTATCATTCCGGTTCTCTGGTGCAATTGAAAAAAGGAAAGACTCGATCGGATCGTAATTCTTCATGGGTTTGGTAAAGGCACCAAGCGTCGGTCGTATCTTTTCTAATATATGTATGTATATCTTGATACCGAGTTGGGTCTCTAACGGTTAGAATTGTACAGCCATACTTCAAACACCGTTCGACGTCTTCTTCGATATCCGATATCCGGAAACCAGTGTTGAGCTTTTAACAGGCATCGCCATTCAATAACTGACGAATCGAAGCAGTTTATAAAGAAAATACTTATTATAGGATCAGCTCTTGCCGAAATCTGATCTATAGTCTCAAAATTGGAAGACTTAAGATTGGGATAAGCTCCGTTTGATCAACCAACGGTCCAGAACCCCCTGTAGCTAAAGTCATTTTCTCGGATCTATTAATCAGCACCCCTAATTGCACCCACGTCAAGAATCGAGTCCCAGACCTGTTACGGATCGAGTGACACGAGTCGATTCTAATGTCTGAGAAACTGGCGTTAAACTTTCACTCGAAATAAGATCAGGGTTGAGAGTCTAGTTGTCGGAAAACTAACTGGCGTTAAATATCTCAATATCAATTGAGGGTAGAGGGTGGAATGAAATCGTTCGGTTTCCCAACCGATAAAAAAAAGTCTCGACAATTTCTATAGTTCTACGAATTATTTCTTCTTTCCTGTATATTTCAATGGCTTTTGTAATAAAGGACAAAAAGTCTACTCTCACTATTCTGGTGTTAGAAATACAAGGGGGGGCAAACTGCACACCTACCTTCTTTACCGAAGGAGTTTCACCCCGTCATAGTCCCAGGGGACACTCACTTAACAGTTTACACCCGTTAGCTTCTGGCGCTTTGATAAATCGTTATTGTTTCCTGGGCGTTTGCAAAAGGGGGGTGCTGCAGGTACTAAGGGATGATTTCCGCTCGATGAACCAGAGACCCTTATGATCGGGACGTGAAATCCTAGAGGGTATTTTTTTTTTTTTTTTTTTTCCCCTCACAAAAGAGAAATAGGGAGAGAAAAAAATGTGTGTAAAAGAATTTATTTCACGAAATAAGGGTGGAAAATGGGGAATGTTTAAAGAGGCACACCCCCACGTAGGGTTGAATTTGAGAAAAATAGAACGAATAGAAGAAGGAGGAAAGGACTTTCAGGAGCTTTTTTTTTTTTTTTTTTTTTTTCTTATTCTTCTGTCCTCGCGTTTCGAGAGTATCACGCGCACGTCGAACGATTAAACGTTATAAAAAGAGACGAGTGAGGATGTTTTTTCATTTTTTTTTTTGTTTTTTTTTTCTTTTCTTCCCTTCTTCACACATATACACACACCGGCCCCGTAAAAACCCATGGAACTTTATCCACCTCGAGAGAAAACAGCCGCAAGTTGCGGTTAGCTCCTGCGGTTCACCCCTGAAACAACACCCTTGTAGGATCTCTAAAACTCTTTGGACAAATGTTTTTGTAGGAATTGACGTGCAGCACCGTCCCGTTTCGTTCCATTTCGTTCCGTTTCGTCCTTTATCTTACATCTCAAATCAACTGCACCGACAATTTATTTTTTATTCCAGCGAAATTCGCCTTGATAGCTTTTCCGCAGCTTTAATATATATACCTATGTATTTATCAGTCGAGCTTTGATGGAAGCTTTTTGTTTTTTGCAGCTGATCTGAGCTGGTCCTGTAATATAATGATTAAAAACACCTCCGAGGTTGACGGTGAACAAAATTAAACCGGACGCGCGATATTCACCGGGAGATGAATTTCGGTCCTTTGGCTTCTTTGACGGTATCTAATAACCATCCCCCCCTTGCCACCATGGTGATATATTTCTCGTTAAAAACGGTATCTAGCGTAATTGGTCAATTAGAGAAATTTTCTCGGGACATATCAGTACTACGTAATGGGCCATTAAAGAAATTGAGTGAAGAAAAAAAACAAAAAAAAACAAAGAGAACAAAAGAAACCAGAGGTGGCTCAATTTTGCGTCATGTACTAAAAACGGAGCTTTTCTTATCTAGTTTTTCTTCTTTATCGGGGGTTATATATATATATATATACTCAGGGGGGTGGGTTGGGTTTTGGGGGTTGGTTTGCACCTAGAAACCAGCAGCAGCCATGTACGACCCAACGGCAGCTACTTTTGCGTAATAATTTAGCCTAATGTACTCGTTCCCCGTAGGTTTTACGTATACGAAACAGCGTTAAACTTCTCTCTTTTCACCGTCTCTCGCTCGTATCCGGGACGATGCCTCATCTCCGGAAGCCCTTGGGACGCATACGTCGCGGAGTACTTCGTGCTGGTTTAAAGAAAAAGGGGGGAAAAAAACAGGAAAAAAAGAAAAAAAAAAAAAAAATAGAAATAGAAGAAGAAGAAGAAGAAGTAAAAAGCTTCAGCAATATCACATCGAGTTATAAGCTCCTATATCCAGGGTGATAAACGCTCGGCTATTAAGCCGTTAAGGGTTGAAAGCTCGAGTGTCAGTTGGGTGAAACTGAAAACAAATTTGAAACCGATTTCGAAGAAACAAAAACAACGAGGGAAAAAAATAAAGAAATAAAAAATGATAATAATAATGAAAGGAAAAGAGATTTCCTCTGATTTGTCTCTTTTCGGTTTTTTTATTTTTATTTTCTATTTTCATTTCTTCCCATCTACGATTTCTTCAAAGGAATATACACGTCGTTTAACGAGGAGCAAACTAATGACGACGATTGTTACATCCTCACGGTGAAAAGCATCCTTTGATGTCTTTGAAGGATGAATTTAAAACCACAGCGAACTTGACACTCGTTCAAAAATTGGACCATCCCCTCAGACCCTTTTTTTTTTTTTTTTTTTTTTTTTCGTTAGGTATACCCGTTAAAAGGTGCGGGATGTAAGAACAAAGGATATACCCGAAGCAATAACCGTTCGGGAGGTGATCATTTTATGGGACGGATACTTTGAGTAATAAAAATTCTTATTCGGGGTTGGGGGACGATGTTCCTCGGTAAAAGATTTTTCTTTTTCTTCCTTTCCATTTCTGCGCCTTTCCCTTTTACTTTGACCTTTTTTTTTTTCTTTCTTTTTTTTTTTTCTCATCTCTTCATCACCGAATGAGGATAAAGACGAGGGATCTGATTGAAAGGGAAATCATTTTTCGACACCCACCTCTAATATATATATAGCTTTGAGAAAAGAACGAAAGAAATGAAAATGAGCGAGAGAAGATCTGTAGAAGAAAACAAAAAATAATAGGGAGAAAGGTCGAAGGGTTATGAAGGTGAGAAAAATTCATACGCGTCAATTAGAGCGTGAATATGATGATGATAAAGATGATAATGAAAAAGATGGGAATAAAAGAACTAGAATATCAGGCTGCAAAAGGCGGAAAAAAAAAAGCAAGGGTGAATCCAACGAGGACTCCCCAAAGAGCTTGAGATATGAGAAATGAGAGTTTCCGTTAGCCAGCGGGCCCCTGAAGGAGATTTTCACGTCCTAGGACTAAATCCTGCGAAGCAGGGGGGGGGGGGGGGGGGGGGGTACGTTTCTGGCAGGACGCGTGTGCCCTGGGTAATAATGCCGTTTCGTCTCTGCCCAGTAGGGAGGGTGTCAGGGTTCAAACGGGAAAATAAAAACGGTTAAAGGTTGTGTTTTTTTCCTGTTACGCGAATCACACCGACGAATCGGATTATACCCCCAGTCCCTGCTCGGCCCTTCCCCCCCCCCCCCCCCCCCCCCTCCCCCTCCCCTGGGGCCTTGGGAGCTTTTTTCGAAACGTATTTAACCCCCGGACGTGCGGGGGTTAAGGGGGGGGAGAAAAAAATCTTCGAGGATAAATTCATCCGGTGATAAATAAAAGCCGGAAACCCGGTTAACGAAACGCCAAAACGTCACCGGCCTCCTCGAGAGCTTTTATTTTCTGACCGGAAGGAGAGGAGGAGGGGGAGGGGGGGAGCTTTTTCGAAATATCGAATCAGGACTTATCGTCAGTCGCAAATAAGAATCGGGCAAGGAAGACCACCTCGTTCTTGAATCGTTTCGGAAATACAGACAGAGCTTTTTGCCAACTTAACTTCCGGTTTCGATATCCTAGGGATATCATTTCACGGAGCTTTCCACCGATGATCGGTGAACACTCCGCTTGTTCTTGTCCCGATTTTGTTCAAACCGAAAAATGGAAACCGTCTTTCGAGAGCTTTTCTTTGGAAATAAAGACGTGTGGGGTATCCGACCACCACACGCTGACCTTTCTTCCTTCGAAAGGAAGGAATGAGGGACAGCTAGCCAGAGAACGTGTAGGACTAGGGGGAATCCAGTTCGCTAGGAACCATCCTGGGTCAATATATCCCATCGACGTTACGTCGGTAACATGGTGGAATTTTTCGATTCGCTAGCTGGTATATTTATGGTTTTAGTGGCGGGGGTCTCGGAGCTTTCGGATCTACGTTACCCTTGTACATCCTTGGGAGCTGTAACAAGTTCGGAGTCTCATCTGTTTCTCAAAAAAAAAAAAAACCACCCCCTTCATTTATTTATTTTATTTTTTTGGATTTTCCACAGTTTAATGATCCAGAGGTGACTGCCAAAATTTCTCAAAAAAAACCAAAAGCTCTGTTATTCGGAGCTTGCGGCCGAAGGACAACACTGCAAATCGAACCGATAACGAAATTTATCAGACCTTCATCTCACCCAGGGATAGTTTTTACTCTAGACCCGCAAAAAGGTTTCTCACAGTATTTCACCCCCTTACTTGATGAAGGTAATCGTGCGAGAGCCGCGTAAAAGGGGTAAAAAAAAATACTCTGAGGTATTTCGTTGTTTTTTTTTGTTTTTTTTTTTCATTTTTTTTTTTCTATTACAGCTCTTTATCTCTTTTTGCTTTAGATTATTATTTATATATTTCTGCTGATTTTCATTTACTTTTTCGTTCTATTAGGTAAAAACACACGAAAAAAAAAAACAGAATTTCAGATACCATTTCATTCGGTTTTTTTTTCTTCTTCTCCTTCTCTATTTCGGGGTAAAATCCTTCTTCAGCCCCGGGGGGATGAACCCGAAAAATTAAACGCGGGGCAGGATGATCCCCCGCGAGTACTGTAAATATATTCGTAACGCCATAAACGGTGGTTCTTCGATTCGTTGAATAAATAATTCATTAGCCAGCAGGGTCGTTCCCCCCCTATACGGTATATATGTATATGTATATGTATAGGTATGTACGTCTGCGGTATCTCCCTTAGCTAAGGGATGAGGGTATAGATATAGGTATAGGTTGGTATTCAACGGTTCTCTTTCTATATCTCTGGGTCTCGCGCGTTGGTTCGGTATATATCTGGAAAAATCTACATCGCGCCTAATTACATTACGGATCCAACTTCCCTTTCAATATTTATGTGTCGGGTAGCCATTTTGAAAATATTATCTACCCCTAGATTGAAAGAGGAAAAAGAAAGAGAAAAAGAAAAAAAAAAGAAGAAAAAAAAAAAACCAACCCTGCAGGCCTCGCGCGCGACTTTGGAGAACCGAAACATTTCCAACGACGGGTATAATATCACCAGTGACATTACGCAACATCATCCCCCCCCCCCCCCCCCCTCCCAGTATTTACCTACTTGAAAAATATTTAATGGTATAACCTCTCCAACAACCCTCACAGAACTTATCAAATTTGTTCGTCAGTAAAAAAAACTGAGCTACAGAATTGCTGCTTTGGAATATATTTTGCTGATTTTTTGGCCGTGGTTTTAGAATTTTTTATTTTATACCCTTCAGGGATTGACTGAAAACTTTTATAGACCCTGTTTTGGTAATTTTCTGATACGTTTTTGAAGAGTTTACTGATTTCTAAAAATTTAGAGGGTGAAATGTTATAACCGACAAATCTAAGAACCACGAATTTATCCAACCCTTATAATTGATCACGAAAAAACGAATCGAAGAGAAAGAAAAAAACAGAAGTCGAAACCGAAGAGCATCGGATGAAAAAAAAAAAAAAAAAGCAAAAAAAAGCAAAAATGAAAGATTCGAAATCGAGGGAGAGTGTCGGTAATAAAATTTGTGAACGTCGCGTTGTGCGGAGGGTAGAAAAATATCGTAGATGGGGTGCTTCTGCCAGGAATCGTCGAACCGTTGGTGATATATTTGTCAGTACAGGAGGTAGGGCAGTCCTTCATCCTCTTTGGGTATAACCGCGCGATGCTTCCTGGGTAATGAAATTTTTGAAATACCCGGTTGCGCGTGTCTCCGCGGTAAACGGCCCGGTTAAACGTTCGATTTATCGTCTCCGTTAAGATTCGATACATCCAACAACCACGTGCGCCCTTCTCATTTCTTTTCAATAAAATCATATCCAAAAAGCTCCCTTTTCAAATTCAGAAAAAAAAAAATAATAATAATCTGGAATGAAATTCAATTCACCAAAATATCACAGCGAATTAAAAGGACCAAGTTTCGATTCCAGAATCCAAAAAGGACGATAGGTACTTCCGATTCCGAAAGGGTCTACCTTAAGTCCCGTTAATTTCGTCCACCTTGTCCATTGTTATATGTTTGCTTCAATTAACGACGTGATCAGAACACGATTATCAGTGTCAGACAGGCGCGAGACCTCGTCTGATCCTAAACATCAACCCCAGCTCTGGCCTGACCTGATCTGGTCCTGCAGTCTGTTTTGCATCCCAGCGGGAAGTGTCAGATGATGATGTCTGATCATTGGTACGGGAATTGGTTGGTCAATAAATCGATAGTTCGATATAATTTATAATGGGATCGATAGTTGCAGCAGTTTCCCCATTTTCAAGAATAAAAATAATAAGAATAAGAAGAGACAGAAAAAGGAGAATTTGGGGGTTGGTCTTTATCGTACGTTCAAAGATATATATATATATATATATATATATATATATATATATATATATATACATTCAAAGGGCAAAACGTTGGTATAACGCAGTCTCGTATTTTAAAAGCACCCTCCTAGCTATTATTCCGACACCGTTTATCGCCCGGGTCGTTACAAATATCTTTCTTGCTTTGGTCTGCCCCCGCAAGACTCGCGCAACTCGCGAAGCTATAAACTGGAGTCTAATTCTCCGGGGTGAATTCCGGTAGGGGGGATGAAGGGGGTATACCTTCTCCCGAAGGAAAAGAAAGACGCCAGAAACGAAAAAAAAAAAAAAAACCAAAAGAGAAAGAGGAAAAAGATAAATACAAGGGGGAAAAACCACCCCCGGGGTAAAAGCTCCGCGTAATATGCCTCCTCCGCCGTTTTTGATACGACTATATGGGTAGTATTTTCAAGTTGGAAGAAGACACCTCGCGATCACCTCGTTGCTATACCTACTCCTCATATATATACACCGGGTACCGGAAGTCGTCCTTCTTCGCTCCTGGGGCTTTTCTACATTACGTGGGTTACGTCTATGGCCATAGCATGGTATGGCATGGCATGGCGTTGGTATATTCAAGACCTGCGGCTACAGACCGAACGTTCGGTCTACAGCCACTCGAGATATATATTATATTTCACCGAACGTTCTCAGATGTTTACCATCCCGTATTTTCCTACACGTAAATCATCCTCAGACACCACTATTCCGGCATCAATAACAACCAGAGTTATCGTCCGGGTACCAAGAACCACCCCCAACCCACATCTTCTTCTTCTTTTTGGTCTTCTTCTTCTTCTTCTTCTTCCTTCATCTTCACACATGCATTATTTATAGGTACCCATGGTCGATGTGTCTACGACTTTTTTCGTTTCCTCACTGGAGGACCTATTTACACACCCAGCCAAAGAAATCATTCATTACCATATACAGGGTGAGTTTTCTCCGGGGTTCTGAGAGGGTGTGGTCTAAATTGGTTGAGGCTCCGCCTTCTTCTATTCATACTTGTTATTACCGAAATATTATTCCTCGCCTACTGTCAGTTATTGCTTATTGGGCTCAATCTAGACTTGTGTGTATCGATGCAGAAGGTGGTCAGTTCGCACACCTAACGTGATACTACCCGAATGAATCAATATTATTAAGGCTTATTATAGGTGTCATTGCTTTCGTTACACTATCATCATGATACAATATGCGTTCAGACTGTTTGTTGACATGATCTAGATCGCCCAGAATAATCGGTAGATTTGGAAATAGAGGTATCTCAACAGGAATGGAGATTATTTTCTTGACAATAACAGGTATGGATAGAAAGAGGCGGGGCCTCGACCAATTTAGGCCACGCCCTCTCAGAACCCCGGAGAAAACTCACCCTGTATATATTTCCTGCTATCGAATGAAACCATGAACCGAAACCCACCCTTAAGTTTTAAGTGAAAAACTGATGGATTATATCATACAAGTATATATAGATATTACATGACACCATCAGGGCGACGTTTCTCGACGTGGGCAATCAAATGTCAGACACAGATGAAACCGTATACTGTAAGGTTTTCAAAAAGGTCACCGAACTGCATCGACTTGCAGAAGCTACTTTTACCGCGAACCCAATCAACCCCTTGAAGTCTGATGGGTCGCCAGAGAGGGTTCTGCGATATTTTAGAGCCTCCGCTGCGGTTCGGACCGGACGTAAATGGCGCACGGGACCACGGGGGAGTGTTTGCAGCTAGGTAGAAAAAAAAAAAAAGAACTAAAAAGAGTACGCGAAATGAAAAAGTAGAAATAAACAAAAAAAAAAAAAACAAAAAAAAAAAACCAACCCAGTAAGAAGTGAAAAAATAAAAATAAAATAAAATAGCAGTAGCACAGCTGTGTGTAAGAGCATTCGGGGATGAATTCTCAGTGGAACAGTTGGTGTAAGAAATATACTGGTCTCCCCAGAGCGAGTTATCTGGCTGGTGCAGGGTATATTTCTTGAACCGTTTACTTCCATCTGATAGCGAAGACAGTCACTCTATTACTTACTGATAAAACGGCTTGATACAAACACCGCCTTTTGGCCCATCGCTTATTGCTATCTAAACTCCCTTTATACACATCCTGGGGGGGGGGGGGGGGGTCTCCTTCGAACTGCAGGCCAATCACCCTAAAATCGATGAAAGACAATCTTCAAAGAACTCCAAGGGTTTTACTTGCCAATATCCCGCCATTAACGTGTCACGTGACTACGTTCGAAATTCCATTGTTACCAATGGTCATCATCTCGAAAATGATATTTGTAGTTTTTTCTAAACTGTACAACCTATCGAAATGAAACTCACAAGATTCATGCTTCACTACAGCAAAAAGTGACTGAGTATTTTACTGTTTGGAAAAAACTTATTGAATTCCAGTCAGGTTCATATTCTTAATGGTAGCTAGGTTAGGTTCAAAGTGACTTGTACCATATCACCTTAATGATCAATGACTATAAACCGAATGCACAATTCAGCGTGTAAAAGAAATGAATCGGGAAGTGAAATCCGAGGGTTTTCTTCAAAAGGCAAAGTTCATTGCATGATGTGGAAACCGAGGGTTTTCCATCAGGTTATATCAAAAGGTTGAGGCACCATGAGATCTCACCCTAATATTTTGGTCTCGTTAATCGATCAGCCATCCATGCCAACGGGGTTTGATTAATTGTAATTACCATTGGAGAGCCGTACGTTAAGCGGAGTGTCGCAAATGTGGCTAATTCATTAGTTAGGAAAGCACACACACATATACATAGCTATATACATTCACAGAAGCAACTAGATGTGTATATATATGGAGATAGAGAGTGAGAGAGAGAGAGAGAGAGAGAGATTGGGATGGTTGCTGAAGCAGCTAGCGAGCGAACAGCCAATTTGAACGATTATTTATTCCTAATGAAAATGTATGGCTCCCTGTCGGGTAATAGGGTAATCGTCCCGCTATTTACCTAGCTATTTATGTACCAGCTTCATGTTCCCGCGCTCAGTTCGGTGTATATTAATATCCGTTAGTTCGCGACTGTCGCCTAGAAACCGTTTTGCATATCTAGCTACCAATTTTATATCCTGCATAGCTATTTTGTTTGCTGTGTTTAAGGATATATGTACATACATACATATTATGTATATTTGCATCCTCGGAAGATTGATCCTTTACCAAGCTTTAATCTACGCAGCCCGATGGTTCTACGTGTAGGTATACAGCGTGATTCTGAAAAAACTCCGAGAATGGGTGGAGCCTAATTGCCGAATAAGCCCCACCCTTTAACCAATCAAACGAATATCAGGTTAATATGACATTAGGAACTATGTGAGCATAACATATTAGAATTAATGTACAGAAATAATTACAAAAAACAAGGCCAGATAGTGATCCGTTCTACTTTGAATGTGAATAGCGTTTGAACTGATTGCCTTTTTGTTTGTTACAAACATTGAGTCAATTAGGAATAGATTCCTGATCCTTTGATTCCAATTTTATGCTCATACATTCCTATTGTCATTATCTGCTAATCGTTTGATTGGTTGAAGGGTGTGGTTTATTCGGCAATCAGGTTCCTCCTATTCTCAGATTTTCTTTTGAATCGCTCTGTATAATATGATAATCGTACCCGCACCGTCACCGCGTTTCTTAATTGTAAATAAATAGCGAAAGCCTCGCGAACGGTATAGCTTAGAGTAAATATCATCACTGGTAATGAGGTGGGTAATTGAGTGGCTTACTCTCAAAACTTCGGTGCCCCACTCAATTCTGTAACACGACCAGTAGGCACCGAGGTATCAAGTTTGGAATTGAATTTATAAATTGGTCAAATTATCGGGCGGAAATTAATTGGCTTTTGGTTATAACGAACGGGGAAGCAAAAAGGCTTTTATTTTTTTGTTCAATATTTGAGTATCGATCGATCGGTTCGTGATAAAGTTTGCATAAACAGCGAATGAAAAACTCTGTAAGCAAAGTTATAAAACTCGAAATTCAGCTGAAAATTCCGTCCCAATAATGGAATTGATAACTGTAATTGGCTTTTCGAAAAATGGGGTGAAGAAGGCGTAAGCTTGCTTCCGTTTTTTCAAAATTCATACATCGATTCGATAGTTCGTGGAAAATTTTTGAATTGTGGTGGGATAAAAAGCTCCGGGTGATTTCAAAAGATGCGAATGTGTTACGAGGAAATTAATGAATCGAAGGGAACAGAATGGACGGACTGGACCATCACGCTGCGCGTGCATTAAAGGGTTTACAGAGATGGGTACTAGAAACTCGACTCCCAGCTTGCGGTTGGGGGGTGGTTAAGAGCTTTTTTTACCGACGTGTAGAAAGGTTGTTATAGCCCGGGTCCCCGAGCTTCGAAGCTCTCACCGTTACACTCGTCTAGGTGGGCTTGTGTATTGTGGAATTGAGAAAGAGAGTTTTTCTCTTTGTGTCGAATGATGATTTTCCTACATTTTTTTACACCCACTTCGTTAAAGTAAACCGAAACGAAAGTTTTTATCGAGTTTCACCCCGAGCCCATCTAGTTGCGGGAAATGAAAAGCTGGAGGAAAGCTCGACGCTTTTCATATATATATACTGTATCGTTCAAAAGCTCTGGACCCACCTTCTCTTAGTAGACTGAAACCTTGATATCTCGGTCACGGAAAATCGCACAGTATTTAAAAAAAGGCATTCTAAACTAGAAGAAACAAGCTTAAAATTGCTTCTTCGCTTTTGCTCCTACGATTTTTTCTCAGAAAGTTATAGATTGTCAAATGAACCATTGCCATTACCAAAATTCCCTAGGGTAGCCTTGTGGTCAGATATTTTCAACAGCTCATAACTCGGTGAAAAAAAAATGGTGGAGAATTTTGGAAATTATGAATTTGTAGCTTGTTTCATTCACTCTGAGACGGTTCTTTAGATTTTTTTCTAAGATTTTCCAGAACCGAATTATCGCGGTTTTTGTTCGGTAAGGAAGAGTAAAAAGTGGTCGAGATCTTTTGAGCGAAACTGTATCTGTATTCAGCGAGGCAGATACAGTAATTTGTATTTTTTATTATACCTCGGGTTGTTATAAAGTGGGTAATGGTTTCGCGGGTCGATTACTTTAGAATTTCGTGATCTCGTAGTGTAGTAGAACTTCCTCTCCGTCGAGCTGAAAACTTTCCTCCCACTATCGCCACGTGTCGTAATCTTGTTTATATCACACGGTGGAAGACTCCGTGTTTATAAAGTATCTGAAATTTTGCCGAGAACCGTGTCTTTTACAAAGTTGTAAAAATTTGTGTTGCGAAATGAGCAGAGCTCGAATAAATATATCAAATGCTAGACCATCGCGAACCCAGACGCTGGCAAAGCCAGAAACCATTTTCTATAAATATTTAAAATTCTTTTCTACGAGGATGGAGGAATTTGATGACGCGGGGTTGAGATCATTTTCCAAAATCGAAAAAAATCCAAATTCGAGTTTCTGAACAAAAAACGAAGCTTGATTTCGAGGGACAAATAAAAGACTGAGGTTAATCTAGGTTATCTGAGGGAGAAAAGCTCCGCATGTTTGTCTTTGATCGGCATCATGAGCTTTTCCCGAAACGTGTTGAAGATAATAAACGACTAACGTGCCGGTGCGGATCGAGTTAATTAGTACAATAATATACAAAGAAGGAAAGCGTTCTGGAGTAAGAGAACAATGTGCTTTGAGTAAAAGCTCAAGCTCAACAATATCGGAGAGAGCTGAAAGCTAAGAGAAGCAAACGTGTCTCCGCGGGGTGTTACGTGCAAAGCTTTACGAGCATGAATTGCAATTCGCGAGAAAGTTCAAATAAGTTTGTATGAGAAACTGGTTTGTCAGCCAGGGATGTGAAAATGAATTTGTTTGATCGCGATAAGCCGATCAACCAAGAGGCTTTGAATAAAGTGGATATTTCTCTGTACATTCCACAGGCAATGTGTACGTCTGCTTATACTTTATATATACCTATATACCTACGGGGGGGTTGGTTTTACGAAGGGTAGAGAAAACACCGGGGATAATTTATTGGTAGAATCTCAGGCCAGACGAGAGACACTCTCTTTTAAAAGTTACCATTTATACAAGTGCCTTCCTCGAGTCTTTCATTATTCAATCTTTCCATCCAGACTGCGAAAAACTTCACACAATCTCACCATCTCACCTCACCCATCCCTTCCTCTACATCCTCATCGAGTATTACTTCAATTCCACAGGAGTTCAAGAGCTTGCGGTGGTCGGAATGTGCAAAAAAAAAAAAAAAAAAAAAATTCAAATTAATACAACAAAATAATTGTACCCACTTGGTCTTTCTCACAATGAACAAAACTGAGGCAAACCTATCATACCCCCCCCCCCCCCCCCCCCCCCAATGATTTCAGGCATTTTCAACCGATTTCAAATAATTTTCGAATTACTGTACATGATTATGAACAATACACCAGTCGATTTTTTGTTCTTTTCTTTACTTCTCTTTCGGTTTTTTGTTGTTTTTTTTGTTCCTTTTGTCTTGTTTTTCTTTTCTTTTTGTTTCTTTTTTTTTTTTTTATTCACCGCCACTAATTACACACGGCACGGAATCTCTGAAGAGAAATTAGTTGGTGCTTTGTACCCTCGCGTTTGCTTAATGGAGTCGTAAAAAATTCAAGGTAGTAACGCGCGAGGTACACCTAACAAAAGCTGATTTTCTTCTTTTTTTTTTCCTCTTTTTTTTCAGTTCTTCTCTTCGTGATTTGGCTTCTGGGCTACTTTTGTTATTAGATTCGGATGAATTAGGTGAAAACGATCGAACCGTCGACAAAAAAAAAAAAAAAAAACGAAAATCCTTATTTAAAATTTGTGTTTTCTGAATTCCTTTTCCTGTTTTGTATAGTGTATGGTTTCGTCTGAACTTCTGGGACGGATCGAATATCGCAAGATATTCAAATTCAAAGGAGGAAAATGTACTATACTCGGTTCGAATTTCAGACCCCCGAAAACACAGGAGCAGTTGTTATAAATCAGTTTGAAAGTGTGACGGGCGGTTTCTTTGGACGATCCCACCGCTGGCACCAAAAACAAGGGCCACTTTTACAGTTCTTTTCGTCCCATATACCTATACCCCCAAACGCCCTCTTCTCTACACCATATTTTCTCGTTCCCTATCTCGACGTATTTTTACCGGTATAAATTTCTGACTGTGACTTCTTCTTCTTCTTCTTCTTCTTCTTCTTTTTGTGAAAACACGAATAGTACATTATGTATTTTTTTTATTTTCAATAAGGATTCTCCTCAAGACTTACACGTATGTCTACCTATGTAGTACATAACAAAGAGAAGTACCCCATCCCAACCTCTTCTCTATCTATCTCTCTCTCTCTCTTGGAACATGTGTAGAAGTGACGATGTAAATTTCGCCCTTCGCCTCCCCGAGGGTGAACTTCCAGAGAACCACTTGGCGAATTTCCATCCAGAAACACACGCGAACATCGGGTTATCTTTTGTCTCAAAATAATTGTTTCGCCTTCACAAAATTCTACAGTATATGATGTATATGTTCATTATCGCCCGGTGGTGAACGTATAAGTCTATCATTTTTTACAAATTTTCAATCGAATCTTAACTTTTTTTAATCCCTCGCGAGGAATGGCAACTTCTTTTCAATTACACCAACAAAAAATTACGACTTTCTATGAAAAAAAAATCTATCTCAAATTTTCTTTTGATCAAATTTTACTTCACTCGATTTATTCTGTTTAATCAAGTTATGCTACATCGAGCTTCCTTCAATTATTTTCGTTTATTAATTTTCTTTCTCACTCTGCGAAGTTTTCAGCTGATGAAAAATTATTCTATAATTTTCTTTTTTTTTTTAACTATTCTGAAGAATCCTGTATCTACTCTTTCGCGAGTCACGCGTATCTAATTATCGTTCGATTGCTATTCTTTCACTGTCGATTTGTTGTTTCAGACAAGAAGGTGGCCGGGGGCTTTGATCGAATTCTAGTCAAATATTTGTTCAGAAAAACCGAGAAGATTCCTTATTATAAGATGTGTACATTCTTATTAAGAAAACCAGCTGCAGCTGACAGCTCCTTTGGTTTTTTCTTCCACTTTTTTTCCAGTCTTTTTCTTTTTTCAATTTCTCTTCAGCATAGAACTTTGTGATTTATAAATTCTCACCGCTGACCGTGACGTAGAGAAAAAGAGAAGAATTAAATTTTAGGGGAATTGTTTATCCAGTCAATTTTTATTTTATTTTATTTTTTTTGTTTTCGGTCAAATATTCGTATTTGGAGTTTGATAATTTCGCGATAATTTCCGCGAGGCGTTGAGGGATAATGAAAATTTTTTATCCTTTGTCGAAATTCTAATTGAAAAAAAAAAGTGAAAACCCAGAGAGAGAGAGAAAGAGAGAAAGAAAAAGGGGGTAGAAAAAAAAAACCGGAGAAATGTAAAATTGCTTTCCTTTCCCTTTTTTTTCTTCCGGTTTTTCAATTGACTTCGGGCAATTTATAAACAAAACCGTGTTTTTCTCCGAGAGTTTAGGGCTTTAAAAATGAATTCGAGTTGCCCTCGAAACGTCCCTGAACGTTTAAGGAAAGCGTTGTTGTACCCTTGAGGCACCCTTGATTCGAGATTCTCAAACCTTCCGGCGAAATTTCTCTTCCTAAAACCCAAAGTACCGAGGAAACTGAGGAAAAAAAAAATTAAAAAGAAATAAAATAAAATAACAGAAAAAGAGAAAATTATACACATGATCTGCGAAAATTTGATTCTTGTTTGAACTCATATATATTTATATACATATACCAGGGAAATTCATTGAAGAGGAGATAAGAAATGATTCATTTTTATACCCGTAGATAATTTTGCTGATGGTTTTTTTGTTTTTTTTTTACTTTTTTTTTTTTTTTGAACTTGATTAAAATAAAAGGGAAGAAAAATGGCGCTCAAGATAAAAACCGGAGTATACTAGGGACGCAAATAATTGAAGTATAGTAATTTACATTCAACACGCAAAGTTCGAGCTCTGCAGGTCATCGCGGACAAAATCTAACTGCACTACGAGGAACAGGGCGTCGTGTCGCGTCGCGACGCCTCGGCACGACCAAAATTTAATTATACCAAACGGAGCTGAGCGAGATTCATGAGAGATGAAACATTAGCGAAAATCTAAGGGGCTAATGCGCACGTGACTCAACCCCGTTTTCAAACTTCCGGGCAAGCAAAATTAATGTGTTTTCAATTTTTCAAAAATCAGATCTGTCACAGGATTTTTTATACCTCGAGATAGATATTTTTGAAAATTTAAAAAAAAAAAGTCGAAAATATCCAAAAGCCGTAAGTGGATTTCGTTTTTTTTTTTTGTTTTTTTTTTCGAATTAAATTGATAACCGAATGTAAGAGATCAAATGAAACCGTAAAAGATCAGTTTTTTCAGTAATTGGAGACGAGAAAATGCGGAATCAAAATTTTATAGAAAACTCTAGGAAGAAGATTATTTTGAGGTTAGAAATGGCGGTCAAAGTTGGGCGACCTCATTTATACGATTTTATGCAACCCGGTCGTAATATCATATCGCAAGGGAGGAACGCAGCGAGTGCTGCATATTAAACGGACTGACTTATCCGATCAGCTGCGACTGTGTGAGCAATTTCCCTGGAGAGGTTAATTTTGAGGTTAAAAAGGTAAAAAAAGATTCGTCCAGGAGGGGGGGGATTAAAAAATGAAAAAGTGGCGGAAAAAATCGTTGCATGTTCCTTATATTTGAATTTAAAAACCTGTAGCCATAGAGTAATTTATGAATATTCTAATCGGTTATGATTAAGGTTGAGTTGATGGATGGCGGGAGAATCGATCAATCGATTATTCAAAAACCCCGAAGCGTTTCACCGCGGTGTTTTCCCGCATTCCCGTTTTTAAACCCCCTCAGTCACGTCCAAAGCCAAGTATACCAATTTTTGAATTCCTATCAAAGTATATATATATACATTATCGAGAAAATGTTTATTTTCTAAAAGTGTCAAAAATATATCGCTGATACGGTATAGATACGACGGTAATGTTATAAATTCTACAAAATGCGAGAAGTTATTACCCAAGTTTGAAATTTTTCCTATACCAACTTATATACCCCGATAACAAACGGAGAAAAATACATCGCGCGATACTTTTGCTTGAGAATAAGTTTTTCCATTTTACCGATAAGAGATGACGGCGTATATTATTCGACACGTCTCGATTGATTCCGTCGAGAATTCAAAAAAAATAAAATAAATAAATAAACTCGAAATCAAAAATAAAATAACAGTGATCGCAAGAAAAAAGTTGTAGAAAATGTTTTTTTTTTTTTTTCCTTGACTCGCGGATGGATTTCATGTCGAATTTTTCTCTTTTTCAAATGGCCCACGCTCGTATCTGACGTACAAATAACGAAAATTTATCATTTTCAGACGTTCCAGATCCCCCAGGACGTCCATTGATAATGGCGTTCACATCTCGTTCGGTGAATCTTTCATGGGCAGCGAGCGCGAATTCCCACAACAACCCGATCTCAAATTACGTGATCTACATTCGGTGAGTGAAATTGTTAATTAATCTTAATTCAGACATTAAATTTCTAGTAAAAACATCCAGGTTTTTTTTTTTTTTTAATTTTTTTTTCTTTATTTCTGCAAAAGTTACAAATAACTCCGATTCGAAAGGGTTGAAAAATCAGAAAAACGAAGGATCAACTTCGAAGAGCTCACTTAATTTCGAGTCTCGATTCGAGACACTATATTCTACCATTTGTCGTATCGGTTTCGGAAATTTGAATTCCAGAAGTGCAGGTTCCGGAGTCCAGATTAAGCAGTTTAAGCAACGTGAGAGCTAGGCGAGCATTAGAGAAACGTGCATATATATGGATGCTGGCTTAGGTGTATATTATAGTCGCTTAATATCAATTCCAGTTAAATGTCTAGTTGAAGAGCTGGCGCTAGGCACGCGGCGCAATACTAATTAATACCATCTCGTCAACTATTAAGGTGATCCTAATTGCACGTACGTGCTGGATGCACGAGGAAGATAATTAATGACATTCACCAGCCACTCTGTAACGTTAAACAATACCGGTGGGATGACTGAGAGCAAACCGAAGAATGCTTATAATAATCCGCGGTTGCATCAGCCGAGATCAACGGCAGCTGCGGCAACGTCATTTCAATATTACCGGGGCACGCGTTTTTGGCGGGATTTTAGATAATGTCATTGCGAGAATTATTTGATAGTTAAATATGTCGATAGAGAGCATTATGACGAAAAAAATTAGCTATCATACACCTCTGTATCTCAAACCGTTACCGAGTTATGCCGGTTTTATCTAATTTGTGTACTTTTAGCTCTGAGCGCGCATGCGCGCCGATTGAGATAATTCAGAAGTTCAATGGGTCCGCGGAGTCACGAACTATATCAGGGGTCGCTTGAAAAAGCAGCTATCTCAAATTTTCTTTGAAAAATGCAACTATCTCACGAGTCACTCCGAAACCGCTCTGTAACGCTATTGACTTGCCATCCAACTACAGAGCGGTTTTGGAATGGCTCGCGGGATAGACGGTTTTTGGGATAGCTATTTTTTCAAGCAAATTCTGAGATAGCTGGTTATTCCGCGGACCTATCGAGTTGTCTAGATCGAGAAAGAAAAACTGATCTGTCAAACTCATTCCTAAGGACAAGAATAATGATGCCACTTGAAAAAAGCATCGAAGAAATTGCATTGCATAGAATTTGATATTCCGATGATGAGAAAAAAAAATAAAAATGCAATGTTGAAAAACTATTGGTAAAAAATTATCTGGTACGGTGAATCGATCAAGCGTAAAATTTACGGTGTCTTTGGAAAAGTTTGTGGAAAATTCTGCGCGTCTGTACCAGGGAGCTTTTGGCTGATACCACGGCGAGCTTGCGCTCAGGCGGAGCAGAAATCTGCGTAGCTACTACGAGCTCTAGATCGAGAAAAAGAAAATAAATCCGGGTAACGGATAGGAAAGGAATAATTCCAGGATACGTAGATTCAGGAGTTTGGGAAAGACAGACAACGAGAAGTGAAACTGTAAAGATAAAAAGGAAGAGAGAAAGGGGTTGGAGCTTTCCAGGTTTAATTGTACCTACTACCTACCTGGGCTGGCCATGCCTAGCTCAACCTGGCTTAAGAAATATAATTAAATATTTTATTAACTTATAGTGCAGAACAGACAGTCGTACATACACACACAGACATATACCTAAACACGTATAGCTAGAGGGTAAGAAAATCCGAGCTTGACTTAATTTAAAATTTCCTTCCTGGCTGCAGAATGAGATAGAGAGAAAGAGCTTGCGCCTGCAGCAGACTTATACTCGTAAAGCTGCAGGGAGAATGACTTTTATTTATTTTTTGTTCTTCTCGATTAATTCACTTTTTGGTTTTTTTATTAATTTTTCTGTAATTTTTTTTGTTTTTTTTTTAATTCTTTTTTTATTTTTTTTCTTCATTTTTCTGTCCCGTCTTTCTTGCGAGCTTTTTATTCTACTTTTTTTTATGCCCCCCAGCTAATAACGAGATATTTTATTTTACCTGTTTCCTCCTTCTTTTTCACCGAGCTTCTCCTATACCTGCAGCTTCTTATTATTATACCTTTTTATTTCAATATCAAACGGGGGGAAAATTCTCTCCAATCCCCAACCCCTAAAATATACCAGACTTATTTTATTCTCTTCTCAAACAGAGAGAAAGGGGGAAAAAAAAAAAAAAAACGAATAAGACGTGGCAGCGTTTGTTGGAAATCTTTAATCATGTTTTTCACGGGGATAAGCCGAGATGATAAGTTGGTAGAAATATATCAGGGAATGTCGTTAGGGGTCGCCAAATATTGGAGTTTCGCTCAGAATTTCTCTTCTCCTTTCGTTCCCTTTGGTTTCTTGTTTTTTTTTTTTTTTTTTTTCTTTCTTTCTTTCTTTTCTTCTTCTTTTTCTTCTTTTTCCCGATATATATATATATATATATTTTTTATACTCCACTTCTTACTCTTTTCTTTTCTTTCTCTTCTGCTTCCTATCCCCTCGGCTCTTTCTCTCTCTCTGCAGTTCTACGGGAAAAAACTATTCTAATACGCCCCGTAGCCCCCGGGGTAAAAGTTTCGAAAATATTAGTTTTATTATAAAGTTTTCAAACCTACCTGAGCCCAGCCGTACCTATACCTATACTACTCACCGAGTTTCATTAGACCAATAAACTATTTTTTTCTCAAAGAAAGTTTCATATCAATTACACCTGACCCTTCTAATCTGCAGCCACAGGACGTAGACGAAGTGGATGTTGTGTCATTTGAGAAATTGTTTTTTCTTTTTCTTCCTTCTCCACTAGGTTTATTGAAATTCATTTTTTTCCCTGAACCAATATCACGTCGAGAGAATAAAGGAAAAAAAAAAAAAAAAAAAAAAAACAGTCGATTTTATCGATTTTCACCCCCTCGAAAAATGGAAAGGCGGTGAACTGATATATACGTATAACCAGAACGCGTTGACCTTGAAAGCGTCATCGATCACTTTGAAAAAAATACTACTCCCTACGGAATCCCTTTCGAAAGATTAATATTTTTGGGAAAGGGGGGGGGGGGGTGGTTGGGGGTACAAAAAACGGAGACGTCATTATCGGCGAACTTCTACGAAGCCGATAGGTGTGAGGGGGAATCCGTTTTCTCAACTTTTTTAGGTCACTCAAGACCTACCAATAAATAGATGTGGCAAATCCAGACTAAGGAGAGTATTTTCAATCTTGATAAGAGAGAAAGATGAATTGAAGACAAAAAATTTGATCCGTCGTTACGGGGGAGACGATTTTTTTTTGTTTTTTTTGGTTTTTTTTTTTGTAGGTATTATTTGAGAAGGACGAAAGAGGAATGCTATAGAAATTGTGTAAAAATTGATAAATATGCATGTTAAAGCGAATATAAAACATTAGGGACGATGGAACCGGAAGGGCGCGAGAAGGAAATGAAGGGAAGAATAAGAGGAAGTCGGGTTCGTCCTCTAATCCGATAGACGGTAAATTTGGAAGCCAGAGTGAAACTTTGATCTGAAAAGGTGAACGAAGAGAGATTTTAGTTTCATTTGATCTTTGGTGGCTTTCTGACAATTTATAGCCTTCATTCGGATGTTTTAGGGAAGGACCCGACCACCAGCGTCGCTTAAACCGAAAGCTAGGTCATCTCGCCGAATCCGATTCCTTTCCCTTATTTTTTTCTTTTTTTCTCTTACTTACTCTCTGCAGGCTTCACATATAGTAGGAGAAGGATTTCTGACCTTACGCTAAAGCACTTTATTTCCTGTATAAAATCCACAAGAGCCTCCTCCGCATCTTGGTTTCTCTCTCGTTATCGCCCACCTAAACCCTTTCCTTATTTATAAAGAAACAAACCCGAACTCATCCAGTCAGGCTTATCTCATCCCTTCAACCGCCAACTGTTTTCCCTTTTTTTTTTTTTTTTTTTTCATATCTTTACCTTCAAACTCTGGCAACGGAGCTTTTCCGAATTGATAATCACCCCTAACATCGAAAATCGAGGTTTTTTGCGGTCCTTGCCCGACTCTATCTTGAAAAATTAAAAGTAACTTGAGTCTGATTCAATTTTATACTCGACCGATCCACTGACTTTTGAGTTATTGCGAAAAACACAATTGGAAAAGCTCTATTGAAGCTTTGTGTTCTATGTTCAAGCTTTTTGAAATTTTTTTTTCAGTAAACTGAGGTCAGACTATTACAATTCGAAAGATTTGAGATTACGAATTCCATGTGGCGGGATAAAATTTTCCAAAATTTATTCAACCCATCAAAAAATTGGTAGAGATTCGAACGTTTTACAGTTCAATGAGCCCGAATCTGAAATCGATATTGAAAAATTCTGACCTGGGGGGTTAGAGAGTTAAAAAATAATCAACTCTCCGCTCATAAAACATTTCACTTAAATTTAATTGAACTTTTGCTAGCAAACTGTTGTTTTGCAAACTCGGAAAATCCGCAGGGCATGGGGGGGGGGGGGGGGGGGGACGAATCGCGAGCTTGTCGATTTAATCGTAACCCGTACTGTCTGTATATATTTCGGCACGTTCTCAACTAAAACTTTTGACGAACAATCAAAATTCGTTAGTCTCATGAAGACTGAAGTTATCTTATCGCAAAACTGTACTTCTCGTGAAGATCAATCGAGAAGAGGCAAGAGTTCATCTAGAACTCCGAACTTGAAGCATTCGAGTATATCTCTGACCATCAGTTTGTCTGGGAAGTTAACAACTCGCAAGCGTGAAATTTCACCCCCCCTCTGAATTAACAGCCCTTCTTGTCCCGTTCCTGTTACTTCGTCCTCGCTACAAGTCCTTAGGGATACGTCATAACGGGGTGGGATATACTCGAATGTTGAGCCCTTTCAAGGATCTTCAGCCTGGATTTTCCCCCCCCCCCCCCAGGTAAATTATCGCCATGCCTTTGGTCAAAGCACGGGAATACAAGCCCCGATGATTTAGGGGATGAAGACAAGAAAGAAAGAAAGAAAGAATGAAAAAAAAAAAGAAAATATACTTCCGACAAGAAAAGCTCGAATTTTTTTATTCAAGGATTATAAATCGTTATCGAAATCACCCAGCAGTATAAGAAAAGAATGATAATAATTATTCAATGCTACCGAAGAGTCGATTATTTGTTGTGACAATGAAGGGGGGGTTGGTTTGATCCGGAGATTACGCGTCACTTTGGGGATGTTTGAGCCTTTTTTTTTTTTTCTCTTTGTTTCCGTAGAGGAGGGTTTTCGGTTAAAAATTAAGCACAGTTCGATGCTCGACGGGCGTTCCGCTCAATAAAAGGGGTTTTAAACACTCGACTAGCTAGCCGCGATAAAGTAAGCATTTAAGCGCGTCAAATAAATCTTCTTCAAGCTTGTAAATCACCTGGTTCTATATATACGCGAAGCTCTAGTTTCGACTGGACCGATTTTTGCACACGGTACGGTAACGTTGTACAGTAAAGGCGCACCCGTGACTTATCGACGTCCAGTTTAGCCACCCTTACTCGAGCTTATTCTTTCACCCCCTAAAAATGGCTACGTTTGTAAAACGGGTAACAAAACTTGAAAAACATGGCTATTCGTCACTGTCTTAAGGGCCTCAGAATATTCGAATGAATGACCATACTACCCGTTATTCAAACCCCAAGGGGGGGTCCTAACAGTGACCTAATTCACGAGTGACATTCTTTACACCCTCTCTTCAGCTATTATTTCATTCGCTAACGAGCTCTGTCAGCTAACGCCATTTCCTCGACTATACGCGGACAGGGCGGTAACCACCACTACCAACTACCCTCTTATTTTACCGTTATATAACTTATACCAGCGAAGAATTACCTAAGAACCTTCTTCCGAGTTATATGTGATGTGCTACGATCATCGGTGGCAGAGACCTTCTATCAGGGATTTTATCGGTGGGATTTCTTGTACCGTATTCTTTTTCTTTTAGGATTTTTTTACGAGGTGAGGGAGATGCTCAGCTACTGCTACTTTTTATCTTTTGTCTTTGGAAAAAGATTATAAGTTTTTCTAGGTCTTAGAATTCTTTCAGATCATCAAATTATCGAGTACTTGATATATTCATTCGAACATTTCCAGCTCTGAACCGGAACCTCTGACTCGTTATGGAAATACTTCAGTTCTTACAAGATAAACAGATACTTATGTCATTATTTGAACATGTCCTCATCATCGGATCACTGAATAGTCAATGTTCTCCGATTTTGCTGTCCAAAATAAACCTCATACATTACGAAATCATTTAATCCAGTCGAAATTACCAATTCCTCGGATCGTCAAGACATGTTTAAATCAAAAATAAACTTCTGGTTTTTTAGAAACCCCCGCGTTTGATCAAGTGACGGAATTTTCTAGTTATTTGAACATGTTTATAGCATTCAGTCAAAATTACCAATTCCTCGGATCATCAAGACATGTTTAAATAAAAAATGAACTTCTGGTGTTCTTAGAAACCCCAGGTTTTGATCAAGTGACGGAATTTTCTAGTTATTTGAACATGTTTATAGCATCTAGTCGGAATTGCCAATTCCTGGGATCATCAAGACATGTCCAGATCGAAAATGAAATAATTCTGGTAATTTAGAAACGCCCGTTTCTGATCACGTGATGGAATTTTCTAGTTATTTGAACATGTTTATAGCATTCAGGCGAAATTACAAATTCCTCGGATCATCAAGACATGTCCAGATCGAAAATAAACTTCTGGTTTTTTAGAAACCCCCGGGTTTGATCAAGTGACGAAATTTTCTAGTTATTTGAACATGTTTATAGCATCCAGTCGAAATTACAAATTCCTCGGATCATCAAGACATGTGCAGATCGAGAATGAATTTTTTTTTTTTCAAACCCCTGGTTCTGATCAAGTAACGGAATTTTCTAGTTTTCTAAACATGTTCATAGCATTAGAACATCAATTATCATCGACATCCGTCTGTTGGAACTTTCTTGGTTTTCAAAAGTATTCAATTCTCATGATGTTAGGAATTTCTCCTGCATGTCGATATCAATCATTGGATGACGAATCCCTGAATTCCGTTTTTTTTTTTTTTTTTGTACACGAAGATCTGACTTTTGGAAATCACCGAATTTCCACGAGGTAGTAAACACGTAATTTACGTATATGTACATGCCTGAAAAATGTCCGTATGGTCTAACGACCGGACACAGAAATCCAATAGTATAGCACTAGCTAGTTCATTCTCTTTTGTCGCACTTGATTCCCAGGCCTGTAGTCTTGCTCATGGATAGAAGCAATCACATTCAATGTCCTTCCGTCCATCCGTGCACTTCCAATTAATCGAAAGGGCGGTCTGCAATTTGCTACTGGGATACTATATACACGTTATGCTATAACATCGTATAGAACCCAACGTGAACGTGTATCGATGTATGTAGGTACACATATTCAATCCAGGATCCCGAATGCACTAGTCATGGTATATGCTTCACTCTCGTCCAGCTATTCATAGACGTCCTTCTGTTGGTTCCCACGAAGTACCAATCACTGATTTTGATATTAACGATATATACTGCCTAAATTCTCAATTCTAAATGGACCAAATTGTTTCCTCAAGATATAAAGTCTTTACCTACTTTTTCAATCTGATCGAATAAAATAATTCACATGAATTATACCGGAACAAAGTATAATGGCAAAAATTCTATAGGTCTCTAAACATCAACCTAAATCGGTGTAATAATTTCCTGGACTAGATTACCCAGGGGTAATAGAAAAAAAAAAAAAAAAAAAAATGTTCGTTTCAATGACTCCTCCAAGGTTTGGTCGGGAGTCTTCCACCCTTGGAAGAAATACGAAGGATGAGTTCTAATGTTTATAATAAAAAGGTACTACGTGACTGACTTAAGCCTTTTGAGACTTCGCAAAGAAGAAGAAAAAAAAAAAAACAAAAAAAAAACGTTGGGTTGGTAATTCACCATGTATTTCGAAGACTTGGTGCTCAGTTGAAGACGTCTCGAGGTTGGAAGGGTCCTCCGCTCTTTGCGTGGGTCTCTTTCTTTCCGTTTTTTTTTTTTTTTTTTGTTTTTTTTTTGTTTTTTTGTGTTTTTTTTTTCTTCTTCTCCCTGACATCCCCCTCGGGTTCTTTTTGTAGCACCTCTTACTTTATCCGGTGCTTTTTTAGCCCAGTGAAACAAAGGGTATGTATTATATGTACCGTAGTCGATAAATTTGATCAGAAAAGGACTATACGTCTTTGCTCCAGAGGGTTTTCCACTTTTTTTTTTTTTTTTTGAAATGCCAAGTTCGAGCGAGAGACAAATTTGATAATTTTTTATACATCCCGAAAGTAAGGGAGGCCCTTTTTGCTTCTTGGTCTTAGAGAATTAGGGGAGGTGAAAGGGGGCGAAAATACGATACAGTCAAAGAGTATATAAGGGGGGGAAAGGGCGAGATGATCCTGTGGGAATTCCCTCTTTTCTGACCTCTCGACTAATTCCGGGAATCCCAAGCTATTGCGATGTTTATGCGAGCGCTGAGCCAGACTCGAGAGAACCAGAGCGGCCATTTCAAAGATTAGACAGAAAACTTAATTATAAAGATTCTGATTGGCTGGACGCTTCTGGGATTTGTTTCTTGAACACACTATATACAGCTTTGACGCCGTTTTGTGTTGTTAGAGTTTTTCTTCAACTTCTCATTAAGGCTTCGCAGACTTATATAATTCCTGTGTAGCAAAAGTCTGATAGTCGATTTAATTCTCGAAAGAATCTTCATAAACTTTCGGAGCTTTTTGATAAAATTCATTTATTCTTTGACGAGATACGAATTAGATTTTCGGACCGGGAACCATTTTTTTTAGGTTTACAAATTTACACGACTACGTGGACTTTTTCGAGAATTTTTCGGCTCTCGTATTTCTAACGATAACTCAACGAATTCTGAAAAGCAACACGAGCTGCTATAACGAAACACATTGTTCAGCATTTTTTTTTTTTTTTTTTTTTTTTCTACAGAATCCGATCCGAAATGGGTGTAAAAAATGTTTGTTTCGCGATATCTTTCTTTTTTATCTCTTTTATTCAAAAGTTCCTATTTTTTTTTTTTTTTTTTTTTTTTGTTCTCTCTCTCTCTCTCTCTCTCTTCATTTGACACCCAGTGCTCGATATCGTCGATGCGAAAACTGCGAGGCTGCGAACGTGCCCGGAGTATCAGCTGGATGGTTGAAAATGACGATTCGAGGTATTAATTCACCGACTGCATCCCGAAACGTGCTCGGAGGGTGGAAAAGCCGTCTTTTTTCTCTCACGCTTTTCATTTCATTCCTATTTTCTCTATTTTATTTTATTTTATTTATTTTTTGTTCTTCGCTATTTGTGTTTGTCGACTACTCAATTTTCATTTTTGCTCGCACGCGTTGCTCTTAATTTGTTAATTACTGCACAATCGTCCGTGCAGCTTGGCACGTTGCGTTTTGTTCGTTCGTAGCTAGCTGACATATTTATTCGCCGAAAAAAAGCGTGTTGCGATCGGGCTTATTTCAAATCGAATCTGATTTGTAATCGATTCCATATCTGCCTGTCTACTTTTATTTTTTATTTTTTTATTCTTCTATTTTTTCACTCATTTACACATATTAACATACACATACATATAAACCTGCATTGATCTATTTCTGCAGAAATTTATAGATGTAATTGATTCATGCCTCGTTGTATATCGAATTTGAAAAAATATGTATCCGAGACAATTTTCACTGGTTTTTTATACGAAAAAAAAGCTCGCTTTATTGGAATACAGGGTTGAATAGGGCTTTGGAAATTGTTAGTACATTGACAAGAGTAGGTATTATAAAACGATCGGTTCGGACTGATTTGAACGAATTAAATTGATCCGGACTTGAAGCTGAATTAGGTACCAAAGTCAGTATTTTGGGGCTCAGGGAATATAATATATATGGGGTAGTCTGAAAATCAGCCCTGAAGAGTGTTGCAAAGTTTTGATATATAAGTGGAAGAACTGAAGACGGTATATTTTCGAGAGGTTAGTATAATTCTGAACTTATTCGACGAAACTTATCGGAGGAGATATTTCTCTTTCAATTTCAAAATTTTCTCGTCTTTCCTTCGGGCGGTTGAAAGTCAAGGGTATGAACTTTTGCGCAATTCTTAAAAGAACTCTTCACCACGGCTCTTACCGAGCTTAATAAGAAACTTGACTTACCACAGTCCGTCCAGTTGATTGGAATAAATTATAAAAGCAATAACAATCGGAGCGTATTACCATTTCTAACAATTACCATCATCCCAGTCTCGCCATGCAGATCGCCAATCTGACCCCGAAATTGCGAAATTCGAAACTACAGATCCAAAATGGCGGACGAAAGTCGAAAAAGAATTAAAGTTTCGACTTGAAAGAATAATTTTTTGGGGATTTTTGTTACCAAACTTTTGAATTTTGGAATATACGGAAATCAGATTCGTATAAATGAAGGATTTGAAAACCCGACATTAGGAACGAAAGCTCGAAAAAGTTCGATCCGGTAATTTTTTACGACGAAAATATAAAAGAACGGAATGGAACGATTTTGATCAGAGATCATTCAGATAGCTTATAGAAAGGGTGAAAATTTGTAAATTTAAAATTTGTTGTCGCAGTCGTAAAAATGAAACGTTGTCCAAAATCAATTTATTTCTCCACCAAAGTTTATTTTACATCATAATAATCATGTTACTAAAAATCAGTCGCTGCACGAATCCAGGCACACCGTAGGTCCGATTTCACTTTCTCAGGATCCGAATTGTTCGAAAGACGCGCCGTCATAAATTGAACGAGGAAAATTGAACTAAAAAAATTATCATAGAAGATATAGCCAATTTACCGAAAATCGAACATTTCTTTTCTACTTATTTGCAAATAACTCAGCCTAAAAATTTGATTTACCAATTTCCCTCGTTCAATTATAGTAACGGTCTGTATTCCTTCGAATCTTGCTCATAGATAAGTCGAATCGGACTTACGGTGTGCCTGAATTCGTACAGCAACCGTTTTTAAGTGAAATGATTATAATGATGCAAAATGAAATTCGTTGATGATAGAAATTGATTTTAGACTATGTTTAATTTTTTTCAACCACAACATACTGCTCCCCTCAAACCGCGGACCGGGATCGATGATCGCGACGAAGTTGTAGAAGTTGAGACAAATCCATGATGCCAATATCAGTCTCCGACCTCACCGCCGTGTATCTCGAAGAGCTTACAGTGATTATCTCTGACTGGTTTCTCCCTCGTAGTTCCTCGACTAGAGCCGCGGTTAGTTTCTCTCAGCAGGATTATCTCCAGGTCTTCTTCGCCAACCTGTATATACATATATATACGAATATATATATATATATATATATATATATATACATATACATAAGTACTCGAGTATCTACGTGTACATTGCAGCATAGAACACAGACACATACGTCTTTGAAAGCCTGTCGATACTCGGAGTTAGAAATTATTGACAATTCCATACATCCCGGGTAGTAGCTGGTGATAAATAACGATATAAACTTCCCTAGTGGTGGGAAAAATCTTCTTTACCAACCGCGGATAAAACAGTCCTTCCCAGTCCTGCCAACACTCCGGTCCCGGAGATAAATAACTAGAAATTACCACGGCCAGTTGGAATTTAGTGAAAAAAGAAAACCCTGGATAATTAGGAACCAGCGATTGGTTGAGAATACGAATTCCACGTAACACGTCAGTCAAAAATTATCCAAAAACTGAAAAAAAATTCTCTAGAATTTATGCATCAGAATATCTGCAGATTCTTTGACGTAAAAAGTACGTAGTAGAGCTTTTTGCTAGAAAATTTATTTTACGCGTTACCATTGCTTGGAATAATTTTTAAGGAATCGGCTCATTTGCCAGACATAATAAACTTGTGGTAATTTGTATCCTATAGACGAAAGACGAAAGCCAGGGGCCCAGCGCTGGGTTTGTGGAAGTAAGACGAGTAGGTACCCAACCTTTAACTTTTAACGACCGTTTCGCAAACAAAACTCTGAACGTTGGTAAATATAATTAAGCGAGTTTAAAAGCAAACAGACTCATTATTCACCTTTCGCCACTCGCAAACGCGGTCAAAGTCGTCCCCGTGCTACTTCTTTAATTTATTTATACAATTTCCGATTCGAGAAGCAGTAACTGCTTCTGTTTTCTCTTATTTTCCTTTTATCGCAAGCTTTCTCCAAATCTGTTACAACAGTTATCGGAAATCTTAAGCGTTTGCTAAAGTCCAAATAACGATTTACAAATTTACCTACCTTTCGCCCTAATTTTCTCGATGAGCTGCAATCTTTTAATTTTTATCTCCGGCTGATACACCCGTTATTATTCTATACTCAACTTTTTTTTTTCTTCTCAAATTTCATATAAGAGCAAAAAAAAAAAAAAATAAGTGTCAACCGTTTTGGAAAATTGCAAATGGGGGATTATTTTAATAGCCAATTTGCGAAAAGTCTCTACCTCGGATTTAAGGCCGGATATATAAATAGGTGTAGGGCCTTGGTAAAAGGGTCAAGATTTTACAGGTACCTACCTACCTACCCCCTTGGGAAAATTTTCGCTCTTATATAGTATATATATATATATATACATACGGAGCTTTGCCTTCTCTGGCACCAGGCTAATAAAAGGTTTTCACCAAGTGGTTAATAGCCGTTATTTAGTAGGATATAATCCCATTCACCCGACACGTTTTTGAGCCCTTGTAATTACCGCACGCTAGTGCCGCTATATATATATATATGTATAGGTACCCCCGTCAACGGGAATAATTAACGAAATGAACGAGAGATCAAGTTCTAAATAACCAACTATTCAATTCCTATGTACATTTTATACCTAACAGTCAATTATATCATTTTCCAAAACAAAAAAACAAAAAAACTATCTACAGATATACGATTTTTCTAACTTGCCAAATTTTTCGCCACGTTTCTAAAAAAAAAAAAAAAAAATGAAACGATCTATTTTTTCCAACGACAATATACTCCGCATTATTTTCTTCCACCAATTTTCACCAAATTTCTTTCTATAATCCGTGTTAAAAAAATTTCAACTCTAGTTTAATTTCGATCGACGTTATCTCTACGATTGTTTCGTCATTTTTTTAATTCCTTATTTTTAAATTCGCACGATAAGCGTATTCGACTGTGAATTTTCAGGCTCGCCTATATCCGTCGGGAAAATTTTCTTCTCTGTTTTTTTTTTTTTTCTTCAATTTTTTTCTACTTTTTATTCTTCAGTAGAATTGTAGGGGTGGTAATGTAGCCGGTTTAAAACGAAAAAGAAGTAGCTGAATAGTGAGAAAAAATTATAAGAATTGTGAAATGGCTCTTTCTCCAGCTCAAGTTCTAGCTCCTTATTTCCTCAAAAAAAAAAAAAAAAAAAAAAAAGGAGGATAAAATAAGGAATAAGAGAGACCCGGCACCGCCTATGCATCATCTGTAATTAAGAAATGCCACGCACTGTTTAAGTATTCCAACCTTAATCTCGGGGAAATGAAATTAAAAATTATGAAGAGGGTGGAAAGAAGAGAGAGAGAATAATAAAAAAAAAAAAAAAAAAAAAGTCAAGAAAAAAATGAAAAAGAAGAAAAAATTAAGCTAGAATTTACCGCAGACTTTTTTCAACCTTTTCTTTTTTTTTTTTTATCTTCTTTACCATAACGAAGGGGAAAAGCTAGTCGTTTAGTTTCGAAAGAAAGTAAAAAAAAAAAAAAAAAAAGAAAACGAAAAGAGAAGAAAGAAAGAAAAAATGAAAATTATGAACCGAAATAATTCAAGTTAATTATATTCTTTCTAATCCTTCCTATCTTCTGAACGTTTTTTTTTTTTTTTTTTTTCATCTCTTATTAAAAAATAAGGAAAATAATTAGGTCGAGAAGGCGTTGGTATATGTATAGTTGAGGGGAAAAATTAGAGAAATTCGCAACCCGCACGGGTTGAGGATTTTCGAATGATATTTAGATACGAACAAAGACATAATCCGACTGGCATAGGCCCAGGGATGCCACTATTGATCAAGAATGTACAAACCAATTAATGTGCAGAAACTCACGGCTATTCATCTACATTAATAATCGTGCCAAGCCTAGCCTGTATCCGTGGTCCTACTAGGCAACATTTCCAGGTAAATCCCTAGCACCACGCAGCCTATAAGGATTACGTACAAATTATTACTTCCTAAAACCCGATCTTAATTATTATTATATTTATTTATGAGACAGAGACATGCCGACATTCCGTTATATACGGTAATTATCACACGTGCTTATAGCATCCGGTCGTTAAACAAGATATTTAAAAATAAACCAAAAGAAAAAAAAAAGAAAAAAAAGACAACAAAAAAAAATCAGTCTATCATGAAACTGATTATTTCTGCAATTTATAGCTGATTAAAGTCGATTAATTGTAATCTAATGATAGTCACGAAATTCGTTGACCACTGAAGCCGGAAACTACGTTTGACAGTTACGAATCGTTTCCGGAATCAGAATCGTTGTATTATAGTTTTCCGTATAATATCGATTAGTTAGTTAACGAAATGATCGATAATCACCTTTTGTGTTTAGAATTCTAAAAAGTATTATAATAAATATGCGAAATCGTCTGCCCCGCTTTGTAATACAAAATTTTTCTATAGGTATAGAAAAATTTGGAAAAAAGATAATTAGAGATCCGAATTTTATTTTTTTTTCCTCTTTGATGAAAAGCTTCGATTTTTAATCCTCGAATATCCTGGGGCTGATTCCGTATGCCGTATAAAAGCACGTATGTAGGTACCTTATACTCTTATATAGAGCTTAAGGGGATGATCCTCACAGGTAGAAGTACTAATCTGAACAGGGGATGCCTCACCAACCAATAGCCAGTGTTTTCGGGCGTCTAATACCTTATCTAGTTTGGGTTAATAAATTCTATGAGATTATAGCCGCCCCGCTACCAACTGGGGAAACATCGTAAGCTAACCTAACCTAACCACCTGCTGTCTTTCGTCAAAGAATAATACCCCAGCTTTATCTACTGATATTAACACGTCACGGAATCTGCAGTAAAAAATAAAGAAAAAAAGAAAAAAATAAAATAACTAGGTTAGAAAAATTCAGGCTATAAACTGATAAATGTTGGAATGAGAATTCAAGAAATTATTCTTCCCAGTCGATCAATCTACTACGCTTTATTTCGCCATTTTTTTTCTTCGTCTTATTCAATCTGCTGTTTTAAATTTATCGATTTTTTTATAATCTGCTGCGGGGAAAAATCAAATTTGGAAAACGATTTTAATCGAAAATACAGGATCTTTTGAGCTCTTGTGCTTTGTTTAGTAGATTTGTGAGGGAAAATTGATTTGTGAAAGTTTTTGGGTTTGGTGATTGCGATCATCTGATTCGAAATTCGGATATTCAGGAATTAAATATTCAAAATTAGTCTTGAGCTTGCGGTGTGAATTTGGATTTATTTTATAAATCGGAGACGGAATTTGAATTTTTTTTTTTTTTTTATATTGAGACCAGAGAATATTGCGGTTTGTTTCGATATTTATCGGATGAGAATTAGAGAGTAGGATCGAAATGGATTGTGGAAGAGTATGTCCTGTGTTGGACAGGATATTTGTACGGATATATACGGTAAATTTGCTAGGAAATGAAATAGAGTAAAATAAACTGTGAGACTATAGAGACGAAAGGAAGAATAAGAAGAAAAGAAAAGAAGAAGAAGAAAAAAAAAAAAAAACGGAAAAAATTAGAGGAATGAGTTAAGGACTACCAGGGAAGTAGACTAAGATGTCTATAGCAAGAAAAAGAAGTAGAAGAAGAATAAGAAGAAGAAGAAGATGTAGAAAATGAGAATAGAAGTCTAACGAGCCCCGCGACAATCGTCTCAAATTCTCTATCGAGTATCTCGCGCTATGTAATAGACTCGAGTCTCGAAACTCGACTTCTGCGACCTTCTGCCTCTCTATATCCTTGCACTTGCTCCGACTCGATATCGGATCCTTGTCCTCGTCCTCATCCTCATCCTCGTCCTTTGCCTCTGCCTCTTTGCTGTCTTTTCCCTCGTACTCAAGGGCTCCTAGCTTTTCGGGTTGGGGTCGCGAGCATCAGGAGTGATTCTGTCTTTTATTCCTCAAGTTTCTCTCCGCCTATATAGCCAACAGCAGCCCAACCTTCGTCAACGACTAATGACACTTCGACCCGATGACCCAGTCATGATTGTCATTATCATCATCGAGGAGCTCGGGGACGAGATTGAATTTCCGAATTTCGAAAGCTGCGACGAGTCAAAATTTCGTATTTTTTTTTTTTTTTCTACTACCGTCTCAGTTTTTGAAGAGATTACTTACCCCGAAAGTCTTAAGTAGGGAATTTGATAAACTCTGAATGGAAAAACACCGAAGGTTCAAAATTCTGAAAGGCCCAACGTTGGACACTAATAATAATAATAATTCGTTTACGAGACGTCGTTTATTTGACAGCATTGTTATGAGCTTACCTTAAATTAGCAGATTTTTGGACTTTCTGAGTTTTTAACTTTTGAATTTTTCGAACTGTCTGCATTCCGACTTTTCGTAATTTCCAACTTCTGAAATCTAACGTTTCTAGAAATTCAGAACTGCGTCTTAAATATATTCGGAATTTTGACCCTTTGGAAGTTGAAAAATTCAGAACTTCAATCCCACTCGAGGTACAGAGACGGAACATTGAATTTTTGAAAAATAAACGACGATTCTACTCCCTCATATACAAAAATTTATCAAACCCAATTCACCCAGCCCAAAATTCCAAGAACTCTCCAAAAAGCGGGGAAACCGAAAAAGAGGAGATATTTTTTTTTGTAAATATTTCGAGGGGTGTTTTTGCTCTGCGTATCGCTTATTGTGTACATCAGTTTCACGGATAATGGTCTGGTTCGGAGAAATGTATTAATTATTACAAAAACGGTTCTGGCTAGGGGTTAAACGATCCCCCTAATTGCCAGGCTGCCCGGGACCGAGTTAAGGTCGAGCTTTTGGTCAAAAGGGGGCGCAAGAACGCCATGGTACCATCCACCTATAGTAGTCAGTCAGCCAAGATTTATCACGTGAACTGATATTCACACAGAAATGTATAGGTTAATACGTTTCTCCAAAAATTCGTTAAAATTCTTCTCTCAAATTGAGTCCAGTAAACGAATTTCTAAAAAATTTGTACTGGACAAAGGAGGGACGAAGGGATATGATTTTTATTTGATAAAAATCGATGAAACAGCAATATACAACAATATATTTTCAGACGGGGGATAAAAGGATGAGAAAAATTGAAAGAAATCTAAAGTAGAAGGAAAAAGGTACGGTTCCGTGATGAAATACTTCGCGTATACAGAAAAATACGTATCCTTATGATTCAGCTCGGGCAAATATTCTGAGATTTTATGCAAAGGTCTTGGTATTAATTTCAGTTTTTTAATCTCTGTTCTTCTACCCTGTTTCTTTCTCTCATTCTAACCTCTGACCTTTGCATGAAGCTAGGTAGGACTTATTATTTTTTCCACTGCTGAGCTTTCGCGCGTTGGAGAAGAAAAAAAAGCACTCTGATTAAGCTTCGTCTCCAATTAAAAGAATCAGAGCACTTGCTCGTGAACTGTACGGGTATTGAACCCGTCGTAATTCCACTTTTCGTCCTTTGTCCGTTTCGGGGTTGTTTTTTTTTTCTTTTTTTGTTCTTTTTTTTCAAGAAGAAGAAGAATTTCCAATGATTCTGCAGACTCATCTACAAATCCTTGAATTTTATGAATTCTCGTTTTGACATAAACACTGGCTAGCTGGGTGTGGAAAAATTACAATTTCAATCAAATTTTAATCAAAATCAAATCCGGATTTCATCATAATCGGGCAAGTATAGTTTTTCAAGCTTTTAAGCTTCGAGGGATGGAGTATTGGCCAGTTTTATTTTTTATTTTTAATTTTTATATCACTGCTTGTTTCACATACACGTGTTACATGGTCGAACGGATATAGTTGGGAATGTTTAACGTACGCAAACTTCCCACGTACTCGACTATGCCGCATGATGGGTAAACATGTTTTTATTAAACTTTGGCGTAAACTACACCCCCGACTATCTACATGCACCCTGTCAATGCGCTTTGGTTATACATATAGACTTTCATAAAGAGGGGGGGAAAGCTCGTTGATATCATCTAACGATTATCAGGTTCACGCTAGTGTAATATCCATACGTAAAATTCATGGGGAAATGCATATTATTCCCTTATTGATCGTTATATTTGTCATTCTATTCAGCTCTCGAGATTCTATATAGCGATTTACGAATTTTGATTCAACGCAAAATTTCGAGGAAATATCATCGATTTTTCTACTTCAATGATTGGACGCTCAAGTCGACTTATTGTTAGCATTACATGTATAAAAAGCTTGAACATTCAATTTCCATTACAAATTACAGGAATTAACAACCGCCGCAGTATTTCATTCTGCTATTATTATTAATCAATCGTCAGCAATTTATACATCATGAAAATTGATCTTCGCGTAATGAACTGAGAAAAGAAAAAAAAAATTTTATCTGAGTTTGTTACAATATTTTACAAGTTTTTGCATCCGTTAGTTCATATTTCAGTAATTTTCACGTTACTAGTTTCTTCCAGGATCAAATTTATCTGGGAATAAAATTGACCTCTGCATCGCCAAATTGATGAAGACCAAAAAAAAAAAAGAAGAAATTACCAAAAACAGCATCAAAAAATATAAATTAGCGAATTTGAACTTGGGTTGCAGAAGTTATTGGCGAATTTGATCCAATGAAGAAAAACTTGATGGTCATTTGGCAAACGAGGTGGAATATTTTTGGGGCTAAAATTTAAAAAAAAAATTCGAATGAACTATTCTTTCGAAATAATTGTCTGCAAATTTGAGAGGGAGTAAACAACCCTTTGGAAGATGGCTCAGACGCATTGGGTCGGGTCCGGGTTTAGAGGCTGGAACTGGGTTTGGGTCGTGTGTAAAGTTCGGTCTGCCGGGCAACCCTCTAGCAAATTAGACACGACTGAATTTGATAATGTAATTTGACTGGTACGATCGATCATGTTTGTTCAGGAATTTCATTACCGCGTTACAAGATTTCCTCATAGGATATTCCGGTCCAGCCTATATATAACGAAAACATTCGTATGACATTACGATAATTTTTTTTTTTAATTGTTTTCAAAATTTTTCAAAATCACCGAATGAATCTCAAATCTTGAATTTTTTCTTTCGATAATTCGATCAATCGTTAATTAGTCCGTTAATTTATTAGATTCGTCAATTTTTCGGCACGCCGCGCCACGTATGTACGTATACGCAATCCCCTCTATTTCTACCCTACGATATAACTGGATAATAAATTTGATCATTTTGACCGGGTTACCCAGCTATCCCGATGCTATTTATTAACCCCCCCTTCCCCTTCTATCTAGCTGTATCTCTCTTTGACTATATGGCATATCTATTCATATACATACTATATACTATATGTATGTATGTACTACCTCTGCGTGTGCCGAGTTATAGGTACTGAATAATGGTCATTTGTACTGATTCTGCTAAAATTCACTACCTTCTATGACTATCAATTAAACGAGAAACCAAATTAATATATCCCACCCAGAAATTGATATAATTTTCAATCACTTCTCTTTTCACTTGATTAATTTTGGTCTTTTTTTTTTTTTGTTTTTTTTGTTTTTTTTTCTTTGACAGGCTACTCCATTTCGAAAACCAGATGCTGAATAAGAAATTTGTTGTTCTATTTCTCTGTATTTTAAACAAATTAAGCTTCGATTCGTATATCCAACCCAGTATTTTAATTTTTTTTATTTATTTTATATATTTCTTGTTATTATCCTTTATATCTTGACTCTTCAGACTATTTTTCTATTTTTTTTCTTCTCATTCGCTTGAAGAGCGAGACACTCGCAGGGCTCTAGACCCCGTTGTCGTGGTATAGTGAGGGGCGTCTTTTTCGCAGGGTGTTTTCAAGGGCCTCCTGAAATGTACTTAAGTACGTTTCGATCTCTTTTCCACGACCTATGAGCATAAACCTCCAAGTTGACTTCGAATAGGCTCGAGAAAATGAGCGACACTTCGCGCAGTTGTCTTTATATAGTACTATGCGAATACCAAAAATACCCAATTGAAAAAAAAAAAAGCACAGTCTGAAAAAATGATTTTTTATCGTTTTTTCAGCTGCCTATTGATAGAAACCTATAGCCATTACAGTCATCGAAGCTTAAAAAAAGCTCGGACTCGTCGATTTCTTGTTCGTTTTTGGAAGGAATTCTGATGCGAAAGAAAGTTTTTTATTGAACTGGGTCTCAGGATATATATCGAAAGGATAAATTTTGACAAAAAGCTCAAGATTTTGAACCACGCCCCCTCAAGTTTTCTGCAGCTCACACGAAATTTTGATGCGAAAGAAAGTTTTTGACTGATTTGGGTCCCGGAATATATAAAAAGCACAAATTTTGACAAAAAGCTCAAGATTTCGATCCAGGCTCCCTCAAGTTTTCTGCAGCTCACACGAAATTTTGATGCGAAAGAAAGTTTTTGACTGATTTGGGTCCCGGAATATATAAAAAGCACAAATTTTGACAAAAAGCTCAAGATTTCGATCCAGGCTCCCTCAATTTTTCTACGGCTCATACGAAATTTTGATGCGAAAGAAAGCTTTCGACTGATCTTGATTCCGGAATATATCGAAATGACAAATTTTGACAAAAAGCTCAAGATTTCGATCCACGCCCCCTCAAATTTTCTGCGGTTCATACGATCCCGTTGTTTGCAGCAAAGTGTAGTTGACCAACGTAGTTTACTCCGGCATATATCCCGGTAGCGGTTGATACCTACTCGAAAAACGGAGCTTTCAGCAGCTGCTAGAATGCAGGGGTATGTGGATGTGGGTTATGCTAGCTGCTAGGAGTGGCTTGGGCGGTCTAGAGAAGTACGTTGCATGTCTGCAATGTCTACGATCTTAATCCTCTCATTGCAATATACCCAACCCCAACCCCCAACCCCCAACCACCCCCAAGCCCGGGGACTGACGTTATTTCCATTTCCACTAACCGGGGCTTCTGGGGCTGATTGTAATTCAGGAATTCCATTGATTTCGCATAATTATATGGCCTCGCTTCTAGTCATCAATTCCTCCTACAATATACCCGGCAAATGTCAACCCATGATCTATCATCCTCCGCCTTTAACTATATCAAATATTCTCTAGAATCGATCAAATTTCGAAAAAAAATTCATAAAGGGGTAGTTTAGCTTTAGTGATTTTTGATGAATTTCTTTTTTCGTTCGATCCACCCTTAGGTATATGGCACAATCTGTAATCCATTTAAAGTTTCAGACTTTTCCTTCCAGTGATCGTATTCCGGAAAACTGAGCTCAATCATTCTGCACGAAATCATTTGCTTTATTATAATCATCCGAAGAATTAAAAATCAGAAAATTTTTTTTTTTTCGGGATTGCCAGACGTCGTTTTTGACGTTAGAACGGTACCTACTGTTCTATATCCCCCACGTGATAAAAAAAAAAAAAAAAAAGAACAGAATAAAAAAGACAAAAAAAAAAAAAAAAGCACACCAAAAAACTGAAAAGCTTGGAATAACGCTTACCTTCGACAAAGACTTGGTAACGATCGCGATCTGCATGTTGAATATATACATGAATGCAAAATCCTTTTCCCAACGCTCGACTGGATTTAACACAATGAAAATCTCGGCCCTGTTCTACATCGTTTCCATCTTTTTCTTCCTTTCGTTCATTTTCTTTTTTTTTTTTTTTCTTTTTTTTTCTCGCATACACGGGAGCACATAGGCAAAAGCCACACGTTCCACTGCACGCGTGGCACATATATATTCAAATATTAATCCATGGGAAGACAAGTGCGCCAATGGGGGTTGGGGGTTGGACGGGGTGGTAAATATACTTTGATACATATACACGTATATGTGATCTAATGCGCGTTTATATACATATATACATGTATATTATATATATATAAAGATATGTGTGAGGGTTGGGAGGGAATGGGGGTGGTAGGGGGTGGGAAACGCGTATCTACATATAGTAGCGTATAGATAGACGGGAGGGAGGGGGGATGGTTTGCGCGGGTATTAACATATGAACAGGGGTGTGTGATACATATTAACGTGTAATATTCATATGGAGATTTCTGGTAGAATCGTGTGAGAAGGGGGGTAGGAGTATAGCGACAGGGGTAGCACCGGTGCCAGAAGCGGCATTATGGATCTAACAACCCGCGTAGAGACACCCACCGCAGTTGCGTTCTAACCCTATCTACATAAATGCCGGCATCTGGTACAATTTGCTTTTCAAACTCGACCGCCAAATTCGAAATTCGAAATTCCGAATTCGGAATTACCGAATTTGGGATATGCGGGTAGGTACTCTGCCAACCCCTAACCCTATACATATATCTACCTAACATCCATCTACAGAAAAGCTCATCCTCCAAGTATGTTTGAATTATAATCTTGACTAGTAATTGGATATGCTATTTTTTATAACACTTTTGTATCAGAATTTAACAGTGATGAATTAAAAATCTTTGGAGCTTTCAACCCCCACGAGACTGAATTGGGTCGAAAAATTTGTAACCCCAAAAGCTTTTGGTGGTCAGTGCGATGAGAAGATTAAGGACCGTCAAATATTCTACGAAAATTTAACTCCAGAATTGGAGCTTTTTTTCATTAAATCTTGAGCGAAAGCTCTACTGATTGAATCTGTAAGGGTAGATTTAAGGGGTTGTGAATAAAGCAAAATCTCTGAAGAAAAATAATTAATTTCAAAATGAAATATATAAGTCCGGGCAAAATTCTACCCGTTTGAAATCGTATCGTACCTGCAGCAGAGCTTGCGCGGAGTGCATCGCCGTTCGTGTTGGGGATTGTTGGCAAAAAGCTCGACTCGGGTAACTTTCTAACAAAAACAGATACAGATACTGTAGATTATATACAGGGAAAGAGGAGTGGAGAGGAGAAACCGAGACCGAGCTTTGCTCTCCGATGATTAATTCTATCTATGTAGGTACACATCTGTTTATTTACCTTACCCTCAGGGATATATATATATACATATATTATATTGCCGGTACCAAACGGCCAGAGAAATCTTCTATGTGTTGGTACCTTTTTATCTCTTCGAAGGTTAATTGCGTTAGTTGGTTTCGTTCGCGTTCTGATTAAAAGTCTGCAGGTATTTATTTCCAGTTCAAATCGATCCATACTTAATCGAAACTATCCAAAGTCTATCGATTTCTCGGATTATCACTTCTGATCCTGAGCCTTTTTTACCCCATCGTTTCTAGACCGTTGGAAAAAGTCATGCACCGATTTCTGCGGTCTCTGAAAAAGGGAGAAAATTTCGTCCTTTCAATATATCGTTTCACGCCCACTAATTTAGTTAAGAAATTTGATATTATTGGTATATTTTTTATTTATTTTTTTTTCAACGGTTTTACCCTCAAGTTTTTGACTGTTCTGAGGTCGTCTACTTTTGACCTGAGTCTAACAGCGAGAAACGTTGTTCAGGATTGAAATTCGTTTACCTGGATGCCCGAGGTGCGGGAAAACCGAGTAAAAAGGTGATAAAAAGTTCTCGAAATCGGAAAACTTTTATTCGTTTTCATCCCTTGTGGTTTCGGGGATGTTTCTGTGTCTTTTTTTTTTTTTGTTTTTTTTTTCTCCCCACCGGTCGGTCTGTCTTCTTTTTTGCCACGAATTCACCTCCAGAAGGATCAGGATCAAAATGTCTAAAAAATATTCTAATCTGCTATCGCGTATTGGGCAAAAAAGCACCAAATTCATCCGTTCCCCTTGAGCTTTTTCTGCATTTTTAATTCCGGGGGGAGGGGGGGGGGGGGGGGGGGGGGGGTAGAAAATTTATGTCACGTGAACCTCGACACGTGTAAAATGTCAGTCGGGTCATATATTCTGTCGAAAGTTCTTCCTGCATAGGTCGACTGTACAGTTTGACAAAACCCTACATATGCAACGGGGTATATGGTAAGGGTGGAAACGCACGTCTAGATAAAATATCGAGAGGGAGATATCTAGGTGGTTTATATTGAAAGTTTGATCCGCTTTTCATAACTGGAATTTAATATAAAGTCTCTAAATAGAGTTGGCGAGAGTCTCGATAGGGATGAAGTGTCATCCCCCTTCCGAAACTACCCTCTTAAGATTTTCCTAAAATTACTTTGCATCGGCCCCACCCTATAAATCTACTCACGAAATCCTTTATCTCTTTCTCTCCCATTCTCTAAACACTGACAGTAAATATATATTCCCATAACTTGATCCGCGCGCGATATATATCCGAGGCCTAAATTCACCCTCTAAAGAAAATTATGCCTATACGGGGTTCGTAACAACCCCCAAAGTTTTGAACGATAATTAATAAGCATCTACGAGTTTTCGTTCGCATTAGTCGATCGAGATACGCGTCTTTGTCAATTGCGATCTTGCCAAATATCCTGTCCCTGAAAAAACTGCAGCAACAAAAAAAAAAAAAAACAACTTCGGAAACTTGGAAAATTCTTTCCTCACAAAATTTTTCGTTAAATTTATACTCCTGATTTTTTTTTTTTTTTTTTTTTTTTGAGTGATTTATTTTAACGAACCTTCAACAGAGGGGAGTAACGCGGAGTCAGAAAATGAACAAAAGCGGGGGCGCGAATGAAAGAGGATAATTGGACGGAGTGTTATTATCCCTGGGCATAGAGGGAGGAAACATAATTGACTTGTCTAATTTATTTTTAAATGTCAAAAAATTAGGTCTGGACGGAGCTCGTTCAAATTATTATTATTATTATTATTATTATTTTCTTGCTTCTTATTTACAGATACCATTCGTATCTGTAAGAATTATAAGCAATTTTTTGAAGAAAAATATCGTTCGCGTTTCTAATTCACTTGATGTTTTATAAAATTTTTTACTTATACTCGATGCGAATGAATCGAAAGTTTTTTTTTCGTCCTCCGCCTATCCCACTGCCATATTCCTAATCGTTTGGAAATTTTCGGCACAACGGGAAGCGAATTTTCGATCAAATCGTTCGACCGTATCTTTATAAGGAGTGTACAAATTGGCTCAAGGACCATTACGTTCCCCAATACGTAGCGAGGGCAGGAAGCACTGTAAGAAAATAAAAAAAATAAAAAATAAAAATTGAGGATTCGAAGCCTCTCCTGAGCTTATATAGATTTCGATTCAATTCATGGACGAGATTATTCAAACCATTGAGAGATTGACTAGTCGTTTCTACACTCGGGATAGTACAGTCCTGAATACCACGTCGACATTGAGAGGAAGATAATCTCTTTGAAATTTAACGAGAAATAGGAAACGAGAATAGAAATCGGAAATATGAAGGATATAAGAAAAGGGAGAAAACTACGATGCGGGGGCAGATGGAACGGGAAATTTCAGTTTGTCACACAAGTTTCCAGTTTGGATCTGTTATAGCGTCTGCTTTTCCAAGTTATACCTTATGCAATATCCGTAAACGCGCTTACAGTTTCTCTCGATAAATCATCACGCGGAGTAGTAAGAAGCTCGAGTGACAATTAACAATCCATGGTATACCTTACACGGAAAGTGTTTCAACTCGTAAAACTCTGTTCTACGAGCTAGAGAGAGAGAGAGAGAGAGAGAGTAAGGGAATAGGGAAGCTTTTGCATACCGGTATCACACGAGAAGATCACAAGCGAGCTTTCAGCCCCTAACTTTACGAATTGATTGAAGTTCAGACCCAAGAATCAGCCAAGATTCATCAGTAACTTTGGTAACGTAATTAAATCCACTCTTTGAAATACTAGCCAATTTTTTCTTACCATTACTTATCAAGATATTATCACAACAAAATTGACAGGAGTTACTTATCTATCATCATCATTTCATCCCCTTCACTATAATAAATGAACTCCTATCACCAAAAAAGCTCGTCTTGATGACTTCGTCTATTCCGCTGAGGGGAAAAAAAGCTCCAAAAATCAGCGTGACCAATAGTCCATAGTTAGGACGATAGTAAAGTTTGTGTTGATGAAAAATTTCATTGAATCTTAAAGATCGGATGATTTTTGTAAATGTAATCGTGTTCACGACCGGCGAAAGTGCCGAGATATACATTTGGAAGAAATGAAAAATCGAATCATGTGAGGTGAGATTGTCGTCAGTTTCATTTGACGTTAGGGAGCTTTGAGATGATCGGCTAAATTAAAGACACCGAGTGTGTTCTAGGGTAGAATTTATGGACCCTTAAGTTAATAATTATTCACTTGAGTCGTGACTGCTCAGGACCCGTCATCTGAACAGTAAAGATCTTTATTAAGATATAAACGGAAAGTTTTACGAGAGAGACAGGGGGCGAGTCCTTCCTTTACTAGCAAATTTGCTATGATGTAATCTCCCTCGGGAAACACCTAGTACCCCATTGTTTTTCACCACCAAACAACTAGTAGTTATACTGCCTCCAGTGTTTGAATCCGAACAATAGCTGCTCATTGTTACCTGGGAGCTGGCTGGCTGTGGATCACTAAACGAAACTTATACCCGGTGGAAAATACGCGTCAGAATCCTCCAGGGGTCGATACACGTACTGATTATTATTGCAAACTCAGTAAAAACTCTTTGAAGAAGAAAATTCGAGATTCCAAAACCCTTCCAATCCCTTCATCGAGCTTCATATTTACCTCCGCCGATCTTCGACGTGATCAAAGAATCTTAGGGATGTTTGCAACTTTCAAAAGGGTTAGTTAATTCCTCGGTATAAGGTATATAGGAACATCCCCCTGAGCCATGGGAGTGTGAAATGATGAAAAATGCATTGTCTCAGCAGAAAATAATAGCACGAGACCTGAATTTTATAGTCCATATAGATTCATTCCAGGGTCTAAAAAGGCTGGAAAACGGACTAGGCTCCTCTCGAAGAGATACTGAAATCATGCATATGCATGCCGCAAGAAATCTCTCGAGTCTTGAGTTGACACTGTCATTTTTCCTCGAGTTTGACTATATTCTTTGTGTCGCCCAAAACACGTTTCCGCAGCCTCGCCTAAAACCCTTTGAGAATTTATTCAAGGCTTGTTCTTTCCGAAACGGGACAAGGGTGAACGAAACAACTGTATAGTAGCTGGTACTACGTATATATATACAGTTGTTCATCAATACTTAATTAAATGTTGGCAAGAAATGGCGTCTGGCTGACAAACAGTCGCACCTCTTTGATCAAACGATCCAAGAGGCACGAAAAGAGAAGAGAAATAATAAAATAGAATGAAATAAAGTGAAACAACCTGACAAAGAGAGAAAGAGAGCACACCGAGGCTTGTGAAAAGGTTGCACAACAGTAAAACATTTCAACGGGAATAACTCTGCTGATGGGATAGACACCGAGGATTAAAGCGATAAGATTCCGCCTGCAAAAAAAAAAAAAAAAAAAAAAATATGTCGAACGGATAAAATTCAATTACAAAACTGGGCCGAGCCTTTTGTGCGTCATCGTTGAAAACCGCACAAGTGAAAAAAGTGTATATATATAGGTTAGGAAACTCGTACGATGAACAACTGCGAAATACATACGCTGGTATAAATTCCGAAGGGCAAAAAGATCTTTGAGTAACATTCTGGGGAAGGATTCGACCCGGAATTCCTTGAAGATTGAACTTTTTAAAATGATGTTCGAATCTAATTTGTTAACGGCTGGGCAACGTACGTCGAAGACCTTTCAGAGTCCACCTAATCATGGAGTTGCTCACCCACCGTGCAGCAGTTTAACAGTTTCCATTTAGAACTGGGAACTGGTATTGGCCGTGAGCCAACCGGTCCAAAACCTACTTCTTACACTGAACTACTTGTAGTACCAGAATCCCTGTTAGATTTCCTACGGACAAAATTCTCGCACTCGTCCACCGAGACACTATTAAACAGAGTCTAATGTGTCCCTTGATGCACCAAGTTTATTCCTATCTTAAGTGAACCAGCTTCTTTCAACCAAGATGGATTAATCGGAGGGATTTACCAATTACACAATCTCGAATTGACCAGTTTTCAAATACTGATGCCCCCTCACTTAACATTTTTTCTAAATATTCAGTCTCAATCCTACTTTACGATCAACAATTGACAAATTGCGTTACCGGATGCATTTATATCTTGCGATAAATAACTTCAATGACGCCAGGGATTTTTCAACTCGAATTGTTGCTATTGTTTTTCATTATCTTTTTCACTTTTCTGGTGAGCAATTCTTTTCTCGATGTTTAGGTTTGGCAATTACAAGAATCGAAACAAAAAAAAAAAAAAAAAAAATAAGAATGGTAAAAGTCGTGAAAGAAACTTGGCTCTCACGATCTGTATGTGATTCGAGATGGATGCTTGAGCCAGGAATAATATAAGTACGGAGGTCTTTGTACATCGGTGCTGGATGAAAACACGAAAAAGGCATTGCGAGTAGCCGGACCCTCCTGTGGGACCAGAAAGACATTATCCGTAAGAAGAAGAAGAAGAAGAAGAAGAAGAAGGCAGCCTAGCCTAGCTCGGAGACAAACGGCTTGTGAAAACTTTTGATAAATATCAAATATTCAGTGTAACTCAAAGAATAAGAAGAAGAAGAAGAAGAAGAAGAAAAAGAAAAAGAAAAACAAGAATAAGAAGGATAAGAAAGATACAGGAGTAGAAGTTAGTTTTACTTTAAAAATATAAATAAATAAAGAAACAAGTAAGCATTATTTATCGCTTTTTGAAGAAATTTCATCCCCCTCTATCCAAACAATTATTAGTTTCTGGATCAAAGTTTCGAAATAAAGTTATAAATATTCCAGAGACGACACACTTAGCGTGAGTATTCTTCAGCTATACTTCTTTTTCTTTTTCTTTTTTTTTTTCTCTCCTTTTTCTTCTTTTTCTTCTTCTTCCTGATGGTCTCATCCGGGTACTGCGTATTTTTGTGTATTTCATATGCTGAAACGACGCGAGAACTCCGCGGACTATTTCGTTCGGCGAAAAAAAAAGTTCCAATTCAAATTTGTTGTCCAGGAAAAAAGAGATGCGAAACTTTTCTTTACTGGTATATGGCGGGATTCGTGATCGCCCGAGTATTTTTATCATTGATATCCGGGATATAAAGGTCCGAACAATCAATCCAAGGACTAGCTTAGCTACTTCAATAGCAATTCGAATTGATAAATTTTCGTAATTCATCACTTTCCCCGAATAGAAATTGAATTAATACAGACGGGAGCTTTTTCTAGAATTTAGAACGTTTTGGAAGGTAGGAGAAAAAATGTCCATTTTTTGTTTCATTCAAAGACGAAAATTATGGGGTAAAAAATATTGTGAATTTGACCTGTATGTATATATAGAGCTAGCTTATTCGCTTTTGGAGTAAATAACCGTGGATTTTGAAATATGCTATTTAAAATGCATTTCATGTGTTATGTATTTTAATTATAAAACTATTCAACCTGCAGCCATGGGATTAACATATTAAAACTGGGCAATATCCAGGGTTCAAACTCGGATATAAATTACCTAACGTCCATTTACTCACGGCATGGCATGGAAAATCTCCGGCTAAAACTAGACCCGGCCGATTCAACCCAGTCGTTTCCATTTTATCGACTGTCTATTACGATCAAACTCCTGCAGTTTCACCTATATAGTTTCGTAGCTACCATGATTGGCCTCTCTCGAACCTCTGTCCACCTCACCTTATGCAGTATCCGGGAAATTGGAAAATCCCCTGTTTTCTATTATCCTTTAAATTACGGCTGAAACTATTTCGGATTGAGTACCTATATGTGTGTATACAAAATGAAATTTATTGTCATTTCAATCATTAGAAATTTGATTTAACGATTTAGACAACGAAGACCGTTGATTTTTTGTTGTTGAAATTTTCATCTCACGGATCTTGAGTTATGAATTTTTCTTCAAGTCACCAGAAAAGACGTAGTATTTATTCTTGTTGATTTGGCATAACTCAGTGGTGGTTTGGGACTGCACAGAAGTCTATGATACCTCGATTTCTTCGTTGAGCTATCCTCTATTGCTATTTTCAATTGTGAGAAGGTTAATTAGTTAACGGGAGCAGTATATCACGGTTGTGAAAATGAAACGTGGTCCAAAATCAATTTATTTCTCCATCAAAGTTTATTTTACATCACAACAATCATGTCACTAAAAATTAGTCCCTGCACGAATCGAGGCACACCGTAGGTCAGATTTCACTTTCTCAGGATCCGAATTGTTCGGAAGACGCGCCGTCGTAAATTATCAAAGAAGATATGGCCACTTTTCCGAAAATCGAACATTTCTTTTCCACTTATTTTCAAATAACTCAGCCTAAAAATTAAATTTACCAATTTCCCTCGTTCAATTAGTGACGGCCTGTATTCCTTCGAATCTTGCTCATAGATAAGTCAAATCGGACCTACGGTGTGCCTGAATTCGTATAGCAACCGTTTTTAAGTGAGATGATTATAATGATGCAAAATGAAATTTGGTGATGAAACAATTAATTGATTTTGGATTATGTCTAATTTTTTCAACCGCGACATACTGCTCCCCTTAAATATATATAAGTTATATAGCTGTTCAAAAATACCTCATGTATTCCCTCGATGAAGAGCCTGGCGATCCAGTTGATGAAAAGTAGTATTTGATGAATTTTGCACAGGGAGATTCTTGTAATAATATTCAGGGAAGAGGGGAGGGGGAATAAGGGGTCCACCGGTCAGGGGTGATTGTTGCCTTTCAAGTTTCCCTCGTGAAACAATGGGTACCATTCTGAAGAAGTCTGAAACCATTGTCTAGTGAGGTTGATAAGCTCTAGACTCTAGAAGAAAGCGACTTTTGTGCAATCCTGCGGTTTTCCAACTAGCAATAGGCAAACTGAACCTAGACCAACCCTTTGTTAGAAATATAGTAGGTACCTAGACGAGAAACGGGAGCGGCGTTAGTTCTTTCTCAGTTCTTGAATTTCGATTAAACTTCATCATCTGCTCGTAAAACCTCGTGACGAGGACCGAGCTGAGTAGGAGCCAGGGGTTTGAATTCGAGGACTCGATTCCCTCCAACCCCACGTCCGTATAATACAGTGGGATAAAATCAATTCAACGGTAACGTGTCCACGTCCAAGTTAAAAAAGCTCTGAGTGATTGATGAAATCCTACTCGGCAGATGGGGAAACTGGATAAAGGAAATGATACCGTAATGCTCAGCGAGATACTATAAAAATTTCCTGTCCTGCACCTTTCGACTCAAAGATTTCTCGGGATAATAAAAAAAAAAAAAAAGTAGAAAAAAGCACATCAGAGGGTTACGCGGAAAAGTGGGAATAACTCAGCAACGATCTTCTAACATTGATATCGTTTTTTTTTTGTTTTTTTTTTTATTTTTATCATCCCCAGACATCATTTTCCACCCTCTAACCTGGAAAAAAATAAAATAAAATAAAATAAAATAAAATTATGCATCAGGTAACCCTGAAATGTCCAACGGTGATATGCCTTCTTCAAAGTTACTTTTAACGCCTTTTCCAAATGGTGCCATATTTACTCGGTGACAAAACGTCAGATAAATTAACCCACTGGAATTAGAGAACTGAAATACGTCCTTGTGATTACCCTGCAAAGTCTGTACCGCGAGCTTTCAGGTTAGTAGAAAAGCCCGGGCTCCATAGGACCGTGGGAAAAGTAAAAAAAAAAAAAAATGTTGGATCCGGCGTTTCCGGATATCGGAAACATCCTCGAGAACTAACGCGTCACACCTCGGAGCCCTTTGGCGAATGACGGGGTATAGCAGGGGTTGCGCCGCAATGGAAAGCTCGTTTCACAAGCAGAGCTTTCCCCCCCCCCCCCCCCCCCCAAACCCTCAGCTCGCTCCAGATACCGCACCGAATAATTACGTAATGAACTGGACCTAATAAACCACGTTGCGTTTGGTGCCGGGGATGGTGTTAATGGGAAAATATACGTCTGAAGGTTCATTGGAATGAGGACAATAGGCCTGTTAATTTCAAAGGGCCATCACGATCAGGCGGTTGTAGCCAAACCAGTGTAAGTCACACCGCCGGGAGTAGCGATCAAAAAAAAAAAAAAAAAAAAAAAAAAAGCTCTCTTTGAACATCTGAGAAAAGTAACTCGTACTTATTTTCACAAACAATTTGAAAAAGCCAAAATCAGGACTGATGGAGGAAATACAGAGAGATAAATCCGGAATAAGGAGAGAAACTGTTAAGGAACAAACAAAAATTGGCAGGTATATATATATATATATATACAGTTCGACGAATGTGCCTCACCGGAAAGAAACAATACGTCATTCTCAACCCCAGCGATGGAAGGGATGATTTATTCTTTATCGACAACCGATCAGTTCCAGGTATACTTCGAGTAGGGCTCGGTTTGATGCGGAAATTCATGATTGATACCTCGGAGCCATGCTTATCGTTGACTATATGGGGGTAAGAGACGTGGTTGCCGGATATTCTCATCGGATCCAGAATCGAAAACTTGGGTTATGTCCGAGCCGAGCTTTTACGACGATCCTTTGAACCGTTGGGAAGGGGGGGGGGGGGGGGGAGGGGTGCCAGGATCCAGGATGTTTTCATCCCTGATGCAGGTTCTTGAGTGAAAAGTATATGTGACAAGAGACGTATATAGAAGCAAAGATTTTCCGGTGCGAAACGACACCGATTTCTTTAGCAAAGCGGGGTAGGTAGGTAGGTAGGTAGGTAGGTACTACGGTAGTCGAGATTGAATAAGGGCTAAATAAGAGGGTCCTTTCGCCAAATTGCTAGGTGAGATACACACCTGAGTCGCAAGCTCACGCTTCTCTCACTCTCGAAAAATGGAGGTAGGAAATCTTGGGGCTGAATTCAACTGAACCAAACTGGTAACCGGGAACCGGGAACCTAGCCAAACCTGAACCTGAACCAGGCTCAGGGTAAAGCTCATACGAAAGGATATTCCAGGCTCTGCTGACTGAGGCGAGAAGACACGTTTGCAAGAGACAAATGTACCACCCATACATCTACACCCATGCTTGCAGGTGGCTCCCCAGTCTTATCCTTCCTTCCTTCCTTCCTTCCTTCCTTCCTTCCTTCCTTTCCGACTTGGGGATTCTCTTTATTCTTTTTATTCCCAGGACCTGCCGCTACCTACCTGGAAGCAAAGTATTAGGAAACGTCCTGATAAATCATGTTGGCCTGCACCAGGAAGCGACGCGACGCTCCTGGCTGGTCCTTACACATTCAAAATTCTCAAGGGATTGACCCGATCCAACTCTGACGGGTATTAGTCTGAACCAACACCTGGGGAAAACGTGTATAGTTTTTTCTTTCCAACTTAGGAAATATAAACGTAATACCTACAATTATCACTGAATTCAGTTCTCCAATTGCAGATTCTACATCCGACTATACAGGGTGAGTTTTCTCCGGGGTTCTGAGAGGGTGTGGCCTAAATTGGTTGAGGCTCCGCCTTTTTCTATTCATACTTGTTATTGTCAAGAAAATATTCTCCATTCATGAGGAGATACATTTATTCCGAAATCTAGCTATTATTCCGGGCGAACTAGATCAAGTCAACAAACAGTCTAATCGCATATTGTATTATGATGATTATAGTGTAAGGAACGCAATGACACTAACAATAATAAGCCCTAATAATATCGATTCATTCGGGAAGTATCACATTAGGTGTTCCCACTGACCGTCTTCTGCATCGATACACACAACAAATCGATAAGGTTAGAGCCCATTAAACAATAACTGACAGTAGGCGAGGAATAATATTCCGACAGTAACAAATAGGAATAGAAGAGGGCGGAGCCTCAACCAATTGAGGCAACACCCTCTCAGAACCCCGGAGAAAAGTCACCCTGTATATCTTGCGAACGAATCAATAGATTTTCTATGATTTTGGTCTTAATCGATGCCGATTATCGCGACCCAGAACTGATCAAATTTTGGAATTTATCACTCCAGTTTTTTTTTTCCGATATTCAAAGATTAAAATCACAATGAAAAAAGATTCACGAAAATGAACAGGATCAATGGATTTTTATGACATGGCTTTTAATATGATCCGACATGGTCTTTGGAAGGAATTGATGATCTAATCACGCGTCATGACAGTTGACTAGATCCTTTTCCTTCTCAATTATTTTCAGATCAGAGCACGTTGAGCGAGGTAGGGCTGATTTGAAAATGTTCTCATCCCGGCTTGCAGGAGCTGTTTGTATATTCAATCATTAAACGAAGTTTGATGGTTAATGGATTGGTTCGACGTTCAATGGCGTCGATGGAAGAGGAGAGAAGTGCGGCTAGGTCGAAGCTCTCGTCTCGACCAAAACAGGCTTATTTCGGCCCGGGAGCAAAGCGAATGGTATTAATTTACTCCCGACACATACATACATTATTATATATACATATATATATATATATATATACATATACATATACATATACATAGCCCAGGTTGATAATTAAAGTTCTGTGTAAATCTGTACCAACGTTAGGCGTCTGCGTGTGTCGACGATTGCACAACTGAATGAACCCGAACAAGCCCTGGCTTAATTATCTCAGGGTAGTTCTCCTGATTTCAGTTATTACCAAATGAACCTTCATACAACCGTTACCGGGGGGGATGATTTTCACCTTCTTTTTTCCTTCTACTTACTTATCGTCAATAGTCCAGAGATTTTATTCATTAATTTCTTTACGGTTATATTAACCGAAGGAATTCTCCCAATCAACGGAATTTTCTTCTTTTTTTTTTCTTAATTTTTTATCCTCCCCTTTATTCTTCTTTTCCTTTTTTAGCGGAAGGTTTTCACCAGGGTTGGTACGATTTCTAGAATCTAAGATTCTCTGATTTTTCCAGGTATTCCAATTCGGAAATAGTGCGTTATCAGATATTCAGAAAAATATTCACCACCGAGGAATCACCATTTTTTTTTTTTTTTTTTTTAAACCAATATATTCAGTATTGGTTTAACCATAGTCTTGAACATCGCGTACATATAAAACTAAGATAAGTGTACCAGTCACCGACCCTTTAAGACCCAATTATTGACCCTATCATTTTCTCAAATTTTAAATCGATGATAAAAATTCTGAATGTTTCCGTTAAACACAAATCAGTTGCTAGAGACTCGGAGAATACAAATCATTTTTTTTTTTTTCAACAATGTCACAGCTCACGGATAAGAATAAATAATCGAAAAAGGTCGATAATTGGGACAGGGTCAGTAACTGGTACACTTACCCTAATTCCATTTGAAAATTAGCAAAAATACAAATTGGTTTTTCAATTATTGCATCACAATTCAAAAGAAAAAGAAAAAAACCACCATTATTTTGTGAAACATCAAATTCCAGTCCTTCTAGAAAAATTCCCTGACTTTTTAAGCTTTTGCAAGTTTCCCTGCAGGTGCGTACCAATCCTGTAATTTAACGGAGATTATTTTAGCCTGCAGGATTTACTCGGACGAATTGAACCGAACTGTTCCCTTCAAGGCTAAACGTCGTGCTCCATTACGAGAGGGAGCTTTTCTAGAAGCACATCTCCGATTTGAAGATATACCATCATCCAGCCGTTAGAAATGCGATACATTTGATAGATCGTCGCAACGACGTGTACCGACCGCCAGGTTTCCTTCGGGGTTCTCACTATACCATGATGTACATAGATGTATATGTATATACATATATATATATATACAACATGGGAAAATAGTAGCTTAGTTGGTATGTATTCCAGTACGTCTCGTATATCTGACATATCAACTAACTCGTAGTGTACCATACTGCCTTCAGCTCGATTCTCGGGCTCTCTAGTTTCTTCTTAGTATAAGGTAAAAGATGCTTTTCACCAAGCTCAAGTTTCCCCCTTTATTCATCTGCATCCTTTCACCGCCCACTTGCCATCCGCTTCTACCTGCGTAGGTACCTATACCTACTTCCAAGAGCTTTTATAACACCTGCAAAAAATAGCGCTCTGAATGTTGGAAGTTAAGGAGTCAGTCTGCCTGAGGTCGAGTCAGGGAACAAATTACCACATCTGGTGACCCTCGATGATCTTCTCAGATATTATGATTACCTACTAAAAATAAGATCGGGTAATCGGGATCAGGGTGTGATACTGAAAAGTAAGTTCTAATACAGTGTTGGCCAAATTTTAATTCAATTGATTACAAATTACAAAATTACAATTATAATTTGTAATTAAAAGTCGAATCAATTACATATTACAAATGTATTTTACATCTTTTTTCGAATCAATTACAAATTACAAAAGTAATTGATATCTTTTTTCGAGTCAATTACAAATTACAAAAGTAATTGACAATTGTACAATTGATTCGACTTTTAATTACAAATTACAATTGTAATTTGTAATTGAAATGTAATTAATTACAATTGTGATTGGATACTGCCCAACACTGTTCTAGTACGGATTAAACAGCGTGGTGCCTGATGGTTAATAAAACTGCCCAACGTTTGGCACATGCAATCATTTATCAGATTCATTATCTTGCAATGAATAACTTAAAAAACAGTAGGGATTTTTCAAATTGAGTTATTAGTATTTTGACTAACACCTCGATCCTTGGGCCTCTTCAAGGGTATAAAATATTCAAAATGGCGACCATGGATGGGTTTGTGATAGTGAAAAGTAAGTTTTGGTACGGATTAAACCGCGCGATTATGCCTCTTGCAGGTTAATATAACTGTACTGCAGCCAACCAACCAAGGAGTTAGTTTATAGACTAGACTAGGAATCTAGTCACGCTTTATGCCCCCCAGTTTACTACGATATTATTACCCACCGTGTCTAGCTAGACCCTGGATATGCCACCCTGGCCAACGGAACCGGCAGTTGCAGTGAGATTATGTTTTCCCAGGGTAGGGGAGGGCCGGGCCAACTGGGTCCTCTTAAGGAAATAATGTTCTGAGTTGAGTTTTTAGTCAATGAATCGTTCAATTTTCACTAAAAAAAAACCAAAATCTGACCGAAGATTAGGGTCTACCGCAAAGTTGAAAAAATGGCGGGCAAAGTGGGCCCCCCTGATAATTTTTAGAATCTTTTCAAAATTGACAAACATTACAAGTATAAATATTTATTCTCTCCCATCCGGAGACTTTTGACATCAGATAATTAACCATATTTTTAATCGGTAATTAAAAATGAGAAGATTCAACGATTAAAATCTCAACTCGTGCCATTTTTTATTTAGTATAGGGTCACTTTGCCTGCCGTTTCCCTTTACAGTTCTCGTAAAATATAATATTTATAATTCGTTGTCACAAGTCTATGGACGTAAAAAAAAATTCATAAATTTATAACATTTGTTGATTTCGAAAAAGTACGAAATATTTTCAGGGGGGGGAGGGGGCCCACTTTGCCCGGCTCTCCCCTATATATTATAATGTATAGTTGCAGAGTCGTCTGTGATCCGAAACGAAAAGGATTTCCGTTTGATTAAATTATTATTATTTTTTTTTATTCATTTTTTTGTCTCTTTCCAAAATTGTCACCCCTCTCATTAAACCGCCTCGTCCATCCCTCACCATTGCCCGGCTAAAGTACCGAGCGAAATCTATTCGCAACGAATATATGTATATGTATATGTACATAGGTACGCTTGTATCAGCTTTTGACGTATGGCACCTGTCCGCCACTGGAATACCAAGCTGTTACGCATATTTGACAGTTATTTGACCGATTGATCCCAATCCCAGTCCCACTACGGGTTTCATGCCTCACAGGCAATATCTGGATATAGATCCGGTTTCGGGACGAATTGCGGTGACTGAAGTTAAATCGAAAATATGATCAACGAATTACCAACTCCGGTCAAGATACATATCGCTATTCATTACTATAATATGTACCTAGCAAGCTTGATAATATTTGATTAAGTAATACTTATTGTTTGGAGTCAAATCTTCAATAAGCACAATTGACGTGAAAAATCAAGAAGATTACTAGATTAATTGCTACTCGTTTATCAGAAACCAAGTTGTTCCCTAGGGATCAGCTACACCCTAAAGGTATAGAATTTCTGAACAATTCCTGACTCCTGACCTGTCCTGCACAGACCAAGTTACCATATAATCGTAGACAGCCGACAGACAACTAGACACACAAGGAAAGTTAAACTTAGGGTCTCGCTTGCTGAGAAACGTTCGCTCTATGGCGTCCTGGTAAAAGCATCACTGTTTGTTACTCAACTGCAACAAAGTTTCGCTAATTAATATCAAGATCAAATTCTTGAAAGCTCTGCGGGGCTGCTTTACGCCCCCTTAAAGCAACGAGGATATCACAGAATGTAAAATGATATTTTAGCCAGTTCGGTTGGATTGGGTTGGGTTGGGTTGGGTTGGGTGTCGAGAAACAGGAAACGTTGAAATAACCTCTGATCGATGGCGCTTTCAATATCCATAGACCAGAAACATGTGCGAGATTCCGTATTATTATAGTCCCTCGAAGTACCAGATGGAAGTTTTAATTGAGGAAGTAACGCGGGAGAGGTCATGTCCCCTAACTAGTATAGGTACCAACCTCGCACCTTGCATCCCGTGGTCTCTTCAGAACGTAATAAGGCCAGAGAAGAACCTTGGCTAGTGAAATGAGATGAAGAACTGGGTGCCTTGCATAGCAAAATCTCGTAAAAACCACCCCCACCCCCCAGGGGTGACGTCTAGTTCGTGACTGCAGCTGAAAGAGAATTGAAAAAAAAAGAAAAATGGGGGGATGAAAATAAAAGAGAATATAACACAAATGATTTTTCACCCTCAAAGCTTGAAAAAAGGCATAATTTTTTTTTTTTTTTTGTCATACTTTTCTCCGGGTGTTAGTTTTGTCACGGTAAATCGGAAATTCGTTGTCCACTACCTCTTCGATTTTGTTGTAACTTGGTGAGTTTCGAGGTATAGTTGGAAGGAAATTTTCTGTGAAGTATAAAAATTCTACCTCCTATAGGTTTTCGAGAAACAGAGGACTCGAGATTTTTGTAAGCTTTTTTCGAAACTGGCATAGCTCAGAACCGGCCCATGGTATCTTGAAACTTGAGAAAGCTGAAAGTTTGGTAATTGAACGTAGATTCGAACGGTTTTAGCGTGAAAATCATATTTTCAAGATTTCATGTCAAAAAATCAAAAAGTAGACGAAAAATGTAATTTTGAGTTTGTTTCCAAAAGTTTTGTTAATTTCAAATATTTACCAAGCATGCGTAAACTCATCACGAAGATATCCGCGGTCACAAAAGTCTGTGCTCTCTCATGGTTCGTGAAAAACGAATTTTTTTTTTTCAAAGTCCCGCGTCGCGCCGGATCTGCTTTTTCGGTGCAGATCGAATAAAAGTGATTCAGACAGTTGAAATTTACTCATATTCACACATTTAATCGATTGGAAAAAGAAAAAAATTGAAAATATCGCATCACCTACTAATTTGAAGGAGACCAATTTATCCAAAAAACTAAGAAGATAATTTGAACGGGTTTAAGGGGGTCAAGTACCGAAAATTTGACTTCGAGAACCGCCAACGGTAGAGACTCGCTGATTATCGTATCAATACCATTTTCCCATATCAAAATACCTCACATTGAAAAAAATTTGAAAAATTAATTTTTTCCCTGTGTTCAAAATCATTTTTTTCGAATCCGTTGAGGTATCAAAAATCCCATTCGCCAAATTGTTCATTTACCGGGAATGGCACCGGCGACCGGGACTGGCATGGGACGACGGGTATATTTTTTTATATGAAATTTATTAATTTTAATTTAAAAAATTTTGGGGGAGTTTTTTTTTAATTTCATTTTTATAAATTTTTTAAAATTATTAATGTGATAATGTTAAAAGATATAGTCTTGAATTAAACGTTCAACGTTGCTTAAACCGTTTAAATTATCTTCTTAGTTTTTTGGATAAATTGGGCTCCTTCAAATTAGGTGATATTGTCACTTTTTTTTTTTCTTTCAATCGAATAAATGTGTGAATATGAGTAACTATGTGAATATGACTTGACACATAGACACAACCAAAAATTATCGAATAAATTAAAGATGAAAACATTTTCTTTCTGAACAAATCTATAAACTTTCAGAAAATCTGAATTTCATTTCATTCATTTATTGTTTTTTTTTTTTCTTCGATTATTAAACCTAACAGTCTACACTAATAAAAGGATTTTTCGACGACTGACGAAAGAAAAAATTTAAACAAAAAATTCGAAAAAACAGATTGTTGTTATTTTGAATATGAAATAATACTTTCAATAGATACGAATGATTTGGATGTCCGTTGAGATGAAAAAATCTACTCTCAAAACATATAAATATATGCATTATTTGGGCCAAAAAGTGGTTTTTATTTTTTTCTATTACGGCGTACCGTTTTTTTAATTTAAAAAAATTCATAGTGTTGTAAGGTAATATGAAAGGTTTGAGAAAAAAAAAAGTTTGATAATTGTGCCAAAATTGGATCATGATCAAAAATTGAAATTAAAAGAAAAAGAATTTTTATAAAAAGGATCGTGTGAAGCCATTTAGCTGTTAATTTTTTTGCCAGGAGCTATTGTCAGCCCCCAAAACATATCCAAAATTTAGATCAATCGGTTGCGTCAATCCTGATAAAAAAAATGTTTTTCTGTTTTCGACATATTTTGCTTTTCCTCGAAAACCAATTGAGTTAGGGATCTGAATCTTTCAGAATCTTAGTATTTTATTAGTACCTCCAAGTATCATCAAAATATCTTTTCGGGACCGATTCACCATGCTTATGCCCCTAGGGCCTTTTTTTATACTCCGCAGACAATTTTCTTCCAACCAAAACTCAAAACTCACCAAGTTACGAAAAAATCGAAAAGGTAGTGGACAACGAATTACCGATCTCGCATGGACTTTCCCGTATAGGTATGTATATATAACAGAGCGACAAACTGCCAGGACTCATGCGGCGACCGTCCGTTTGATTCCTGCAGGACTTGGATGGGATTCCGTTTGATGAATTTAGTTAATACAGGGCGTGAAATCCAAAGCCTTTTGCCTAAGGGAACAACTAGCTACTTTGACTTAGGCGGTTAAACCAATTTGCTCGAAACACACTGCCCTCTATTCAAAGACTTGGGTCTTTGACCGTTTGCCACGGATTCTGCGACGGGTAATTAGTTTGATTCATCAAACTTCCAGCTGCTGGCATCGATCAAGTTCAGTGAGAAACTTTTTGAAATATATTCTAAAAAAAGATCTGAAAATATTTCATTGCTGAAGAAAAAATTAATTATTTTCTAAAAATTAAGGTAATTATATATTATAGTCGGAAGTGTCCTTTGGAAAAAAATGTCCTTCGATTGCTAGACGAGGGAAAAATTCGAGAAGAGAATGAAAACGGAGGATGGTACGGAGAGTACGGGAAAGCTCTTCGATAAATTCCAAATTCTAGGAACGATCAGGATCTGAAAACTTCGTCATCTCTTCCCTCGAACCCCAAGAGAGTGAGAGGCGAAAATGGAAATTATGCATCAAAGTACGAGTTGGCAGTCGAGTTTCTGAAGGGAAAACCACGTAATCCCGACAAAACCTATCATCTTTACTTTTGGAAAACTTTCGAGTAGGGTTCATCATGATATTTAGGAAGTAAAATCTGCTCGGCAAGTTAATTACGCCCATCTCATCGGGGTAGGTATATTTTCAACGCAGGCTTTTCAACCCCCGTGTAAAAAAAATTATGAAGACCGTATGAAGCCGATATTGCAATTTGGTACTACTGCGTACTGAAACACAACGTATCAATTTAGAATTATCCTGGGATTGACGACGCAGTTAGAAAAATAATCGTCAATGATTGCCATACGGCTTATGTTACAAAAGGCGTGTATGGGATTCGAATCGAATTTGAACCAAAGGATGAGCGAAGCAGCGATCATGGCCGAGTAAACAGACGTTGTCGCACATCCCATCATAGGGCCATATATGGGACAAAATAGTTTTCAATTACGGGAATCCATTTGGTTGGATAAAATGTTGGAAAAAGGATAAAGAGGAGGGTAAAGGGGAGATTTTGAGTGTTTAAATTTTGGCTAATGGATCGGAGCCGGTTCGACTGTGCCAGTACTGAAAAAAATTTCCACCCTACCCGTTTGCTGTTGGTGAAACAATCTGACTCTCGTTCAAATTAATGGAGCTCTCATCTCCTATATATATATATATGCTATATGTATAGCAATTCGCTCTTTTACCCGTATTATCAGTTATATGGATTGCAACGTGCCCCTCGGAGTACCCAATCAGTAATGATATACACAACGGGCTAAAAACAACAGACAAAGTGTGCAACATATATATAATTATCCTTGTTCCACGTATTACCTATTATAGGATACCTATACCCTGGGCTTGTTGTATATTTAAGGATTTACTCATGTTTCATTGATTTGAGTGCTGGCTAAATACACATTCCTATCCAATGAAGCTAATGCCTCATCACTTTCCGGAACTCGGCCATTACGTTTACAGAGAATCGCGCAACAGTTTTCAAATCAAATTGTTAACCGACCATGAAAATTTACTCCATCATCGATCCTGTAAATCGCTGCAGTAGGGTCAGTTTCATCAAAAACCACATTTTCAAACCTATACGCCATGTCTGAAATAGCAATTTATTTTTTTTCCAAAACCGCAAGGATTTTCCTCCCAAGAGAAATTTCACAAGTTTGAAATATCTTTGATCGTATGAAAATCGATAGCAGCACGATCTAAAATCGAAGATAAAAGTGAATAGGGGTTGTTTCGTCTTGTTGCAGCAATAGGGGATGATCAGGTAGGAAATTCGAGAACCGAGATAGTAATAGGGGTTGACCCCCTTAATGGTATTTTACGAAGCTATAAAATCTCACTCTTTGACTACCGACGGGATGTGATGTGAACATGATATAGTGGCCAGTTGGAAAGTACGGGGCATCGACGTATATATCAGACCTAATAATGGGGATGGTCTATTAAAGCTACATTTAATGGAACTTGACGTTAGTATCAGTCTACTGAACGTTATTAACCCTAAAGCCTATATCTTTTGCAGATAGTACTGCAGGGTATAGGGAACTATACGTGCACATGTACGTATACGTATGTAGCTGCAAAGAAAACCCAACCACCGCTTGCACGAAACGTCTTCAATACCGTCCATTACCCTTTACATCGTTTCACAAGTGCTTGTATAGGCCAAAGGGGCCAGGCATTAACCAACGGTCTTAAAGATTGACCATCGCACTAAATAGCGAAGCCCACGCGAACCAAAGAAAGTACCTTATATATATACTTTCGATGAAGAAAAGAACCTTCGTTATACCTCCTGCTTCGAGTTATACAGAGATTAGTCGATACGAATGGTTGCAAGATCTCACTACTAGCCACTTCATGAAGAACAAAAAAGAGATAGAAAAAAATTGATAAAACGATAGGATGATGAATTTTTTTTTCCATTTTGTCTAACGATGAATCAGAATGGATTGTAATAACGAAGTAGTCAGTTCGTCCAGCTTGAATTGCAGCAATTATATCGACCACATACATATACTATAGTGGGAGAACCGAGGATGGAAACTTTCGCTAACAAATCGGTGCCCATTAATATCCACTATTAATTAGTGCAAAGCGTTACTGGGAATGCAAATCGGAAGACGGTAAAACCCTTTCTATACTATGGGGCGCTGCGCTCCGCCCGTTTCAATTATTAATTGCCTGTGGTCCTCTCGACAATTCTACTGTAGCGGCTGCTTCTGGATTTTCAGTACTTACCTGGATACGTACTATGTATGTATGTACATACAACTCTATGTGACTCGCTGTATGTTACACTGGGTTTCTGGCAACGTGAAGCAAAGCAAGAACAACTATCACAGTTGGTTACTGACTTATGCTTCTGATTAATCCGGCACTTACTGCTGCAGTGTCGCTTTATGCTTCCCTTGACGATTGACCAAATGGTTAATGTCTAAAAACTATTTCATACTCGATTTACGGTTATTAGAAACTTTGATAGTCCTTCGACTGATTGATTAAGCTATCTCCGGACTTTAGCAGACCCCTAATCTTTCATGAACATGTTCCAGAAGTTGTTTGATTAAACTTTGTACAGAGAACACGTCGTGAAAGCTTGCCAAGTCGGGTTTTTCTTTGAACATGCTTTAAAAACATGTTTTTGTGCTTTTATCCTGAAACTTTCAGCTCGTGATTTCTACCAACATGTTTTAGAAGCTTGAAAGCTGAATTTTCTCTTCAAACTGATCGAAAAACGTGTTGCAATGCTTTCATTTTAGGCTTCGTAACTGAAGATTGTTCTAAAACATGTTCTGAGAGCCTGGCAGAAGGAGCTTTTTGTATAAGTCCCTATAAAACATGTTTTAGTGCTTTTATCCTGAAACTTTCAGCTCACGATTTTCACCAACATGTTTTAGAAGCTTGGCAGTTGAAGTTTCTTTTCAAACATGATCTAAAAACATGTTGCGATGCTTTTATTTCAAGCTTCGTAACTGAAGATTGTTTTAAAACATGTTCTGAGAGCCTGGCAGCTGGGGCTTTTTGTGTATGTGAAATATGTTTTGTGCTTTGGTTTCGAGCTTTTTGAGTTAAAGATTTCTGTGAACATGTTTTGGAAGTCGAAAATTCCGAGTATTTCCGCATAAACGTGACCAAAAAACATGTTTTGAGCTTTTCTGAGTCTGGATTTCCTGCTCAAGTTTTGTGTGCACATGTTTCGTCCGTGAAGTTTAACAGCTGAAGTTATTCCACGACGTCGATTGAACGTTTGACAAAAAAATATTTGGCTCTACATTTCTGGGTTCTTGTTGGTTTATAAAAAATTGATGGTTGAGAAGCGACTCGAGTAGGTCTGTCGTCGGTTAAAAATTTTCTGTCACAACCGTTTTGAAATGTTTTTCAACAAGCAGAAAGGAATGAAATATTTGCCGAGATTCAACCGTGGAATAAAATTACTTAAGAATACTTGGTAAGCGAGGATGTTAAAGTGGAAGTAAAGTAAAGTTGATACTGTAAAAAGAATCAGAAATTCTCTTACCAGGGAAAACGATCGTGGCGCAACGACTCCGAACGGCGGATATAAGATAAATATTTCAGGATTGTAAACCGCGCATTGTGCTACGCCGTACTCTCGTTCAAGATTATTAGCAAAATACAGATTCATATTTATCGGGTAATGCATAAAACGCTCTATGGCCAGTTTTATCCAGAAATAAGAAAACCGAAGCGCGCTACGTTTTACGAACGTAATACCACAATACTTATACCTTTCAAACGGTATTACAAATCCTCATACGTATAGGTATTCCATATATACGGTTTTATAAACCTGTGCACCGCAATCCTTTGCCAAAGGCCACAAACGCCTTGGGCAACGCGGCTGATTCTCACCACCAAAAATCTCCCATTAAATAACCCCGTTCTTTGCCCTTGGCAAATTTTCGTGTAAAAATACAAAATACAGCCGAACAACGGGGGTTGTTTCCCTCAACTTTTCTATCAGCCACTGAAAACCGGCCTCCGGCGTATCAGATTCCCGATGCAAACTTGCCAGTCGATATTTTGATTCGAGGACTACCCGAAATCGAGGTATATTTATAGGTTCAAAAATTGGCCCTCGAGATTGATTAGAAATGCTTTTTCTATGAAAACCAAGAAGAAAAATATTACACCCGTCATGTTGATAGAAGATATTTCAGAGCTTTGAAAAAGCTTCGGAAGCTTTAACGAATTTATATATATATATATATATTTTTTTTTTTGTTACAGAGTCGGCGAAGACGGTTCCTGGGACGAAATGGGCGGAATAGAAACACCGACGAATGACACAACCTATACAATTCAAAATCTCATCCCATTTACCGTATACAGCTTTCGTATTGCGGCTGTAAACGCGATGGGGCGAAGTCTTTCGAGCAAAGAATCTTACTACATGGTCACTTTAAGAGAAGGTAAGAAACCTGCGATTGATTTTTTTTCCTCGTTTGAAACGGTATTGAAAATTATGGGAAACAGAAAAAAAAAAAAAAAAATGACTACTGTCGAGCAAAGAGACACATCGAAGATGAAAAAGCTTCGGAGCTTTTTTATCCCCGTGGTTTCGATACAGACAAACGACTCTGACATGTGTACATTTCTCTCTGCCTCTTTTTATTTATTTATTTATATTTTTTTTTTTTTCTCTCTGTTTCGACGTAATCTAGAATCGACTGTAACACCAGGAGTCACGCAATACTAGCAGAGAATCCCGGAGGAGTTGATATCTAGGCGTGTCTATTACTCCGTGGTATGGGCTGGGGTAGAGCATTTTTCTGCAATTAATCAAAGCGGCAGAGAATTTTATTCTTTCAAGCGAAAGAGAGTCAGCTAAGCCAGAGCCTCCTGCCTACATAGTTAGCTAGGCTAGGGCTAGGCTAGGCTAGGCTAGGCTAGACTAACGAACGGTGAATTAAACAATGCGTAAAAAATGGGTCACTGACTCGGATTAACCGATATGACATTTTAATTCTACTACGTATAAAACTACAGAAGCCACTACAGAGTTTCACAGCCATGTCGAGAACAAGTTTGCAATTTTATTTGTTATTTTATATTCAGAAATGTTTTTTTTTCTTCTACTTTAATTTCTTACAAATTGTAGAACAAGGATTTTACGAAAATCGGAATGAGGTTGGATACTTGAGGTGAAAGAATACTGAAATTCCATGAATTTTACTTCCGATTTCATCTGATACTCCGAAATAAAAACCCATAGTTGATTGAGTTTGGAATTACTTGAGCTTATTCGCCTAACTAAACTCGAGGGATTCCCCCGAGTCTTGATGAAGTTTCGCAAGCTCGGCGTAGAAGGATGATTAAAAATTCAGGTAAATGCTGAGACTAGGTGAAAACGAGATCGAAAGCTCCCGTCCGGAAGAGAAATAATAGAGTTTAAATTTATCGCTGGTTGTTCCCGACCTAGAACACAAACAAACCGTGAAAAAATTGGTTAAAAAACAAAAGCTCCGATTAAAACAGAGTCTATTTACTCGATGCAAGCTCTCTCGGGTAATTCTAACGCGTGTAAATAAATGTACATATATATCTCCATCCCAAATTGTAGGTAAATATTTATATTAAACTATAAGCGAGAATAAAACGGGGGTACCAAAAAATTGCTGCGAAAGCACAAAGCTCGTAAATAACAGCGCGCAGTTGTTGGAGCTTGATTCTTTTCTAGAAAAATTCGAAAGACGCTTAAGCCCGAGCGATAAGTAAGTCACCGTTATAGGAAAAGGTTGAGAATGGCGGGGGGAGGGGGGGGGGGGGGGGGGGCTGGGTCTGGGGGGGGTTAGAGATATTGGCCGAATAGCCAAAAAGAACAAAAGTTTCTCGTTGCAAGATAGGGAACGTCCGTCGTAAGGACTCGGTATTCGTTTTTCGTTCATAGTTCAACGATCACAATAAAACGATGTCAGAGCTGGACAAGCCCTTTTCTTATATTTTATCGCTTAGGTTAAAAATAATTTCAACCTCAAAAAGCGAATAAAATTTGGGAAAAAATAAGAGAGAGAGAAAATATAATAGAGCAAATAAGTGTATCAAAAAAATAAATTGGAAATAAGGCGATGAATCGGTGTGTTAAAATTTCTCGTCTAGTCGTATATAAGTAGGATTGCAGGGTAGTTAAAAAGCGCGATAACCCGTTGAACGAGCTTTTCATACGACGTTTTACTACAAGGCAGGTATAATCCAAAAACGATATTTCAGACAGACTAAGGTGCGTTAATTATTACGTCGGTAATCTTAAACGGCGATATACCGAAGCTTTGAAAGCTCTATTAACCATAAATGAAAATGTTGGAGCGGCCAGGTACCGGTGTAAAATAAAAATGAGACGAGTGATCGTAATCGAGCTTGAGAAAAGTGAAAATAAAACTTAGAACCATCAATTTCAGGTATAACACGTGTTCTCCCGTCACGTCGCGTGCACGAAAGCCCGAAAGCTCCATCTGTCATCGATCGTCCTGGTTTTTTGAATCACGGTTAATAATAATAATAAGAGCAGCACGTATTTTCCGGCTAATTTCTTTCTTCGAAAATTTTTACCCACGTGCTTATATATATATATGCGGCCAGCAGCACAAGCTTGAGTCGCACAGCTATACACGTGCACACAGATTCGACTAGGAACTCTGATAGCTTTAACTGAATTTCTACCGGCGGATCAATAGCTTTGGATGCTGCGCTGCACCGACTCAAATCGCACTCAACCCGGCTAGGAATCCCTAAATCCCTCCGCCAGCCTAGATACGGATTCTGCATTTTTATTACTCGACTAGACGCTCTCGCCGAAGACAGAGACACATCCTCTTCACATTCTCAACAACCCCCATAAACTCTGCACAAGAACGATGTAGACTTTTTCACCAGTTTTCTCAAAATTCATTAAGCTCTATCTCTATGTCACCCCGCACAAGGAATTTTCCCGATTCAACTTCTCGATATTTCCAATTTTAGTCCCAATTTCTTTGGGCCTTAAAGCACAATCGATTTATCACGGATTTTTTTATACGGTTTCGAATATTCAGTGTCACAACTGGCACAAGAAATTTCCTCGATTCTATTCCACTCTGTTTTTTTAGTTGTTTCTTCTTTTTTTTCTATTGTTCATGTTCGGCGGCGAATCTTTCAATTTCAAAAGCACGAGCTTTGCCCCTGTCTCACACCGCACAAGAAATCGCCTTAATTCCATTCCAACTGCAAATTATCTTGTGCACACATAAATACGAGATGTGTGAGAATTGTTTAGAGCAGTGTCTCTAATATCCAGGTGTTCCTTTTCACGACCTGTAAGATATAAAGTTTACCTGATTTATATCAGAGCGAATAATCTGATTGTGCGTGTCCTTTGATTGTGAGTCTGATACAAAACGAATGACTTTTACGACGGTGCTAATCAATGAATGAGACAACATATATCGGGGTCATGGTTTATATTTACAAATGTTAGTGGTTTTTAGGGTGATTTTTGCGGTTGTGCAAGTTTCACACGCGTCTTATTCGCTACCTCTGTGTCGAGCGTGAAAGGAACAAGCAATCTCGCGTAATAAGATGTTAACGTAGATTTAGTAGTAGTAAAAGCAACAGTTTACACTTATTAAACCAGTGCTAAATTGTTTGGTAAATAGGAAAATGGCCGGTATATAGTAGGTACAGGTAGCCACCAGCCCAGATCCCATTATATCTTGCCTCCCGGCGTCGGGCCCGGTTACATTTTTTATCTCCCTCTCGTATCTAGACTCACCGTATAATCCAGGATCATTCCATTCCGCTCGGCTAATATTAAACAGTTCAGTTATATGCCCCTTATTCTTTTTTTTTTTTCTCCAAACTTTATTCTTTTTTCCAAAAAATTATACTTTCCCACCATCCCCGCGTACCCCCTTTCTTCGCTCTTTGTAAAATTATGTACTGAAAATTCTCTCTCTTCTTTTCTACTACGTTGCAGACACGATTGTTAATATCACGGGAGGTTAATTTAATTTACCTGCCATTTTTTTTTTTTTTTTTTCATCTCTATTTTCAGGGGGAATATCTGGAACCTGAATTTCACCGTAGTTCATGAGGTTCATCTTTGAAATTTGGCTAACTTATGTTAGAACAATGTTTGGGGCCGGCAGGTATAACGAGCGGGTAATTTATAACCGATTTTATAGTTATAAGTGGTTCGGTGGGCATATAGGTGTGTAGTCAGGTATATGGGCCGTGAACGGTTCCTTAAAAGTAATAGGGTAGGCAGTCACGGGCGGACAGGGAAAAGTTTGAGCCCCTGGTTCCCAACGGGGGATAACTTCTGGATCTTCCGTATTTTTTATTTTTTTTTCTTTTTTCTTTCTTTCTGGTTCCATAAAGCGCAGCCCACTTTCCAACCCGGACCGGATTCTCGCACAAACTTTTGATTAATGATTTTGCCAAATCAGCCGAATACAGTAGAGCACCTGAAATTTGGTATTCCAACGTTACGTGATATACTGGCGGGGGGTCTTCCACTTTTTTTTTATCTTCCTCTCATTCGATGAAGACGGGAAAAAAAAAAATCTTTCCCATTCTTTTCGCCACGGGGCTCGGGTACTAAAGTTGTTCTTTTCGAAAATCTTACAGAAAGACCAGCGCCTCAATTTTACAAACATTTCATCAAACGAATATCGCTCTTCTCTCGCTTTATTTCCATACCCTGGAGCAAACTCTATAGGGCGAATATTTACATATCTGCACGAGTTGTGTTGTCGGCACGCTATACAGACAGGCCAGACACTTCCGATTGCCTCATCTACCTTTTCCTTTGTGGATTGAAATCTCGACGGCGTAAAATTCTCTTGAAACATTGTGCAAATATCTGTCTGAATTTGTCTCGGTATTATTCCATCGACTCCACCGACCAGTATACATATTACGTTTCAGACAGAAATTCCCATCCACCGAATAAAACTTACCGATCTAAATTACTTTTCGGATCATTATTTTTGGTCGAATAAAAATTCCACGAGTAGAAAAATCGACAAACGCTTCACGCTTTTGTAGCCGAAATTCAGACGGATCCAACAAGCCCTCGTTGAACATTTTCTGATCAATATATCCCGAGATAGGATTGATTAAGTGTGCACAATCGGCTTGTGCGTTGCCTTGTGATGGTCGTGGACGAAACAAGGCCACGTTTCACGGCCTGGGATCGCGTATTACGAGGGAAAATTGGTAACGGGATAGTCATATACGTCGAGAACGTAGTAGCAGGATTAGCTAAGGTTTGAGTATAGCGAATGTGAAATGGTAGTTGGTAGATTAATGCGAGGATTCTAGTTAGCAGTTGTTTAAATGAGTCCTGCAGCGTTGTCTCAACGATGGAAGGTTCCTGCTGGTTCTATCTCACCTGTCTGAATTTTAATGTCCTCGGATTGTTGCTCCAGTTCGTCGTGAGGCGGTACGGTGGCTGCACAAGCGGAACAGGATGACAGGGGCTAGTTGAAACCGCCACATTTGCAACTTGGCAAACAAACCAGGGGTGTTCGGCCAAAATCACGTCCCCCGTACATCATATGTCTATGTGTATACGTTATGCTTTTGATAATAATCGGGCCACAGTGGGTGTGACGGTATAGGAGAAGAGACGAGAACAAAACGTTTGTGCGATATTGGATTATCCCTGGATTTTACGGCACGCTCGTTCCGCATCCCTAAATTTCTATAAATTGTTTTTCAGTACCGGATGGAAAGCCGACGATAACCACAGCTCACAACACGTCGGCAACTTCGATTCTAATCGCATGGCGACCACCGAACCGGGACACAATACACGGGGAATTCTTGGGATATCGAATAGCGTACAGACCACGTGACAGAGGAAACGAAGATGTAAAAGAGATCTACATACGAGATGCGAACGTTGAGGTGAGTGGGGAAAACTTTTATCTTGTGTCAGTCAATACCTGCACAAGACAATTTTTCCAACCCTTATTTCTCCTCTTTTATATCAACTCACGAATTTCCGTACCGCCTAGAGATTTGCCTTGTTGCCTCGGGCCTGTGGTCTGACACAGAGGTCAGTGGTCAAGGCTTTGTTGATTGCCAAAGAGGGTCCAGCAGCTTCAACAAACATTTGAATTCTGGAAACAAGGTTTAAAAGTCCAACTCTGGGCCGGTCGGGCTGATTTTATACTCCGTTTTAACCGACTGCCATTTTTTTTTTTTTTTTTCTTTTTCTCTCCAAAAAATATAATCAGCAAGTTTTTCCTCAATCCCCTCAATGAATTTCATCCCTAAATCTGTACAGATAATTGTAAGGGGTAGAATTTTGAAAAAAAAAGTGACTTACTTTCAGAGCCACACTATCCACAATCTCGAGACTTACACCCAGTACCTGGTTTCGCTGCAAGTTTTCAACCCCGAGGGTCTTGGCCCATCCACTACGGTTCTAGTGATGACGGATGAAGGCGGTAAGTCGATTACTCAAACGCTATTCTATCTTGTCTGTCTAGTTCCTAAGTGGTGATAAAGTAGGAAATCTTATCTAGAGGAAAATTTCTACAATACTGAACGAGGTAATGCAGATTACTGACTATCTCGTTATCTGGTAGTCGGTAAGTTACCGCTCCGCGGTAAAAACAGATTTCTTCCTAAAAATGGGTCCTCGTAGATAACGCAGTTCTCTGGATACCAATTGTCGGTACGAGTCTAATCGATTTTCGGCAAACAGATGTCGCCACCCTTACTGGGAGCGTGAGCTCCAACTGACAGAAAGACTTCTCAATGAAGTATCTAGGCGTCGGAGTGCCCCGTTCAACTCTACCTTGGTAGAAATTTTCATTCCTTTTCATATAAAATTGTGATAGATTTTCAGTCTATCGTGACAGATCGCAAATCTTCGTGGTTTGTTTTGTTTATTGAAACATCGTTATACTCGTCAATGAAGCTAAAAGGAACCAGAATTATAATGACAAATCTGCGGACAGGTGAAAATTCATTCAGAAAAATTCCACCACATTTCATCAGGGTAAAATGATGGGAATATTGTCATTTCGGTCTTCTTCTAAAATTCGTTTGTTCCTGCGAACAGAAGCATGCGGTAACTAATTTATGATTTATGATTGGAAAAGCATCCACTCAAATAATCCTCAGGGTGAATTCGAGTTTGAATTGTTGCCTGAGACGGAGAAAGATCGAGCAACTGTTTAACAACAACAACAACAAAAATCGCTAAACATAGAGTAACCGATATTCGAATTTTGATTTTCCTCAACCGCAAGGAGCAAGGTGAAAGTACTGAACGCTAGGGGCCCAAGAAACTCCGAGTACTTCACTGTACAGTGGAAGTCCCCCCAATCCGAGTTGTTGGCTGTTGGGTCGTTGGATGCCATCGGCCCGTAGAGCATTTAGTAGCGTCGTGTTGCTGTTAGCTTCGAGTATCAAGATCGAGGGAGGTCGTTATAAAAGTAAAGAAAAATAAATAGAGAATAGAAGAATCGATAAACGATCTGCCAGCCTCTGCAGCGAGGCTGTCTGCAGACCGAGTGATCGAAGAAGAAATAATAAAAATCCCCGTCCCTTAATTCCCTTATACCTGAAAAAACAAAACAAAAGAAAGAAAGAAATCTATATGAAATATTTTGAAAATTCGTTATGAAAATCAACCCCCGTCTTTCATCGCCATGAGGAAAAAACCGGAAGACAACAAAGGGGTCGAAATCAATCGGTCCATGGCTTTGAGAAACAGAGTTAAAAAACTCTTTTCAGTATCGGTTCTCAATTTCGCCTAAACTTCGCTTCGCAATGAATGAATAAATTCGAGTCTAGTCTGGCAGTGCAGAAATGAAGTGAAATGAAATGAAGTGAAGTGAAGTGAAGTGAAGTGAAGTGAAGTGGTTTGCTTCCTCACCGACGAACTTCGCCCTCCCATAACCCAACACGCCGATTTGATTCGAGTGTGTGCGTGCGTGTGCTCAAGAGACTGACTGACTGTGAATTGAAGAGGATTCTAGTGTGCGCGCGCCCGCGCATGCGCATCGAATACTCCTCAGCGGTAGCCTGAGCCCGATGGGTAGTTCTGTGAGCGTGGAATCGTGTGCGCCGGAGGGTTTGACTGTGTGTGAGAGAGTTGGGTCGATTATAAACCCGTGCAGGGGAAACCGTCGTCGCGGTGGTGGTATATAGAGGTAGAAATGTATAGAGAGGTAGCCTCGGTAGTCGTCGATGCAGATACCACGGTCCAAAAATGACTCCTCCTACTCGACGACACCTCGACTGTTTAAATAATTTGAAAATTCGGCGGGGCCCTGTAGCGAGGCGGTAAACTACGATCATAGACGAGGTGACGGAAAAACGTTTTTTATAATCTCCGGGCGCCTGTCCCGAGGCTAGTTCAATCTAACTAAACTGACCGTCGATCGCGTCGTTAAGTCTGTGCGCGTTTCCGCGTTTCCCCTTAAACGCCACCGCGCCGCGCCGCGCCTAGCCTCTTTACGGTCACCGGGAGCCGGGGTTAGCTCGGAGATTCGCTCCTCGTTGTCAACCTCGAATTTAAAAATCTGCCTCGTTTCCTGTCCCTCTACTTCGAGTTGCAAAAGCGAATCATTCACATACGCGTATATGTACATCGCATGGTGATAACAAATCTCAATATCATTAAGTGCGGTTATGACAAAATGACTAATCGCCCACATGACGACGTTTGATTCACCGACAACGCAAACAAAGAACGAGTTCAATACAGTTCCCGGCTGCAGGCTACCGGCTCATCCAAAAATCATCATCGTATTTGAAAACCGCGAGGGCGTATCGAACGGCTAAACTTCCAAACCAAAAACGGATAAACAAAAAGCCCTGAGCCAGGGAATATCGATCCGTTCGAATCGAACAAAGGGAAATGAAGACGAAGAGGCGATAGTTTTCGACCAAACTTCCTACTCACCCGCATCAGAAGACAATTTGATTTATTTTTTTTTTAATTTATTCATTTTTTTCTATTTATATAGTGATGATCTGACATTTTTTAACTGTCAAACTTGACATTCCGAAATCTCAAAGGGGGAGAATCTTTAAGCAACTGACTGACTAGCCTGCAATCCAACGACGAGACCATATTCCTTTGGTCGAACTGACGAAAATAGCCTCTTTTCCATATTCTCGCTGCTGCCAGTAACTGTTTTAAATCCAAAAACAGAACGAAGCGAAAGACTGAATACTCTCTTCATTCTAAACACATAGAAAAAGCTTTTTTTACATAGCAAAACGACTGAGAAAGAAAAAAAAACAAAAAAAAAAAAAAAAACAACGATCTGAAGATGATTTTTTAATACCTGATAATCGACCTAGCTGCAGTCATTATCAGAATTGAAGCAATTCCAAAGGCAATCAAAGGCGAAAAGACGAAACAACGATAATCAAAAAGCAAAAGAAAGAAAAGAAGAAAAAACAACAACAAAACAAAACAAAAAAAAAAACAAAAAAAAAACCGTCAAGATGGATGAATTTGTGAAGAAGAAGAAGTGAGCGGCGTATAAACCGGGCATAAATCGGGTAGCTGGCCTGGCACCCAGTATAACGCGGTGCACAGCTGCACCAGGAGGGCGAAAATTTTTTAGGCCAAGATGAGCAGCGGTTCTCAAATCCGAACGATCAGGGCTACGGCCGTATTATTATTCCATTTGCTTTATTTCGAGATATACGTATTCGCCCAAACCGAGGAAACCAGCGGTTTATACGAAGAACGGATGACAACCCTTCAACCAACGACAACCGGCATTTCGTTCCTCGATCACATATCAGACTTCAACAACGAAACTAACGAAGGTATACATATGTATATATATATATATATATTCAAGATCGACAGATAGCGCGAAAATCCCTAGCAATTTATCCCTAGGGAGTGAAAAAAAGATGGAAAAAAAAATAAATAAAATAAGAAAAATGGTTCCATTTTCGACACGAATTATATTTCTCTGAAAATCTTGCCTCGTATGAGCAGATCAATATTTCAACGGTACACTGTAAACATACTCGCCCTAAAACCATCGACTTTACGCTTCACTGTATATAACATACCGGCCTCGAATTTTCTATCGGTCCCTAGTTCAAAAAGGTTGTTATAAAAAAAAAAATCGTTACCCTATCGATTGATTGGGCCTAAAAATTAATGGGGGAATAAAACGAGAGAATCTTCCAGAAGAACGCTTTTTTTTTATAACAATTGTACTATTTTGAAAAATTTCGAGTCACAGGATGATTCTGACATCCGATGTTCATTCATTAAGGGAGAAGCTTTTTACGGTCGAGAAAGATATTGTTCATGGATTTTTGCCACGCGGGAAATAACCAAATTTATAGCTTTCTCCTAAAGGATCATGCACACATTTTACTCCTGGCGTATTTCCCTGACGAATTCAAAGTCGAATTGTGGTTTTGATCTTGGACACCGGGCCAATATAGATATAGAGATGACGAATTTAAAAACGGAGGATACCTACCAGTTAAAAAGTCTCAAAAAAGCAATAAACAACGTCTTCAGCCAATAATATATTATAGTTTCTTCTCAACTAGTTCCGATAAATCACTAATTCGCGTTACTCAAACGTTTCTCTTCTCAATACATTTACCTATAACTATATATATACATACATGTATACAATATACAGTCACCGATTACCTGAAGACATGCCTAATTAACTCCAAGCAAAATTAATCAATCGTGATGGTTGCGGTTATTTTAAATGATTTGAAGAAAAAACAAAAAAAAAAAACGCATAGAAAAAAATACACTGAAAAACTGCTTTCATTTCCTGAAGTGAAATTCTATATGCTACCTATATGTTCTATTTTCCAAATTTAGGGATAGTTTCATCGACTATCTATAGTTCTTCAGAATTTTGAAAAATCCATTCTCCTCGAGGGAGTTAAGTATATGGATTTTTTTCTCTTCTTAAAATCAGTGACAGTTTTCGACCCTGGGATGAGAATAATTGGTTAATTTTTTTTTCTTTTTTTTTTCTCTAAATTCATGACGATTACTAACGCAGTTTGAACATTCGTTGATCTCGTCGACTCGCGCGCGGCGCGTTTCCCGCGTATCGCAGTTAACTACTTAGTTAAAAACAAACCGCGGTGCGAGCTTTAGAGTGAGGGTCTGATCGTCGTCGACGGGTCCTGCCCGTTCATCCGGTCACATGTGAAAATCTAGGGCAACTCTGGGCCCATCGTAATCTCTCCTTCTCTATATACTTTAATCACATTTGTCAAAAATTACAATTTATTGAAAAATTATAACGATCACCGAGGTATACGTGATCAAAAATCGTCTCTTTCATATTATATAATATCAGCGAACATTTCAAAAGCAATATTGATCTCGAATGTCGCGTGTCATTATACACCGTTAATCGAATCGAAGAATTCAAAATTTGTAGATACATACGATAGAAATAAGAGAAATACTAATTAAAAGAAAAATAAAAAACGAAAATTACCCTCAGGCTGTTTCCCGGCTAGTCGCACTACTACTCCAGGCTAGAAGAGATGGTAATTACACGCGCAAACGGCTTCTGGTGCTCGACTCGATGTTGCCTCGAAGTATGTTCTGTCTCTGACCTTAATACGGATCGTGAGATAAAAAAAAAAAAAAGAAAAAAATATGTATTACTAAGGAAGCGAGAGGGTTCGAAGAATAGTAGTTACATATATTTACGAGGACTTTTGTTCTTGGTTTTTTTTTTTTTTTTTTTTGTTTTTTCTTCATTTTTTTTCCAACTATTCATGACTAATGCAGAAGCGGTTAAGTCCGGGCTGCAGCACAACGATCGTGATGGCAATGCAATGCAATAGACGATATTGAAATTTTGATAAAAAGTAGGTTTAATTTTTAAAATGGTCCAGAAATGTTTCTAATCAAAAAAAATTGATCATTGGAATTTCAGATTATGGTATAGGATATGATTTGAAAAAAAGTTTCAATCTTCAGCTGCAATGAAATAATTTCATGCGCAATAGGACTATACTCTCCTTCGCAGGGCTGGAGAGAAAGATCATTGCGGAAAAACTTTTAGCAAAGAAGATTGAAACTTTTTGTTTAAAACATATGATACCACGATCTGAAATTCCAAGGATTTGTTTTTTGATTGGAGGTTTTATGGCCATTTGCAAAAAAAAATAAAAAACTGCCCTTTCAGCAAAAATTCAGTAGGATCCTTCCTTAATTGTCACTACAAATCTTGAAAAAAAAAATATTTAATAAAAATTACCGACACATGAACAGAATTGAATTGAAGAAATGATTAACGGACCCAATTCATGGAATGTGAAGTTTTTTTTTTTTTTTTCGTTTTTTTTTTTTGACAACGATTGATAAATGATTCATTGAAATGAAATGGTCGGTTAGTAGCGGTAGTATTAGGTAGTAGTACTAGTGGTGAAAAATTCGATGAATGGAGATGATATGTGCATGATAATTAGCGCCAAGAACCGATATAGGCTGAATAAGAATAAGGAAGCAATCCAAATGACTGTATACAGGTATACATAGAAAGGATCGAATCCCCAGATAAGAATAACCGAATCGGGAATATTTTTTCCCGGTTGCATTTTTCTTCCGGAATAGCAACCGTTATTTCGTTCCAAAGCCCCCAAAGCAATCCGGGTGTTGTTAGTTCGGGTCCAAATGTTTTCTACCTGAATTTAAGTCGAGGATATTTTCATTAGCAGGATCGATCCTCGCGTATTTCTGCAATGCTGATTCTTCGAACGAGCAGTTATATATATAACGTTGGCCAAATTTTTCGATCGTCGCCCTTATAACTTCGAGGTTTTTTTGTTTTTTTTTTTCAAAAAATAAATTCCCGTGAGCGTATAACGCGGTTCATGATAACCGATCAATAAACCATATATAACCATATTATGAATAAAATGATCCGAAAGATTTTCTATATAAACTACAAATTTGGGCAAAAAGCTTATACATAGATCACATGCACTTAGATTCATCTACCATCGTTTAGTCAAGGCTCCTAATTCCCACTCTGACATATATATGTATATACGGCGACACCCCGCACCGAACTCATATATGACATAATCAACGACGATCGCATGATGTGCTGAAAATTTATGCCCCAGCTGACAATGAGCTGTGATATATATATACGTAGGAAGGATTCCGAACAGTGTTTGTCTCAATATGCGCTCATTGCTTGGCAGCCTTGATATTGTTCGAGGTTTTTTTTTTCAAGTTTTTTTTTAGTTTTTTTTTTTAATTGTCATTTGTCACTTATTTTTCATTTTTCTTATACCACTTATTGCGCCTCGTGAAGAGGAAACCAGTTTTCTTCGATGTAATTAAAATTCAGTCATCCCGACTACATGACATTATATGCACATAGAGGAAAAATGAATAAAACTCGCATGAGTCGATCAGGAAGAGAAAGATAGATAGATAGAGAGAGAGAGAGAGAGAGAGAGAAACTTCAACTGCGCAATCGTACTTAATTTTCAAATTAAACAATATTCAACTTTACGAGAAATGAACGTAAAACAGGGTGTGATTTTTGGGAAAAACTCTTTTTTTTTTTGACTGTCGATGAGCAACATATTGAGAAATGAGATTGAAATTCCGAATGTTTATACTATATACCGATTGAGAGTTTTTAGAAACATTATTTCCTTGATAGTCTACGTAACCAATTTGAAAAATTCCGAATGAAAAAAGACACCACCAGAGGTTTGTAATACCGGAAAGCTATAATGATCCGAAAGGCCAAAATTCCGAATCTCGGTATTTGCAATATGCAACGTATCGTTTATTTGACAGCTTTGTCATTAGCTTACCTTAAATTTACTGATTTTTCAACTTTCTGATCAGTTTTGAACTTTCGGATTTTTCAATCGTCTGCATTTCGACGTTTAGAAATTTCCAACTTCTGAACTCTTAACATTTCTAGAAACTCATAATCGCGTCTTAATACATAAATTCGGAATTTTTGGAATCCGGAATTTCAATCGCACCCCCATTTTGAGTGTAAAAAATATAGACTAATTTTTTGGAAATGAATGCTCTAGACCTTTTTTCTATTTTTGTTTTTTTGTTTTTTTTGTTTTGGTTCTGAAGATCGATGTCTTTGCACATTTAATACGTGTGTGTGTGTGTGTGTATGTGTGGAAGTGATGGAATGGGATGGGGCTAGGTGAGATTCCCTGTATACCAGGTATTGAATTTCTCGTTCTTTTCTTCCGTGATGTATAATAACAATAATAATAATAATAATAATAATAATAAAAGATTCGAGAGAATATGATCATATATGTGTGCGAAAAGTATACATATATGTATAAGTATGAGAATAAGAGCCGCCCGGTAGGCTTTTGTCCGTTGTGTGTATATCATTATCACACAAACGCACTGAAACATATATATATATATATATATATAATATATATACACACGAACATATCTTGCACACGTGCCTGAACTGCGGTGAGAATATATACCTTCTAGGTATGTTTATATTCCACACGGACTTACACCTGTTTGTTAGATACCAGAACCAGCCTAGTTTAGCCCACGCCGAGCCGTCGCCTCATGGGTATAAGAATGAGGCTTTTGATTGTAGTAGGTAGGTATAAGGTACATACATACGTGTAACCAACCACTCTCGGCTTCGTCTTACTTTTATATGTCAGTTTTGTTGATAGTCAAGAAACCCGTTGAGCTCAGGTTTCCCTGTTGATTGAAGATCCAATGGTGTTGCTACCGCTTCCTAAAACTCGCAAAAAAAAAAATAATAAAAAATCACATCCTACATCCGCTGTATCATCCACCACTTTGACAATTCGATAATTAAATTCGTCCCCTGCAGTCGCACATTTGTCAATATTTGCAGCTTTTTCTGACTCCGTATGGATTTTTCGAATCCATATTCGGTATGGTATAGCTGCAGTGGAGTAAGGTATTACGTAATAACTTGCACAAACGCACATACTGATCTTGCACGGGCTTATAGTGCAACAGGTTTTGCGATATAATCATCAGAATGCACAATCCGCGAATTAAATATGATTTAACGTATAGGCGTAGGTACTGCGATTCCTCGAATTATTGTAAACCAAAGCCATTTACGATGATCTAGAAAAATTCCTTGCGGGCTAAAACCTTTCCAAAGATTATCACCATAAAGGGACTTAGGCACAATATACCTACCTGCACAATCGGGGTAAAAGCTGGAAACGATAATGACCCCTGATAATGATTTAAAATTTTTTTTTTAAATGGTCGAAATGACGTGTGGGATAATCGCCGTTGAGTAGGAACAGTCATGCGACAGATCATAAGAGTCAGATAATAGGTATAGGATCTATAGTTTTTGTATTATTTAAGAGATTTGTCCAGGTAGATTTAGGCTTTTGTTTTCGATGGAACCAATATCGAGTTTCGAGTCCATTACTAGCGGTAAACGTAAGAATTAAACGACGTCCCTTCACTTCCTCTTCGGCCCACAGATCCTTACGAGATTGGAAATATAACAGAATATCCGCTAACTTTCACTGTACACGGATGAAAAGAGGCCTGCGATTTTATCTAGCCGTTTTCCTATACTCTATCCCTGCATTTTCAAACACTTTGAAATAGTAATTTATTACCGACTAAACAGTGGCCAATTTATTGTGTGAAAGAAAAAAAACACTAGAAAAATTGAAAACATCATTTGCGGGACGAAAAGAAAATTAGCGGGACAAAAAAAGTAAAATTTGTTTTCCCGGAGGTAATGATATGCTACTTTTCTCCCGCTTTTCAGGTCAATAAAGCGACGATTACAGTTCAGTGGGAAATAAACTGATTTTTATATATGACTTTGCTGCCGGAAGCAGTTTCCAGATGATTTCTTATCTGTCTCTCTCTTGACTTCTCACGAGTCTGAAATTTTCCCCCAAATGGAATGATATACGGTTGATTGAATAGTGATGAGCTCGCGGTTTAGATCGGGGTCGATGAGTTGCTGTCAGTTAAGATAGTAGCCATCTCAATTCCTCGTGTGTAAACAGATCACTGCAGAGACCAGCTCGTTCAAGATATACATTTATTGAACCTTCAAGCTCCCCGATATCGTAATCCAATACGCGAGAGATGATGATAATTCCTTCCCGGAGTTTAACGGAGCTTCCGTTCAACTGGATAACGATAGTGAAGGTTAATGTTAACGCCACGTGTGAGCTTTGCTTCTATATATCGAAGCTGACATGCATGTCGTTGAGAAATTGTAATGAAAAAAAAAAAAAAAAAAAAAAACCAACAAAAACTATGTGAATCTAAATGATCATATAGCCTGATCCCAGTTTTTGATTTTTAATTTTGCAGTGCCAAGCAAACCTCTGAACTTGACTGCCCATCACATAACTTCATCATTGATCGAATTGTCTTGGGCTGAACCGGAGAACGTGAATGGCGCTATCGTTGGGTACCGAGTATATTACATGCACTCGAATTTCACGGATGTCGAGACGCACAAAAACGTCGACAACAACAGCCCGAACATATTCTTCAACCTCACAAATCTTAGTAAGATGAATTTTTCAATGTTTCTCAGTCCCTATAAATTCCGGATGTACCGAAGTCTATTCAAGTTCCATATAAAATGTGTTTAAACGTATTATGCTCGTATTTCAGAACCTTACACCGAGTACAAGATATGGGTGAAGGCCTATACCTGGAAGAACGAAGGTGAACCGTCCGACCACATCGTTCATAGAACCGATATAGCAGGACCTACAGCTCCTAGGATTTTAAACCTAACATGCCAGGCCCAGGACACGATATACTTTCAATGGCAGAGGCCTGGGGTGTTCTGGAACTCCATAGATTTCTATTTCATCAGCTACCGGAATGAGGAGACCAACGCAATCGACGTTATCGAGATGTCTGCTGACAAGGAACACTTGGACAGCGGAGTGAGTTGCATTCAAAAAATTATTGGTCTTTCGTTTCTGGCTTTATTGAGAATTTGAAATAAAGTGAAATTCAAGACTTCAAGGACCGTCCAGAGGTCCTCATGAGAAAAAGTTGAATCAAACTTACAATCAGCTGGTTCTTCTTTTCAGACGACGATATCGAACCTGACAATGAACACCTTCTACGAAATAATGGTGCGTGGAGCAACGCGGAGTATAATTGACAAGGAGAAAATAATCCAAGGACAAGATACACCGCCGCGAAGAGTCCAGGTAGCAAGAAACTGTGACAAAGTACCACCGTCGATGCACCAGAGAAGCAAAGAGTTCAGTGCTGGTGTGATAGCCGGTATGGTATGCGCCTGTTTTGCTGTGATGCTGGCGATAACGTCCTTCGTTCTATGGAGGTAAGTGGATCGAGTAATCATTCAAAGCCCTGTGTACGGGGCATTAAGATTCTCGAGAAACGAGATACCGCGTACAGTCCCCTGGCTTCGTATTGACACGATAGCTGCTTTTATCTATCACCGATAACTCGCGAGCAAACCGATTATCTTTGCTACGGTATTTCGTGTAGTCTCTCTCTCTAGGCTGCAGTAGCGTCTTCGCCGCGAGACATTACGTCTAGGCATATACACGGGACAAAAAAAAAAAAAAAAAAAAAAATGTACCCTTGACGGAATATAAGCGTAAAAAAAAAAAAACTCCACGTTAGCCATGATGCAGTTCATGTGAGTCGAACCAAATTACCGATGAAATCAACGGAGACAGAATTAATTAATCTGCAGGCCATTTCTCAGGCCAATGTTCAGGAAGTGTTTTCACACCGCCTATTACTACCTTGACGATCCACCGAGGAACGTACCGACTCTTCAGGACTGGGAAAATACCGAACAGGATGGAGAAAGGACCGCCGTTGCTGTGCAGAATTTTGCTCAACACGTTGCCGCCCTTCATGCCGATGGTGACATCGGGTTCAGCAAAGAGTACGAACTCATTCAATCTGAGACCGGCGATTACACCGTTGAAAATTCACAGTACGCTGAAAACAAGACGAAGAATCGTTACCTGAACATACTCGCATGTGAGTATCGTTGACGGGAATTTGAGCATGGTGCGGAACATGATTGGGAATTTCACTTTTCTTCGATTTCAGACGATCACACTCGAGTTCAGTTGCTCTCCTGCGGTGGTGGACCACCGAAAAAGGGCCAGGATTATGTGAACGCGAATTACATCGATGGTTGGCAGCGATCCAGAGCCTACATCGGTACCCAGGGCCCACTGCCACCAACCTTTGATGGATTCTGGAGGATGGTTTGGGAGCAAAGAGTCTCCATCGTTGTGATGATAACTAATCTCGTCGAACGTGGCCGAGTAAGTGGGACTTGTTTGTAGAGAAGAATCTCGACTATCGTTTCAATCATTTTTTCTTTTTTTTTCTTTTTTACCATCGTTGGTGTATTTTCCTTTCAGAGAAAATGCGACATGTACTGGCCCAAGGAAGGCACCGAGACTTACGGTCACATCCAAGTCACTCTGATGAGAGAAGATATCATGGCTACCTACACCGTTCGAACTCTTCACATCCGTCACTTGAAGGTATTTATCTATATAGGAATTCGATTTCCGATTACCGACCTCAGCCAAAAGGACAAACGCATAATATTGAAACTTCAAGCAGATCAAGAAAAAGAAGAACGGTACCAGCATGGGAGAGAGAACTGTTCTTCAGTACCATTACACCGGATGGCCGGACCACGGTGTCCCTGATCATCCACTTCCGGTGCTCAGTTTTGTCCGGAAATCGTCGAACGCGAATCCGCCTGATGCTGGACCGATCATTGTTCATTGCAGGTAATTTTTTTTCTCAAGATGAAACGACTTGTTGCGATTTTTACGGCCCTCCTTTTTTTTTTCTCAACTAATTAAAATTTTTTCAATGCAGCGCTGGAGTCGGTCGAACAGGAACGTACATTGTGATAGACGCCATGTTGAAACAGGCAAAGAGCAAAGGGGAGATAAACGTGTTTGGATTTCTTAAGCACATCAGAACCCAGAGGAACTTTTTGGTCCAAACTGAAGAACAGTACATATTCATTCACGATGCTCTCCAAGAGGCGATCGAAAGCGGGGAAACGAACATCGAAGTTAACAGTTTGTTACAACATGTACGGGACATGCTATGCCCAAATAACAACAAAAATGATCCGTGGAATTCCCTCGAGGCTCAATACAAGGTTGGTGATTTTAAGAGGTCAAGTTTACGGTTCGATGAACGGAAGTTCCTCGTTCATTCACCATTACATGTCTGTTTTTTTCATATTCTACTCGTTTCAGCTCGTCACTTCATGGAAACCAAAAGATTTCAATCTAGTCTCAGCAACGAAACCATGTAACGCGGTAAAGAACCGGAACATGGAGACGCTGCCGATCGAGAACGCGAGAGTTCACTTGACTCCGAAACCCGGTATCGACGGGAGCGATTATATAAACGCGACCTGGTTTTCTGGTGGGTATTTTCTCACTTCTTAGGGGGACAGACACACCTGCTGCACCTTTTCGAGTTGCTAAAAACATGGGTTTCCATTTTTTTCAGGGTTCCAAAGAAACCGGGAATTCATCCTTACCCAGCACCCGATGGAAAACACCATCATGGAGTTCTGGCAGATGGTCTGGGACCATAACGCCCAGACAATAGTGATGCTAACTCACTGCGAAGAGGTTTGTGCCAACTACCAAAACCCCTGATCATCCAATGTCCGCAAAACCCTTAGCTCCAGGCTCTAGATTCATTCAAAATCACTTCTTTGAACAGAATCCGCAATTCCAGGAGTACCCTGAGTTCTGGCCAACTGAAGGCAAGGATTTGGAGTCTGACACCTTCAGGGTCCGGCTCTGTGGCATAAAGGAAACCGTAAACGGTGTCGTACTTCGAGAGGTTGCAGTACGTTCGTTACAGGACGACTACGAATTAAGCGCCCGAATTGTCCAGGGTCCTCTGGATCAGGGTGGCCCTTGGCCCCACAACAACAACCCTAAACTATTCGTAAACGTCGTCCAAGACTTTCACAGGGATTACCAAAACGGCCCTATCGTTGTCATGGACAGGTAAATATCAGAAAGTCTATAATATGTACCAATTTCATGAATAAGAACTACAAAACCGGAGTAGAGTTGTTCAATGACAATAATATCGATTTTTATCCTTTGCATAGATTTGGTGGCATCGAAGGTGGACTCTTTGTCATTTTGACGACGTTGAACAAACAGCTTGAGTTTGAGCAGACCGCGGATATTTACATGTTTGCTAAACTGCTGTACATGAAACGTCCGGGAATATTCAGGTCTAAGGTATTATAAGATTTAAGATTACCATCAGATTCTTGACGATAATTACCGATCCTTTGACAATGAAATCTGTTTTATTACTTCAAGGAGGATTACATCCTGCTTTACCAATGTCTTGAGTCGATGTTGTCACCGAAAACCCAGGCTGAACCGGATTTATACATGACGGCAAACGGGCACGTGACGTCGATGAACGACGGTACCGATCATCATCTTCACATGACGCACAACCAGATGAGCAGAGACGGTTCGATGCAGCACGTTGGATCAGATTTTTCTGGTAAAATGCCAATCCGGGAATATACAAACATAGAAATGACGGAGTATCCTGTATCGCAAGATCATCAATACGTCGGTAACAACGTAAACGAAAGAATCGGTAACCACGTAGTTACCGATCACGGTGCAGTTATTACCGGTGGTGGTAATCGAGTCGTAGTCGCGAATAATCAACCGGGAGTTAATCAGCTAAGAAATTCTAGCCTATCGCAGGTCTCGATCGATCTAAACGGCTACGTTTCAAACGGAAATACCCGGATACCACCTGAGGGGATGGAATCTACTTGTGTTATAGTACCGCCATGATGTAAACCTACGGTTCGTTGCCAGGGAGCAACTCACCGTTCAGAAATGTTGTAAACTATAACAATAAAAATAGACGATTTATTTCACTGAGTGAGTCCGAGGCTCGTTATAAGATCGGTTGAAAATAATTCTTAAAGACCCAACATCTGACTCATTTACGATTTCTACGTTTTTTAATCGATTATCGTTTTTTAAAAACAAATCGAAACAATGATTGAAAAAAAAAAAAAGAAAACGAGTCCCTTTCGATTCAGAATTTCCGCGAACAAAAAATCAAGCGATCTATCGATCTAGACGACTTGATTTTATCTAAATCGATTTCGAACCTTAAACGTATGTACAACAATATCAACGCGTGCTTTTATCGATCTGAAATTCGTTTCGAATCGTTGAATTAATTACGGATTAGAAATAAGTGCGAAAAGACGATACATCCGATCAAAAGCTAAATTGACGAGGCGTGGCGCTGCAGTCGGACGAAAATGGCGAACGGAAAATACGCGCGCGATAATCAAAAATCGGCACATCCTAATTCGCGTATATTAAAAAAGAGCCGTATAATACGCGGTGAAATACATATATATATATATACGATCTCTGTGATAAAATATGGATTTATTTACCGGGTATGAATCCCGGAGATGAGGATGGTGAATCCATAACCTTAAAAACGACAAAGAAAGAGGAAAAAAAAAAAGAAAAGAAAAGAAACAACTGTATTTCGTCCGCCATTTACGATATTGATTCGAACTGTTATCGCCTGCCAAAAAAAATAATAATAATTATAATACATAGGTATATAATATATTTGTTAGGTGAAAAAAAAAATGAAAAAAAAAAAAAACCCCAATAACAAATATGGTAAAATATCGAATACGAAAAATAAACAAAATAATTCATGAATTATTTTATCATACTTCTTTGCCCTGTATATTTATACTTCCTGCAATACGCGCAGCTGCTATATCGCTTATAAACATACGATATATTATATATATTATTATTATATTGTATTATACGTAAATAGTTTATTGGTGTATATATATAATATATTATAAAATTTATAAATATATATATATATATATACATGTATAAATACAAAAATAAATAAATACGAACCGAATAATGAATTACTTACATGTACATGTGAATGCATGTATATAAATATACATATATTAGCAATAAAATATTACCGTATAGTAAAAACATCAATCACATCGCGAAATTATTATGATAACACATATAGATTCAATACCGAAAATACATAAGTGTGAAATAAATGAATGAATGAATAATAATATAAAGATGGAAAGATGTATATTTATAATATCATAATTCGGAGCGTATGTAGCTATATACATATGTATAAACTATATACTATATATTGTCAATACATACGTACATACATACGTAAACGCGATCCGAATCAAATTGCCAAAGAACAAAATTATATTTTAGATTATATATCCATATATTTATACGCATGTATATTTATATGTATATATATATATATATATATATATAATACAAATATATAATTAATACATTGATATAAGTCATTATAATTAATTGATTCACTTCATTTTTACAGTAATATTAATAATAATCATAATAATAATAGTAATAATAATAATGATAGTAATAATCGTAGACCTTAGCCATTGAAATCATTATACCTATAATAATACATGAATACAATATTATAGGTGAATATACTATATTATATATAAATAGTTATTATCAAAAATCTATCGTGACTGCATAATTGATATACTTGTATATAAATATGTATATATAAAGAATATTATTGTATCTATATGAGTATTCATACGTATAATATACCACATCTTTAATGATAACGGTAATATTAATATAATAATATTATTAATGATAATAATAATAATAATAATAATAATAATGAATATAGAAAGAAAAAAGGTGCATGTGTCATGTATCACGATAATTTCATCCCTGCATTAATTAATAATAAGTACGAAATGCTTATAGTATACATAGATATACCTATAAATAATTATATCAATGAACGTTAGACGCAGTATATATACATACATATAATAACATTTAAAGACATTGAATGAGAAGAAAATCCAAGAATTAAACTGAAATGAAAGGGGGGGGGGGGAAGAAAAATTAACCGAAAATAAAGAAATCATAAGAAATAAATCAAATATACTATATATATATATATATATAGGGTGAGTTTTCTCCGGGGTTCTGAGAGGGTGTGGCCTAAATTGGTTGAGGCTCCGCCTTCTTCTATTCATACTTGTTATTGTCAAGAAAATATTCTCCATTCATGAGGAGATACATTTATTCCGAAATCTAGCTATTATTCCGGGCGAACTAGATCAAGTCAACAAACAGTCTAATCGCATATTGTATTATGATTATTATAGTGTGAGGAAAGCAATGACACTAACAATAATAAGCCCTAATAATATCGATTCATTCGGGAAGTATCACATTAGGTGTTCGCACTGACCGCCTTCTGCATCGATACACACAACAAGTCGATAAGGTTAGAGCCCGGTAAACAATAACTGACAGTAGGCGAGGAATAATATTCCGAGAGTAACAAATAGGAATAGAAGAGGGCGGAGCCTCAACCTGCAATTTATGCCACACCCTTTCAGAACCCTGGAGAAAACTCACTCTGTATATACCGAATAAATGTCGATGTATATAAGTTTTATATAAAATCCTAGTCGTGATTGAGTTTATATATTTATGTATACATATGTATATGCGCGGTATGCGATTAAGCGTATACTTATAATGATTACATATGATATATATATATTAATTGATAATTGTTGATATGTGAATATAGTATATATATATATATAATATTATATGCATTATAGAAATTCATTTCGCGATTAAATTAGCAAATTTTAGGTAAGATGGCACGGTGTACCGATCATAAAGTCGTGGTTTTTTTTTTTTTTTTTTTTTTTTTCTTATTAATGAAAATTTTTTTTTCTTCTCTAATTATTCAGTTTTCATATACGATTTGTTAATTATTCTTTTGAATCAAATAGAATCATATAATTATTAGCCATCCATATTTATATACATATATATATATATATATATATATATATATATACGTGAGATATTTGTAACCAATAAGAAATAAAGAGAATTCGACGATTGAATGAACGAAAAATGATATGAAAAATTGGAAAATTTGAATAAAATTCATAAAAAAATCTAAGTAATTCAGATTAGCTTTTAATATGAATAAATTTTAACAACGTTTAATAATAATACGTATATAAAGTCGATGTAATTAATTGTATAACTTATTATTATTGGGTAATAATAATAATAATGATATTACACATGACAAAAAGACTATGAATTTTTCTATTACACACGATCGAAATGGAAACATCAGAAAAAAAAAAGGAAGACAATTAATTCGAAATTTACCCAAAGAATATTATGTTTCAGTCGCATCGCATTTGTTCAATATATCGTTTATTTGTCTACTAAATTGATAATATTATATAATTACGTCGTCAATGACTCCATATTTTCTATCATTTAGTACAAGATATTCATCGATCGATTCCCTCCTACGAATTCACTCCACATACATAATATAGTATATCAATAATCGTTGTTAGAATTTCAAATATATAACATATTATATCAACAATACACAAACAAAAATCTGTATAAGTTATCATTTTATCTTCATTATTTTTTTTTTTTTTTGAAATCATTTATACGTAAAAATAATACGTGTGATATAAAAATACTAGGCAATTAATAATCCTCGACTCGACTAACTATTAGCCGTAATTCGACGATGTAATAAAATTAATCTTAACATGTAACTTATAATAATTTATACAATAAAGAAAAAGAATTCCAATAAAATTATCACAAGATATCGTGTTCGATCGATCGCATTGAATTAAAAAAAAAAAAAAAAATGGATAAATCTATACTTGAAAATTCTGTAATGATTATATGAGAATTGAAGATAAAATATAGTGCGGAAAAAAGAAAACCCGAGGAAATGCATATTTTGACTAACTATTATTTTCTTCTTATTTTATATAAGTCATGTCGAGGATTACATTATTCACCTGCGTCAAATATAATACATAGGTATTCGTTTACTTTTTAATTTACTTTTTTATTCCAAAAGTAAAAAAAAAAAAAAAAAAAATCATCATTTTTATTAGTTTCTTATGCATTCCGAGTACCTACCAAAAAAGCAGAAACAGAAATATAATATTGTACTGAATCTTCACATACGTGAAAAACAGAGAAAAAATATATAATATATATATGTATACGTAAAGTGATCATTTACATATTAATATAAACATACATACATGCATACATATAAGTATATATGCATGAGCGTTTGTTAGAGGTGCTTTCCAAGACTGAGAATTAGAAAAGAAAAAAGAAAAAATTTAAAAAATTAAAAAAGAACAGACAAAAGAAAGTGAGAAGGCCGTAATTATTGCTAATAATTGATTAATTGATTAATTAAGCGGATTATTCATGACATGATATAGTAATTTGACAAAGATTAAGTAACCTGAATTCGAAACAAACATAATTCGTTATTTAATCGTCGGAATTAGGACTATTCTCATTATTATTATTATTATTATTATTATTATTATTATTATTATTATTATTATTATTAAAAAAATTGGATTCAATATTGTTGCACCAATTGTTTGGTTGAATAGATATACATATAATACCTCTGTCTTTAGTATCTAGACAGTTTGGTGACGTCATGATAAGCAATTAAGAAATAATACAAAAAGACGGAATAATTCTTTCTGATATTATTTTACGTTTTATTGAAAAAACTGTTCAAATTATAAGATTATATACATATGTATTTATATGAAAGTAGTATACGAAGCGGAGAGAGAAGAAAAAACAATAAGAAGAAAAAACAGAAGAAGAAGAAGAAGACTAAGAAGAAAGGAAATGATGTAGATGAAGAAAATGACATTCAGAAAGTAATTATTTCTTACCCAGATCAACATATTTGCAGTTCCGGGTTGTTTTTTTTTTTTTTTTTTTTTTTTTTTTTTTTCCTTTCGATTCCGAAGTACAGGCAATCAACTTTTTTTTCTTCGACATTCTCGTTATTACCACGTATCTATACAATATGATTCTGTAAATACGTAAGAAAGAAACGATTGAACAGGAAAAACGAAAAAAATAAATAAATAAATAACAAAAAAAAAAAACACATGCAAAAAATAAAAAAAAAAAAGCCAAAAAATATAAATATTCTAGATAATTTTCATCCGCCATATTGTATAATTTATATATACATATATAATGTATGTGCATCATAGACCTGCAGAACGAAACGAAGAATCAATCCCTCCTTACACGTTACAATTTCACACTGGCATAATATATAATAATAATAATAATAATAATAATAATAATGATATTAATATTAATAATAATAAAAAAATTAACGGTGATGATGATGATAATTTATTAACAGCGCACGCGGGGAGAATAAAGAGAACGTAATAATTAAAATAGATGCTATAATAGTAGAATATATATATATATATTGAATTTATATTACAAACGATTCAATTAATATAAGCTGATATGTGTCCATATAGAATTTTAAGAATTGAATAATATAAATATAAAATTAGAAGTGAATATATAGTATCTCTGCGTATAAATGAAGTTTCATTTGCGATACATATAGCTGATATATAGATGTTATAATATATCATACGATAATATATTATAGAATACATGAATCACATCTATATAGATATATAAATATTATACATTATACATGCAGAATGTCCGTTTTCATATAAAAATGACCTGAAATAATGGCACCTATATAAAATTTATGATTATACGTTCGTATTATAACGCGATAGTTGAAAAAATCGAAACGTTGTTTTTACTATGTATGTATTATTCTTATTAAATATATTAATGATCAACGGTTAATCGCAGAAAAATTTTTGTCAAAATGTCATTACATTATTATACTCATTGTATGCATATATACATAAGTATATGATACGTTTTAATCGGGGGCTATACCAAGACGCGCGGCGATTTATGATGTTCGATTAAGAAAAAAATGAAACTACACAATATGGAACAACAATAAAATACGTTAATAAATAATTCTATAACAAACAATTAAATCTGTTAAATAATTTAGCGAAATATGGCGGATCATTTGGCTTGAGACGTTCAGAATCCCAAGAAAAAAGTCAGACAAAAGAAAAAAGAAAAAAAAAAAAAAACAGAACACAGTTGGAAAAAAAATGTTCCAGGAGGTATCCACTATAATTTTTGGGTCAATTCTGACACGTTTTGTTAGTTGAAACAACATTATTTCAACTAATTATTTTGTTTGTTTTTTTCCAAAAACCAAGTGTAAAAAAAAAAAAAAAAAAAAAAAAAAATTCAATCACACGTGAATCGCTCGCAATATGTATTTGAAACCGTATAATTATCCGTGATGAGTAACAATGTATTGAATATCAACTGTTCACGAAGAAAAAAACAGAAGAAAAATTAAACATTTGAAAATAAATCCAAGAAATGCAAAAACCACAAATTTATGTTAGGTTTATAGCTTTTTATCCAATCATCAGTTCTATCCTATAATTGAATAGTTTCGAAGAAAACCGCCAGGTTATTATATGTACATACGTGTGTCGTAGAATTTAACTATAAATTCATTGAAATAGAGGGAAACAAAATTGACTGAAAAACTGAAAAACAAAAAAAATCAATTAGAATCAATGATCAATTAGATTTCCAATAGAAACTCTAGATATATACATAATTAACGAAAGGTGATCATAAAATTTGGCAATTTTGCACAATCGTATTTTTTTAATAAGGGGAATAATGATACATATTTGTTTTCTGTTTTCTTTTTCTCAAATCCTTCAGCGGTGAAAAATTATTGAAAATCGAACGTTTATTATCGGGCGCGGCTGTAGCTAAGATTTAAAATGAAAGAAAAACAAATAAAATAAAATAGAAAAACAAGCAAAAAATAAAATAAAATAAAAAACGACAAAACAAAGACAATTTTGGTAAAGAATCTTGACGACCAATTAAAATTAAGTTAATGAATACATTCATGCAAAACGGGAATATATATGTATGCTATAGGTGGATAATCTCCGTCTGATTCGTATAACGATTAATGAAAGATGAAGAAAAATGAAAAGAATGATAAAAAAAAAAAAAAGAGAAGAAATATACCTAAGAAAAAAGAAAAAAAGCGTAAACAAGCACAAAAGTGAATATTTTTAATCAATTTTTCGCAAATTTATGTATATTATAGCTGTACTTCAAATACTATACATAGTAAATACACTTATATATAATATAATATGTATAAACCATCGCGCGTACTGCCAATAATAATAAATTAATTGAAATACCTAAACATTTACTCTGATAGATGATCGGAAAGTAATATATCAAATTTGTATACATTTGTAATATACAAAAAATAATTTTAAAAAAGCAAAAAAAAAAAAAAAGATCCTAAAAACGACGAAAAAAAGAACGAAGACCATCGCAAGACTTAGCGATTGATTATACAATAGTTTATTAAGGCCCGGCTTTACTCAATTTTTACCGACATTTGTTATTTTGACAAATATCTGCGACACAGTATCACCAAACGGATTTTCCTTCGGGGATTCCATGATTTGTAAGGAATAGGTTCGATCTATCACGCGAGAGTCAGTTTTCATCGATGAAAATTTATTTATTGTTCATCGCGATGTGTAGGCGTGCGACATATTTTGACTAATATTGAAGTCTACGCATCACTGAGGCCGAAAAAAGTTTAACTGCGGTGGCCTTTATGTAACAACGAAGACATCGATCGTGAAACATTATTGTTTCAGGCATCAATAGAGTTGTATTTTGCAAAACAGGGACGGGTGACAATTCGCAATTGTTAATCGTTCAGACGCCATGGAAATCCGATGGTAATCTTCAGTTCTAGTCGGGGTTCGGGCAGTGCCCGCAAGATGGAGGTAAGCGCGCTACTGAAATCGGCCCGATTCGTCAGTTCTACATGATGATTCCAACCTCCATCTCCCGGGCGCTACCCGAACCCTGTCCAGAACTGAAGATTACCATCGAATTTCCATGGCGTCTGAACGATTGACAATTGCGAATTGTCACCCGTCCCTGTTTTGCAAAATACAACCCTATTGATGCCTAAAACGATAATGTTTCACGATCGATGTCTTCGGCGTTACATAAAGGCCACCGCAGTTAAACTTTTTTTGGCCTCAGTGATGCGTAGACTTCAATATTAGTCAAAATATGTCGCACGCCTACACATCGCGATGAACAATAAATAAATTTTTATCGATGAAAACCGACTCTCGCGTGATAGATCGAACCTATTCCTTACGAATCATGGAATCCCCAAAGGAAAATCCGTTTGGTGATGCTGTTTCGCAGATATTTGACAAAATAACAAATGTCGGTAAAAATTGAGTGAAGCCGGGCCTTAACTCTATAACACTTGGCAGATATCTATCATCTCGGTGATATTTTGTCACGTATAGATGTGCCAATTATGGATAAATAAATCACTAAATAAATATAAACGAATCATTAATCGAATCATTTAAATATTCAGTTAGTGGAAAAAAAAATGAAAAATAAATGGATTAAAAAAAAAAAAAGAAAATGATCAGATTTTACACCGTGAGTATATATCAAAAGATGATTCGCGTTGTCCGAAGCTATATTTATTCCTCTAACGTTATCATTTTTTTATTTTCCACAAAAACTAACACGCGATTGGTTGAAATCAGCGTGTAATTGTACAGAGGCCATATTTCATATTTTAAATTAAATGATGATGATGATGATGATGACGATGGTAGGTATTTTTGGTAATTCGAAATTTTATTTGTGTACATAATAAATGCATACCTACATACATCTATACATAGCTATTGTTATATCTACACGATATATAGATAAGATGTAAATAAAAAAACTTAGAAAGTCAAACGAAAAGAAAGAAAAGAAGAATAAGAAGATGAAAAAAAAAAAAAAAATTACGGAGAAGAAGAATGGAGGGAAAATAGCGAACAGATATAAGATTAAGTAGGTTACAATTATAATAAGAAAAGTAAATAGAATTTTAACAATTTGAATATTTAAATATATACTATATAGTATAATTATAATATAGAAAAACAATTCATAAATTAAGATATATTTATAAATATGTAATAATTTATATATAACTGTAAGTATAGAACGCAACAATTGATTATTATACTTCTATAATTATACAAGATATTGCGCACACATACACACGCGTGTACCTCCGCATCTATATGTATATGTATTCCATGTACAAAGGATATTTTGAAAATCGATTCATTGTGAAATTGATCAATTTTGCCGCGTTCGAATTTATTTATAAGAATTTTTTATTTTTTTTCAATCGCGTCATCTCGTGTGTGCGCGTAATAATCATACGCTGTGTGTGGCTTTGGATGTCTGTGGCGACATAGGTTATGAATTATATATATATAGGTACACATAAATAGTTCAAACGATCAATGAATTCATTTATAATCGATCAATCGATCAATATGTATCGACGATCAATTTGAACAACCTGCAGGCAGCGGTGGTGAGGGCGAATGAAGTCGAGCCATATTTTCAAATTTGCAAAAGGAAAATAACTATAAAAAAAAACAAGATAGATATATCTGTTGCATCATTTTTAATCAAAATTTTTCAATGTAACGATACGTTCTATTACATATAGAAATGTGATATATAAACTATATCTGTCGTGGTGCGAAATGGGTTCGTTTTTTTTTTTTTTTTTTACATCATGTCTCATAAACTTCATTCAGTCTGTTGACAATCCATGCACATATACATATACTTATACATACATTGACGATCACCATACGTGCGATTCATTTACTTAATGATTTTTCTAAATTCCGTTACCAATGATGCATGTTATATTGCCGAAGACGAAAATAAATCATCGGCTTGAACAATTGCGATTAGTTTCGAGAAAATTTTATTCATTTTTCAGTTTCGTTTCCGTCTAATTCTTTTCTTTATTTTTACTATTTATTTTTTATTTTCCTATTGGTTTGTATGTACATAATATGTACATTCGATATCGCGGTATTTTGCTATCTCGAAATAATAATTATAGGCAACTGTTCAGAAATTTTTTTTCATAACAAAACGTAATCTGAATATACTTTTATGGTTATTAATCGGATGCTTTATAGTTTTCCACGCGATCGTTTAGTTTTCGTACTCACCCTATATATATTTATATTTATGTATATGTACCAGATTTTTGGGAATAGAAACCAGAACATGCGGAACATAGAGACGAAACCAAAGAAGGAAAAGAAACAAGAAGAAAACAAAAAAAAAAAACGAAGAAAAAAAAAAAAAAAATACCTATGAAATTGTGCACTTCTATAATATCTATACGTACATTCACTATTGCCGAGTTACGATAGTTCAACATACTGCGTTCTTGTAAACAATAAAAATTGATGTAATTGAATGTCCAGCTTGTCGATCAATCAAAAACCTATCATATCGTTGACCGCATCCTACAGTTATACGGAATATTTATAATAAAATGAACGAAACTCGTCGATAATTCGAGTCTGATCCTTATAGAATCCTGAAAAATCCAGCCGAAGAATATACCATGACCAGTTTTTCCTAGAAACATATTTCCGAAGGACTGCAGCATCGTAGAAGGTGGTCGGATAATGATTTTTCTAATCGATATAATCGACCACCGCGATAATGAGCTGATAATTTATACTCATAGAAATGATCGATCTCAAACAACTGAAGAACATAATACCACTTTGAACCGATCAGTACCTTCCAGTACACTGGCCAGAGCAGTTCTTGTGTCTTTTTCTGTGATCGGGTGAAATTTCGAGAATGAAAAATGGGGTGTAAGTTCAGTCAGTTGGAACCGGAAATGACGGTTTACTATTTAGCGAAAATTCTTGGGCTGGCACCAATCACCCTGAAGAACGGAAGATTTCATCAAGCTAGATTACCGGGTAAACTTTATCCGATCATCCTCGCCGTAACTTATGCACTCGTCCTTCCAATTCCAATGTTTTTGGACTGGAAAATTGGCGACCATGTAATGCCTAAGAATCTCAAGCTCGACGGGATCGTGTTCACTTTACAACCACTTATTACTTACGTGGCCTTGGTTTTCATCCCGATCTTGCTTGTGTCAATCGGTGAGAAGATAGTTCGGGTCCTGAACGACCTTTGCGAGATGAAGATCCAGCTCGAGAGCCTGGGCATCGTCGAAAGCCTTGGAGAATATCGGAGGAATATTCTTACTTCCGTCATGACAGGAACGACCTTGATTGGAGCGGTACACGTTCTTATGAATATTTTTTATCCTGGCCTATCGGTGGCTGCAAGAATTACATTGATCGTCAAAGATTTAACCAACTTAGGAACGGTTTTGATATTCTCGCAAATCCTGATCTGCATCCGAAAACGTTTTGCGCTGTTAGACAAGAAACTTAGCACAATCTTCGAGGATCCAGTCCGTAAAGGATTATCCCATCTTGAACAGCTGGAGAATATCAAAATTCTGCATTTTGAGCTTTGCGACCTTGTCAATAAAACTACTGAACTATTTTCGGCTCCAATACTTCTATGCATCTTCCAATACACTTTATTGCTCATTACTTGCACCTACTGGGCATTCGGTAGATTTCTGCATGACAGTGATCAGGTTGAAGAAATCCCCATTCAATTCTTCGGGCAACGAATCATATCCAGCTCTTTCACGGCCATGATAGTGATTGGGCAGCTATTTGGACTTCTCCACGTATGCGCGACAACTTGCGATCAGGTGATGATAAAAGAATGTACCTATTTCTTGACTAGCCGTAGCGAATCAGCATCATGGATGACTAATTTCCTATGCTTATAACTTTGACAGGGTAAAGAAATCGGAGTCACACTGTTCGAGGTACGGATTAAATACGAGACACCAGAGCTCAGAAACATGGTATGTATGAAAAAAGGCTATGGTCTCAATCAGATCAGTAGCCTTTGTGTGAATCGAATGACCGTCAATCGACTTATGGCCAATGGAATTTTCGGTCATGGATAATTTTTGAGGGTGGCAAATTGATCGGAAAATATCGAATGTTGCAGTTCCTTGCATTTGCTACTCAAGTGATTCAAAAGCGTGTCACTGTGTCTGCCTTTGGTTTCTTTAATCTGGACTACACCTGCTTACTCCAGGTGAGATCAACGGTTTGAATATCAATCAAATCGTAATTGCCATTTAAACTCGTTGGTGTATTTTTGTTTCACAGACGTTTGGTGCTGTGCTGGCGTACCTCGTTGTCATGATACAATTTGAAGAAGAATAAAAGATCCAGTCTTGTAGATTGGATCGATTGATTGGTTGAGCTTAGCACTAGTGAAATAGAATCGAAAAATTGATTTAGCGAGTTTTTTTCAAATTGAATTTTACTCTGAAACTCACTTGCATAATTTCTAACCCAGTTTCAAGTAGATTGCGTGCACCGTGTGCAGGTCAAGTTTGTATTATGCATTATGTCTAAGTTGTGAGTATAACCATAAAAATCTATTAATCGATAGACACGTTTGCGATAATGTTCTCCGAAAAGTAGTTCTCGTATTGAACGGAAAAAGAATTTAGAAAATTGATTATGCTGTCGGAACCGCTTCGTTTTCACTTGCAATATTTTCTGACCATTTTCCCGAAGGTAGTAAAACTTGCTAATAGTGGGGTCTGACAATGAGTCTTTTGAGGCTATGGATGTCGTGTTTAAATCGATATCAGCCTTTTCAGTAGGATATAGGTACATCTATCGATTTGTAAATGATTATTATAATCGGTGGGATCTTGAGTTTTCCTGGCAAAGGTCAGCCCCCGTCAGTTCTCACCTTTCATTCGAAGCGAGAAGGTTGTACCTACGAGTTATCAGTTCAACGCTGTTCTTCACGGAATAAAAGCGATTAACAGTTCCAAGATGAAGACTCAGGTGAACTTCACATGGCCTTGTGTTCTGATTTATCATCTAGCAAGTTTCTTCGGCTTGGTCCCGTTCACTTTACGGAACAACAATCTTTATCCAAATGGTGCTGTGCGCAAAGCGTACGCCTTGATTGTGGTCATTTTTAGTGCAAATTGGACAGTCCATTTATTGAACAGCCGCAAAGTGAGGGAATTGAAGGCCAATTTTCTGGACAAATCTGTTTTCGTTATATACTCTACTCTATTGATGGGATCCGTGATATCCATTCTATTCATTTTCGCGTTCAAGAGTAATCGAGCGATCGATATATATTGCCGAATAATTGCTATAAAGAAGGAACTTAGTGACTTGGCGATTGATGACAATCACGAAAAGAACCGGGTGAAATTCTATGCGAGAATCATCGCAGCAAACTGTGTTTCTTTTCTGATACAAGTAACACTGATCACCGCCTATATTACTGATACGCGAAAGACTGAACTGATACCGATATACTGGATTGGAAGTACGATGAGATCGGTAGTCAGCTTCAACGCGATCCTGATCTTTGCTGAAGCCATGATCTGCTTTAGGCAACTTTTTGAATCTCTGAACAACAAGCTTGATCCAGAAGATGAGTTTCTATCATACTGTGTTCACTCGGACTCCGAAGAAAACGAAGCCCACGATGACCAAGGCGTGACTGCTGATCGAGCACCACAAAGGGTCGTCATTGACGATGTGTCTGAAAATTGTCATTTGTCTGTTGAAATAATCGAGGGAATCGGAAAACTGCATGGAGAACTTCGTCATTTGGCAGAGTCGACTACCAGTTTGTTCACAGTTCCGATAATATTTGCTATTTTAATGCACTTTGCCAGACTGGTTGGGGGCACCTATTCAACGTACATGAATCTAATCAACTCATATCATGCTTTGGAGACTAAGGAGACTATCATACCGTTTGTTAGACCGTTGGTGGTCTGGACGATAATCGCTCTTTTTGAATGGTTCCTGATCGCTGACGCGTGCACTTCAATATGCCGAGTGGTAAGAGTTTTGATCCTTTATCATCAATACCGATCAGAATTGCTCTTGGAAATCATCATTCTTTATTCTCCGGTACAGGGCAATGCTACAAAGATGACGTTGCACAGAGCATGGAATAAATCCTTGCCGGACGAACTGAGGAACCAAGTAAGTTGCGAGTAACATAGATTTTCTCATCTCCTGTGAATACCTAATGTCATTCGTTTGTGTCATCGTGGAATTGCAGCAAAATGAAGTTGCACAGGAGTAGTTTTTCTGATCATTTAAAAGCCATGCAACAATCCCGTTGTATTAATATGTTACAGTTTTTCGTTTCTTCCGTCAAACTGATGCGAGAACCGATCACTATCTCTGCTTTCGGATTCTTCAATCTAGACTATTCGTTCATGTTCCAGGTGAGACTCAAGATTAATTGACTCATTAAATTTGTGACCTGCTGCCAGTCTCCCTGATTTATGTATCAATTTACAGATATTATACGCAATGTTGGCGTACTTCATCATGATGATACAGCTCGACACATCTTCGCAACCGAGTCCCAATGCCTAGAAGAATAGTCGAGAAACGGACGTGTTGATGCACGAGAATGGAATTGAATTTCAAGAGAAGTGCGATACCAGCATTTTTTACCACCATTGAAGCTTACCATTCACCTATTTCGAAACATAGATGCAATTGGAAATTATTTTCAATGCAATTTGTCGTGATGCAAGTTTTGAGGTACATGATGTATAGTATATACGTATAGATTGTCTGCACTGTTATGAATTAGGATTCATACATAGATCACAAGTGACAGAACCGAGTGTTGATCACGAAACACGATCCGATCGAATCTCCAAAACGTTTTCTTTATTGCTGTGTAATTATATGTCCGTGTATTGAGTGAATATATGTATGTATAGATAAAGATATGTGAAATAAAGAGTCCGAGTCACACGATATGTCAATTACTATAATCGCAGCTACGCAGTATATACGATTCCCAACGGGTTTGAATCAATGAAGAAGCAACAGGTGGGTACTAGACCATATACATACCTACATATAGCAGCCAATTGTTAATCGCGCAAATCGTTCAAACTACGCTTTACCTTCTATCAACCCCTATAATTCGATTCAATATCTCATGCAAAATAAATTACTCTAATGCCTAAGGCAATAAAACGATGATATCATCAAGACAGGTGGACTATAGTGTAGAAGCTAAAGAAATCACGGACGAATGATCCACCAATGTTGATCAATTTTGTTAGCTGATTTTCATCAGCTATTTTTCGGAAGTTTCTGGGCACAGTTTGCCTTTCATCTATTCATCGTCATGCGATTTTTCAATCACATCATGCGGTACATTGATTTTAAACTGTCAATTGTAATTGATAGATATAATGATCAGACGAACCTGCAGTCTATGAGCCCATGAATTTATCAAGTTCACGTAGATGCAGGTACGTACACGTGAAGGTAGCGGGAAATAAAATGACTCCTAGTCATGCAATAGGTAATATACTGATTTCAGGACTCCGGAAGTTTGATCGATCAAACGATTCCCAGCTGTAGCGGAATTGGATCGACGGATATGGAACAGGTTAAGTATTATAGCAACAGGTAAGATTTACTATCAAGTACAATAACAGTGTATTTAATTCTCGTCAACCCCTCAACAGTGCTATAGCTTTGCGTCCCTATATTCAAGGCATACTTTCATGGAAAATAGACGACCGTATCGATCAGGTAAATAGAGTCATGAGGTATCGAGTTGAGCGGACTATAGATACTGATCAAGCTCTTTCCAGCTTTGATTAACTGAGAGTTATCAGGGAGGATGAATACAAGGGTTGAATTCCAGTTGAAAGTTTCGAGGTTTGTGGGCGATGATTGTTTCTGCAAAATTCACAAAATTGAATATTAACTGTAATACAATTTGTCAAATTACATGTTCCAGTTCTGAATGTTCTCTCTCCATCTTCTGCACAATCCGCGGTCACTGTGTCTGCTTTCGAGTCCCTCGATCTGGACTATTCGTACCTATTCAAAGTGAGATGGATTCATTAATTTATCTGACGCAAAACATGGACAATTCCTGGAAGGTCCCATAATGAATTCCACCGAGAGTTCATCGCACCAAGTCAAGAATGATGTGCTCTGCAAACTAACCGATTGCTGAAGTTGAACATTTTCTCAAAAAATTTTCATCTGCTGATATCTTGCGATCAATTTATGCAAACGGTATATTTTTTTTTTCGAGAGTATAGAACTTTATTCGAAATAAGTAGGTACAGCTGACGCGACGCCATGGGTCGATAGTTTTGCCACGTGCTTCGAGAAAAGTAGTAAAACCCGGTAATAACCAGGTAGGTACGTCGAGTGACCTAACTCAACACAAATGAACCTGCAGCTAAAAAGAAAAATATTATTTCTGGTTTTTCCACACTGTCCTCCCGAGAATCGATAGAGGCCTGCAACAGGGACACAAGTGTCACAATCGATTTTGAAATTATTTTCAACTATGGTCAAATGTCAAGTTTCCACGTGGCCTCTCCTATATCCTTGGCAAAAGTTCACCGCTGACGTCATATTTCGAAGCTTTTATATTGGTGCATCGGCAACGAATTAGCCAGCTCTAGCTAGAGCTAATCTAATTCCACATCTTCGATAACTACGCCCATCCAATGGCACTGCGTCATTCGAACGGGACACCATTTTAGCTTCTGCATCGATTTTGTTCCGTGAAGTCCGGTTGGATGAGCAACAGGTGGTGCAGTAGCTAAAATACAATAGCATTATTGCTTATGAAACAGAAAGCAAAATAATGGTTGGTTATTCATTTTTCACTGTTAATTACTCACTTTTATAGCTAACACAGGTATATCTGAATATATTCCATATGAATTGATGACATCGTCCATTACTTGGCACCTCCATTACCAATATCATCCGCCACTGTCATAATGCGGTTACTACTTTCGGTATATTGCTACCGGAAAGCGAATGATTCACAAAGTCGGTCTGCTATTGAGTGAAAAAATTACATTATGGGAGATTAACGCAATTCTATAAAGCTTTTGGGGGTGCTTTTACTGATCGCTTCAAGTAAAAGTCGTCAAATTTCCGAATCATTGGATACTCCGGACAGCCTGGATACGGGAATACGGTTGGTAATTCGGAATGTGTTATATGTTTCGTTGTGTGCACACCATCAAGAAAATCGATACCAACTCGTAGTAGAATATAGCTTTGAAATCGATTGACAAATGATCATTATCATCGAAGGGATCTCGACACTTGCTCGCAAAGGGGCAGACCGCGCGTCACTTTTCACTCTGGATCCAAAGTAAAAGGGTCGAAAAAAATTCTATGTTCAATACCGACGTGAAAGTAGCATAGATTTTCGAAATTCAAAGATGAAGACGTATCTGAATTGGACTTGGTCCAGCAACTTGATTTATTATTTCGCAAGCTTTGTCGGGTTGGCACCGTTCATCGTACGAAACAACAGTCTTCATCCAGTGAATTTTGCGCGTAAAATTTACGCCTTGTTTCTGGCTACAGTGAGTTTGTCGTGGTTATTTTTCATGATCATCCAATACGGATCACAAGAAGCCAATGTGTTGAGCAGATTCGTCTAAGGAATATACTTGATGTTAATTGCGGTATCCGTTCTTTGTGCTCTGTTCAACTTCGCCTTCAAAAGTCATGAAATGATTGATATAATGCACCGGATAATTGCGATAAAAGAAGAACTTTCCAACTCAGGATTTGAGGATATGCACGATAAAAACCGCAATAAGTTCTACTCTAAAATCATTTCAACGAACTGTGTCATTTTTGTGATACGATTGTACCTGTCTTACCTAATTGATGACCGTAGTCACAGCACAGGAGTCAGGGCAATCGTCTGGGTCGGAAATTCTCTCGTATTCATGCTATGCCACAACGTGGTCTTGATTTTTGTCGAAACCATGATCTGCATCAAGCACTCTTTCAAATCTCTGAACAACAGACTTCAGGGTACCACACAACCGGATGACGACTTTCTCTCGTCCTGTATTCAGCAGAATTACCCAGTCAATGAAGGTAGCGAAGCACAAGTGGTCATCACTGATTCAAAAAATATTCATTTGGCTGTGGGAGACGTTGAGAAGATCGGAAAACTTCACAGAGAACTTTGCCACTTGGTACAATCGACGACTGATTTCTTCACAGTTCCCATATAGTCTTGATTATTCTCCAGCACTTCACAAGAATGCTTTCCAACTGTTACTTCGTCTACGAGTATACATTCACACTGACTGATACCTATGGATTAACGGAATCCACCATTCCTGTTTTACTGCGATTCGGGGCCCGGACAACGATCACGGTTATTGAGTGTTTCTTGATTGCTGACGCGTGTCATTCGGTATGCAGAGTGGTAAGACGTGCTCACCGGAATTACTTCTCTTCTTTCGTCATCTTCTCAAATGTACCTACTTGTATCATACTTCCATAAATATATATATATATTTTTTTTCCCAACAACAGGGCAACTCTACGAAGATGATCCTACTTACTGTATGGAACAAGTTCAATGACGAGAAACTCCAGAATGAGGTACGTTCAAGATCATGGGGTATCATAGAAAAGTGAATATGATTCTAACAAATACAAATTGTACTCCAGTAAAAAGGCTCGAGTGGTACAAGATCATTGTTTCTGCAAAATTCACAAACTTGAGTATCATCAACCGCAATACTCTAATGGAACGGATAACATATGTTTCAGTTCTTCATAGTTTCCCTTCAACTTATGCAAAAACCGATCACTGTAACCGCTTTCGGCTTTTTCAATCTGGGCCATTCCTACGTATTCAAGGTGAGATAGATTCATTTAGTCATCTGACACAACATATACACCCATAGAAGATTTCTGTTGGCAAATCTATGAATGATGATCGAAAAATCATTCTATTCTATATCGATGATTGCGGAAATTGTTAGTCCTGACACGCATTTTGTGATTTTGATTTGCAGATATTCTACGCCGTATTGGCGTACTTTATCATCATGGTGCAGCTCGATGTATCGCGACGGAATCCTCGTGGCTAGAAGACGTGGCCAGAAACGAATGATGTTACACGAGTGTAGAATTTCGGTTTTTGAAGAAATGAAATCGGCGTATTTCAGGCCGTTAAAGAACACTTTTCACCTGTTTTCAGATAATAATGCAATAAAAAACTTTTCTAAGTGTAATTTGTCCCAATGTGGGTTTTGAAGGACGTATGTACATATCACAGAATATTGATTGTCTGCACTGCAGTGTTGCTACAAATTGTGAATGATATTTGATAGATTATGGCACAGAGTGACAAGATATCAAGTATAACAATTGAATTACGATAAACAAGTTAGTTTCAATCTGAATAATTACGTTTCTGTATATCAAGTGTCCACGTATGTTGAAGAAATGTAAAACGAAATAAAGGCACCTCATATATGACGTATGTAATTTACTGATGCCTGATCGAAATCAATCAATTTCAGCATTCAATGGCCGATAAAAAAAAAAATGAACAATGCAATTAATCAGACGAGTTTTTTCCGAGTCTTTTCAAACACACGATTCCCTAAGAAATAATTACCGTAGCTGTAAAAACCATATCGTCCAGAGAACCAAAGTACTCTACAAAAATCCACGAAGCTCAAGAAATCATGTAGAGAGGCAAATTTTACTGACAAATTTGAGCACCTGAATGCAACGTCCACCCCTTCTGCATCGATTTTATTCCCTAAGTTCAGACAACAAAACTCGAAAGCCTCTGTTCGATTTACACTCCAGAGTATTATAATTAACCATCCTGACCCAGAGCAACAAGACTGTGAATACTTGAACAATTTTATCGGTAGAACTCACAACAGTGTCAATATGTAACCAATCTTCCAATTCGTGATTCGAAAAGATAGGCCCCACGTTGGGCGCCAATTTTTGAAGTAGTGATATTTTGTCGAGAAATAAATTGGTTATCGGGAATCATTAGGGGTGGGACTAATGGAGAGTATCAGCAGTGTACAGAATAGATTCAATGACATTGATGACGATGAGAAATATCTGAAAATCGGAAACGGATATTTTTTAGCCACAGGATATTGTGCGTCATGAGTAAAAAACATGGACTTACGACAGCTCCTTGATAAGCGTGTGACATCATCTCGACAGCAGCATCAGTAATTGATGTGTCAGTATATGATTAGAATCGAGCTGTAGGAAATAAAAATATTTTCGTCATTGTGCGAGAGACTCCATACCGAATAAGCAATCAATATTTACGACTACGAATATGAGTTAGCCATTTGACAATTGGCGGTATCCTTTTCAGTCTTGGGCTGTAAGCCAACCTTGCCGCATCTCAGTCCTGAAATTCGTTATAAAAAGCGTCCATCTTGACGCGAGTCTGTCGTATTTAAAAAAAAACAGTTCAGAGAATTATTCGGAATAAGAAATGAAGTGGAAACTGAGTCGACTAGAACCCGCGATGCCGATATACTATTTAATGAAATTTATCGGACTAGCACCGTTCACGATGAATAAAGACGGATTTCATCCACCAACCCTGCTGGATAAATTTTACTCGGTTTTCGTAGCGACGGGTTATTTTTTGATCGCAGTAAAAGCAGCTGAAACTTCGGCTTCGAACATTATAGAATTCAAGTTGGCAAGGGTCGCAGTGATTGGGACCATCATCCAGACTTTTATCAGCTTTCCAAGTACAATTTTCACCACATTGTTATTTTTATTCAAGTACAAAGAGATATTATACATTGTGAATAAACTCGGTATCACTAGCAAAAAGCTGAAGAGCTTCGGCATCGTGCAGGATCAAGAAAAATTTGTTAAGAATAGTTTCATTATCACCATGATGACGAATGCTGTCCTCATTCCAATGCTTATCACGGTCACTGTGATGAATGCTTATTCAAGAGCAATGAGTGACATTAATTACGCAGTGGATCATTATGTAAGCGTAAAGACGATCCTGATTTATGTCCATACACTGTTATTCATCAGGCAACTTTTTAAACAACTAAATAAAAAATTATACGACGTATTCCGGGCATCTGGCGAACGTCGGTCTCTCCATCACTCGGGGCTATTCATTGTGACAGGAAACCATCGCGAAGACCATGGAACTGAGGCTCTTACTGATCTCGAACATATTCGAAAGATCAAAGTTCTGCATCTGGAGCTTTGTAATCTCTTGGAACGGACGGTCCAGTTTTTCACAATCCCGATACTGTTCAGGACCTTTCAATCCTACATTGACCTAATATTACAGTGCTTCTGGATCTACTTTGATTTCCGGTATTTTGGCAAAGACATCTATACTAAAAAAATCAATCGACTTCTTATGGACCTCTTGTTGGGATTTATGAGAATAACCTTAGTGATAATTCAGTGGATCTTCGCCACTCACGCATCTGTGAAAATATGCCAAGAGGTTAGATTCAAAAACTATAACGCAACTATTAATCTGACCATCGGAATGACTTTGCATTAGTAAAATCACATTTTCAAATGAATTGTATCTCGAAAATCAACCTTGTCTATACCTTTTTATTCAGGGAAACGCTATGAGGATTGTGCTGTCCAAAGTGTGGTACAAGTTTAAGCCACGGAAGGTGGAGGACGAGGTAGGCTTGACTCACAACGGTGGTATCAGCCTTATGAAATTAAAACTAAATCAACCCTCTTTTTATGATAATTTTATTGCAGATTTTCACATTTTCCCTGCAACTTTTGCACAAGCCCGTCATAATATCTGTTTTCGGGCTCCTGGATATGGACTATTCGTATCTCTACAAGGTGAGACCGATTGATTGATTTGTTCGAGGTATGGAATTGCATGTAACATTTTTCAAAATATATTATTCCGAGCATGTTATTGAATTTTTCATAATTTATTCACTTTTAGATGCTGGGCAGCACGTTGGCTTTCGTAATTGTCATGGTACAATTTGATAAGCCGGAGGAAAGTTGTGGAGCCTAAAGAATGGCATGCAAAAAAGTAGTATAGAATTTTGCGGAAGATAAAACTGCACTTTTGAACATATTTAGGGTGGACTGTAATCCTTCCAATTGATACCTAAACATCAAAACTCAATTCACCTTTGCACAAACTTGTATTTTTTAGCCCTGCGTTAGTAATGCTGTGAATTGAATGTCCGATTTCTTCGAATGCTATTCTTCAAATGATTTCTCGTAGATTAAAAAGTCAAAAATAAAAAATATCTCCAAATTTACGTCGCACTTGGTAACATCCGGAAAAATAGTGGAGGTAGCTATCGATTTGAGTGATCAATACTTACGACTACGGGTGTAAGTCAGATGGTTGAGAATTGCATACATAATATCATTCTCAGTCTTGAACTGTAAGCCAACTCTACCACGTCTTGTATCAGTCTTGCTCAGCCTGTATAATACAACCTTCGAATAACAGACTGAGAAAATAAAAAATGGAGTGGAAACTGAGTCAACCGGAACCAGCAATGCTGGTGTATTACTTGATGAAAATCATTGGACTAGCACCTTTTTCCGTGAATAAAAACGGATTTCATCCACCGACCTTACTGAGTAATCTTTACTCGGTTTTTGTGGCCACCAGTTACTCAGTCTTTGCTGTCAAAGTATTTCTTCGTGTGTGTAAACAAGTTGGGGAATTGGAGCTTTCGTCAGTTGCGGAAAGCGGAATTGTTGTCCATTATTTTATCAGCATTCCGGTAAAAACTCTGATTATAATCACATTTTTGTTAAGCTACAAAAAGACATTATACATCATGAATAAGCTTCGCATGATCAGCAACGAGCTGAAAAGTTTAGCCATCGACCATGACCAAGAAAAATTAACTAGAAACATTTCCGTAAAAGTTTTGATGACGAATGCTCTTCTCGTCGCAGCGTCGGTAGTAATTGGTGCGATGGATGGTAATGAGGAAATAATGCACGTAGTTCAATATACTATGAATAATTTGGTCCATATAAATTCGATAATAATTTTCGCCTCATTTCTGCTTGTCATCGAACAACGCTTCAAGCTTCTTAATGAAAAGTTGTACGACGTAATCGAAAGAGGATCTAGCCAACGTCGATATTCCCATAATTCGCAGATACTTGTAGCTAACAGAAATCCACGTAAAGAGAATCAAGTGGATCTCACTGATCTTGAAAGTGTCCGAAAGATCGAAGCCTTACATCTGGAGCTTGGCGATCTCGTGGATCGAACAACTCAGCTATTCGCAATCCCGATACTTCTGAAAACCATTCAATCATGTAGCGATTTAGTACTGCAAAGCTTTTGGATTTATTACTCGATTCGGAATTTCAGTGAATTCTCCAGTGAAACTACATCGCTTGTTGTTGTGTTCGACATCTTGAGTTCCGTATTAAAAGTACTCGCCGTGTTTCTTCAAATCTCAGCCGTCGCTCACGTATCGGTGAAAACATGTCAAGAGGTGAGATTCAGTAACGATTAGATTCCTAGTCTAACATTTGTCTAAGTAATTGTAACAACCGTTCAAAGTCGCTGATCATGCAATTATAACATCACACTGTTCACTGATGTCATTAACTTGAAAGATTAACTTTGCACATGTATATTTTCTCAGGGAAACGCTATGCGGGCTGGGCTGTTCAAGGTGTGGTACAAGTTCAAGCCCCGGAAGCTGGAGGACGAGGTACGTTCTCTGAAAAAATGTCAATTGCAATGGCCAATCAATATGTATTTTGATTTCAAATTTTTCCTAGACAACGATGAATTCTGTAATTTCTATACTGCACGAGAATTCAGCTCCAATGCATTTGTGATTTCGAAAAGAATTTTCGTTTCTTTTCCACCAGATGATTTAATTTTATTCGACCCTAAACAATTTCTTATCGACTCTAATATTTACAATTATTCACATTGAATGTTTCAGTTTCTCACGTTTTCCGTAAAACTTATGCAGAACCCGGTGACCGTGTGTGTTTTTGGGCTATTCGATATGACCTATTCGTACGTCTACGAGGTGAGACCAAATAACCTCCTGATTTTAGTTATGGAATAAAATCTTGATAACGGTCCAGGTTTTTGCACTGCAATTTCGAAGTTTCTGCTGAACTGATCATTCGTATTGTGATTTTTTCTTCTACATTTGAAAAGATGATTTTGCATTTCTTCACTTTCAGATGCTCTGCATTTTGGTGGCCTACGTAGTCATCATGATACAATTCGAATCATCCTAATTCGTCACAATTGTAGATCACAGACGATAGAACAATCGATGTCGAACACCTTCCAAACGCATTCTCAATCTTTCTCGCAGCATTACATAATATATATGTGATTCAAAGTCAATTTCTCCTTCATACGTAGATTTTTTTCGTGTTATTGTTAGATTTAGGGAACCGTTGCTTGCCCTGCGTGAGGGATGCTGTTATTTGAATTAACACTTCGCTCGGATGCTGTCAATTCATTTCCAAATTCACCTTGTATAATTTACCATGAACAAAAAATCGGTTCAGAGAAATTGATATCAATTTCAATTGCGAGGACGATGTCCAACGTAAATGGCATCCGTACGGATCAATAACAAGTTTCCTTTACTTGCTTGAGCTCAATATCTCTGAAGCGCATCGCCTATATTGCTGCGCGATAATATTCGGAGATTATTTATTGTATTCACTGTGTTACATTATGAGGTGAACCATTTTTCATAGACGAGGTTTGAATAATTACCTAGAACTAGTTCCTACTTTCAATATTTGTACAAATTTATGTACATAGATGTGTCGAATAAATAAATTCAGGTCGTACGATTTATCAATCATCCCTCACGTTTCTAAAAAGTTTGTCTCACTATTCTCCAGTTTTTCATGCAAAAAATGATCAGCAAGTGAAAAATCTTACCTTCCACCAAGTCGTATTTATCTTGTCAACATTCTCGAGATGTTCAATCTAACATCAGATAATGGTATTCAATTGTGCGATGATTTTGAAAAAAATTCACTTATTTTATTATATATAATATTTTTAATTGACAAGTAAGCGCGTCGTTAAATGCAAGGAAATGTCACAGGTGGTACTTTCATAACCAAAGAGTGACGCTCATTATTTTCTAGTTCACTGATCGATACTACTGGTGAAGCAGAGGATTGACCATAGCATTTTCAGTCTCTACTTGTGATAAGACCCTACCGGAAGTCAGTCCCAGAACCTGGAGCTCTTCTTTGTTTGATATGAATCCTGTGAAATGTATTATAAAGATCACAATTCCCAAATCGGGTAGAATTAGCAACTGATGAATATTGATAATTGTCAGACACTTTTGCAGTCATCACTCGTAATTTGCTGCATTGATGTACTATTGGAAATGAGTGTACGTGTATCGTTGTGCAAAATATAAACTTGAGCTTTACACTCCTTGGTCAATTATTGATTGCAACCACAACGTACCTTGTCGATAGTTCTAAATTTTTCATTTGGGTGTGGTAATGTCGTATTGTGTGACAGAAAATATTAAGAAAACTAGATTTCAATTGGAAGTGAAATTCTTTCGTGTCATTACTTTTATTTACTTACTTTTATATTTAAATCAACGTATCTTCTCGATTTAGAATCAAATAGATAAATGTCATTTGCATCCATGGCTATCATTTTGAATCATATAGTTACAGTTGAAAAGTGCGAATGGAGTGAATTATACCAGTAACCGTCACTCGGCTTGACATCCTGGACGAATAAATAGTCGTGGCTGACGAATAATTTATTAATCAATATTTACGACCAGGCAAACTATTCCACGAGTTTGCAATCGACCATTTTTACCAGTCTTCAGTCGTGGACAAACCATACCGCGTTTCGGTCTGCAAAATTACGATTTCACTTCGTCAAGCGTCTAATACCAAATCTTTTATAGTGCCTGTTGCAGTTTCCGAAGAGCAGACTCCATCAGATTTGATAAAATGAAATGGAAACTGTGTTTCCCCGAGCCTCAAACGCTGGTCTACTATTTCGCAAAATTGATCGGACTGGCACCGTTTAGTTTAAAAAATGAGAAAATCTGTCCACCGAAGTTCCTCGATTTAATTTATCCGATCTTCATCATCGCCACTTACTCACCCTCAGCTCTGATCATATTTGCCTACAATTTGCCACGTCTTATGGCAAGCAATCCTTCTGAACTCTCAAGCATTGCGGTTTTGATCCGACATCTCGTAGGTTTCCCATGTACATTTCTCACCCTGATGGTGTTTTTGCTTATGAATAAGAAGATCGTAGACATCGTCGATAGACTGCGCATGATCAACAAAAAATTCCAGAGCTTAGGCATCGACGAAGATAACAAAAAGTTTTTCAAAAATCTCCTTGTCACCACTACGATATCGAACGTCGTCCTCGTCAAATGGCGCGTCATGACGAGTTACCTGTTACCTGGTAAATTCCGGTACCTCTCGATTCAACAAAGTTTCGAAAATTGTATCATTTTGAACACGATCCTAATCTTCACCCAGCTACTCGTCTACATCAGGCAACGCTTCACGCTTTTGAACCGGAAACTCCAAGATATGTTTTCACTCACTGGACATACAGGGTCGTCCCATGATCTGGAAATGGATTTTCGAAATAGGAACCCCACCAGTAAAGTTCTCAGAGACATTCAACGTGTCCAGAAGATCGAAGGTTTGCACTTGGAACTGTGTAAATTGCTGGATCAGACAACTCATCTGTTCACAATCTCGCTCACTTTTATCAGCCTGGGATCGCTCCTCAGCCTGAGTCTCAGCTGTCACTGGATTTATCATGTAATTCGAACTACGAAAATTGACAGTACGACGGATATCGCTTCTTTATTTATCAACAAATTATTAGCAACGACCCTCGAGTTCATTGTGGAAACAGTTGAGTTAATCGCTATCGCTCACGCATCTGCGACAACCTGCAAAGAGGTGAGACTCGGAAAATATCTCATTATTTTTCATTTGCCAGCTGGTACATACCGATCAATTATTATTACTCGATTGAAATAGTGGCTTTCTTTCCATGATAGAGGTTTAAGAAAGATTGCCTCACTTTTTCAGGGAAATGCTATGGAAGATGTGCTCCGTAGAGTCTGGACTAAGTCAACGCCACAAGACCTTCAGGATGAGGTAGATTATTATTCAGACAGTATTCTTTGTGGGGATAAAAAATGTTTCAATGTATCGATTGATATTCCACATCATCAAACATATTATGTACTATTGACATCACAAATGTTCGTATATAATGCAAATGTGGCAAATCTGGATACTGCCAACGTATTACCCCTGATTGAAACACTGAATATACAATTTGCTGTATTAATCGTTCCAGTTCTTCACCTTCAATCTGCAACTCCGTCACAAATCGGCCTCTGTCTCTCTTTTCGGGTTCTTCGATCTGTATTATTCGTACGTTTACAAGGTGAGTCAGATCGGCTATTACGAAAGCAAAGTTTCAGGATTATTGAAGACACGTTAATTAGTTACACCTAAATGTGGTTTATGGTATACTATTTACAGATATTTAGCGCCGTGATGGCATACACGATCTTGATGATACAATTCGATACCTCGCAGCCAATTACCAGTAAACCTTGAATGATGCGTGAAGGAATAAGATATCCGGAACATGAAGAGTCGGAAATCGGAATTCACGAACGGGAGAAAGCGATAGATTTCAAACACGTTTGGGGTGGATTTTAAACTTTTGCATCTTACACCTGGGATTCATAATTAAATACACCTTTGTACAAACTTATATTCTGCAACGGATTCTTTGTTAGAATATTTCCAAGTCATTCTACTTATTGTTCCAAGAATAAATAAAGTCAATATGGAGTAATCGTCGTCAATAGCTGACAGATTCTAATCCTGAAGGTCACACACGATTACACACAAAAATATTATGTGATTATTGTATTCCAATAAATTTCTAGAATAAGCTTATTTGTTCTTTCCCCGTTTTGTCGTATCTACGTAATGAGTATTTTTGCGATTCTAGATGTGTCAAATAAATAATTAAAATCTCACAATTCGTCCACAATCAGTAGTCACCTTTCCCTAATCATTGTCAAGATCTTCAAATGCAAGACTAAACTCTTATAATTTGCCGTTAGCTAATTTGATTGTGTCTAGAATTTTCACGTAAACTAAATTGCACAAAGAGATGTCAGGCATGTTAAGCCACCGAAATTTACACGTGCTGTAATTTGTATGCTGCAGCTCGGTATCTTTTGTAGTAATCTTCCATGAACTTTGACCACCCGTAATTGTCGGGTAAACGTTATTATGCAACGGAACGTGAGCATCATAAAAAAGGAGTCTCCTTAAAAAATCGATGTACTCGAATAGCAAAATATGTACAGAAGTTTGCAATTAAATTTCACCAGTCTCAAGCTGTCAGCAGAACTGACAGTGTGTCGTTGTCTCAATTTACGATTTTACTCTAAGCTCCGGTAAAAAAACATCGTCCTTGTTTTGTCTCCGGCAGTTTTTGACAAACAAGAAGAGCAGATTGTGGTTGAAAAATGAATTGGAAATTGCATTTACCCAAACCGGCAATGCTAGTATATTACTTCGCGAAATTGAACGGACTTGCACCATTCACCGTGAAGAATAACGGATTTCATCCACCAACCCGCCTTGGTCAATTGTATTCGATCTCTTTAGCTATTGCCTATTCTTTGGCTTTTCTAATTGTGAGAACTCCCTTGGGCCAAACATTAAACTCAGAAGAATATTTTCCACTCACAACCTGTGCAGTTATCATGCACTACATGGGCATTCTTAGTATATTTTCCACTCGAATAATATTTTCGTTTATGTATAAGAAGGTCTTATCAATTTTGGATAAACTCTGCTCCATCAGCAACGACCTCAAGAGCCTGGGCATCGAGGAAAATCGTGGAAAAAATTTCAACCTTCTTTTCATAAGCACCATGAGAGTGAACGTCCTCCTTATTGCAACATGTATAACGATGAGTTTCATGGAACGGGGCCACTCCGTATTTACGTTGATGAAATTTACTATCGACAACTGGTTCCATTTAAACATGGTTCTGATTTTCGCCCAAACGTTGCTCTTCATCAAGCAACGATTTACTCTGATAAACAAGGATCTGTACAATAAATTCAGACGAACCAGTCTCCCTCTGCGATCTGTTCAAAATTTACCGATACTTGTGATGGGCAGGAATTCTTGTAATGAGATTCAAGCTGACGTTGAAAATCTCACTGATTTTCAACGTATCCTGAAGATCGAAACTCTGCACATGGAGCTTTGTGATTTGGTTGATCGTACAACCGAGCTTTTTGCAATCCCAATTTTATTCAGTAGTTTCAAATTTTGTACGGATCTGATGTTGCGGAGCTTCACGATTTATTCCAGTATTCAGAATTGGAGTGAACTCCCCAGTACTGCAGGAATTGTTACGATCGCGACGGAAATCGGGGCTACGCTGCTCAGGACAGTATGTGTGATCATTAATTTACTTGTCATTTGTTACGCATCTGCGAAAACGTGTCAAGAGGTAAGATTCAACACCGATTTCATTTCTCATTCAATGTTTGTTACATGGCCGATTGGTAACCGTTTATTCATTTTGCAATCATGAAAAATAATCAATCGAGGGATACGGATCACAAGAACTGATTTCCACTCAAATGTTTTCACTTAAAAAGTAATGACGGAAGTGCGTGAATCGGATGCTTAAATGAACCTGAAATCTATATTGTCTCTTCAATTCACAATTAGCTATGCAGACTGCAGAGTCATAGAGAGTTCGTGAAGAATATTGTACAGGGTGAACCCCTGTCGAGATGAAAGTCGCAGGCTCCAAGGTTCGATATTCGGATCCATACTACTGACTGACAGACAGACAGACAGACAGACAGACAGACAAACAAACAAACAAACAAATAGATAAATAAATAAATAGACAGGCAGGCAGGCAAATATTTTGCGTACCTTGATGATTTATTCTTTTTCCGAGTAGTTACACCGGAAAAAATGTATACACAACCCAGGGGTGAAATGGAGAGAGTTACTCATAGTGATATGTTGAGTACAAACAGAAGACTGGGTAATCTAAACATGTTTTAAGTGATTGGTACTCGGTAGAACCAACGAGTAGCAGAAAATCAAATCAGAATTCACCAGGAATGAATGGGTTCACGTAGAATAACTGTAACATTTTTTTTTTTGGCGGCAACTTTGTGTGCATTGTCAGCTTACAGTGACAATCAATCAAACGTGACAATATTCTGATATCCCATTTTGAGCGGAGACCCGAGTACAGAAATTCGATAAGACTATCTGCAACTTACTGTAGTCACTTGAAGCGATGGTGCCCTCTAATGATTCAAGTATTCCATTGGTATCCAGTAGAATCAATCAATAGCCAAGAATTGTCTTCCATCGGGATATTCGCGTTATTACGATTCTTTCAAGTAGAATAACTTCGACGATTCTAATATTTCTGGCTGTCTATTGGTTAGCAAGGTCAGTTTACTATGACGAACAATCAATCTTGGCAGATCTTTTATATTTGTTCCCTCCATATTTTTTAATCCTTTTTTCAAGCAGATCTACGCAAAAATCTGTGCATTTGTATTATTTAGCTTGATTGATTCGCATATGCAATTCGTACCAGGTATGTACGTACGTGGATTTATTTCTAATATAATTCTATTTGGGTGTGCAGTCATACCTAAATTCATTTTGTCTTTCATGTTATTTCATCTTCAGATGCCTAACCTTTCGATCTTGTTTTTTGATACTCGTCGATCCTACCAAGTACCAATCGAATGAGACATGTTAGATTACCCAGGCTTTCATGTACACATGTAACTCAATTCTCAACATTATCTCGAATCAAATATAAAGTAAATTTTTATGAATTAAGTGCCGTATGACATTTATTTTTTCAATACGCATATTGAATTACTGTTGAACTTTTCAATTCTTTGTTTCTGTACCCGAAAAAAGAACGCCTGTATGTGTTATCTTGAAAACTGAAAATATGAAAAGATTCTGCTATAGAATAATCAATGACAAACTCAAGTGAAAATTCTTTAAATTTGAAAGGCTAGCCAACGAAAGAAGAAATTGCGTACTTGATAAAATTAATCTCTGACTTCCATTTAACCGTACGGACGTCAACGTATCGCACCTGAAAAATGAAGATGACTTTTACTTCAAAAATGGCTAGAACTCTGACAAATCGAAAGGTTAGGCACCTAAAGATCAAATTACATGAAAGATGAAATGAATTTAAGTATGACTGTACGCTTGTATAGAAGTATTTTGAGCATAAATACATATACCTGGTAAGTATTCCATATGCGATTCAATCAAGCAGAATAAGAATATGAATGCACAGATTCCTCGTAGATCCACTGATGGACAGAAAGATTATCATACGAAAAAAAAATTCGCGAGTCATGCAAAACTGTGTAGCAACGGCACTTCCGTCGCGCTGCAGTGAAAGTGGCACGGCATGCATGCGACAGCAAATGGGCATCGCGGAAGAGCGGTGACAGCTTCCGTTACAATGACTTTCTGAATGAAAGGATGTTTTTCCGCTTTTCAGGGAAATGCTACAAGAGACGTGCTTCTGAAGATTTGGGATAAGTCCAAGTCTGAAGAACTACAGGACGAGGTATTTTGCTGATAAAGTCAACAAATTAGGGCAAAAATATTTGAAGAATAATTTTCGATAACGTACTGCAGTTCACGGCCACTTGATCGATGCCTTGAAATACGATGTGTCATACCCATTAACTGTTTCAGTTTTTTACATTTTCTGCCCATCTGGAGCAACACCGGGTCGTCGTATCTGTCTTCCGGTTCTTAAATCTGGACTACTCGTACCTCTACAAGGTGAGATGGATCAATCAATTCAATTGTGATGAAGTGATGTTTTCTAAAACGGAAATGCCGTCCGTTTGATATGAATCGTACATCCATTCATCCTCCGTCGATTTTTTAATAGATACACGAAATTTATTTACAGATGTGCTGCGCTGTGTTGGCGTACCTAATCGTCATGATACAGTTTGATAGCGAAGAGTGAAAACCTGGCAGTTGAAGGATGTTTCGAGAAATTGGTTTCACTGCACAAGCGTAGAACTGAATAGCAAAATAGCGTTCAGCAAAATATGAAATTTTTGACTCGAACACGTTGATGAAGCCTCCTCGATTTAATAGAACACTTGCACAATCCAGAATCAATGTCAATGCAATGTATCCTACCATGGACTGTTGGCACTGTGTTAGGGTTGCTCTTAGTTATATTTTGTGGATCACATAACTCACAACTCTGCCGACGTAGCTGTGTGAAATATAAATTTCAATGTTTTGACACCTGTGAATTGTTACTTTCAGTTCTGCAGCGATATCTCAAATGTCGAAGGTATTCCAAATATCCCAGGCAACCGTCGAAATTGTCAATAGTAAAAAATCATTTAGTCCTGTGCTCGTCACATTAGATCTGAGATCCGGTTGCAGATAAAATCCTCCATTCGTTGGTATCATTTGTCTCAGGCACCCAGGTAGCAGATATTTTTCAAATTTTAATTAGTTGAAAATTATCTGCGCCGGTTTCACACGTTGTAACATCGGGTAAGAATATAGTGATGGTCGACAAGTACACGACTAATCGATATCGACGACCACGGAAATACATTTATGACTAGAGAATTGCCCATCATTTTCAGTCTCGTACTGGAAGCAGACCTAAGGACTGTGTGGCAAGTCCGCAATTTGCCATTTAATTGCTCCGTATTTTTTTCTGTGGTTTTTTTCAAGTGTACACCGGAACAAATTTAGAGTACGAAATGAAGTGGAAAGTGGGCTTACCTGAACCTTTAATGGTCATGTATTTTTTTGCAAAATCGCTCGGACTGGCCCCCTTCACAGTGAAGAATAACAAAATACATTCACCAAGTCGTCTGAGTCAACTCTATTCGTTCACCTTGGCGGTCAGTTACTTCTTGCTATTTCCGATAGTGGTTAATCCTGGGAAACCCGGATTGAACCCGGGGGATTATTCATCACTTGCAAGCGTGGGGAGTACAATCCGACACTTCATGGGCATTTTGAGTACATTTCCTGCTATTATTATATTTCTCTCGATGCATAAAAAGATCTTGTATATTTTGAATAAACTCTGCTTCATCAGCTACGAGCTCAAGAGTTTGGGCGTCGAGGAAAATCGTGAAAAAATATTCAATCGTCTGTTGGTGAACACCCTGACAACGAACTGCTTCCTTATCGTAATTTTCGTGATGACGAGTGTCATGGAATCTCGTTGGCCTGGCTTCATGTTGATGAAATTCAATATCGACAACTTTTTCAGATTCAATTTGTTCCTCATCTTTGCCCACACGCTGCTCTTTATCAAGCAACGTTTTGCTCTTGTTAACGAAAATCTATACAACGAATTCAAACCGGCCCACCCTCCTCTTCGATGTTTTCGTCATTTGCCGATATTTGTGACACGCAGAAATCCTCGCGAAAAGTTTCAAGCTGACATTGAATATCTCAATGACGTTCAGCGTATGCGAAAAATCGAAGCTTTGCATATGGAACTCTGCGATTTGGTGAATCGGACGACCCAGATTTTTGCCATCCCTATTCTTTTCAACAGCCTTCAATTCTGTACCGAACTAATGCTGAACTGCTTCAAGATTTATTTCACAATTCGTAGATGGCACCTACCATGCAACGTTACAGAAATTGATTCGTCTGTCATGAAAGTCACTAATAAACTACTCAGATTGGTCTGTGTGGTATTTGATATACTTATCATTACCCACGCATCCGTGAAAACATCTCAAGAGGTAAGATTCAGCAACCTACAGGCGACTTCTCTTCCAGTCTTCAGTGTATTGTCAATCAATAACCACGAACTATAATTATCAATCGATTGACATGATTCCGCATTTGCAAAACGGAATCATTCAATGATGGTGAATCCAGAGGATTAATTTTAGTTGTTCTCTCCTCCAGGGTAATGCGACAAATAATGTGCTTCTCGAGGTGTGGGATAACTCGAAACCTCCGGAGCTACAAGACGAGGTATGTCAGATGATAAATATTATCTGCATAAAGTTATTGCTCAGATTTTAGAAGATAACAAATTTCGATGATGCACGATAGCGCAGAAGCCAAATTTGAAAAATTTGTTCATATATGCCTGAAACATGACGAGCTGATATTCTCTGTATGTCGCAGTTTTCCACATTTTCTCTCCAACTGAAGCACACTACGCCTGTCACTGTGTCTCTCTTCGGGTTTCTTGATCTGGGTTACCCATATCTGTATCAGGTAAGCTCGATCGGTCCCGTAACACGCGTGGCATTTGCATAATCATCATATCAAATTATTGTTGTTGGCAGAAGCTATTAGTGAATACGTTTTTTTTTGTTATTATTATTTATTTTTTCATTTTCACAGATAACCTGCGCCACGTTGGCCTACTTGATCGTTCTGATACAATTTGACACGTCGGAGCCAGGTACCTGCACTTGAAGGATGAGCTGAGCAATCGCGAGATCACGAAGAGTAAAATACCGTCGCACAAAAAATGAACGATCGATTTTTCAACACACTTTGTAGATTATATGTATGTCGCACTGCTATAACAAACATGAAAAAAACATAAAAATCAATGGATTCGTAACGTCTCACGATTCAAGTTTTGTCTTCTGTTGATTTTGATTGATATTGATTTAGGTGTGTATGTAAAGATGTTAATGTGTGAAATATAAAAATCGACTGCCCAACGAAAGCACAATAACATTTTCGTACCGGTTTCAACCCTTCTGATTTCACCTAACCTAGTTCGCCATCACGTCGACAAGGTGGCGCTACCATCCGGTCAGTATCAATGCGGATAATCCGACTGAGTGAAAATGAATAGAAAAAGCAGGATTGGTATTATGTAGCGAAAAGACTCATATGATACAAATCGATGAATGATCGATAAAAACTACTATATTCATTTTACTAGCAGACAATAAAGGAAGTTTGAATACAAATGATACTCAATGCTGCAGCTCGAATCCGGCAGCATAGATATTCGTTCAATTATTCGGAATCTCTGCCATTGTAAGATAGAACTTGTTTAGAGATATGCGAATGCAGCTGTTACGTCTCAACTATAGTTTTTCCTAACGAATATAATTTTTATAAATTCTAATTCTTTTGTTTTCAACTTCATTATTCTTCTATACATTCCAAGTACAGTATCGCACAATCTAAATAGATAATGCAATAAACTATAATATATAACCAGAATATAAACATTTTCTCCCTTAAGAAGGCGCCAAACTGTCGCGCCTGGGCCCATTCGGCATAGGCATAGTATTGGAAAATTTAGGTAATGAACCTTAAGTGTCAAGTGAAACAGTGCAGGCCCCCGCAAAACGTGTGCTGACCCTTAGAGTCTAGCTGAACTCGTATAGTCAGTACGCCGTAACTCCTCTTGTTATATTGAGAATTTTATAAGACCAAACAATAGCAATTACTAAAAGCATGACATATTTAATTATTGAATAGGGATTGAACAATACCAAAATTGATAGATATGAAAAATTAAGGCAATAGATTAGAAAGTAAATTATCAGAGTTACTAGCAATAGACTATAGGACGTGAAGGGAACCGAAGGACGCATTTCCGCATCTTAAGGCCTATTTTCTTTCATGGACCAATAATAGATCAGCGAGACGCCTGATTGGTTAACCGTCGAGCGAAGTAATACATGGTTTTGTTCAAAATGCGCTTATTCGCATTTTCCGAAATGGAAACAGCGTTCTTTCTTTCGTACAATCGCGAGTGCGTGGACGTCTGACCCGAGAGCTAATATTGTTGAGCCAGAGTTGGTGTTCCAAAATCTTCTATAGTGACGACCCAAAGACTCAAGTTCTCGTAAAACAAATCTAAATTCAGTTCAATTTAAATTCAAAGTTAATTAACAAAAGTTAGAGTTGGTGTTCCAAAATCTTTTATAGTGACGGCCCAAAAGATTTTAGTTATTAACAGAGATTTTAAATAGTAGCGTCACTGCAGAGACAACACAAACAATACAAACAAATCCAAACCATAGTTTCATAACACAAAGTGAGACCAACCGGTCAGGTGAGAATAATCATATAAAAGCCATTTTATCCAAGTTCAAACGTATTTCACTGTATGAATTATTGTTCTCCAAACTTCTATTATATATATTCATACATATAATATCATAATCTGTGTAATAGACTATAGACGTATTTAGATATTAAGAACATTTAGAGAGAGAGAGAGAGATTTGCATATACGAGTACACAAGATAATATCCCTCACTGTTTCAATTGACTTACATTTAATTCTTAACCAAATCAATGTTTTCTTTAATTGATAATTTTGTGAATTCTTTAATGATTGTTTAATCTATGATCTAACTGATGATACTTAAAATAATCGTTTTCAGAATATATAATGATTTTACCAGTAAATTTCAATATTCTTTTTACGGCATTGGTATGAAAAAGTGGCTTTTTGGAGGCTGTTTTCAGTCGGTAAAGTGGCACTTTATGCAGCTGATCTCAGAACTGCCATGAAAAGTATATTATGTGGCATGCTCGTAAACAAACTGTTTTTAGGCGAGGATGACATTTTCAGTATGAGCCAAAAGCGAGCCGAAAGCGAGCCGACGGCGAATACTGAAAAATCATCCGAGCCGAAAAGCAGTTTACGAGCATGCGACATACCATATTTTTTGCGGTATTTGTATGAAAAAGCACAAAATTCAGAAGTTTGTAGGTTAGAACTACCGCGCATGCGTCGATCAAAACTGCCATAAAAAGACTTTATACGGCAGTTTAGAGATGCGCACTTCGAACTGCGCATCAAAACTGCCTTATAAAGTCTATTTATTCCTTTACTGATTAATTATCAAACTCCATTTTCCGATCTAACCTAATTTCATAGTAAGATCTATTGGAGCGGTCCTGTACTGGGCTGTACAACTAACGATCCCATATACCGACTTATCGGAAGGTAGGTCTTTTATTTATTGATACCCTTTGCCTTGATTACGTGAGACCATAATCTCAGACTGATTATTTATTAGTCACCGCTCGGATTCACCCTCACGTGGCACAGCTGAAATTATGTACTGCCAAGGAGGTACGCTGACGCACTGGTTGAGTGCGGGACGGCGGCCCCCACACACAACGTGAAACCTAACCTAACCTAACCCGTCTGAAGAGAATCGAATAGGACCGAGTTAGGGCGAATCAAACAGAGCCGAGATTCCGTGTGGGATGCTGTTCGGCACTGACGTTCCGTCTGCCGCAGTGCCGCTCGATCTTGGAATGGAAAAAACATCTGCCATGGAAATAAGAGCCTGAAAATAACTTGCCATTACTGCACCGTGACGTAAAAGGTAATTAAAAACCTCAGTTCTCTGTAGATTTAATCTGATCATTTCTGACTTTAGACTCTTCAGCGTGATTAGTGGATTCAATTTATTTTCATTCACATGCAAATATTATACATATGTTATGTATACAAATAACACATCTTTTTGTTATTGCGCGAACAATACACAACAATAACAGAATAATAGATTATTGAAATTCCTCTTTATTTTGAAACAGCTCGATTATTTGATACAAATTTTGGTAAAATTGATGTTTCTGTTGCGTTTGCAAAGACGATGTATCGTCAACAGTGATTATCGACATCCCGTTTGTTGTTCGTTACCTTCCAACGGATAAAACGTTCGCAGCGCCTTTGTAGCTTACCTGCAGTCTGTCAAAGTGTTTGCAATTTGTACCGTCGGACTGACCGTAGCGCTTCGATCGTTGGATTCGAATCGCGTTATCCGAACAACATTTTGATCATGGCTCGTTATCGCTTCTTAGGCCCGAGTTTAATGAAAATCTGTTATTTTTGCACTTTTATTTTTACACACCTCGCGACCATCAACGCACAAAGATAGAAAATAATGTTTATGGCGATGATCGACTATCGCCAAATCACAGATAAGCGTCCTAAATGTAAACAGTAATAAATCGGCTTAGTGTTGATTTACGCACTGTTGGTTCAATCAATCCCTAAAGAAAGAAATCATTGAACTGCGATAATAGACACAATTCTGATTGCAGTGTTTTGGACATTTTTCGTTGCAGCTTTATCAGACTGCCTAGCGTACGGTTTTTTTTTTATTTTTTTTTTTATTTTTTATATTTTCAATTCTTTGTTCCTAATTTCCGCGTACTGTTTGTGACACGGAAACCCCGCAGTCTTGTTTTACGCTTGTTGAGGCATCACGCTCCTCGGACAAATCGCTAATCGTTTATATTTCAGGTTATGTTTGCCGATGGACAACGTTCGGGTATTTAAAATCATATTCATAACTATGATCGGCCTGACGTTAATCGCAGTAATCGGAATATGGAGCTCTCAGACAATGGGTTACGACGAAAACATGCTCTTCGAAGACGTAGTGATACCATGTTACGAAAACCAAACGAGATCCGGTGCCAATAATCCCGGCATCGATCTACCAACGATATACTTTATCACGCCGACATATCCGCGAAGGGAACAAGCCCCGGAGTTAACGCGGCTTGGACAAACTCTAAGGCAGGTGAAAAACTTGCACTGGATCGTTGCGGACGATAACACAGAGTGCAGTCCATCGCTGGTCAAACTGTTAAAGAAATTTGGTAAATATATCATCAGACCGGATGTTGAAGGAAGTAAAAACACTATCGCGAGATGTATACTTCCTCAGGAATTCCATTAACCGTCATGGCCAGTCCAATGCCAAGGGTATTTTGGAACAGGGAAAAGAGCCAGATGCCAAGAGGGGTTGCAAATCGGCGAGCGGCTATATCTTGGATAAGGACAAACGCGAACAGTGGAGTTGTATACTTCGGAGATGACGACAATACCTTCGATTTGGAACTATTCGACGAGATCAGGCACACCAAAAGAGTCTCAATGATGCCGGTCGGGTTGATCGGTGACTTCGGGGTCAGTTCCCCGGTCGTAAAGGAGGTAAGAAAATCGCAAGTTCTACTGATCAAGGTACAGTTTTAGACACGTCTAACGATATTTTCAAGGGTAAGGTGATCGGATTTTTCGACTCATGGCCGGGGAACCGTAAGTTCCCAATCGACATGGCGGGCTTTGCAGTTTCGGTTGAATTCCTTATGGCATCACCCGACGCAAATATGCCTTTTAAAGTCGGCTACGAGGAAGACATGTTCCTGCAGAATCTCGGGCTTAAAATCGAGGACATAGAACCCGTTGCCGAAGATTGCACAAAGGTGAGGCATCATCCGAGGTATAAAAAAGCTAAAATCTCATCAAAAATAATAATACACTATGTATACGATATTCGAACTATTATTGATGCAGATACTCGTCTGGCACACACAAACCACTAATAAACCTCAACCGAACTTGCGACTGACTAAAGAAGAGTCCGGAACATCTTTGGACGAGTTGTTCAAAGAAATGTACAAATATGGGGTAGCCTTTTCGGGGCAGCACAACAAAGGTGTGTGTGTGACAAAAAAACAAAACAGAAAAGGGGTATAATGATCGTATGTTTTTTTTTTCTTTTTAATTCCAGGTGTCAAGACTTACTACACTCAAGGTAGTCGTCGACTGGAAGTTTGAGATTACGACGACATAGGAGATAATTTATTTGTTTTATAAGAAAAAGGACTGGAAAAAAAAAAATAGCCTCAATAGATAAAGATGTCGTTTTTACCGACTGTTATTGAGAACTGAAGAGAACTTTCTTTCTTTCTTTAATATCAAGTATATTCCCCTTTTGCTCGAAAATTCTGTTTCTCCGCCTTTCTTACCGACGATGATACAGTCGGAATGAGATTTTCGATAAAAGTCTCACAGATGTCGGTGTGTGGGCGATGCGCATAAACCGAAACGCCGTCTACCATTCCACAATCTACAATCGACTGGTACCCGGTTCTCTATAGTAGTAGGCGTGTATGTACATACATACGAGCTATAACCCACTACAGTTAGATATAACCGTAGGACTAGCCGATCCAGAAGTGGGGCTCAAAGTCGTCAGGGCGCCTGCGTATGTATGAGTACCAAGTGGCGCCGGGAATATAGAGGTGTATCTGTGAGACAGAACGAGTGAGACGTCGTTGTGGCCCGCGGCAGCGATTACACTTCGGGCACCACGTCCCGGTCGGAGAGCGCAGTGTGTTTGCGCTGTAGAATCAGTGGCCGGCGCCCCGGTGTGTACAGGGTTTTTATGATTGCTAGTGATTGACATCAGGTGAATATCGGCACCCGGGTGTCGTACCCGTTACCCCTTTTACCGCGTTAAACACGTTCGTTCGTTCGTTCGTTCGTTCGTCGTTAGATTAGTAAATTGTATTTACATTGATGGGTATATCGAGGGTTAGTATACGGAAAAGGGGGAAATAAATGGCAAAAGGTAAAAGTAACAAGAAAAAATAAGGGTGCGCATGAACACAAGGAAGAGTGAGAGGACAGTAGTAAGAATACTATTAGGACCATAAAACGTTCTTCCATCTTACTGGATTTCACGCTACATGAGCAACCGACCACACCAAACACAATCCCTATACAACTGGCTCGCTCTACTACTCTGTTGGCGAAACGGTGTATTTCGCTTGACGTTCACCGTCGAAGAATCGATGACCCGGTAAATGCACCAGAGTCGCTATAACCGCTACTGGCACCATAAATCGTCACTGCCCCATCCATCGTATTATTCGTGACCGTATTTCGGTCGGAGAAAAGAGACAACTCTGGAAGCGATAAAGAAGAACCACCCACCCCGTCGATAACGTAACCGAATAAAAAAAAGAGAGAAAAAAAAGAGAGAGGGAGAGAGAAAGAGAAAGAGATACTGTTTTCGTCCAAACGGCAATATTCGTGATTGAAAGATTCAGTTAACATAAAAATTCAAACAAGCAAACAAACGAAAAAGAAAAAAAAAACAAAAAAAAAAAAAACCACCGGCTAAAGATCGGAGCGCTGGATTACCTCGCGTAAGTATAATCAAATAATCTCTAATACCAAGTAACGGCTCGTATATGTACAGGTCGCGTTTCCCCGCCTAATGCTGCTTATATCGCTTTTCTAGTCTCTTATTATCTCTGGCTATATATAGACCTAGACGTCCTCGCCTAGTTCTATTCTTCAGCTCTTCTCTTCTCTTCTTCACTCTGATTTTACAATTCGGTGTCAATTAGAGCCGAAATTTATCCGTGTAACAGTAAATTCAAACTTTTTGACAAGTAAGAGGAAAACCCCGTGAAACATTCCCGAGTATAGCAATTCGATGCAGGGGACCCCCATAGCCGTGCAGGGCAGATTAAAGTACCTGATCTAATCGCCTATGCGGACTGCGCTGCGCGCATGCATTTTATGTTTCAATTATGTACTAAGCCAATGGTAGTAACCTGAAGTGCGATAGATAGCTGCTATTCATTTCCATTCCATGCCAGGAACCGAAACTTAAAAATTCAGGCAGACATTGGGTTGAGCGGTACCACCATCAGCAGCACCAGCACCAGGAGCATCATCAAAAGTATCAGCAGCAGCACGCTGGCCATGTGTGGTCGGCGCGCATACTCGTAGCGTATGCTTATCCCGATCAATACACACGTAGCCAACGTACTACATACCTATATTATCAGGGCTGCCAACAACACCGCGTTATAAGCTAAAAAGAGAGGAAACCCGCGCAGCAGACTTTAGAGACATACAGACAGATAGACGGAGTGGGAACATGGCCGGCGCGCGCACGCGTTCTCAACACTATCCCCGCGACACACCGAGCTCATACGTATATCTAACCATCTACCTACCTACCTATCTACCTACCTTTCTACCTTCCTTCGTTTTCGGTGTGGGGATTTTTATCGGAACTTGGGAAAATCGATGGTTACGAAAGCCTCCCGGCATTTTTTTTTTTTTTTTAATTATTTTTTATACCTCCTTCAGAACAAGAGAAAACATATGAAAATATAATGTAAAATGCAAAAAAAAAAAACCAAAAAAAAAACAAACAAATAACAAACAATACAAAGATGGATGAACATGTAGACCGTGTATCCTATGCCTAGTTGATTGCCGTACTCATACTCGTGCATATATACATTCTTGCATGTACAATGTACGTGTGTGTGAGACCGGCCTTATATGTGTTTCTCTTGTAGATAGATGTACATGGGTCTGATAGATCTACGCGTTTCGCTATCGAAAGGACGTTTTTCACTTATTCATTACCTTTCTATGTCCCGCCGTATCTGTCCTTTGGATTAACGAAGGATTCGTTCACCGTAACCCCTTCTCCTTGTCGAGAGAAGGTCTGAACTTCTCTCAACTGACGTAGGCAGTAAGCTACAAAGCTTATGTTCCACAACATGATAACGAACGTTATTTATAGTATGTTTGATTCGTCGCGATGGTATGACGTTGATGATGATGATGATGATGAGAGGAGGAAACAGCGTTGTCAAAATTTAGTGACATTTGCCATGTGTCTCTCGGGATAGCCTATGATCTTGTACTAAAATTTGTGCTCTATTCACATTTAGTAGTTTTAAATTGCGATTTGAAGTCTTGAAGCTTAGAGCAAGAACGAACAATCGTAAAGTATAGTTGTCAACTAACCAGACACATAAACACGAACTCTCGTGTAACCTTGGAAAGCGAAAAATATTAACGGACAACGCAAGGCCTGAACGTGCGCAAATATGCCCGCAGCTGAGTCGCGTGTAAAGTTATTACGGTAACGAGTAATTTATGTCAACCCTCAAGTCGTTCGATCACAAAATATAACTATACTTGTTGATTAAAAAGGGTAGATTCAGGCAGGGTAAATTGATCGATCAACTCCTTAATACTTTGATACCTGCACTCACACATGTCGTTCAACTTTTTATCGATGAATAGTCAGAGCAATTTACAGGAGATTGGCCCAATTTGGCTGTCCATGAGTGCCGTTTATCACGATGCAAAATTACCCGTTTATCTGGACAAATCTTTGCGCGTTCGACAATCTGTGGTAACTTGTCGACATATCATTGTTCATTGGTAGTTTTATCGGAGAAAAAAAAAAAACAATGTAGCAAAGTACCTGTCGTTTAAACCAGATTGGCGCACAACCATGTCGAAACTTTATCATCGGATACTCTAGCTGCCGATATGGACCAGAAAGAAATGAATCTTAAAAACCGATCGATATTTGCATTTTGAATTGCAACTCGAAACGGAGCGATAGATCTTCTTCTAAATTTGCAGCAGTCGTATGATATCTGGGACACGCGAAAACGTCTGTTAGTAAGATCATGCCAACTGGGTTGCTTGTGGAAGTAATCCAAAGATTTTATTCAATTGCGAAATATTCTGTCTGATATTCCACCGTTGACATGCTGCGGTCTGCGTTTACTCTGGTAAATGGTTGCAATATTTTTGGGCTTTGAAAAATCTCTTAAGGTCTCGTATTATCCAACTTTTCATGGAACAGCTATCCGATGTAGGGATTCGCGTCACATGGATACGTGCATACCTGATGACATTCGATAGCATAACAAATACGAGATCCGATAACTCGTGGACGGTTATATAGTTATGTAAGGATCGGATCAGCCGGATCGGTGAGAAATGGATAAAGACAGACGGAGGGTTATAGGAGAATTGGCAAATCAATTGGCGGAGAGGATATACAAGTTACGAAGAAAAGTAGAATGTTGTTGGGTGCGGAACGATGGTGAAAGGTCAAAGTGTCATGTGTCAAATGTCTCGTTGGTTTCATCAAGGGGATACCATTCCTGTGGTGGAAAAGCATAAAACTCAGATTTGCCAGGGATTTGAGGATGATGATAAAACCCGATAGATTGGATTCCTGGTCACCATTCTCTCCCCCGTTATAGGTCCAGTCCAGAAATAAAGCGGACACTGAATGCGAGCTTTTGAAAAATGTCGGAATGAATTGAAACCCGGAGGAATTTTCTCTCTCCTCGAGGAACCATTGCTACCAAACATTTCTTCTGCAGCCAACGAATTGTGATGTACAAGCTGTGGCGAACGTCGGTCCAGTTTTTCTTGGCACACTAAGTACGCAGGTCTGTGACGCTGTCCCAGTTATATCCAGTTCTGGGTCCGCATAATCCATCGGGGTGAAAACCGGGGTTTAGAATTAATCATTTTACACATCCTGGACTTAACCAGTCGTATTGTTTTCGCATGTTGGAATTGGGTTCTCGCTACGTCGGATCAACGTTTCGTTCAGATACACTCTTCAACCTGAGTCGAATCGAGTCGAGTTGAGTTGAGTTGAGTTGAGTTGAGTTGAGTTGAGTTGAGTTGAGGTTGGGTTGGGTTGAGTTCAGTTCAGTTAGGTTGGTACGCTTTGTTCGCATTCTTGGCGAGGCAGTGAAACGTGACCTTAAAACGAGGTTCTTGTAATATTGACGCGCGATGCCACGACGACCATCGTCAACGTACCTTTATGAACCAACACATGTCTAGGCCACATGGAGGTAAAAGGGTGTACGTAAGTTTCTTGCGAATTACGAGCCATGACCACGAAAGTGGGGAAAATTTAATGAAAACTAAAAACGTTCCTCGCATAAACTAACTCAAATGAGCTCATCTCTTTCCGACTTTGTGGTCAACTCGTAATGTATACAATGGGCAAAGACTAGCGGAGGACATGTTTAGAAGATCCTCACCGGTAAAAAAAAAAAAGTACAAAGACACGAGGGATGATGAAACCCGCCTGGCTTTATAAATGCGAACAAATAGAAGAACTATAATAATTCCCAAACAATTTTTCACCTTCAGACTGTTTACACCCGCTTCCGCTTTATTCTATTCAGCAAATTCGGATTCTGTGATCTGTGGACCAGTCCCGTCCTCTCCGCTTCTTCGTCCCGCAGATTGTGTCCGGAAATAATGATTGTGCTTCGAGAAGAGCTGAATCGACTTTTTGATTTGCTTAAGCCCCGATCGACACCTGCGGAGACGAAAGCGATTCCTTGAATAAGTTTCGGGACTCTGCAGATTACCGTTCAGGTAATTCGAAAAGTTTAAGACATAAATTTTCGACCGAGGCGCCCTATTGTCGTGTTGGTCTAGTGTGTCCCACATGAGCCTTGACGCCAAGAATATCCACGCGGCCAGCTCCCCAACTCGAAGTCCGTCGTGGTGGGGTAGTCCGATCTTAGATCTATACAGAGTGTATCATGTATGTATTTACGCCCGTATGTATTTACGCGAATACATACAAAGGTACATCACAGACGGTAGCGCAAAGAATATTGCAAAAAAAAAAAAGAAGAAGAACAAGAACAAGAAGAAGAAAAAGAAGAAGAAGAAGAAGAAGAAGAAGTAAAAGAATCCAAGTTGAAAATTTCCCGAGGCCAAACTATAATAAACGAGAACATGTATATTATTACCCCCCAGGAAACAGAGTTCGCCAATAACTGGTACACCTTATAGTTGTTGAATATTTAATAAGCCTGACCCAACTTTCGCTACACGCTGCAGTCGCAGTCAGTCAGCCAACAGCCAGAGCCAGTCTTTGAATAGTTACAGAAACAAAGTTTGAACAAAGTTTCTTTCTCCAGTTTGCCCATATAAACTTGATATATCCATCTATATATATATTTGTGTACAATCTGCTTACCACCGATTTTAAATTGACGAGGAAAAATGGAAAACAACATTCTTACATTCCACTTCATCGGCAACAGACCCATATGGATTTTATCAAATGTGTTAGCCTGGAATAATGAGCAGGGCAGTTCCTGCAGTTGCCTCAATTGCATCTAGGTATTTTATTTTATTCAAAGCCTGCCAAGTGTGAGGTCGACGATCCTATAATTCCATAAACGTATCTGCCCTGTTCTGGATTATTGTAGAACCGTATCGAGGTTAAATGTTTACTGAATCCACGATGCACACACTTCTAGTTATATGTACCTGCTGCTAAAATACGCCAGGGTATATTTTAATACGTGTGGATAGGTGTGGCGAGAGACTGAAATATGGAGAACGACCTTAATCCACATGCAAAACCTTCACTGGTTACCGATCATGCTTCAAGATCGTTGCGCAGACCCAGACGGTTGTTAATTTCGTTGGTTTTTTTTTTTTTTTTCTTTCTTTTCTTCTTCTTTTCAATCATTTTTTACCCTCCAGATAAGCGCGTGATCTTTAACTCGGCAGCGGTGTATATAAGTGACGTTTCTTTGAGCATAATTCTATAGCTGCAAGAATCCAAAGTTCTAAAATTAGCGAAATCTGATTACCACTTGAACGAAGCGCGGTAGGCTTAGCTGATAGACTTCAACTGAATCCCAGAGTCATTCTGGCCATTTGCGGAATCACGTGATCGGAAATTAACGTCCAAAGTCGTAAATACATCAGATATACTGTCATGGCCGGTTTCGGACGTAGTATGCTGTTGACTTAGATGATTGTACTTCTAGAAAATACTATAAGGCGTTAGGCATAGCTGGAAGGTAAATTTTACAAGGATTCTCTCCCTCCCAGGACGATGAATATTCGCCAATTTTTATTCGATCAAGTTTCTTATTCTGTAATCGAAAGATATAAGGACGTGATAATTTAATTGTCGGAAAGTTACAGTCTCAACGGTGAATACGATAAAATTGGCGAATTCATGTATTCGTATATCTGTACGAAAATGGAAAAATAATTAACAATCTTTGAAGAATCAGGTCAACGCGAATGCGATCGATCGTTGGCCTCCAACTGACGTCACAAATACTTTTAGCCAAGACAGCTCGCATCGGAATTAGCCTTATTCTAAATTGGAACACACCCATATTCGAGTTCCTCGACAGTGAATAGGTAGTGCCGTTAAAATTGACGCTAATGAACTAAAGAATAAGCGTATCGGCATTTTGTCTATCGGCCGAATCGATTTTCCACATTTTTCAAATACAATCTGAGTTTTATTTTTTTCTTTATCTCTCTTTTTTTTTCTCTCTCTCTCTCTCTCTCTCTCTGACTCTCCTTCATCCACCCGAAATAGATTCGGCTTATTATTTTCGGGCGTATAGCAACAACGGGTAGGTAGGTACTGATCGATGCTCGAACAAAACATTTCATAATAGACTTGTATTCCTACGCGACGCTGACCCAAACGATCATTAAATCGATACAGATGCTCGCGTGAATAATTTATTACGGTTGAATAACGTGCAGTGAGGTAATACCAAATCTAGACACCATCGTATGAAACCAGAGGGGAAACAGAAACTACCGGAAACTGGTAAGCAAACTTTTTTGGCGAACCATGAAGAACGAAATAGCGAATCGAAGTTTGCTGAAACAGAATTGCTACGTTCCCTCAAGCAGCACAAGGATGATGTACTATTCAACAGTTCAACTTTTGCTTCCTATTCGAAAGAACTTTGAGAAAGGCTACTTCTCATCGCGTTTTGTCTAGTTTCAACGAAAGATCGGTTCAACTGCTGCTGCTGCTGCTCGATCGGCAAATCGGTATTTCATTATCGATTATGTTCGACAGGGTTAGGCCCCTGTCGGGAACAACTACTGCCTCAACTTCCTCCCAAAATAAACTACTCTGCGTTGATTTTATCGATAATTCTTACCTTCCAAAGGGGGTCTCCTCAATTTGCTAAGCTGCGATACTGTCATTGGATGATTGCGTCGATTCTTAAGACTTACAAGCCAGTTCTGCATTTGCATTGGGATCAAAGTGATAACGGGGAAGGAAGCCCGAGCGATAGAAGATCGCCCTGTAGGTATATGCTCGTATCGTCAATGTTGTTAAACGACGCGACGGGCCGTCCAATTATCGACGAAGTCTCACGCAGGGTCGTATTCCAATATTGATAAAATAATCTGACGATGAGGGCAATAGCTGCAGAACCATCGAATCAACGGCCTTCTTTTTTTTTCATCATCATAGAAATTTTACAACCGTTTTTTACAAGGACGTCGATCATCAACGACAGCAAACAGATGCGATTCTTCCTTGATGATTTTTTAACCGACACGACCAGAAGTTATTTGAATGAATTCCTCGTTACTCTTTTTCTAATTTTGATAAACGAATAACTCTATCTTTCAACGGTATTGTCAACGGGGTCGTATTCAAGACAAGTTTAAATTCAATGGAAACAAGTGGGCAGTTTGAAAAGCGGGTTGGTGTATTATATATATATATATATATATGAAGCAACATGCACGGCTTTGTGCCCCCGTTTCGAACGAGTTGGTTGATGAATAACGTTTCTGCGGTTACAAGCGAGATTCGGTATATATACGAGAGATGAAAAGTACCGTGAGAACGTTATTCCGCAAATGATGTTGAAATTCGACTACACACTTTGTTCGCTAATTAACTCGAACGGATGTATATTTACCACAAAATAAAAATCAGTCAGAGATGAACTGGATCCAAAACCTTCCTAATAGGATTAAATTCATTAAATGGTACCTCGCTCTCGCCTCTATAACAATGAGTCAAAACTTACTACGGGAAATTTCTTTGATGGGGTGGGCCTTATCTCTTTTCGTCAGTTTATTTAATTCCTGATCAATACCTAGATGTATTATACAGTTGTACGGCGGACTGGGTACGACTTGTACATACGTAACCCGCCCCCTATGTACCCGAATATAGATAATAAGGGAAAACGCTAACAAGGGGTGGTTTTGAAAAGCTGATAAAACGTCACGGCGTATTTTACGCCGGTCCGGTCCGGTCTGATGCGATGGCGCCAGCCTGAGGAATCAATAAGATTTAGTCTCGTTGCTTTCCTAACCCCCGGACGGTTGGTTCGCGGCCTACATAATAAAGTAGCCGACCAAACGCCGACTCAATATTGCGTCGCGACGTCTGGCGTCTTCCTTCAGGACGTGTTTCCTTATCCAACCCATCTGCCCCCCAGCGGTCGTTAATTTGGCGGGAAAATATACCCGGGATACATTGCGCGGTCCCTCACACCCATCCGCGTTGTATGTACAATCGATCAAGAACTCGCGAAATGGGCTGACCCAAGTGGGATTACTCGTAATGAGTGCAATTCTCACCTTGGACTAACCATCGGACCAAATTTTTCTCGTATCATGGTCGTCGGTTGACAATGAGAGTGAAACTATCAGGATACAAAAGTGGGCATCCTACTGCCTGCGAGTTTGTAAAACTCGAAGCAGACGACAGGATAGTCCTTCGTCTCTCTTCGGAGAAACTCCACCTTCTGCAAAAGCTCGTCCGTGTATCGATCTCGAGGAGCGGGTTATAGCAGGAGAGATCGAACGCCGTCGAGCGAGGACAACGGGAGTCTCGAGTTATACAGTACCAAATATAACAAGAGTAGAAAAATCTTGCAATATACGTACTACAGTGTATACTGACAGCCCAAAATCCCATTTGATGATCATCGACGAAATTCTTGTAAAGCACAATGTGAGTCTATACATATCTATCGCTGATCATCATGAACCATCAGGTTGTAACACGCGCTTATGATGTATTCTGTGCGTCACCTCAATTCTGTTTCCTGTAGACAAATGGCTTCCTGACTTTATACTTGACCGTTGTTATATCCATGTCAGTAAAAATAGTCACTGAAAGACAATATATCGACGGATATATTCTCCTCGGTTAAGTCATCGGATTTATATACGTACCGGTCATCTCATCATCTCCACGTCACACATGTCGCGTTACGAATAAATGATACACTCATTGCCATTGTAGTATATGTGCGCGAGAACGTATGTTATGTATCAATTAACGCAGAAAATTATTCAAACATCCAAGGACGCCTGCGTACCGTACAGGAACAAACCGCGATGACGTCACTGCGGGTAGTGACGTCATTGGACTTGCTCACTCGCTTGCTCAGCCACCTACCTACCTACCTACTTTCCAACCTACCTAGAACATGGCTTCACATGCAAATTGTTGGGCGGTCCGACCGGTTCCACGACTTTTACTTAAAAACCGTTGCATCACTGGTGGGGGCATCATTGTGAGGCAACTGTGGAATAACGATCGCGGATTAGCATAGTGTTTAATGATTATCGTATTATAAAAGGGCCCGCAATTTTCTTCCAGCCTATAGATGAATCATCATCATCATCTCTTATACACAGAGATCTTTGGCCTGGGGACATGGGGCGAATCCGAGACCTTGGCGAGTTCTACTTATGTATGAACAGGTGTGCGGGACGGACGCCTTTTATCTTCGAGATGAACTGGAAGCCCTTTGAGAATTCGGGCTTCTTTTTTCACCCAAAGACTTTGGCTTTTGAGCTTGACACTTGACTGTGCTGTTTCTATGGTAGGTAGGGGGCACTGGCTCGAGTTATATACTCCCTTTTACCGGATCGGGTTTGGGCAAAGTTCTCCGCTTTTTTAATGGCGTTCGATTTCTATGGGACCATGGGCCCGTCCCGTTTCTCAACTTCCAGTTAACAACCCCTCGGGTTGATATTGATCTGTCAAAAACGTCAGCACATGGGAAAACTTCAGTTTTATCAACGCGCTCAGATAATTAAGAACAATAAACAAATGAAACTGATCGAGTATTGGGTCTGTGCAAGGGCTCAGTAGACGGCAATTTAGCAAAGCTAGTGAATTATTACCGCGGGGATAGCCGCATACGTGTATATCGTACGTATAACCGAGCTGAGAGCTGCATCGATTTTATTTATACTCCCCAAGGTCGCACCGGCGTATCTCATAACGAATTATACACATTTACAGAAAAACTTACTAGCACTGCTGCATATCGTATTCTTTCATGCCTGCAGTTCGAGGAAAATCTCTCTTTTTCCAATGGTCATCACCTACTCAGGTGTCATTGCCTGGCTTTAATCGCTCGAGGTGATCAGTCATCTACAGTGTGTTGTCCGTCAAATGACGAAGGTACTTTTCACTTACATGAATCGGCCAAGCGAGTGCAACGGACATTCTTTCTTCAACACTCATCGTTAATTTGCCTTGTTGCGATATGGAAAGGTCTAGGAATTCAGGGCGCGCCTAGTTCGTGATTAATTTATTACAATTTCTTGGAACCCCTCTAATCGGTTAGCGTGGCTGTCGGCTGTGACCACCGTTCTATAGTTTCTCCTTATACTGACTTTGGTCAACGATTTTAATCCGCCAAGTTTTATTTCTGTATTTTGCTCTTCATTTCGAGTGTCGAAAACGCCCACAGGAGCGAGCGATAGAAAATCTCATTTCAGTAATGTAGGCACCAATCCTCACCCCGGCACCCCCCCATCCCTTAGGTCGTCACATCGACGCGATAACAACCGCACACTTTCTTCATCTCTGGATATACATATATACATACATATTTATTGACTTTCAACAACGAACGTCCTCATTTGACGGCGAGCAATTTAATTTCTTTTCGGTGGCAGAAATGATTGCCCCTGAAAATTTCCACACCGTATATATATGTATTATTTATATCTCGAGCATCTGATGTGCCGAATGATGTTTGATCAGGTTTTTACAAACGGCATATCGGTTATTAGGACTCTGTCTGCAGCTGTTCTAACAACGTCGAAGAATAGCTTCGATTAATATGGGCCATCCATCGATACCGTCAAACATGACTGAAAATTGTTCACCCATGGTTTGTGCTTGTGATAACATTTCACGACCAATCCTACGTGTTTGCACTTTTAAACTCGAAACTGGTGTAACCCACTTCCATAACAGTTCGACTTTGCTCGTTCTCATTTTATCAATCTGCAAAGTTTGTCATCACATCGGAGTTTACTCACAAGTCACTTAGGCACTGATGGAGCAGATACTCGAAGTCGTATCGTATTTAGTCGTGGCTCGCAACATCTTGACTGTAAGTGAGAGACACAGAACTTGTAAGACTTTTCTTCTACTTCGCAGTTCGTTCGAAACTGTGATTACCTAGTCGTGAAGTAACTTTCCTCTGTCATTTGAGACAGATTTTTCTGGTTTTTCCGGACAGTCCAGACTGCAGTCGGAACTTTTTTTTTATCATCGATATCTGTGGAAGTGCGAGATCGTCACGAAGCCTAAGGTACACAAAGTTACATAATTTCTGTTTACCAATAGACATCCGGCAACATGGTTGCTGAATGTGGTTTCAGACGGACGTAAAGCATAGCCAGACTCTGTACGGAATATTTTTTGTTATTTCGGATTCTGCAGTAGTCGATTGGAACTCTTGGGCGTTATAATAAAACGAATAAAACTGTGATATGGGTGGCGTTGCGTTCGGCGTGGTGGCATTCGTGGTGGTGATGGTGGTAGTGGTAGTCGGTTAAATTCTGTATGCAGAGGTGAATAGAAAAGTCGGTTATTCCCGAGGCGAAATCAATACAGATTCCTATATTTAAAATTAATTTCCGTTGCGAATGGAACGACGCAAAGGTCCTGGAAAACTCGTATTATATCCAATCCCTGCAAGCCCGAGCCTCCACAACCCCGTCATCGACCATTTTCCACTGCCTTATGTACTATATACTCTGCTATACTCTCTTCGAGCTAATTCGAACCTGCCTTATTCCTCTCCTCCTTCTTCTTCTTCTTCTTCTTCTTCGTCTGATTTTCGACGTCTTAACTTCAGACTCTGTCTCTCGTTCGGCGCCATTGCTGGGCGAAGTCAAGCGTGCATATCGCGTGCTGATCTTCATTCATCGCAAGTTCCACGAAGACCACCGCAAGTGGCCAATCCGAAAAACTTTTAGGTTAAAGGAATCAGTATCAGTCCCGAAAGTTCAGCATTTGTAATCCATTTCGTTTCGCCACGGTTTTGGCAAAAATGGTGTGCCAAATCCGGCAGGAAAGACTAGCGTAGTAGAGCTTCCTGTTTATTACAGGATGTCACTGAGCCGATACTTCCGGATTTAAGAACGTGCACACCGTGCATAATCTTATTTCAATTACAGTCCGCCAGCTGATATTCAGCGTTTTATTCTCTGCAGAAATTTGATACAGTAGCAGTGATTCGATCTTCGGAATTTTTGATTGGTTCAATTCAAGAGGTCGCGTTCAAGGCTAGGTGGTGCAGATCGGTCGTTATATGTACAGCGCATCGCGATAGGCTGGACAACAGGAAACTGACAACGTATTCGACCCTGTTTTCAAATATTTTTAGCAGTTGCCTAACGGCCTCGGAGCCAGGGCCGTAAACTGTTGGCAAAAGAGTCCCGAACTTTCAAACAATGTCAAAATTCAGTATAAACATGCTATAAAGAAGTCGCCAGCCACCTAACAAAACCTATTCCCGAGCAAATTTCAGCCTGTGGGATCTTTTCTTAGACGTTAGTACCTAGACGCGTGTACCTAAGTATCCTGGAGAAAAAATCCAGCTATAGTTATGAACGTGGCTGAAAAAACCTTGTCTTTTTTTTCTTTCTACTTCATCTCTTCGCAGTCGCGATTTAGTGAGGGAACAAACGCTTTTCTCTTTCTTTCCTCCGCTTATACCCCACGGGATTGAACATGGCGCCGTATTCACCCTCCTCCACGAGCTCCAGAAAACACTAGAATTGTTTTTTCTTGTTTTTTTTTTTTTCCAAACGTTCAAACCACGCGAGAGGGTAGAACTGAGATTAATCTCGCATCGGTCTAGAGGCACATTATTCATCAGTTATGTTTGGCACTGGTTGAACGTTGATTCATCAATTATAGCTCGAAGCTGAAACACCATCCAGCACAATTTCTGCTTCCGAAACCAAAATACAATATCGTATACCATCTCAGTCCCGATGAATTATGTTCCACAATTCTGCTACAATATCTCCTTTTTTTTTTTTCCTGTGGTACCAAAAACCACATGAACATTCGGAAATGTGAAGCCTTCTGATTCCTGTATCCGGGCAAGTAACCAGGTCATCGTGTAAAGTGATCAGTATCGTCATTGGAGTTGGATGACAGAGAGGCAGCAGGCTCGAAGTGGAGAGCTGATAACTCTTCAGAGGCGGAACGTTGACTGTGTCAACAAGAAACGTGGCTTGAGGGGGACGTAAGATAAGTGCAGCGCAGAGTGCAAGCCACAGGTGCATTGGCACCGGGTCAAAGTAGATCGTTTGATAGTACCTCGTTACAGGTACCTAGATACAACGTCAGATTCTGGTGTGAAGTTTTTATGTATCCGAGGATGATGAATTTCGTGTGGGGTGAAGAGAAATGGCCAGACATTCGAGGCCGACGAACACCTCAAAGCGGACCGTCTTTTGTGCGCTGTAGTGATATGTATATATATTTTTTTTTTTCTTCGGTTATATTTCGCCCGGAATCTATAGACGTGGTTTATTGATCAAAGTTTAACATCCATCGGTGTAGATGTTTCGCACGTGATCTGAGACCAACCGGTAAATTAGTCACCGATGTGATCTTTGAAATGAACAGGGTATCAGAGGCCGATTTACCATCTTGTTATTCTTTGTATTTTTTAGACCTACCATCAAATTCCGTCGTAATTCATCGTGTAAATAGATCGCGCAATGGCTTGTCGTAAAATAATGGAACTGAAGCCTTGTGATATCGTTACAGTCCGAGGGACTTGCCTTTTAGTTGAATATTTATTTATGCACCCTGCAACGTTCGGACTGGTGGATCTTTAATTGCGTTCTAACTAAAGATCAGAAAAATCCTACGCCTCCTTGACCGAATCACAAAACACACATCACAATCTCTCGAATGAAGTGTCCTTTTTAAATAATCCCACATCACCAGCCTGATTTACTCTCAGTAACATGCTGCTGTTACGGAATTCACGTCTGTAACACCGTCGAACAGGGAAGTCCATAATTAGTTTATAACTTTCAAATAGATTATTCACACCTCGGCGACACCAGGACTGCATCCTGTAGAGGCACCGCGTTGTTGGCATGTCGTGGAAACGTTAAGTTTCGTGCAATATTGCCCCAGAATGTTTTCCACCACAACAAATCCATAAATATACTAAACATATACGTTTGTGCGATGATTCGGGAGATTTTTGACAAAGGCTAAATCTTTTCCTCAATTAGCTCATGTCCCAACGGTAATATTGTAAACCTTGTTTACTCAAGGGTGTGTTTGTTCTTCTGAATCATACCGGAAGTGTTCATCCTTGGGGCTTTTGTTTGCTGTTCATATCAGATTTCGATCAATTAACTACTCTGGCATACACACTAGAGTTTCGCCTGATATTCTCGTTTCTCCGGCGTCTTGAAGGAGTAGGAAACAGTTTGCTAACTGTCCTACGTGCCGAAGAATGGATTTTCGTCCTTGCCAAGTGCTACACGATATCCTCAGCATTGTTATTATCAATTTCTTGCACAAGGTCCCCAGCGGCGTAGTCGCCAATAATTCTTTGACCAATATAACATGAATCGTCGCGAACATTTTCCACTGATTTCCGGTTCATCATTCATCCACCGAATGAGATAATCTTTACTCTCTTTACTCCCGCGTTGACACTGTTTAGTCGTGATGGTTCAGGGGGCTTTGACCGCAAGGGCTCTCAAATTTTAGGACACAGCGTTCAACTCTTTTTTTTATTTCACGTCCAATATCTGTTGGACGAGGTGCTAACGAAATTCGGATCAAGTCTCGACAACGATGTCGCGTCAGGGGTGCGAATGGAATAGGTTATTATATGCACTCACCGTTCATCGAGGATCCAGCAAACTTTTACGGATAAATAAACTCCGGAGGATTTGAATCGTTACCAACTTCAATCGGGATACCTAGAATTCCATCTTCGCGCTATATAGGTGCTGACATCACGACGAACTCGACCTAGAAGATGCGGTAGCCTTAGCACACACGCGCTCACACAAACTGACACGAGATATACACGGGCATGCGTTTATATATAGACATATCTTTATCGCCACGTCGCGTCATCTGTCTAGACCGCGTAGGTATAATTTTACCAATTTGCTACCGGCAAATTCGAATTGACGAAGAAAGAAAGTCTATTTTTAAGAATAAGTTTCAAAAAAACTCGTGATCTTGAGTTTACTTTTCTTCTCCCTCTCCTTTCCTTCTCTCTGTCTGCAGGCAAATGGCAAATTTTTGGAAGATAATCTGCACTGGAACGTTTCGTTGGTAATATCAGAATATTTGAGATAAGTAAAAACTGGGAAAAATCTAAGATCTGCAAAGATGCCTGGAAGTGGAAAAGTTCGTTTCAATTTCATTTTCTTGGTGATGGTGGGTGATCGTCGAGTGTTCGGAATGTTTGCGGGTTGGATAGTGAATAGTAACTGTGCCAAACTATGAATCGGAACGTCTGTAAATATAACTGACGAACTGGGCTTTGCCCTCGAAAAATTTCATCCTCCCAGACGTCATGACGCAATGACCCGCTTCCTGTCAACTTCGACAGACGCGCTTCACTAACAGCGTCGAGAGAGGAAGAAGAAAAAAAAAAAAAGAGAGATATATGGAGGAAATATAACAAGTGGTTATCAGCAGCTCCGAACGGCACGAAACCCGACGATTCGTTCAAAGAAAAGAAGTAGTTCGACTCGAGTCTTAGCTGAGGCTGTAGCTTCTAGACGTATCGCTAAATCGGACGGAAATAGAACGTACGTTACCTTAAACACCTAAGAAGTCTTCTATAGTCTCACGTCGATCAACGCGACGACGACTATTCAAAAAATAATGGATCTTTTGTTTAGAATTCTTTATTTTTAATCCGAAATATCTTTCAACTAGATGTATAAACATCCAGACGTGAGGATTGAGTCGGTAGATATGGAACGAGAATTATAAGTTTCATATCCGGACATCGAGATTCACATTCGCTCAGTGGTTTCGCTGTGAAACCAGAACCAGCAATAACTAGATAACGCGAGAGCCGATTATATCGGCAGTATCGTAAATACATAAACCGATAATAAAATTGCGAACTGGTCTTTGTCTTTCCGTCTTTGTATAATTTGATCAGAAACTTTTGGTTGTTAATTTAAATCAGACAAAGAGAAAAAACAGTCTCGAATACCGACCGTTCGAAGCGACGCGAACTCCGCAGTCCGGCGAACAATCTCGTCAAATATAAAAAGTGATAGATGAAAACTCGGAGAAACGATTAGGTATGTACATGCAATATCGCAAACTCTACTGAAAGTCATTCGCCATGTTTGTCAGCTAGATACTAACGCGATGGCCAGTTTCGGAATTCGATGGAAACTGGTTAGGTTACGAATCAACGTAACGAGTTTCCTAACAAATATGGCGGCCGGGCTGCCCGGATATCGCGCTTACTCGGTTCAACGAGGTTAAGAATACCGTTGGTCGGTGCGCGAGGTTTACGTTAAGCTAACGTAACCTAACGTAACGCGTAACGTAACGAGCCCGTTTCTACTCTGCGCACCGGCTACCCATAGTCAGCCTGCGATACTTGATGCTAAACAGATCACCTATGGTTTCATTACCTTAATTATGCCGACGATTACCGCCTAGCCTGCCCACAGCTTCGTAAACATCTCAGAATTCGATACTGCGTCCCCGCGCCCGTCGAGTCTGCCATAGATCATAAACTCGGGCTCGCGAATATAGAGCGGTTTCATTATAGTTCGGGCAAATTCCGCACTCGCCGCACGTGTCGATAACATAATTCACGATACTTGGCGAGTCTCGATATGTATATCCCAACCTAAAGATCCTACGTGGATTATCAACGATTAAAACGTCTACACGGAAAAAAATTTTTTTTTTTTTTGCAAATTCTGCCTTACGAGATTAATTGACATCCTGTCGATTTCGACAAGTCATGAAACATCCAATGAGTGCCCTGGACATAAACGCGGCTCAGGAGCCGATTGGCTGTTTTGATAATAGTCAAAATGATGATGAATCATAATCCAAGGGATGAATTTTGCGGTAGATATAAATCGGCGTATCTCGTAACGTGACGTAAACCTGGGATAATAAAAATAAACAAGATCGCTGAATCGCTATTAACGTTGTATCTTGTTAATTCTGCGTAGCCGAAAGGCCCCGAGCTCCATATATTTCTCCTGACAAAACTCTATTAATATTATGGCAAATAATGGAAAATAGATTGGGGTAAAGAGGCCGGTAAACCTGACCCATGCTTCGCTTCCTCATGTCAGAAACACTCAACGTGCGAGGGAGGGGGGGGGGGGGGGTGATTTTCGACTGACGATGAGTTGAACAGTAACGCAGATAGTCGAACCATACCTATACATATAAATACACAAATAACCAACGCATAGTGCAGACAAGGAGTACCAACCTATTTGTAAACCAAAATAAATTCTACATACATACATAAATGAAAATTTTCGCACACTATATTATCAATGTGTAAATATATTTGTAGACTATATACATTCCGAGTGATTGGCAAAATAAATCATTCCCAATTCATCGTTTACAGTATACATTATACCATTGATATACTAAGAAAACAGTTATATGAAAGAAAAATCATACCTATATAATAATCATAATGATAATAATAATAAATATATTTTTCTCCTCTTACGTTATATTATCGTCGATATAATTGATAAGACAGCTGAAAGAGAAAACGATTCGAAGAATAAAAATAAAAATAAAAATATTATCATAAAAAATAAATCACTCCGTAGGAGTTATGCAACGATTTAAAATATCTCAATGATAAATTCTTGGCGCAATTCGTTTCTAAAAGATATATATATTTTTTTTCCTTATCTCCGTATACGAGTAGATTGGGCCAAGTCGCATTACGCTGGTAGTATTAAATTCCTGCTGAAGAAAAAATTTTGGAGAAAACCAAAAGAAACAAAAAAAAAAAATTGAAACAAATTGAAAAAAAAAAATTATAAATTCATGTAGATTCGGAATATTGAAATTCACCAACGAAGTATAACTATGGTGTATTTGATTGGAAAATCTCAGGGTACTCGATGACTCGATTAGGTGCTCGCAATTTTCTCGACGCAGCTGCATTAGAACGATGAAAATAGAAAATTAAGGAAAGGCGATCGCGGGCGGTGTGAGGACGGAGAATAGATAAAACGATGAGTAATATTGCTAAACAATGGTTAACTGTTAAGTTTAACATAACATAACATACAAATGTGTATACAGGCCGGGAACGCAGCGTAAACTATCCGAAAATAACCGTGCAGGTATACACAGTCCACACTTGCTCGGTTCTGACTCTGTCTCTCTTTGCTTCACACTTCAACTGGTCTTCTTCCTCCTCTTCTTCTTCTTATTCTTCTTCTTCTTCATTTTCTTCTTTCTCTTCTTACCTAGTCTCGTCTTAGATCAACTACTCAAGCCGATGTTGAGTTACTAACTCGGAAACTGCAGAGTCTTAAATTACTAGGTGAAAGTCAAGTTCGAGATACCAATCCTTAACTTGCACCTTATGGAAAATTACGAAATTAGTGTAATTATTCTTCTATTTGCATATATACAACTTTACGAAAATTTCAATTCTTCCGTGACCGTCTCTCTTCGCTGATCCCCATCCCGGATAATAATTGCAATTGGCTAAATGCCCGCCGCCTGTGTCGTTAGAGACAATAGACATGGATCTCAGGGACGGTATACGAGGTCTGGCTTAGTACTGGCTAATGCAGAAAATCTGAAATTGGTGGAAGATATCGGGAAAAGAGTTTTGAAGTCCTGTTTATTTTTTGGCTTTTTATTACTCAGGCGCGACTGGAGGATATAGTTATTTGTTTCTGCGGTTCTTTTAGATCAGAGCAGCGTATAATAGCACTGTGGAATTTCAATCCCCTGGGACAGGGGTAAAATTTCATCCCTTGAATCAAGCCGTGTTTACCCTGCACGCAGGATAAAAGTAATGGGGGAGAGTCCCCTGCAGTGTGTTGAGTAAAAAAGAGTAAAGCCATGGGTGCCGTCCTATTTTTCTTGAAGGCATACGTAACGAGGTTCATGAGAATTGGTTAAGCAGCCGTAGTTTATATACGCGCGTAGTTATTCCATTTGTATATAAAACGATAACACCCGCCTTTGAAAAATCAAGAAGATTAAGAAAAAAGAATAAGTAAACATGTTTTCATTCATTTCTCTTGTTCATTTGTTATTTTTATCTGATAATATCTTATATACACCACCGCAACTATACTCACACGTGTAAACATGTTTTCACTCATTTCGTTTCATTTCATATTTTCCGTGTTTTATTTTAATATTTTTGCATTTTATTCTACTGGTTGTAATTCTATCAGTCATTCTTCCGGAAATCAACACTGAAGCCCTACTGATTTTCTATCAATTTTCAAATCACGATCTGCCACGTTTTGATAAAAAATCTTCCGGCTCTTTCAGATAGGAGTATCGCCGATTCATACGAACTCAAAAATCGTTGAAAACCGTGATTTTTTTTCGAAAAAAAAATTGATCCATTATATAATTTATTATATTCTAATGCGTTGATTCATAACCTAGTTAACATAAGAAATATGAATCTGACTAAAATTCTATTCGTTTTTTCCGAACGGTAAAATACTCGCCAGCTTTTTGCCGTAGCAAAGCATCAATCTCCCAAATTTCATTCCGATAGGTTCTATAGTTCGGAAGATACTACAAATCGCGTTTTCGAGGCGATAACAATTGTTAATACTGTAATTTCGAATAGACTATATAGGTGCCACGTGACTATGTTCGAAATTCCATGATTACCAATTGTCGTCACCTCGAAAACGCGAATCGTAATTTCTCGACGACTACCCAACCGATCCGAACGGATCCTCGACGAATGAATTCAGTTTTTTGGCAAAAAGTCGCCAAGTATATCACTTCATTTTAAAAACTGATAGGATTCGAGTAAAATTCATGTTCTTTATATGTTAGCTGTAGGTTAAGTTCAAAGTAATCTCTACTATATCACGTTAAGCTTGAAACTAGACGAGCCAAATAGAGAACTGGCCCTCGACTAAACGCGACTAAGCACCCTGATATGTATGCATGTATATCGCGATATAGGGGTGAGTTAATTACCGAGATAACTTTGAGGACGGGCGCCAAGGGATTCGGTGGTAAAGACACGCGTCATGAGTACGATCGGCCGGCGGCCGCGAACTGTACAGTATAGACCGGGTCAGACTTTATGATCATTACGAATTTTATTGACATCGTGAAATACTGAAATAATGTTTGCGTCAGGGGAATATCAGTTCCTTGGCCGTTTCTTTCCCAACTGCAGGAAACAGACGAAATAAAATGGTATATACCGGACAAAGCGTTCGCCAAATTATAACCAATAAATCATTTTTTTTCTAAACTCTCTAAGCTTCTTTTTCATCTTCCCGCAGTAATGTTTTTTTTTTCTTTTTTTTTTTCTCTTCAATGATCCGCTCTAAAGTTCTCTTGCGCAATCAAAGAGGGAAGTGAATTACGAGAGTGATAACAAATGCGAAGATAACAAAAGAAAGCTTTTCCGTTTAACGGTTCGAATTTGTTTAGGAAATTCCCGCCTCGATGACGACGATGATTATAATGTTGATGGTGGTAACGCAGATGATGACCATTCGGACCAATTGACCATCAAAGTCATTCGCGCGAGTTTCTTAAAAAGTGACATCCGGTGTTCGGAAACAGCCATAAAAATTCGTATATAGAAATTAACCGAAATATCTGATTCGTTTGTCGTGGTTTTAATCTTCGCATGTGTAGACACACGTGTTTAGACAGCATCGGAGTAGCTCGTGTCAGAGATTATTAACCGAGGAATTTTGCCGTTTGACGCATGTTTGTCAATGGACTTACTAGATGCCTGTTACGCAAAACCATTTCATTCTTCAAATTCTGGGTCAGTGCAGTTAGTTATTTATACGCTGTTTACTCGGTTTCAAAGATTAGAGTACGATCACCGTCACCTGGCGGTTCCTTCTCATAAAACACGTCCTATTATAGTCTTCTGCCTAATTTGGACTGATTCATAACCGAAATTCAGCCCAAGGTAGAAAACGGAGATTTACGACTGGAAAAATGTATAGGTATATTTTGTTGAAAATTGTCGCGATTCTGAAACGTGAAATGTTCGGGATTACTCAGGGCGGGATTCAAATTCTGAATATTTATACCTATTACTGAATCAGAGTTTTTCGGAAGATTATTTCTCCGGAAGTGTGAAGTAGCCAATTTGAAAAACTCCAAAAGGCCAAAACTCCAAATCTTGGAATTCACAAGATGCAACGTCGTTTATTTCACAGCTTTGTCACGAGCTTTCTTTGAATTTGCAGATTTTTAAACTTTCTAAGTTTTTAACTTCCGGATCTTTGAGCCGTCTGCATTCCGTCTTTTCGGAATTTCCAACTTCTGAAATCTAACGATTCTATAGAAATTCGGAATCGTGTCTCAAATAAATTCGGAATTTCGAGCGTTCAAGACTTTTGGAATTCGGAACTTCAATCCCGTCCCGATTACTTTGAAAATCTCAATAGGAAATAATCAATAGGAAAATCTCATAGAAAAATGTCAGAACGACTATTTATACACAGTTGTAAGTTACAAGTTCTATGCGGGGTCTGGTCTAATTAACTCGAGATTCAAATGGACGAAGTTAATTAGCTGGATGGGGAAAAAAAAAATGGGGAATAATTATTCGCGATTAGGTGACAATAAATTGCCTCCCGTTTGCGCTCGCGAAATATTATTCGAACCGATATAATTATATTATGTGAAAATGGCGTGGGACTCTGCAGCCGCAGTAACGCAGCGGCATTCTGCAACGGCCTTGCTATTTTTACTTGGAATATTGCTCGCCCAGTATACGAGAATATTCGTATACAGAATCGTGTAAGAGGTTTTGAATTCTCCGTGGTTTTAACACCGCGAAAATTTGCACCCACAGTGGCAGCTGTCGCCGCTTATTCTCTTTTATTCACTTGCTAAAATTTTCCAAACCTCGCACGAGCTCACAGCATTCGAAATTACTTGTTTTCGCTTATACGTCTCATCCGATTACAACGACGCAGATAGAATTTCTTCTTCTCGAAGATGTTCGCGAAAATACCAACTCGGTGCAGATACGCAAAATGAAATTTTAACACATTTTTCAAAATCTTAACATTATGACACAGATGCATCTTCCGCGTGATGATAATGATCGTCGGAAACTGTTTTTCCCCAGTAAATGACGATATAGAAATAATCAAATTCAATCAAGACTGTCAGAAACTAACAAATTTGTGAATTTCGTGCAGTTGATGAAAATGGGTGGGGGTCAAAATCTTGAAAGATCAGAATTTCGAATGATCAAAAATGTGAATATAATTAAAATAGCAATCGTTCAAAACACGAAATGGCTATAATATCATAGAAATAAAGCTTTAGAGGACATACAGTACTCAAATTTAATTTTGTTTGTCGCTATTTCAATATATAATTCGTATTTAGAAAATTCGAAATATTGGCCATTCTACATATCGACCATTCCAAATTTTGATCTCCACCCGATGAAGATTCAAAGTCTTTAGTGACACTGTAATTTACCTGCCTGAAATTCATAAATGAATATCGGTGAGAGAGTTCATGCGAATTTGGGATTCGTATGCAAAATTCTTTGCTACATTTCATTGCGGCTTGAAAAAGCCTTCGAGATCGAGTACCACATATACCTATAGCAGCTCGGCCAATACGCCGCAAGCCATTTGTCTAGGACATGTTTCGGTCTGTGAGTAAAGTATAAATAACCGCTTATATTGCCAGCCTTCCTAAACTTCTGTAAGCTTCGAACACTACTCCACTGTGTAATAATTGCACGTGTAAAATCGGTGCGAAACCGCAGGGTACACACCATAAGCCGCGCTGATCAACTATACATAGAATTTTTTCACACCGGTATATTAGTATAATATACCGATCTTTGTAATCTTCTGGTTAAGGTGATACAAAAGATTAGTTCCAACCTAACCTAGCTAACATAAAAAACATGAGTTTTACTCGGATCCTATCAGTTTTTCTAACGAAGTGACATACTCAGCCAACTTTTGCCAAAAAACTAAATTCATTCGTCGAGGGTTCGTTCGAATCGGTTGAGTAATCATCGAGAAAGTACGATTCGCGTTTTCGAAATGACAATAATTTGAGGTTAACTAAAAACTAACAATGTAAGGGAGATAGGCAAGAAACAAAAATCTTGTAGAATCGAGCAAGCTGATAAGCTGCCGATTTTTTTCTCTTCTCCAATTAATTATCAGCGAAATACGATGCGAAAATATATTGAACGTTGAATTCCGTTAGGATTAATTTCTGCAAAATTTCACACTAGACATCAGGCTAAAATATGTGCATATAAATAGCCGGATTAATTAATCGGGGATAAAATTCGATCCGCGGTTATCCAGATCTCTTCCCGTGACTGTCAATCATTCCGCTATACAGGGTTTAATTGCCATTCGATAATTCAAACGTGCGAGAGACTGAAATCGGGTCGCCTTAAGGGGGAATCCACCGGAATTGGTACCCTATGTCAAAAATTAAGCTTCAACGTCAGGGCCCTGGCAAATCAACTTTGTTATATTCCCCACTGCCCCTCGATTTAGCTGTTACCTATAGTAAGTTTTCTCGCCGCCAGGCGTCTTCCGCAGAAGTAATTTTATAATTCACCTTTCTTAAATACTCGAACAACTCCAACCGCGACTCGGATACAATTAAGGAAAGAAAAATTGACAAGATTGGATAGGTGGTAGAGGAAAAAGAAAGAAAAAAAAAAAAAAGATGAAGAACTGGAAAAAAAAAACGAAATTTCAAATCAAAAAAGCTCTCCTCCTTCTCTGATCTTATTTTTTCTATATTTTATCACTTCTCTTTTTCAATGTCACGTGATCAAACCGTTCAAAAAATATACGTAAAAAAAAAAAATTGTAAGAGTTAATGACGTCGTCGGTTCTATAGGTGCGTATACATATGTATATAGGCGCAATGTACCCCAGTCTGACGTCCGCGGGTGAGTTGAATGACTGAAATACACCCGCTAATATGTACAGTCGATGTGAATATATATCTGCAATAAATCGAAGTTGATATATATATATATATTTTTTTTTTTTTGAGCCAATCGAAGAATTTGATCTGATTTTTTAATCAGTTTGTAGGTCGATCGATCGATCGATCGCGTAGTCGATCAATCGATCTTTCCTGATGTTTCTCATGAGCGATACGGATTAAGCGTTACGCAACTGGCCGATCTATAATTACGATTTGAAAATGGTAAAGTAACAGGTAATACCAAAAATTGAGGGAATATAAATATAAAGAGAAAAAGGATTTCTGGCCAAATAGCACGTGGACGTGGGTATAAGAGCGATGGAAAATTTCTAGCAATTTCTTGTGTGGGCCAGGAAAAAGAATAAACTGGCTTGTATCGGTGGCTGGGAATTCGGGATTCTATATATAGTGGGTTTTGTCGGGCCAAGGACATTTCTTAAGATTTTCAAGTTTATTATTATCGGGTGATTTGTCGAAGTGCGTGAGAAATCGTTCGGGCTCAATTTTCGGTTGTCTTAGCCGATCGGAAGTTGAGAGAGAAAAAAAAAAAAATAATAATGATTAAAAATCGGTACCAAAATGGCTGAAAGTTCGGTATCGAAATTCCGTCTCGATGCCATTATATTATAGAAAGAGTAAAATCGAATTTTCAAACCTGTGAATATCGTCCCTGAGCTTTAACGTCCCACCCGATAGATTACCTATTCGAATATATAAATCCGGTCTTCGCCTAGACAGTTGCTATAGACATAGCCCCGAGCTTACGAGCAATTCTTGGCAGTCGGATAGAGAGACGTCTTACGTCATTGAAGTGCTACTACCTCTTAGACTCTAGAGTTTAATACGATATACGAAGACGCGTCGCTGGTTTCTTAGTTCTCAAAAAAAATTTTTTAATTTTTTTCTAATTTCTTTATTTTTTTTTGATTCTGTTTCAGAAGGATCCTGCTACCTTTCCGAAGTACGTACCTATATGACCAACGTTTTCCAAAAATTTACATCACCGCAAGTATCACATATATATATATATACTATAATAATTCTGTATTATATTCACGAGTGAAATCGATACCGCGATCGATAATTTGCATTTCTTTTGAATCGCATGAATCGGTATCTCTAGATATACGCGTATAATCTATCGCATAATATCTAACTCGGCCAAGATTTGCCCCGTGAAGTAAATTTATTATTACTATATAGAGCTAGATAAGAAAAGTGACGAGATTTATCGTATCAGATAATCACCCCGTGGCTGTCTTGCGTCTCCAGTCAATAGATATCCGATCAAATTTCTTCCCTCTTATCCGGTCCCGATAGTATGTGTATATACCTGCACAGCTACCAAATCGACGTTCAAAATTTCTAAAACTATTGGGGGAAAAGAAAAAAAAAAGAAAAAGAAAAAATGAGAAAAGGGACTTTCATCAATCAAGAAAAAGCTGATTTTTTAATCTCACATATCGCTTAACCCTCGTGAAAGTATTGGAATTTCAAGGCACAAAAGGATGCATATATAAAAGCTCAAAGAGGAGGGGCTCGTTCGTTATATTTCATAATCAAATACCTGACGTATAGTTTGAAAAATTAAAAAAAATATCCATGTATGTGTGTTTGTGGGTGAGCAAAATAGCTGCGAAAATTCGCGAGAAAAAGCATGTACAAGTATATCGTCAGATCGAACAAGTCTTTAGTTTTTGTTTCTTTTTTTTTTTTTTGACTTTTTTCATCATATTTCTAGAAAGATGGAGAAAAATTGGAACCCTGACTTATAGGTATCCAAGTATTTGATATATATTCAACTGTGATTAGAAAAAGTACGACGATTAGTGGTGACATCAGTCAAAAAAGACTCCGATTGGTGATTGACGATCAGTGATCGTATCTCGATGATCCTGAGATGTTTGGTCTTATACATAGAGGAGTGGTTGAAGGTGTTCGGCATAATCGAAAAATCGGTATTGTCCAGCGCAGTGTAGAAAAAAAATAAGTTTCAGGTTTGATGGGTTTTATCTTTGAGAAAGAATAATAGTCATCTACAGTTAGGTGCAGTTATAGGATATATATATAATCGTAAATGATTTTGTTAGCGACCTACCGACCCACCAAAACAGTGACGTCTATATCGATTGACCGTGCAAGAGCAGGAGCTCTCTTGAGAGTGTGTTCGTTCGCTGAGGAGAGACCCATGCGGAAGGTGGGACCGAATACCAGACTGCCAGGGCGTTGGCAAGTTCGATCAATACATGGCCGCCTGCCTCGACGTTGGTTGCTCGAAAGCTCACTCGCAGCTAGCCCCAGGGTTTCCGCGGTTCGTAGGCATTTTTCTTTAACAAACTTGACAATGGGCTGATGCCCTGAACGCGAGTAACACGTTGGGTAAATTAACAACGTTTTCAAGATATATATACCCAGCCGTTGACTGAGTAGAAGATTCGCATTCGACTTTGAACTTCATTTTCAAACTTCATTATCGCGCCTTCTTTTCCACTTTATTCGGATATAAAAACTGAGAGAAAACATATAGGGATAAAAAAAAAAAAAAATTGTGAAATTTTGATAAACACTTCGGTTGGAATTAATATCCGGAAGTCTTTCGCCCTGGAGCACTAGCCATACCCTGGCCGGTAGTTCGTTCCGTTGACCCAATTCTTCCGGTTGGTTCCGGGGGCTGACAGTATGCTGTCAATATAATCATGTACGCAGATGTTCCTTCCTTGTAGCTTCCGGATTGCTAACCATCCGTTTCTGGTTTATTTCATAATCTAAGATACCAGGAAGGACCACTGGCAAATATCAATACGAGTTATGATCCTGATGGGAAACCGAACAACTGCATATCCAAGTATATGCGAAGACCTTATTCTCAGAGTCGACGTAGGTATATATGGAAACCGGGGCTCAGAATCATCGACCATTTCCCCAGAATTCGATAAACCATTCGATTCGTGCAATTATTTTCAAGTCTAATCGGATAACATGTTCTATTACAACTTTTGAGAATGTTGGATGTTGCTCAAGATCGAGTCTAGGATGTTGAGGATCGATGGGCTAGGGTTTTGGGCTGATTGATTGGACGTGTTGGGATAATGATGATGATGATGAACTATTGTGCAGTTCGTTGATTCCGGAAATTCAGAATCCCACGAAGCTGTAGAGTGGCGCGATCCTCTTTGGTGAAGTGTATCCAGATATACGCCGTGCAATTAGCACTCAAGTTACTTTGATATTATATTTAGAGAACATTTCGCGGTCCCTTTGACTTGGGTACAGGTTCGAGAAGGGTTCACTGTCAAAACAAGTCGTAGGAGTTACTAGGTATACATACGCGCAAAGTCGATGATGGAATGTGGCAATTCGAGTAATTAGACGTTATGGAAAGTTCCATGTCAAATTTTAAATAAATTTCTTGTATTTTATTTTATTTTTTTCTCTCTATTTTACCCCATGCATGCGTATTTTTTTTTTTTTTTTCTCGCCGACAGTAAGATGAACGATACTGAATTTTCTAAGTGGTACGAATCAGCTCAAGATTACTACAAACAGTGTTAAAGACGGAGATGAGGATTTCTAAAGAAACTTGAAAACCTCTGGAGGGTACTCTTCTTCGCGCCCCTTTTCTAGACTCTTCGGGAATCCCCGAGTCGCCGAACGACTTAGGCTGAGGTAGGTACAGACAGCAGACGCGTTTCACGCGGAGATCATAGGCTAGCCTTTGAAAATCCAACTGAAGTGTACGAGACGGCGGAAGAATAAGTATAATAGAAGCGAAATATGACCGGAGAAAAAAAAAAAAAAAAAAAAAAAAGATCCATTCCAACTTAACCTAGTTAACATGAAAAATATGCATTCTACTGGAATCCTGTCAGTTTTTTTTTTTTTTTTTTACACAGAGTGACATACTCGGCCACTTTCTGCCAAAAAAAAAACTGAATTCATTTATCGAGGATTCATCCAAATCGGTTGGATAGTCATCGAGAAAATCCGATTCGCGTTTTCGAGGTGACAGCAATTGGTAATACTGGAATTTTGAACGGAATTAGTGCCACGTGACTATGTTCGGAATTCCATTACTACCATGAATTTTCATCACCTCAAAAACGGGATTCGTGATTTCTTCCAAACTAAACAACCTACCGGAATGAAACTCGGGAGATTGATACTTTACTACGGCAGAAAGTTGCAGAGTATTTTATTGTTTGAAAAAAACTAGTAAAATTCTAGACAAATTCATATTTCTTGTGTTAGCTAGGTTAGGGCCAAAGCGACTAGTGCCATTATATCGCTGGATGTTATGAGATTCTTTTGAGTCTTCGGATCCAATTGGCCAAAAGTTTGTGCTAAAAATTGTTGGTGAGCAGCAGCAGCAGCAGCAGCAGCAGTAACTCGCCAGAGTTCGAGTGCCAGAGTTCCTCGCGTTTATCTAATCTCATTAACCTAAGCCTCTCTGGTCTTCCAGCTGGTGTTCTATATACCACTTGAAATCTCCAGAGAATCATGGCATGGTGTACAACATACCTACAGTGAAGCTGCGTCACTCCGCTGCACCATATTCTGCAGTGGTTCAGGGAGTTCCAAACAGTTCACGGCACTCCGGTTTACGGTTGACTTTAACAAATATAACAGTCCACCATATTCACCCCCTGGGCTGTCTTATTATCCCCGTGACATTAGCCTGCCCTTAAACCCGAACAATCGGAAGACCTTCATATCTCTCCAAAAATACAACCTGAACCCCAATTCGGGGGAACTTCCGTGTAGGTTGGTTAGACTGCAGAGATCGGACGATGACGATCATCACTGGGATTATGAGAGACAGTGGTCAACGCTTCAAAGACAATATATCACGGGATGATTGTCAAGGAGGAAAATAAAATAAAATAAAATAAAATAAAATCACACCGCAACTTGCGTCAGTTAAGAAGTGGAAATGGATTACCCAAGAACGTCAAAAGGCCGATAACGATCTAACGAAGTGCGTCAAACGGTTCAAGTCACTGATCACTCCCATCTGGTTACTTATCGCTTATCGCTAGTTTCCTATCTTCTTTCGGTATCAGAAGTTCCCTGCTTGAACCACCCAAGCCGTGCAAGTCTAGAGAAAAAAAAAAAAAAAAAAAAAAACAAATTCGAAAAGTCTTGATAAAGATATAATAATATATACGTTTGATTTAAACGGAAGATCATAAACCGATGTATGTACGTCACCTGAAATCAGAATCGTTATCAGCGTTCACTTCACCGCAATTAACATTAGCATTATTTCTTCTTACTGTTTATGTAACAATACGATTACGGTCATGGAGTGGCTCACTGTCGTTATCCGTTCCCATGAAAGTTCGGTGCTGCCCCCATTTTGTACTGTTTTTTTTTTTTATGTTAAATCTTATGGAGTAAAACTATAGTTGAAGCGGCTGCCGTCGGCGTAACTGGCTTCAATTCCCATAAGATTACGTTTTTAAGTGACACTCAGAGCCACTTCTTTCCTCCAATGACTTTCACGGAGCGGATATAAGTTATCAACGATTTCTCATACAAACATTGTTTTGGACACATAGTATGTAGGTATATAGCGTAAAACCATAAGGGCCTTGGAGCTTTTCGTAACAGCAGTTTGTGTAAACTATACGACGACGTTTCATAGAGTTTAAAGTTCTGGTAGAGGCTAATAGTTTAATAGACCAACATATATAACGATTCCCACGGGGTAATTAATTAACAACCTGGACGCTTGGACACCCGGATATGACGTCAATCCACGATATACGAATATATATATATATACAGAGAAAAACGTAAAGTGGAAGGTAACGGGGATCGGGTAGACCGTGGTGCCCCAACTCCGAAACCCAAATTCTGTGTTTAACACGGGAAAGAAAAAATTTTGTTCATATAATTTAATTAATACGAATGAGGGATTACCTTATGCTTATAGTACCTATATCATGCTCGTTCTATATTATTTCCTCAATACATAATCATTGCGCCTATAACCTGACCCAACTGGGAACCTCCGGAAAGGCAGTTGACAATCGATAGGGTGGTTGCCCTCGAAAAATATATTGATTTGTAACCGTAGAATTTGCGAGAGGCTGTTCTATTTTCTCTTCTACACACACGATCGGTACAAACTCGGAAATATATCGGATTATTCGTCGTTCAATAAGTGTTATCAGCCATTCAAATCCTCCTAACGATATAAATTTCACAATTTTCTAAATTCAGAGAATTATATACTACATCGAGTAATTATCGGTTTTCAATGATCCACGATTATTCGTCATCGACTTCATGAAGACGGGTCAAAATATAGATTCATTTTTCTAAGCCCGATCAAATTCAATAAAATATATCATATACGACGATGATTTCTCTACACGAATTAACGATTATAGAAATTAATCAAGAGAAAAGAAGACAAATCATTTTATCGTTTGATGAATATATTACACGTTATTTGCAGGCGATAATTTTTTCCTTTTTTTTTTTTTTTTTTCTTGTTTCTAACCATTTCGCCATGCACATAGATTATAGGTACAATCCTAAATTATTTACATCCAAAGTATAAAAGCAAGTAGGTAAATACAGGCAAATACACACAGATATATATATGTATATTGGCACATAATTGAACGTTTTGCCGTTTTTTTTTTTTTTTTTTACAAAATGGCCGTGGGAGAGTTACAGAGCATACGGAGTATATTGGATGTGAAAGAGAGGGGGGGAGAGAGAGAAGGAAAAAGTAGAAAAATCAAATAAATAAAAAAAAAAAAAAAATACGAAAAAAGGAGTCGTAAGAGGAAAGATAAAATTCAACTTGACCTAGATAAAGAATTTAATCAGTTATCGAACCATGCGGATAAGCTAATCTTCACATGCACCCGGCGGGCCCCGGCGCGGTTTGGCTCGATTGCTAATTATTTGCCAATATAGAAAACATATATATATTGTATATATATATATATATATATATGTATAGCGAGATCGTGCCGTGGCACGAAAAGCTCGACGAAATTTAATAGAGAATAATAAATATGAAGAAAATTAAACAAGTATACATGGGATTATCGTTCGTAAAGCCAAATTTTGGCTCGCGCAGCTAGTCGTAACTCAAAAGATTCTATTGTTTGCGAAACTTCATGTAGACCACTATATGTATAGTACATATATATATATATATAATTCCGTTACGACGTCTCGATACATCGCCAAAAAGATGAAAAATTTTCTTCTCAATTCTGCTGGACTCAGCAGACATCGCATTGTTTGCACAAGTAATCGGACTTGCACGCTTTTGCACAAATCGATAGAAAGAAATCCGAGAAATTGATATTCAATATAAATTTAACCCAATGATTACCACTATACGGACATCCTGAAATCATTCAGACATAACGAACCATGAATTGATTGGGCTCAATTACGAAATACGTTCAGAACATGTCTTCTGGACTGGTTCAAGCCAATATCGGAATAAGTTACAAGAAGAACATATGTCCTTTTTAGCAGTTCAGGCCATGGTTGCGAAGCAAAGCCTGCAGTGTATGTATACGAATGGTGATGGGTTTAATTGTAAGTGCGATATAGAGTTTCGCAATTTATTGAATATGGCCTTGCGGAATTACTATACATTACACATATGCACGTATGTATTCCCCTGTATACTTATTTCGGCCAATTGTCAACCTTGTAGCTCTCTCTTTCTCTCTCTTTCTATCTTTTTCTCTGAGGTATAATTAAACTCGTGGGAATGCTTTATCACGTTATATATATTACCCAGTGCGATATGGGCTTTTTACCCGTACATTTTTATCAAAATTTTTTTCGTTTCTGCTAAAGATTCGATCCCTTTTATTTTTATTTTTTTTGTCGGTTTTTTTTTTGTTTTTTGTTTGTTTTTTTTCCGATTCTTTGCAGACTGTTGGGATGTGTATAGTTTATAGGTTCGTTAGGAACCGATTGTTAAGCGACCCACGTCACCACCGGTGGCCAACGACACTGAACGTTCAGGAATCTTGGATGATATTTGTTAGTGTACGTATAAGTCACGCTTATCCGTCTGTTGATTTTAGGCTTTCTTGGTATATATATATATATATATATATATATATATATATATTTATTCTATACCAATCCACGTGTATAAGTTATATACTGGGTGAATGGTTTCTGGTATAGCCACTCGAGTACCGGCCAGCTAATTCGTATTCCGAGATAAGACAGGGTCAAGAACAAGCACCGTTGTTCATATTAAGTCAGCTTTACAAGCTGCGACAAAAGCTGCTTTCGAATCTCTCCTATTATTTCTAATTCTTTGATGTATATGTATATCTACGCCAATGAGCAAAAGCAAAGCATATTTCATTCTCTTCCTTCATATATCGCTTTTTTTTTTTTTTTTTTTTTTTGACTCTCCAATTATCTTTTTTTTTCTTTCAAAAAGAGAAGCAAGAAGCAAAAGCAGATTTCGTTTTCTCTCTTCATTTATCGCTCGTTTTTGGATCTCCAATTGTCTTTTTTATGATTTTTTTTTTTTTTTTTTTTTTTTCTAAAGAGAAGCAAAAAAACTTCTCCGGCTCCCGGTATTACCCCTTCAACCGTGCGTGCACTGCCTAGTGGATAATATTACCGAATAATAATTTTACCCTCTTCCATTAGTTAATAGCTCGAAGCCTTTCGCATATTATAACCCGAAGTTCGTTACACGCGTGGTATAATGCCATTAGTATCTCAGCTAGTAGGCAGTAGACTCGTGGGTGTGTAGATATAGTGGTTGGGTATGGGACTAGTTGTAATTGGAAATTATGTTATATACCTAACCCTTCCTATTCCGTTAAATCGATCCTGCGAAATTCAACTCTCAAGGTTTACGCGGGTGTCACTTATAGGATTTTTATTAACTTTATCGGCTTTCGAAATCGTTCCTATTTTTCATATCCATCGCAAGTATCTAGCTCGAATACCCATTTCCAATTCAAAACTATTCATGATTTGAAAAGTCCATAAAACCGATATTTTTTTTATCCGAGCTTAATATAGCGCTGAGTCGGGAAAATCGGGTCCGTTCAAATTCCCCTTACTGAATTTTGAAAATCGTTCGATCGGAAATTTCTAAACCACTCGAAATATTGATCAAAAATATCTTCATAATCTTCCGAACTCTGGAAAAAAATCTTTGATAAAAAAAAAAAAAAAAAAAATACCAAGTTAATGCCCCGATTTCCATGGTTCTATAAAATATTCAATTCCAAAATTGGGTTTTCGATTCCTTTACTTACCAATTTTCAGCTCGACCCAAGTATACCCCCTGACCTGGTTACAAAGGAAATCTAGAGATCCAAGTATGCCCTACTATGACGAGGACTATTTCAAGTTCATAAAACAAACTTGGGCAGATTACACGAGTGATATATAGCGATTTTCGTGGGAAGAGGATGAGCCAATTGAGAAAGTTCGAAGCGCATAGGAAATTCTTTAGAAAACGATTGCCAATTTCAAACTAGTATTTCTATTTTTTTGTTTTTTTTTTTTTTGTTTTTTTTTTCGTACTTGAAGGGAACTTCAAATCTCGGTAACATCATGGGCTGCTATTGAATTTCGGGTAGATCGGCTAAAACTTGCAGATAAATTTTCTGAAAACAACTGCAGTCGATCAGGGCAGATACTTTGGCCCAGATAGCCTCAGAGCTGTGGGTTTAGGTACCATATACCTGTACATCTATATACTTACGAATCTCTTTGAACCGACAGAGTTTTGTTTACTGGCTAGAACAAGTCGGGTGGCTTATCTCCTGCAGTTTCCGGTAGTAGGGTAAAGAATTATCGCGACTGAAAACCGCAGGATGATAATCCTCCGGGTAGGTATACTGTTCGTGCGCGCATAACTATCTAATATACGTAGAAGTTCATCTATATAAATTGCGGGAATGAATGGTAGTCGACGATTGGCTGCAGTTAAAGCCAAAAAAAAAAAAATAATTTGCAAACGGTAGAAAAATAGACCCGTGGTCGAAGTATTGACGATCGACAAAGGCAGACGTGCTACTATAACGTGATCCTTCAAGGTACTCTTCTTTGTCCTGCAGAATAACCGATAATGGAAAGGAACGGCCACCGCGACTGCACAAGGTATATGTATATCTCATAGAAAAGGGTGCAGACTGCAGAGGGATGGGTAATAAAGATCAGGGCGTGGAACACAGGCAATAGGTGATTATAGACGCTCAAAGACAGACAGACATACGGACCACCTAGTGGGGCTTCGAGTTACACGACATGTCACGCTACCCCTCACCCACTACTCCGTATACAACCGCCTCTAACCACCTCTGCCATTTTCATTATTGCTATCGGGCACGGTGCACACGGTATAACTTAGACTAGTTCAGGCCAGTTTTATGCTCACAGTCTACGGGCTTCTGCTGGTTCAGAAGTTCTAAATTGACCCTGATCTGGGCAAAATTTGAACATGGTTAATCGTCATTTACCTCAAGGACTTGTTCACTCCATCGTGGAATGGTTTCAAATCATCATCGTGATAATCATCATCATAAGACAAACTCTCGGCCACTGATGGCTCTGCTATTTCTTATTAGAAATATATGTTTAGTCTTGCGCCTGGTGGAGGAATCCCATGTTGCGTAAGAATCCGGCTCCGGCTGCCCAGACAGCGGAGAGACTTGGGCAGACTTAAACAGTCCAAAAAACACACCGATGGTCATTAGTCTGCAGACGGCAATACTCCGTTTAATCGGTTTTTACATCAGGGTCGAAGACTAGACCGATAATGTTACGGCTCAATTATATCGTCAACAAGTTCATTCAAGTTCGGATGAGGAGATATTCCTATCCGCAAGTACATATCACGAGCTTTTCAAGACACGTCGCAGCTACTTGGGCTGTACTGAGCCCTTACTTTTCGATATGAAACTTGTTGAACAACTTTCACGATTTATCTAAATGTTCCTCAACTTAAATCCGAAGCAGTCGTATAAGGCTGTTGAGAGAGTCTGAGCTTGTTTTAATGCTTTGTTTATGAATTTTTTTCCCCAAGTATTTGTAGCCTGTTTGCAACTTGGGCGGTACTGATTCCGTCGTTGTTCTTAAAACTTGTCGAAGAGCTTTCAAGTTACATGAAAAAAAAACGTTCTATTTTGAATCCTAAACAGTATATAAAAAAGCAGTTGATGGAGTGAAATGGGAGGCAATGAGTTAGATGAATTGCAAACCTGCTAGATGAAACGGATATGTTTTCTTATCGCGGTTGGTTTTGCATAAAAGGATTATAGGACTGTGCGAGATTATTTAACCAAGAATAGCGAAACTTTAAATAAAAATATCCTAATGGCATTTGCCTAGGGGAGTATTAGCTGCATTTTATTCGCGCGAAGCCAACTAGATGCCGGTTGGTACTTAAACTTCATTCTTTCTCAAGGATTTACAACGCTTTGCGAGTTCCCGCTGCAGTAGGTATAACAGTGCAGTCTCTCTGCGCTAGTTTACAGTGAAAACAGGTCTCACTGAGACCGTAACTCAGAATGAAAAGTATCCACAACGTCGCAACCTTGACCATTAAAGATCTTGCTTTTCGTACCTACTACCGACTTTGTACCGCACTCGCTTCAGTACGTACCGCCCGTCGCGTCGACCCAAGTCTTGCAGCTAACTATACCGCGTGAATCAGCGCTCAGGATCGGCCGCTGCATAGCAGCTACAGCCCCCAGACGCCAACTTGTCGACTTAGAGTCAAACAAGTCCTACAGCGGCTGACGCGCGCAAGTATAAGTCAAAGCGTTCAAGTTCTGTTACCCTGTCAGACGAACCGTCGCGCTTGGGCTCGGTTCGGCCGATTCTTTTTGCCCGACAGGACACGGTACGTCACTACTAGCTCGTTACAGATCCAAATGGGCTGATCCTCGCGACACACTTGATAGATTTCTGCTGGGCAGAAGATTGAATTTGCGGTTATAAAAATCGTTGAAAAGGGAGTTTGAGTATCTATTAGAGAATTTACGAGATTTCAGCTGCCTATTTTACATCACTTAGATAATCTCGGAGATAACGATAATAAATTAAATATAGTCGATCTTCGAGGAGCTGAGTAAAGAGTCGAGAAACGAGAAATTATGATGTGATAAAAATAAATTTATAACCTCCAGCCACACTCTTCAATAGTTTTTCTGTTTCGAGTTTCTGAATTTTTTTTTTTTTTTCCTTCATCTTCTATTTATTGCCCTTCTCTTTTTTTTTTTTTGTTTCTTTCTATTCAAGTCAGTCCATTAACACCCGACTGACGATTATTGACGTCAGAGTTGATCGAGCGGCGAGTTAACTCCTCGCATTTACTTAGTTTATACCGAGATAGATGGATATAAGCACACAAGCAAAATGTTTTATTCGCATTTCCGTTATAGCCATCATCGTCAACAGACCAACATCCCACAACTCGCGGTTTTAGATTTCACTAACACCCGCATTTACGTCATAACGTCGCAGATGACTCGACCTAATTTAATCAACGTTTTACGAATTTTAAATCGTTCCGCATGTTCCCTGTTCATTCTATACTCTCTCATCACCTCTATCTTTTTTTATCTTCTTTTTATCTTACGACAACTTTCACGGGCCCTACCCCAAAAAATATTTGATTCCCTTGTTATTTATACTACTAAAAGCATCCGGTCACTCAATTAGGTATATGACCTGCGCAAAAAAAACCTGATCAAAGGAAGCTGGTTGAAAATTAAGTCATGATCAATCCGCGTCTGTAACTTGACCATAAAATTATCGATAAGTCTCGTTATGATTATCCTGCACTTTGGACACAACTAGGATTTTCCTAGCTCATATGCAACGAGTTATAGGAGAGGTAAATGCATTGGTGACGTACTTCTCGACTTATAGCGCGATATACATGTACACGCTATTAACATATTGTGGAACATGCCTCACCGTTCGTCAGTTTCCAATAACTCCAATGGACAACAACTCAATTACCTATATATATATATATATATATATATATATATATATATATATATATATAGCCAGTATTAGTCATACGCTGACAGTATACGTCATCGGTTTATGACGTTAAACATCGAGTGACCAGTGTCTTGGTCAGCATCGAGAACATGTCTATATATATAATACGGATTCATCTCACTCACTGCAGCCTAGTTGACCGCAAGCGTGCTATTTTTCAAATGTGATGCCTAAGTATATTTTCCTGTACTGTACGTACAACGAGAACATGTTGCGACAACAGAAACCTGCATTATTCTCAGTTATTCTGAAAAAAACAAATCGGATTGGCCATTGTGTACGTTAACGTCGATTGGAGAACAATATACAACAATATTTCATAGGTCGAAATTTTTGATAGAAAATTATCAAAAGTCCCTAGAAAATGAGTCACATGAGCCTTAAAAATGGCGGTTTAGGAAATATCACAATAAGGTTTTGTAGGTTAGCTTATGGCGAATTCGAATTACCGAAAAAATGTTTACCGAGTGCGAATTCCCTAGATTCTAACCAATACCAATACAGGAAAACTAGGGAATCCACACTCGGAGTGCATTATGTTTCGGTAACTCGAATTTTCCATTGGCAGATCGATGCCTGCTTACAAGTGACGTCATCAATGGTGCGTGTTTTAAATATTAGACACTGTACAATATTTTTTTTTTTCTTTTTCTTTTTTTTTTTTTTTACCAATTGCCATAATAACCGTTCGTGAGAATAGAGTTAGCAATTTATGCAGCAGTAGTTTTGGCAGCATCTAGGTAAATTTTTTATTTTTTTTTCTACTAGTGTAGAATCTATACCATATATGGAATATTCCCTTATAGTGAGCAGTGCGCGATTCTAGGTATTTAATAATACAGGCGAGTTTAGATTACGAGGGTTGGACGCGCGATGCGGCGCCCTATATGCGCCCGAATACCAAGAGAAATAATAAATATCTCTGATATACCAAATACCTACTGGTTCATCCACTATTCGGACCTCGGGGACGTCCAATGGCCATACAACAAAAGATAGAAAATCTAATAAATTTAACCATTTTTGTTCCCATTTTCTTTTTACATTTCCATGTATGCATAAATGTTGACAAGTTATCTGATACATAAATGATTAGACACTTTGGAATTCGAAGGAATTTCATGCCAAACAACAGATAGTATAATCATCCTCTAATTATCTAATCCAATGTAATTATATGTACATACATCAGAGAAGTTGGGTACTTCCATTCGAAAAAATAATGAAGATAACTAAAAGAAGACTTAGTGGAAGATGACGATGATGATCTAAGAATTCGCTAAGACGTAACCCCATCCTATGCTATGTATATGTAGGTATGTATGTATGTATGTATGTATGTATGTAGAGAAGAATCCGGTGACTCTGTGACGCGACGAGAGTCGTACAATATGACCCAGTGACGTAGCTTTTAGTAATCGATTTAGTGAGCGCCGCGTCGTCGTTCGTGGTTCAAAAGCGATCGAAGCGACGCTATGCGGCAAGGTTCGGTTACTCCGAGCCTTGGCTTCTCTGCTGCCTGCCAGCGTCCAGCGGCCATCTTGAATTTTTCTCTTGCGCGCCAACAGCGTAGCGGCGAACTGCGAACCAGGTATAAATGTAGCCGTCGTTGTAAAAAAAAAAAAAGAAAAAAATCAGGAAATTATTTAACAAGATATTACCTGCAAGGTTAAAAATTAATGATTTATGCCACAGGTCTTCTATCCGTACGAAGCAAAAAAAAAAAAATGAGTGTTCGAATAATTTGAAATCGTTATAACGGACGTTTTTCTAGGGACTTTCCCCCCCCCCCCCCCCCCCCCCCCCCAATGATTCTAGTTTTATTTTCATCTGGCGGGTGATTTCAATTTCCAGTTTAGAATCCGGTTTCTTTTTATTTGCATGAAATAAAGGAGTAAGGTATATATGTATAAGGAAAGTGGAAAGGGTCGTGCGGTATTGAGGCCCTGGGGATATAACCGCGCGAAAAACGCTCCTGAATCCGTATAGATGTATGTATATAAGTATTACGGCTGTGAAGAGACGGCGACGTCGACGTCGAGGACGAGGACGAGAAGGTGTATAGGTAACGCTTGCGCAGAAACTATCACGACGTCAGCCAGCGAACCCCCGAAGCCAGTCCGAAAAAGTCATCGTAACCGAACACACTGTACATCGTGTTGTGTAAAAACTATAATAATATAACTAAAACCAAGAAAAAATAATTCAACAACAAGCCCGAAAAAATTAGGCAAAAAAAAAAAAAAAAAAAAAAAAATTAACTCAAAGTGGCTAAAAATTTTTTAATTAAAAATAAATAAATAAAAACATCAACAAACCGACTACAACTGCCTTTTTTTTAAATAATCATCTATGTATACCTTAACCTCCGGACCAAACCACGCATGACCTTAAGTTATCGTCGTTTTCTCATTTTGTATTATTATAGTTTCGCATATCTGTTTAATATATATACTGCTGTATATAAACCGGGATTTATTATGTAATGAATCAACGATTCTTGAAGTATATAATATATACATACCGTATAAGTATACATATACATAGTATAAGCTATCCTCTAGGGCTAATAAACGGATCGGTATAATATTGATACCTAAAAATAATAATCTGCACAATATATGTACCTATACTACATGCACATCTGAACAATCAAGCCCCGGATATATTAACCGCACAGAGACTCCATCAGTATATAGTTTCGACAGATAGTTGCATGTATGAAAAGCATAGGGAGGCATCAAAGAGAAGACGTTTAGGATTTCTTTGGAGAATATAAAATAGCATATATATATATATATATATACCTATATATATACCGGGCAGAAAATAATCAAAGATAAAAGAAAGAGGGCAAAAGAGGGAATCGGGTATAAAGAGCTAGCTATTGGAATATAAGGCTCTGCAGGGGTAGTATATAGTGATTGACAAAAGTACTTAAAATTTGGAAAATTATTCTCAAACCGTTTCACGACCTATCCCTAAACCCATCAGAGAGTATTGCGCAAAAAAGGTATACCTTATAGTCGATCACGTCTCTATATCATCGAACTGCAAGTTCTACTACACCAGAAACTATATACCTACTCGCGGGGCAAGGTTCGATATTCTCTAAAAGGCAGACGCCCTTAAATTATTGAATCACTTCTTGAGTGAGTAAAGAAAGAAAGAAAAAAAAAAAAAAAAAAAAAGTAAGAAAGTAAAAAAGAGAAATAAAAAGAAAGACGAAACTGTTGTATATATACTGTCAAGTTCACGCCAAAGGCCAAACATACAATATACTTTCTATATACGAAAACACACACACATACAGACACATGTCTATACATAGTTCGGAGCATATAATAAGACGTAAGAATTGAGTGGTGCTATATCCCGTGTTCGAGGGTGAAAAAATAATGTCCTAACTACACGTCCAGAGACTATATATACTCACACACACACACACACATATTATATATATAAATAATACATACATACGTGCGCGTGCGTGCGTGCGTGGGGTGGTAAATAATAAAATTAAAAAAAATGGTTTATACTTAACGATTCATAATACTCCCATGTATGAATAATAAACTATAATAATAATAACAATAATCGAAGATCAACATCTGCTGCAGAGGTGTGAAGAAAGAAAGTTCTTGTATATACTGTTTGAAATTATTTTATTTTTAATTTCTTTCAGTTGTCAGTATTTAAAATTATTTTTTTTCCTGTCCATTTTGTTTTCGTATAATATACCTGGTTATACCATTTTGATACAAGATAATATAAATATATATCGTATGAGGACGAACTGAAAACAGCGTAAAGATATCTGTATATACAGAGAGAGAGAGAGAGAGAGAGAGAGGAGAGATAACGAGGTGAATAAAAATAATAATTTACTAAATAAATGTGTCGATCAAGGTATAAAACGTCGGTTTCTACCAAAGAGTAACATTCACCTCTTCAGTGTATGTAACTGAAAAGCAAAAGTTATTTTTAGTGTACCGCGTTTAGTATATCGCGGTCCGCCAGTTACAAGCAGTGCGTGCGTGGTGTGCCGCCGTGGCGTGGCGTGGCTCGATGAATCTGTGCATGTGACACAGGGGGTTATAAGAGACTTAGCGAGGAAAGAGAGCTAGTGAGAGAGTAGCCGCCTTCTACTTCTTCCTGAATTATCATCTTTAATTTAATTCGCATTTTACATTGTCTCAACAACTTCGGTACGGTTCATATATATAATATCGTCTAACTATATACTTCAGTGTGGTTTATACATCTACATTATACTGTGCTCTTCGTTGGTTCAGACCTCGACCAGATACCACCACAGGACACCCTGCGTCTCAATTCCCTGATAGTAACTAATCGTAAGTAGTAACAAATCGTCTATGATTAAAGATTAGAACCGTTCGAGATGATCCATGCTCGCCGCGTGATCCTGCGTCTAACTATTTATAAACCACCTTCTAAGCCTCCCCACCTAATCCGTCAGCCATTGTACACGTTCAAGAAAATTTCCCTATGCTATAGCTATGAACTTCGCGTTACATCATCGTCTAGGAGTTTTTATCATTTATTGCATATTGGAATACTGAAAACGGAAGATGTTGAGCCGATAAATAGATAGACGCGGTTTAAGAGATAGACGTCGGTGCCAACGATGAACGAATTGATAATCCGATAGTTAGACGATATTTTTGATTACGGATGAATAGATAGATAAACGCGGACAGGTGTCACGGGGTGAAATGAACGCGGTATATTATAACGGGAATTATGTAACGTCTGAAACTACGCGAGTAAGTTAGAGAGGCGCGCCTGGGGGCTGTTGCCGTTGCTACTGCTGCTGATGCTGATGCTGATGCTGATGCTGATGCTGATGCTGATGCTGATGCTGATGCTGATGCTGATGCTGATGCTGATGCTGCTGCTGCCTTTTCGTTCGTTCGAACATTATTTCGGGAGTGCCAGCCAACCAGCTCCGTGTACCAAAATTCACCCGGACGGACAGACGCCTGGGGATTTGCTTCCATTCCCTTCCACGACAAAATTTCAACTCGCATCTATACAAATGCGTGTATTTATATACGTATACACAGTGGCCGCAGTCTTAAAACTTCCCACATAATCTCTATACGCATATACGTCTCAGTGTATTTCAATTGCAGATACAATACGAAACGACCTCTTTTTTGACTCAACCTCTTGACTTTTAAATTTTCAATCTTATAGACGGGGTGAAAGAACACTCGAGAATATATATCATGTGTAAAATTCGCAAAAAATCTTCAGGAATCATGCTATATTATACATTATACTACCATTCGAATAATATCTCCCGAGACGTTTTCCGTTGAAACTGAATACCTGGCAGCGGCTGAGACCCGGCTTAAAAATATACTTTTAAAAATATAGCATAGACGGAATTCCTGTATTTACTGGCTTCAATCTCTGGCCTTTACCGTTCCTTTTTGTCATTTTTCATTCACTCACGATTTTCCCTTTACACATGACTTCCCTGCAAACGCCCGAACGATTCGCTTCAATCACATACACATATCATATAGCATAGTTTTATTTCTCTCCTATGACAATTTGTCAAATTCTGTATTCCGTACCTACCCACCCAAAAGGAATAATGAATCTCGATTATATCCCGATATCAAACGAACCAGCGTTTGCTAATTAATTCGATGATTGGCAATTACTTAGCGCATTTGCTCGGTAATTCTCAATTGAAAGAAAAAATCAAATGCGGGGGAAAAAAGCCAGAATGTAAACGCGCGAGTTTGTTTTTATCTCCAATTAAAAATCTCATGATAGAACCAATTTTTTTGTATTTTTCTCTCTCTCTCTCTCTCTCTCTCTCTCGAAATGACCAAATTTCCGGAAATGGAAAATGAATCGCAGATCAGGCTATATAGTGTATTTAATCGGAGCGGATGTAATTTCCACGTACATGTATATATAATAAACATAATAATGTGTCGTAAACATTGCATAATGCTTCTACATACATATGGGTTTCTATTGATATATCTATGTACATAGATTAAGATATCAATTGAATTAGGTTTGGTTAGGAAGCACCGCTGCCCTGCGTTGCCTTTGTCATTTGAAACTGACTCGGGTATATGACATGCGAATTCAGACCCCATATATATTTTCGCGTAATATTTATTTCCATGCAAATTATAGGTATAATAAATGAAGATATTTTTTTTTCAAGTCTGTTGGGAATTCTGCCGCGCCTCGTCTATCGATTTTCTTGTCCAAGTTTGCCTTGCGTGGTATTCAAACAACGAAATAAACCGCGATGCCGGAAGTACGCGAGACGTGGTAGATACATGTGACAGAAATTTCCTCCACCCAGCTATCTAGATAATGTCTAGTTGGTCAATGGCCCGAATATAACTCGCGTCTTTCGTTTCATTTAAGGTTATACATTGTATTCGTCAATTTGGTCGTGTTGTCGATTAGAAACGATTTGAATGTATGTACGTACGAAAATAGCGATAATACAGGAATCCAAATAAAGTTCATTATCTTACAGTCAGTTTTCGTACTTAAATATGTATGTACGTATAATATGTATGTATAACGCTGCGGTATAGATAGTCGATATGTATTTACGTACGCGCACCTATCTCCTGACACGTGTTGACACGTGCTCTGATTATCTCTCGTTCCCCCCGACTTCGAAGAAACCAGTGGAAATCCACAAAACAGAAACGGTCATGCCAAGGCAAATAACGAAAGCCGGGAAGTGCACCGAAGACGCCATATTCAAATCACGCGGGCCTTGGCATTCGGGAACGGTAAACGCGACATTGAACTAACAAACTACTAGAAGAACGACGGTAAGTTCAAATCTGAATCTCCGTGTTCCGAAAAAGAACCTGCGGGAACCCGTTCGATATTCAAACGATCAATGATATGCGGTTCAGTTATAGTTTCGTTGAAATTTAACAAAACTAAAAGAATTATAGGAATCCTTTCCATACGATAAATATTCGAATGTAGTTTTTCTGTAAAATGACTTAACAGCCCACAGCATGGCGTCATAGGTTTCGACTTATCAGCCAAAATAGAGAAATTGGAAAACAAGAAATATCACCGTTTGCGGTTAAGTCTAGATAACAATTCCAGGGTACTTTCGGGCATAATATACGGCGAAAGAAAGAGAACAACGTATAATGATGTGATTGAACGAATAACATACTAACGCAACTATATAATGTTCTTGAGGACAAATAAATCGTGACATGAGCTACTATTTATCTAGCCTCTTCAGATCGTCCTGTCTTTGCAGTTGGCTTGCCCGATTGACGTCAAAGCGTGTAGATAATCGTAAATATGCCTCACTGTTTATTGCAGAATAATTAGTTTTTCGGCCGTTATCAAACCCTGAGTGATAAGCCCGTATATCTTGAAATCTGTGGACGCGCGAGGCCGAAGGTTGTTCGAATTTTGAGAAGCCGTGGCCGTCGAGAAGGGGCGACGCCTGGTGGGGCGCGGCGAACCATGTGTTCATACATACGTAAAACATTACCGAGTCCAGGCTCATCTCAAACTTTTCATACTCACTCACTCTGCCGCTAGCCAGTGTTTCAATCGCGTCGCGTCGCGGTGAGCGAGCGAGTGACGGAGTGAGAAAGGGGCCAAGTGTGAGTGCGAGGCAGCGAGAAAGTGATAGATAGAGACGGAGGTGGGAGTTGCGACTTTCTTACCGTAATTGACTAACAATATTCAACCGTTAGTGAAATTCAATAGAAAGTTTACTTCTTAGTGTTTCCCTAGCAGTTTTCGACAATTTCTTTACGCATAATTTGCCGAATATTTGAAACGTGGTGTTAATTTTGTTTATTTAAATCGAATCGACCGCCATTCGCCGACGACCCGTCCAGATCCTCTGGTAATTCTTGTCACGGCATATTCGATGCCTGAACTCTATTGACGGGGGATTTTTTAGTTTCTTTACTAGTGTTAGTAATAAGTTGTCGAGTTCGGCGTCTACCGGATTCGCGTGTCTCGTGGTTTTGGGTTGAATGAAAACATATCGCTGCCACAGCGTTTCTCGTTCAATTTATCACAGGCTGAATTAAAAGTTGAGAAAAAATTCTTCAACTAAACTCTGAGGTAAATTTATACATACTTTTGTTTCATATTGGTTTAAATGTTCATTTCAACCTTGACTTCTGATAGTTTCCAACGTGCGGCTGCATGCGTACTGTTATATGTATACCTCAGTGACTTACGTCACTTTTATTTTGTCACACATTCGCACATAGCGGCACGGTTCTCCGTGCTCGCACCCGTTAGACGGACGCGATTGTCTTATATTTTATTGATTCATTGAACGACCCCGCTCTATCTATCACCGTATAACTTATATCTACCTCTCGTTTTCAATTATTTTATTTATAACGCCCCGTTTTCGCTTCTATCTTTTTAATAATTCACTGCCGCTCGATCGGCGGAACATGAAACATAACCTCTTTATCATGCCTTCTTACTCGCTCCCACTCTATCGCACTCTCTCTCTTATAACACCTCGTTCTTAGATTTGCGAATTTATGTATTGAAAACGTCGATACTCGCTTGGGAAATAAAACGGGATTTAAATTTCGAACGTGGCAAAATGATAATATTTTATCCCACGCGTTCTTACCAATTGACAACATACATGTACCGGTATTTTAGAACGTTCGATGAACTTTTTAAACTTACAATTAGAATAACAAAATTTATTCAATGTGTTCCAGAATTACAACATTCATATTTCGCGTTCGAAAATTTCAGAATACGTTCGTAAAACCTTTTGATCCGTTTAACTCAGCAACATTTACCCGCGATGCGTTCCCGAATTACAATATTCTTATTGTTCATTCTTAAATATTTGTTAATGATAACTGATCGATGTTTCAAACGATTAACTAACTTTTTGATCCATCTAACATAACAATATTCATTCAATGCGTTCCCAAGTTACAATGTGCTGTTTTCGCGTTCTAAAAAACATATACAACAATACATTGTTATTTAGAAACGTTCGATATTCGAATCCTGGGGTTTTCCCCGGATCAAATTTCCAAGCATTTAATATATTATTAGTTCAAAACGTTTGATATTCGAACCCCGACTCTTTCGTAATATTTTTACTGATATTATTATTATTATGAACGAAAATATTTAAAATAACGGCAAAAATTTGATTATTCCATGCAAAAAAAATTTTTCATGTTATAATATTCGTTCAATGATTTCGAACGAGTATTTGCGGATTAAAACCGTCTCTGTTGATTGATAAAAGATATACACATTAAAAGCTGAACTGCAATGAGGGACCTTATCGTCGCTATTTACTCAACAAACATTATCTACTATCATGCCACGATGCAGCCAGTTGTAAAGATTGCAAATTCTATACATTCGTATATTATTGCACACGACTCATCTCACTTGGCATCTATTCGCCGTACCATATATATACATATTTATTCAAAGTCTGGCAATGTCAATCTAATATCAATAAATTAATTAATCAACAAAACGCCGTCAACAAAATTAAAAAAAATTCCACAAAATTAGAATCACTTGTAATTTAAGACGTATATTTTTCATAAACCAGAAACAACGATTTACACCCATGGATTATCAATGTCTGTTAGAATCATGGAATACTTCCTTACTCTAGATAATTTTTTGAAAATTGTGATTGATTTGATGATCAGGAAGAGGAGAGGAATAAAAGAAGAAGTTGATGATATGTTTATTAGCGATTTGCTATGAGTTGAAAAAAGATCTGTGATTTGAGATAAGTGATTTAACAAAGTACTTTCTATTGTTTTGCAGATTATTGGACCTCCAGATACTTGGAGGCTACGAAAGTAGCGACAACGAAGCAATAGCAAGAGTGGGTAAGGTTCGGGGGAACTAGTAAAGAGTTGGCGTGAGCCAACTACAAAAAAAGAAAAAAAAGAAGAAGTCAATATGGCGACGATAGACGGACGGCCGGCCCAGTATGGGATAACTCTTAAGCAGCTCCGGGAGCTGATGGAGCACCGGGGTCGCGAGAGTATCGCCAAAGTTAACAGTTTTGGCGGAGTTCAAGAAATATGCAAAAAGTTATACACCTCGCCAAGCGAAGGTTCGTTTACTTTCCCAAAGAGAAAATGAAATTTTCACTGTAAACAAAAAACCTCTTTTACTCATCTTTGTTATTCTTTCCTTTCTTTTTCAAATTCACCAGGTCTCAGCGGTTCAGTGGCAGACACTCAACACAGGCAAGAGACCTTCGGTTCTAACATGATACCGCCTAAACCTCCAAAAACGTTTATGCAGTTGGTTTGGGAGGCGCTGCAAGACGTGACGTTGATTATCTTAGAAATTGCTGCGCTTGTGTCCCTCGGTCTCAGCTTTTATAAGCCTGCCGACGAGGAGGGTGGTAAGAAGCTTGTTTCATATTTTATACTATAAATTCTATTGAATTATTCTGTTGTTGATCAGGACAGTATTTCAGAGACCTTCTTCATAGCTTAGAGAATAGTTTTTAGCACCGTTCGATTAGACATTAGAGAAAAAACCAATCCTAATTCATTTCTCTATTCTAATCTTTCTAATCAACGTTTTATTAACATTCCAGCTGCGCCCTCCCTGGAGGAAGAAGAAGGTCAACACGGTTGGATCGAGGGTCTTGCTATCCTGATTTCTGTAATCGTTGTCGTTTTTGTAACGGCATTTAACGACTACAGTAAGGAGAGACAGTTCAGAGGTCTTCAAAGTCGGATAGAAGGAGAGCACAAGTTCTCCGTTATTCGACAAGGCGAAGTCAAGCAGATATCCGTCTGTGATATAGTCGTCGGCGATATATGTCAGGTAATAAATAAACAGGGTTTTATTTAAATCAAAGCCGAGAAAAGATTTCTTAGATTAAAACCGTAACTCGTTTCCAATCATTTTCTTCCAATAGATAAAATACGGTGATTTGCTTCCCGCCGACGGTATCCTGATTCAAAGTAACGACGTTAAAGTTGACGAGTCCAGTTTGACAGGAGAATCGGATCACGTCAAAAAGGGGGAATCCTTTGACCCCATGATGTTGTCCGGTAAGAATAAAAACGAAACTTACCAATTATCTGAGAAGTGTAATAAAATTGACGAGAGGCAAGTCTGGCCCTATCTTTCTAAGAATAAAAAAAAGACAAAAACCGAGTAAACTGAGTACCCGTTAAATGCCGTTTTCTCAAATCTAGGTACCCACGTGATGGAGGGATCTGGTAAAATGCTGGTCACCGCCGTCGGAGTTAATTCTCAAGCTGGTATAATATTCACTCTGTTAGGAGCTGCGGTCAATCAGCAAGAGCAAGAGATCAAGCAAATGAAAAAAGGTGCGTATTCTAAGGTCAATAACTGCTTGACGGATCATCAGATTATATCAGGTTTGTGTTTAAATACGTGTCTGCTGCTCCGTTGCAAAGAACAATAAAATAAAATAAAAAATCGATAAAAAGAGAATATTCATCAAACGTTTAATATGGTAAAAAGAACAGCAGGCACGTCTATTCGTGGCATGTAGTCTGTAAACATAAAAAAAAAAAGATGAAAAAAAAAAATACGAGGGGATGAAAAAAAAACTATCTATGAAAAGATAGCTGCGTGTTGTACATATATATTAAATTTTCTATCAAAATTAAGGAAAAGAAACAACCACTGCAGATACACCATCCCAAAAGCATGGTTTTTCAGTTTGATGTGGATTAAAATTTTTACGGAACAAATATCATTCAAATATCTATATTATATACTAGACGTTATTAGGTATATTTTTGACCCCGTTCTTCTTCTTTCTCCCCCATTCTTTAGCATGGAAATTGCAACATTTTAGAGTGGGTTTCGATTAACGTCTACTAATTAAAAAAAAAAAAAAATGAAGAAAAAATCAATAATTGGTTATGAAAAGAAATCAAGTATTCTTAAATACCTACTCAAGGGAGAGGGGAGAATAATAAACGAGCCGGCGAAATTTTATTCGCATACACCCCATTCTAAATAGTTGATTATCAAAGCATTGACAAATTTGATTACAACCCGATTTATATGCATCTTGCTATATTCCCCCCTCAAATATCACATCTTACTGTATTAATATTACATTCGATATTGTTATTACTTATTATTACTTATTGTCATTATTATACACGATAATTTGTGTGTTCGATATCTCTGTGTCCCCCTATTTATCGTGCCTCGTTTGAATCATTTAGACGCTGATATTCGATTTGGGGATAGTGTCGATTCTCTAATTATCATATATTTCTTTACTTGTTTCCATCAACTATTACCACGAAGCTGTTCTAAATGATTCAAACTACCGTCTATAGTATTAAACACGTATATGTGTAGTCCCCGTTTGATCATCATCCCCTGTCCATTTCTTTGCCACAAATTGCAGTCTGGAAGTGAATATTACTGTTTTTGATAAAGTAATAGGAGAATAGTGATTTTCCTGTTTCACATTTCAATCTAGCTTCCTTCCAGACTGTATAAAAATATGTTACGGCAACGTTGAGCTGTGTTTAATAATTAATACAGATACAGGGTGTTTCCGATTGATCGGCTTGCTAGTAACGTTATTTTCTGTATTAGAAGAGATCGGGCAAGTGCTCAGTTGGTTTTCCTATAAAAACTTGTCTACAGTATAAAAGTAAAATCAATTCAATGTGTAATTTATCAATTTCTGGTGAATTATTCAATGGGGTCATGAAATAGTACAACGCGCAACTTTTTCGCGATAGTCGTAGTAAAAGACGGAAACTGATATATTAATCGCCGTATCGCTGATAGTAGAGGAAGTGACGTTGGTAGCGTTTGATTAGAGGAAATACCCTGTGGTGTATTGTGAAATAAAATGAATTAACAAGGAAAAAGAAAATCAAGGTGACAAAGAATAAGAAGAAGAAGAAGAAAAAAAAGAAAATGAAAATGATGATGAAACGATCGTAACAGCATTTGCTATATTTTATATAAATAGATATCCTGAAAGGGGGGAAAATAGAAAAATACCCAATCCCTTATGACAGTTTCGTCGGCAATAATATACCTCTGGTAAAAAAATACAAACAACAACCATTGCTAATGAAATTTTGTTTTTGCATGGACTTTTTTTCTTATCTAGAAGCTAAAAAGCAGCGGAAGAAGAAGTCTTTACAAGGTGATTAAAATCAAATAATATATACTTTCCTCTATGAAAGATTTAAACAAAAAAAAAAAAAAAAAACAATTAAAAAAAAACAACTCATTCTATTATTATCTATCATCATCGATTAGCTGTCGAACTTTAATTACAATTCATTTTCTTAGATCGTTTATTTAGAAATAATCTCTCAGTCTATCTCTTTTCTATATCTTTTATTCTCATTATTTGTTCGATAACAAACGTCATTTTATCATAAATAGTTATTTACACACAAAGAATTAACATCCATCGCACATGAAACTTTTTTCATTATTGTCGATCGTCTCAATGTTCTAACTGATTCATTTCTATATTTATTAAAAACCCACAGAAAGCCAAATGCCAATTCAAACTTTGACGGTAAAGTTTCGGATCTAATAAACTCTCGCATGAAATGATAGAAAAAAAAATCTGTTTCATAGAACGTGAATTTCTTCTTTAATTTCTTGTCCGTACGACTGGTTGTATAAAATTACAGTCGATAATTACAAAAGAAGCTAAAAAAATCAAATAAAATAAACTGAAACAATCGTAAGATTGCTCCTAAATTAACATTACTCGCACGTTCTCTATTTCGTTGGACGTAAACTGTCAACGTCCAACGAAATAGCAGCTCAATCTATACCGCTCATGTATTAGAAACATCATAATTGCACACGACTAATTATCTCTATCTCTCCTCCCAAGTGTGTTCGTGTACCCATTTATTATAACACTATTTTTTTTTTTTTTTTTACTTTTCGCATTTGTGGTGATGGACTATAAACGTTTGGTATTAGTGAAATTTTATGTTTGTGCATTTTGGTGGCGGACTAATAATCCTTCGTTTAGTTTCTTTCAGTTGTTTTGTTTTTTCTTTTCTAATTTTCTCTGTCTCATTTTCTTTGATATCTCACTTACTTTCTATATGGTTCGATATTTTGATATTATTATTATTATTATTATTATTATTATTATCATGTACAATTTCTCGTGTTTTCATACTGTATATCTATTTTAACATAAACTATGTAGACAAAAAAGCAAAGATATCTTTCTGTTTAACTATTACTCTCATTCAAGAACGCTAACAATCGACACTTTTTTCATCGTCTCTTTTTGTAATAGAAAATATTATGCAGACACTAATCGATCATCATCCAAAAATCTAATCATCCTCACTCAGTCGAGAAACTGTGCCTCTTTGGTCTTTGACTTTAAAGTATAGAAAATGAGACTTGATCAATGAAAGATTGTGTAATAGATCAAGAGTAGTGTGGATGAAAGATTTTTTGACGTAGTATAAGAAATACCGAGCTTTTATTTAAATGTCTATTCTCAAATCGAAAAGGAGACGAAGCGGGCGAAGTAACTGGAAACAGCCACGCACCTGCTAGTGAAAAACGTGAACCAGCCGAAAACCACGAAGCATCTTCCCAACCAGCACCAGATCCACCAAACAAGAAAGAAAAAAGTGTGCTTCAGGCTAAACTGACTAAACTTGCTATTCAAATTGGATATGCTGGATCGACCATCGCCGTTCTCACCGTCGTTATTCTAGTCTTACAATTCTGTATCAAGACTTTTATCTGGGAAGACAAACACTGGAAAAGCATATACGTCAACAATCTTGTCAGACATCTGATCATTGGTGTTACTGTACTTGTCGTCGCTGTTCCCGAAGGTCTTCCTCTCGCCGTAACTTTATCCCTCGCTTACTCAGTCAAGGTTTGCACAATTTGATCAGATATTTTGTTTGTCAATCTAGTTTAGTTTTCAATTATTATCATCTCTGTCCCTAAAGAGGTGGAAATTTCTATCGTCTAACGATTTTCTTGTATTCTTGTGTTTATTGATTACAGAAAATGATGAAAGACAACAATTTGGTGAGACATTTGGACGCTTGCGAGACAATGGGTAACGCAACGGCTATTTGTTCTGATAAAACCGGTACATTGACAACGAATCGAATGACTGTCGTACAGTCTTATATATGTGAAAAAATGAGCAAAACTATACCAAATTTTGGAGACATACCGAGCCACGTTGGCAATCTGTTGATTCAAGCGATATCCGTTAATTCTGCTTATACGTCGAGGATCATGCCGTCTCAAGATCCAACTGAGCTAGCCATGCAAGTTGGTAATAAGACCGAATGTGCCTTACTCGGATTTGTCTCTGCCATGGGCAAAAGTTATCAGACCATTAGAGATGATATTCCCGAAGAAACGTTCACCAGGGTCTTCACATTTAACAGCGTAAGGAAAAGCATGTCTACTGCTATTCCTAGGCAGGGTGGTGGCTACCGACTATTTACCAAGGGTGCTTCCGAAATCATCATGAAGAAGTAAGCGTTTCATAATCAATAGAAATACACACAGTTTCAAAATTCAACTGGTCAAAACAGGGTAGTGATGCAATTCTCACTAGTTTCAGACGAAGAATAATCACGTCTGAAATAATGACGAAATTTTATTTTTCCTCTTTCTTAATCTCAAAAATAACATTTCCGTGATCGCAATTTCTCAGTTTCCGTGATTAAAATTACTGATCGTTACTCATTACGTAAAGGATTTTATTCCCGACTCAACCGTAGAGACTACTTTTTTTTTTTTACCTAAAAAGCGGAACGAAAGTGAGATTTTATTCCCTGCTATACTTTTTATCCCGCAAATTCACTTTTTTCACCGAATTTTTCGAAGAAAAGTAAATTTTAAGGGATGTAAAGTAGATTTTGCGGGACGTAAAGTACTTGTTGTCCCGCAAATTCATGACTTTTTGAAGTTGTGTTTAATTTTTTTTTTTTTATTATCATATAAACGAATTTTTTTTTATCTTTTGTCTTGACTATTTCTTTCCATATTATAAATATCCTATGAGTTTCAGTTTCAAATTGTTAAAAATCGCGGCCTACTGTCTTGACCTGCTGAATTCCAAGTCTCGAGACTCGATTGACTATATGAGAATGAATGAAATCAGCGACGTAAAAGTCGGATTATTTATCGCTTTGGGAATATGAGAGATTAACATAAGATCCTTTTTACAGATGTGCCTTTATCTACGGTAGAGACGGACATTTGGAGAAATTTACGCGAGAGATGCAGGACCGTTTGGTGAAGAACGTTATAGAGCCAATGGCATGCGATGGTCTGCGAACGATTTCAATAGCGTACAGAGATTTTGTGCCAGGAAAAGCTGAAATAAACCAAGTCCACATTGACAACGACCCGAACTGGGACGACGAAGAAAACATTGTGAACAATCTGACGTGTCTGTGCATTGTGGGAATCGAAGATCCGGTTCGTCCCGAAGTACCCGATGCTATTAGAAGGTGTCAAAAGGCTGGTATCACTGTGCGAATGGTTACCGGTGACAATATCAATACTGCAAGATCGATCGCTATGAAATGTGGTATTTTAAAACCAAACGAAGACTTCCTTATCTTAGAAGGAAAAGAATTTAACAGGCGGATAAGAGACAGTAACGGCGAAGTTAGACAACATTTACTCGACAAAGTATGGCCAAAATTAAGGGTACTAGCACGATCATCGCCAACTGATAAGTACACATTGGTCAAGGGTATTATCGACAGTAAAAATTCAGAAAGTCGTGAAGTTGTCGCTGTAACTGGTGACGGTACAAACGACGGTCCGGCATTAAAGAAAGCCGACGTTGGTTTTGCAATGGGAATAGCTGGTACCGACGTAGCTAAAGAAGCATCGGACATCATATTGACAGATGACAACTTCTCTTCTATAGTAAAAGCCGTTATGTGGGGAAGAAACGTTTACGACAGCATAGCAAAGTTCCTTCAATTTCAACTTACCGTCAACGTTGTCGCAGTCATTGTTGCTTTTATCGGCGCCTGTGCTGTTCAAGATTCTCCACTTAGAGCTGTACAGATGTTATGGGTTAATCTGATCATGGACACTCTCGCCTCACTCGCTTTAGCAACAGAAATGCCAACGCCTGATCTTCTGCTTCGTAAACCATACGGAAGGACCAAACCTCTGATATCAAGAACCATGATGAAGAATATACTCGGACAAGCGATTTATCAATTGACCGTTATTTTCACGCTGCTCTTCGTTGGTAAGACGACGAATTTTTTTTTTCACCCCCTCCCCCCTCTCCCCACTTGGAATTATTCTTTCCTAATTTTTTTGCATAATTCCATGTTTTTTCTCCTGTTATTTCTTTTTTGTTTGATTGATTTTCTTCTTTTTTTTTCTCTTTTTTGCCAAAAGGTGACAAGCTACTGCAAATACCGACGGGAAGAGGTGCTGCCGAAACTGGAGGACACCCGACTCAACATTTCACGGTGATATTCAACACGTTCGTTATGATGACTTTGTTCAACGAAATGAATGCCAGGAAGATACACGGACAGCGTAATATATTCGAGGGTTTATTCACTAATCCTATATTCTACGGTATTTGGATCGGTACGGCATTGGCACAGGTAAGCGTGAAGAAAAAAAAGATTATTTTTATTTGACGACAATTTCGATCAATTGTATATTTAGAAAATTCCTGATAACGTTGTGTATCCGTTATTTCGTTTTGAATTCAAGGTGGTTATTGTTCAATACGGAAAGATGGCTTTTCACACAAAGGCTCTAGATCTAGACCAATGGATGTGGTGTCTATTTTTCGGTGTTGGTACTTTGGTCTGGGGTCAACTAGTCACAACTATACCTACACGCAAGATACCCAAGATACTTTCGTAAGTCTGAACCAAAAACTTCAACCAAACTATTGAAAAAAATAATAATAAACATGATCATAATAATTTATTATATTCATATTATCTCTCATAGAGAATCATCAAATCACGATGAATGTTCTTCTTAAATAGTATATACCTATTAGTACACGTATTGACCCTCATTATATTTTTCATACTTCGATTTCAATATATACTCGTATTTTTCTTTTTCTTTTTTTTTTTTTTTTTTTTTCTATGTCACGTAGAGATCATTACGTCTTTTTCAATCATTGTGTGGAAAAATAGAAGACCGCACTTTTATAGATCATATAAATAATTATATTCCTCGTTCAATTATAACACAACAACAAAATGAAGGAAAAAAAAAAAAAAAACAACAAAAAACTAGGCAAAGATATATAATACATCTATCCGTGTTTTTATTCGCAGCAAAAGATAATAATTGTACAAAAAGTCAAAAATCAAGTCATTATGAATTATCAAACGAAAAAAAAAATTTTAATGGATTCTCGCTGTGAATAATTATCACCGATTAAACTTTTATTTATTTTATCTTATTTTATTTATTTATTTATTTATTTATTTATTTATTCATTTTTATTTTCAATTATTTTTATTATTGTTATTGTTAACATAATTATAATATGTAAATAATAGAATGAATATCAATAGTATTCAGCATGGTACCCATACAAAGTTAACTGAAACAGAAAGAACGAAAAAAAAAAATAATAATAATAACAATAACCATCTGTGTCACATTTTCATGCTGAAAAAAAATTGAAAAAAAATACAACAAAAAATGAAACAACAGAGAATCAAACCAAAAAAAAAAAAAAAAAAAGACAGTCTATTTCTTCGACTAGTTTAATTCATATATATATATATTACCTATATATATATACATACATATTATATATGTATACCCTAATTAGTACATGGTAGTGGCCACTGCATGCTAGACATCACTATATATATATATATACTATAATATAATCCACCGTATTTCGTATGCCCATATTTAATGATTTCGTTTATTATCATTATTACTATTCTAATATATATTATTTTTATCATGACTAAATTCATCGTTACGCTGATCCCTCACCTCCCCTTCCTCCCCACAGCGCCCTTTTACCATGTTACGTACATGTAAACTGAAACATTCCCCAGTCAACCCTTTTTTTTTTTTTTCCTTTTTTTTTCCAAATATACATGTACGTGTACGTTTGATTATTATTGATCACTCAATTAACTGATTTTCTTTGCAAATAATTTAATATTGTCTAAAAAAAAAAAAAAACTAAACAAAAATCCTTGTCATCCATTATGTATTCAGAGAGAAAAAAAAAAAAAAAAGAAAAAAAAAGAACACAAAGAAAGAAAGAAAGAAAGAAACCAAATGAAATAAGATGAATGAATAAATGTCGGTATGTGACTTTCATTAGTTATAATTAGCGCTAGAAGATGATTACTGTGAAACAGTTTAATTGTCAGCGCAGGAGAGACAGTTGTATATGTATGTAGTATGAAAATTGAAATAGTTGCATTTATTATACATATTACCTAATATACATATAGATAGTCTGAATCAGTGTTCGTTACCCTATTCTCCCAGATGTACCTAAGTTGATTGATTGATTGATTGATACATTATCTTCCTTCATATCTCTATATGGATATATAATTTTATATATATATATAATACATAATATATATTGAAAAATATATATTTATATACTTGGAATATTATACATACATACTATATACGTTTTTTGTCTCTCACTTTCACTCTCTGTCTCTGTCTGTGTCTCTCTCTCTCTCTCTCTCTCTCTCTATACACTATAGATGTTGCATGATGATAATTACAGCTATCCAAGATCTGCGTACTTGTTTGTATACTATAACTAGATGGAAATGAACTATAATAATTGACCAGAAAAAAACAAAAAAAAACAAAAAAAATTAGGTGATGTATGTAAAACGTACATAATATATTGTAAAATGATATAATAACATATACATATATATATATATTAGATATATAATAACGTGAATATATGAGTGGAATTACGTATGAATTTAATATACATTATATGAGCAATAATGAAAGCAGCAAATTAGACTCCACGTTTTAGTTTACCTTAGCGACTATTAATTCATCACCTTATAATATTATTACATTTACGTATATTCAACGGTGTGATAACACAACGTCGATATTCGATTAATCAATAGGATTACTGTACAAAACATTGTACAATATAGCGATGAATATATCTATAGGTTTTCTTAGCTTTTCCTTTATGTTATCTAGTTTTTACTTACGTATATATTTATATACCCGTTAATATATTATACTGTATACATTCTTCGATCGTATAACGGAACGAATAAGTATATACAGAGAGTACAAGAGTCACCTTCACCTTTACACAATTTTTTTTTATTCATTCATTTGGTCATTTGTTAATTTATTTTTTTTATTTTTTTTTATTTTTTTCAAATTTTTATTCACGTATCGGTTATTATTATTATTATTTATTTTTATTTTTTAATTATTCGTCATGACGATCGGTTCTCTCACCTTTTCTTATAGATCTTCTCATTCTTCTTCTTTACCTTATTCTTATTCTTATTCTTATTCTCATTCTTATTCCTGTTCTTCGTTTAGGTACAGAAAATTAAATCTACTTGGTTCACGTGAATTGCGACGTCGACGTCGTAGACGCAGACGTTTTCAGAACTTTGATCCCGGCCCCAGTACCTCAAATCACCTACAACCTGTAGTACGTTTTCCCTATTTCCCCATTTATCCCATACGATAATATGAAAAAAAAAAAAAAAAATGATTATCAAATCAAACTAACTAAAATTACCTGCAGAGATCAATTTATATTATATATACATACTTGAAATTGATTTCCCTAGATCGTTATATATGACGTCAGAATAACGGAAATCGTTAATATCTCCGAACCTGATAACTCGTGAAACAAAGTATTGGTATTTATATCAATCGTGCCAAAGCCAGGGTTCAAATATTTGCTAAATTTTTCACGAATAATAAATCGGTTAAATAGATACGGTGTTCCAAACTCGCGAGGTGGTGTATTTTGACTTTTTAACGATCCGCCATGATTGTTTTTCTTTTTCTTTTTTTGTTTTTTTTTTTTGTTTCTTTTTCTATACGGTTTGGAAATATGTCGAATAACCTCCGTTATTCTGACTTTATGCGATATATCGTAATTATATAATTAAAGGAAATCGGTAATCGGGCGATATAGACGATAATATTTCGTCTAAGTATATATATATATATTAATATGATATATATGGGAATACGACGCAAAGCTGCAACAACGCAACGTTATAGTCAGACTAAAAATTTAATTATAAGGGTGATTGTAAAATCAAAAAAAAAAAAAGATATCAATAACACGAACGACGAATACAACAACGACGAAGACGACGATACGATAATCAAATATAAATTATTATAATTATACAAAAAAATTAATCATACTACAAATTAACGAACGAAATTTTATATAATTTAAGTTAATATCTATACGTATACCTATACATAAATAATCTATATATATATATAGATTTATGCATGAAAGTTGGAGGAATCGAATTTTTATAAATTATGTGTATCAAACGAAAACGAAAACGAAAACGGAAACGGAAACGAAAACGAAAAACCGAAACCAAAAACCAACAAAACTAACAAACTACGCTTAAGCAGCTTTCATAGCTTTTACTAAACAAATCTGCAAACAAAGAAAACAAACAAAATAATAATAATAATAATAAATAATATGCCTAGCCACGTGCCACTACCTGTGTACCAAAAAAAAACAAAAAAAAAACGAAAAAACATGTATCATCATTGTAATATATTGTGCCAATAATAACATGTGTATATTGTGTTATGAGAATAACTGCAAAAGGGGATACAAAAAAGCAAAAACGAAAAAAAAACAACATAAAATCCAAAACATATGTGTATATATGTATATAGATATATTGATATACATATATCGCAAGAAAGAGAAAACTAATTGATTATAATGGATTCAAGTCTCGAGGCTATTATAATAATATGTGCAGGAGACGAAAGGATAATAAATATAGAGAACGATGTACACGATATTCTTCTTCTCGATGTAATAAGTGAGAGAGACCGAAAATTTAGGAAAAAAAAAAAAAAAAAAAAAAGGGTGCCATGCCTCGCGGAGACTCTTGCATTATTTCGTCACCGGAGAAGCCACGCCGGATCAAATCGAAATAAGAGAGAAAGAACAAAAAAACAAAACAAAAAAGAAACCCTCGAATGAAAGAAATTAAAAAATCAAAAAACAAAAAAAAAATACAAACACAAATAATATTCAAAAACGAACCGAGTGATGAAGAACTGGTTTAATGTTTTTAAAAATAGATGGGGCCGCGGCCAGCCTGACGATATGGATACGATCAATCTAGGAGATGAGAAATTCGACCCTGACTCGGATAAAAAGCCACGTGCCGGACAAATTCTATGGATACGTGGTCTGACACGGCTACAGACTCAGGTAACTATCTATCCCTATCTCTCTCACTTTTACTTTCTATAATCTCTATCTCTATCTCTATATTTATATATATAATTATCACAAGTATATTATATTATTACAGTATACTATACTATACTATACTATATATATACGAACGCGAGATATCCGTGGATTTTTTTCCCCCGCCCTCCTTTAGTTGTATATTTTTTTTTTTTTCTTTTTCCATATTTTTTTTTTTCTAAAATTCTTTTTCATTCTTACAATATACGACAAATATATAAAATATCTTATACATATTCGCGAAATTTCCGAATACAGCCCCCCCCCCCCCCCCCCCCAATATTTATAAATATTTATATATATATATATACATATATAATATTTATATATTATATTTACTCAGCGAAAATAATTGTGTACAAAAGATTTTAGAGATAATTTATTATAGGTATATTCTTACATCCACATATATTACGTCCCCTGACCCCGCTGAAACACCCCTTCGTCAATACATAGGTATACTATATCTACAGTCAAACGGATATTTATTTATTTTTTTTTTTTTCTTCAATTCGTTATCCATAGTTTATTCATTTATTTGTTTATTTTTGTTTTCTTTTCGTTTACTTTTGTCGAAAGACTTTGTGAATCGAATTTCCATACATTGAAAAAATAACCATGACTATATCGCAACGACAGCAATAAATTGATTCAGAATACAAAAGTATATATAGGTTGGTTTTTGATCAATTTCAAGAGATATATATCTCTGGTCAAATTATTTATTTATTTATTTATTTATTTATTTATTTATTTATTTATTCATTCGGTTTCTGTTTTCACGAAAAGATATATTATGTAAAATATATATATATATTATTTGCTATATTACATCGTGTATCAGATTCAATGCGTTGCTGTCGTCGTATTTTTAATAACAACAATTACTATACGTATATACAGCCCCCGAATAATTAAGCGGAATAGGAAAGAAAAAAAAAAAAAAAACCCCCGATCGAGTGACTATAATAATAGTCCATGATTTAAATTAGGTAATTAATCGGTTACCGTGTTATATACCTACGTATCGATATATATATATATATATATCAAGATCGGACGGTTGTAGAAAAAAACTGCGCAGATAGTTAATATATATAGGTACCTACTGGTTACATACAACGTATTCAATCCCCTGCTGCATATATATATATATCTATAATATTATAATATAATATTATACCTAACGTATAGACAATAAGGTGAAAGAAAAAAAAAAAAAAAAAAAAACGTGATAAATAACGTCAAAGAAGAAGAAACGATATAGTATTATACGTTAGAATTTCAATAATGAATTAATACCAACCTTTCGCGCATGTAGTATACTTTTTTTTTTCAATATCATCTCAATTTCTGTATCTATATTCATTTGTTGATTATAACGTTCAAATTTGACCCTTTTTTTTTTATTCGCAAATCCTATCACTTCAACAATCATTATAACATGAATTATATATGTTGTTTGATTTATTTTTTATCGTTATTATTTATCGATACGACCAATCTACAGGATCTATAGTGTGTTTTTTTTTTTCAAATTAATTTTATTTGTTTCTTCTTCTTTTTCACACGTACTTTTCACATGCAATATATGAACATATATACGCGGTTTTAGGTTCATAAATAAATAGAGAGATATTTATAAAACGAAAACAAAAAAAAAAAACAAGAAAAAAAAAAGCCAACAGATGGTGGATAATAAAACTACATTATCCACGTACTATATATTATACATATAAATATAAGTATAGTTAAATGGAATGAGTATATAAGAAAGAATAATTGAATTAACAAACGGTACGAAAGAGTTGATTAACCTGTTTAAAAAAAAACCTCAATGTGTGTGTTCTTTGACAGATAAGGGAAGGAAAATCGTACGAGGAGATACGCCGACAAATGCATAAGATTTGAGCGGGCATTTTGAGGGGTGTTTTATAGAGTGGAAAGATGGGGAAAAAAAAAAACACACAAACTAATCAACTAACCGAACCTTAAGGAAAAAATAAAACAAACCAAAGTAGGAAGTCAAAAAAGCCAACAAAACCAAAACGACATTCATATTATATACACGTGTGTATATAGAAATAATACGATTACATTGAAAATATATATATACATACTAGTATGAAAAACGTTGGAAAAATATGGAGACAAATACGAGAAAACCTTGTCGGTATTCGTTGAGAATCGCAGCTGAAAACTTTGTGTATTATAAACCAAAGAAAAGAAAAAAAAAGCGAAAATAAGAGAAAAAAAAAACCAACAACTTAATACTGCATATAGTTATTACATATATATATATACTATTATTAATCGATAATAGTTTCGAGCGTATTATATGAAATATATTATTTTTATTATTGTGTACATATATACATATATCTATCATAAAAACGCATTATTGATACAATGATTTATTATGTTGATGAGGAGGGATTGTTTTAACCATTTCTCTTAATATTTATAGAATAATAATTCTGTTTATATACGGTGGAACGTGTGATAGAAGTATAGGAAGTATACATATATGTATACAAATAGTTAATAATGAAAATAATCAAAATAACAATAATATTTATACAATCCGCGCGTCGAGAGGTCCTATAATAATGGATTTTAATTATTCGTAACAAATTTTTTGTCAATCTTCTTATACAAACATTATTCATGTATATACATACTCCTAGCCGACAACAAAATATCCGTGAAACAGAATTAGGAGAACAAAAAAAAAAAAAAAAAAAAAAAACGACAACAAATAAACGTTAATTTATTGTCCAAAAAAATCAAATCATTAACAATATAACGCTTAACTAAATATCTATATATACAGACTATATTATTACATTTAATTATATATTTACCTATACATAAATACTTAATAATTTACCGCCTTTTAGGAATGGTCCACGCAGTCCTTTATAGCCTATTTTATTAATTACCTAACAGATATATATACATACATGTATATATATATATATACCTACTATATAACCCGCACAATCTTAATTACATTGTTTTATGTATATTACTTTATTCGTAATATGATTTTTTTTTTCTCATGTATCAAGTTGACCTTTCTTATTCCAAATTATCTTTCTTTGCTTTTTTTTTCTTTTTTTTTCTTCTTCTTTCTTGCTGCAATACGTAATTAAATACCCGTTGAAACACATATACAGAAAGAAATGATCGTGAAAGAAAACGGCCGAGTGCGCATGCGTGGCGAGTTATTTTTGTCCAATTAAGAGTTAGCTCGATTCTCCCTAGGCATCTAAAGTCCCTAGAAATTTGATAAATTCGTTCTTTCATTGGTTCCGTCGAGTCAGCTGATTCGCTAATCATTACGCATGCGCAATCCGTAGCTGTTCAATTTCGCAAAACAAATTTACATGAGTGTCAGCGCATGTATACAACGACATACATCCACCCGAATGATATTAATATCATTTTATTTCAGAAATTTACATACTATACAATATTGACCTATAACAGTAACACGTCACATATCATCTAATCATTTTCATTCTCCTTGGTATACCTATACTAACATTCATTTCGCGTAATGCCAATATATCGTCTACATCATTAACTAACCTTGCCAACCCCGCGAAATACGAAACAAAGTATAATTAGGATATGTTTTGATCTGCAGACCCCGATGTAATACTATTTTTTTGTTTTCTTAGTTTTTTTGTCAGTTTTTTCCCCACCTCATTTTTTTGTTCACTTGTTTCAATTTAGGACTCGGAGTCGAGTACATTATAGGGATTCGGTATTTAGATCGGTCTATCTCTGATACGAAATTTGGAAATTTATAGATAACTAAAAGGGATGTTAGCTAACGGGGCGAATTACCGTTGAATCGTTACATGCACACATAGTTTATATAGATATTCATTTATTTATCTATTTTATTAATATAGTTTCTCATCGCTATCGCATTCTCGAGGTTAAAACTTATTCCGCAAGTATATACGTATACCTGTAGGCAGGTACGTGTATGATGAAAAAAAATAAAAATAAATAAATAAATAAGTAAATGCAGCCCGAAACACGCACGCCCGTTAACATAGAACAAAACGCTAAGGCGTACGTTATACCTATTGTGGAAATGAATGTTGTCGAATGAATGCCAAACCCTTCTACATAATATATTATACAGAGGGATAGGTTTACGTTTTTTTTTTTTGTTTTTTTTTTGTTTTTTTTTGTTCAAACTTTTCTTTCTTTTTTTTATTATTTTTATTCACATATAGTATATCACAATACTCAAGAAAAAAAAAAATCGAAAGGAAAGGAAAAAAACAAATACAATTGCTATCATTTCGTATCACACCTGCGGAACCTTCGGTTACAGTTGGCGACTGAAAAAAGTCCCTAGCGTAAATCAAGTTTGCTATCCTGTATAAATACCCTATGTGGTCTGCAGACGAAATGGCAGCAATGTTTGTTCAACCGTAGTCGATGTTTTGTCGACTCGAATCGTTCGTCGTTATTATTAAAGAGGATTTTCAAATGAATTTAAACATATATAATGATAAATCGACAATTATAACTAGACAATTGTCTAAATCACAAACTAATAACAATGATTACTATTATAATTATTGTATACAATATATAATGTGTGACATTATCGCCATGTCACGATAATAATTAATAAGGGATGTTACTCATGATATTTCCCGCATTTTATTGTTTTTTATTTTTTTTTTTTTTCTCTTTTTCAATTTTTTTACCCAGACAGCTGCAATCCACCGCGTTCTTTAATTTTTGTTTTTGAAATTTGTTCTAATTTTTCTGATTATTCGATTACATACAGCTGCCAACCGAATGTTTTTTTAAATGAATATATAATTTCATTCCGGACAAGCTTGAAGCTATCTGTGTAGAAAATTTCAGCGGAAATCTGTGTATATATATAATATATTTCTTTCTCTTTTTAACAATAAAAAATAAAACCAAACTCATGGCAGCTGCAGGTGTATCAGTTATGTATAGCATGTATAAATACATAAGAGGCATTTTCCGGAGTGAAATATCATCCGTAAATTCCGTTTCTATTTTTTTCTTTACCGAAAATTATATTATCGTCATTTTTCTCCATAACTTATGTTAGTTGTATAAAAACAACATCAAAATCCTCTTACGTATATTATTACATTCTAACATTGCTGTTATGTCATTCGTTGTCAAATGACGAATGCGTATTTAATCATTATAAATGTGAATAATATTTTTAACAGTAAAACGTCTAGCGAAAAAACAAAATGGCGTATTTAATCAAATCGTATATACATACATATACTTACTTGCATATAATAATTGAAAAAATATGTTTGTATATACGTGATATTATTATATATACTGTATCAAAACGAATCACACTGCTCAAAACTTTTTCATCCAAAAATCTTACATATATATATTTATATTTCAAAATAAGTACAGATACGGTCTCATGATAAATTATACTGTATAAACGAGAAAAAAAAAAAAAAATGAAAAGAAAATTTACAAAATCAAAGACCAAAAAAAAAAAAACCCCCCGAATATATAATTAACAAGTCAAAAAAAAAAAAAAAAAAAAACAACTGAATGTGTAACCTACTTTCAGACGAGCAATAGAACTCTGGTGCAGAATGTATCTGTGACAGGCAGATCTCCTTCTCAGGATTACCATATGGTTAGTTCCCAAGTCCAATCTCAGCATTGTTTGATCGTTTTTTATAATATTATAGTTTTCTGTCAATTTTAATTTACCTTGACTGTTTTGTTTGGTTTTTTCTCCACTTTTTTTTTTTTTTTTCCTTTTTTTCTAGAATTTTGAAAAAATGTTTGATGCAAAAAAAATTAAACATACATTTTGAAAAGCAGAATTTTGTTTCCTATATACAATATATATTATATTGAATATAGTTTTGTCTTGAAGAGTGCAAAAATTATATAATTGATATAAAATTGCATTTTTTCACGCGAATTTTATTTTGCCACTATTATATTATCATTTCGTAATAGATTTTTGCTTGAGAATCGCGAGCATCGGCTATACATAATATTATTCACTTTTGATGCGCATTTTCTTAAATTCATATATATATATATATTTTTTGTTGTTGTCAATTTTTTGATTTCGCGATTTGTTTTTTTCTTTTCTCTTTTTGATATTTGAATAATATATATATATGATGTATACACATATATTTTATTGATATCACGATATTGCGCCAAGTTTTTTTGCCATCTTTTAATAGAGGCTTGCATAACAAAATATATAATAATTCTTTTATATGATTACTTATTACTCACTATTATTATTAATATCATTATTATTGTGATTATGAAAGTTGGTTTTTTTTTTGTTTGACGTGAATATTAATCGTTGCCTGCACTGGGCTATACGAAAAGTTTGAGTTTGAAAGTATATAATCACTAACAGCCTTAATCGTAATATACATATATATATTATTTCACATTTCTTTCCCTTGGAGCTGTGAAATAAATGATTATATGACAATAAATAAACATCCATGGTTTAAATAGTTGACTGCATAAAAAAAAAATAATAATAATAATAATAATCACTAATGTAGATTATATGAATTTCAAGAAATACATTTTACAAAAACGAAAGCAAGAAAAAACAATCAAAACAAATAGAGATCGGTATGCAGCTAATTTTTCACAGCCTAAGGAAGACGAAGAGCTGTTGTATTTTCTTTTCAATGAATTATATTTATTTTATTTATTTATTTATTTATTTTTTTTTGTTTCTTCAATTTTTGTCTTTTTCACGCAAATTAAAAATAATAATTTGGCTGCCGTGTTGTGCTTTCTGACAATATATCACATTATTCTTTTTTTTTTTTTTTTTTAATTTATCTTTCTTTTACTTGAAATATATATATATATATATATATATATTTTTTTTTTTGTTCAATCTAATTTCGTTATTAATGTATTCAGAATTGTCGCGTAATGTCGCATGTACGTATGTACGTGTATAGAAAAAAAAAATATTCATCCTATCATGTATACGTGGATATACATTATATACATTATTTACGTACATATATGTATATGCGATGAACATTTTTATTATTTATATACGATACATATATTACGCTGCGTGTATTTCTTGTATTTATATATATATATATATATATTATTGTGAAAAAATATATATATATATATAATATTAATTAACCACTCCTACGTTGAATCGGTGTTCGCTTAATTACAGTATATTTATTTAAAAAAAATGATTTCTCGTTTTGTTATAACGCAGTGTGATGTTGCTGTGATATTTGAAATTGTATAATATTTATCGATATTATGTATGTCTGTCCTAATGTATTTTATATTTATTATATATATTATATACATATATACATGTATATATGTGGTATATATTCGCAACATATACCCATATATCTTGTATTATTATTATTATATAAGATACGTTCTTTCTTTTTTCACAATTTAAATATATATATACATATTCGTACCTCGTATTACGCGGGTACCAGCGCGCGCAACCTGCAACACTCGCGGCACGTTATACATTATAGTACGCGGCCAACTTGCCTATATTGTCGATGTGCTGCGCCTGCTGAGCCGCTGCTGCCACTACTTCTGCTTAATATATATAACTATAAAAATTTTCTAACAATAATAATCCGTCTGATTGGCGGCTTCTTTAAGCTCTGTCAATATTAACACGAATACCGATCATTTTCATCACCTTTCAACGATTGCACAATCGAAAATTCAATATGGCGTCGATCGGGAACTCCGTTTGTCTCCACCTCGCGACTTTAAGGCAGGTTTTCTTACCTAATAAAAGTAACTCGTTCAAGAAATCGATGTTTAAGTAAATCTTTAGTCATGGCAAATTACGAAAAAGCCCAAAACTATTTGTGAGAATTCAAACGAGTGGCGAATATCAACGAAAGATTTATTCTCGTTCCTGTTAAACTTTGACATTGCTAAAAGAGCGAGCGTTTACGAAAACTAACAATACCGTGTAACGATATAACAAAGAAAAAAAAAAAAAAAAAAAAAAAAAAAAGATAATATAAATTGGAAAGATTGCAATTAAAATACCTCTTCGAGATTATAAATGACACAACAACGTATATTATCAAGCATGAATCATCATGGAATTTATTTAGCTCATCTATATCGTATATCTGTATTATTTTCTCTCATTTGATCATAATTTATACATATCGCGTTATTATATATCATATCTCGCCACACGTATACAAGTGAAAACTTTTTTTTTTGATTATCGGGAGTGAGTGTGCCTAGTACTATAACGAAATCTGAATATACATATCATTCTATCATACACAAATTATGTTGTATGCATTTCGCGATCAATTCGTTCGACTTGTTATATTCACTCTTCAGCTATTAGATTACCTGTATGACAAAATAATAATTAACACCGACTAACCATAACGTAAATTAAACAATAGTCGATCACTAACTACCCATAAAGTACCATTACAACGCTTTTGTATTCAGTTACGGAAAAACTTTTTTGCCAAATGCAAAAAAAAAAAAAAAAAAAAAAAAATTTGACGATTTTTCACTTTCGTACATTCATATAGTTACTGGATCAAATTTCTCTATTTTTTTTTTTCGAAACAAGCGTCGGACTGGTACTTTTAACAATTTGAAAATAAAATATTGCGAGCTGAACTAACAACAAATTAAAAAAAAAAAAAAAAAAAAAAACAATTTAGTAAATGACCGGCGTGGAAACCAAACAGGACGTGGGAACCTGCCGTTAAAATAATAATAATAATCATAATAATAATAATAATGTCACAGTAATACAAGCAATAATAATTCAGAGTGTGTTAAATAATATAAAGAAAGAAAGAAACAAATAATAATAATCAATCAAATAAATAAATAAAGGAAAAAATGATTGATGAAAAAGAAAGATCATGGTGGTGAACAGAAGTGAATAAGACTGATGATGGTATGATTTATGATTTGTTAGCCAGCGGAACCCATGCGAGAGACTGAGGTTTAACAAGGGCGGCAGTCTCTTGCCAGTCGCCACACTATTCCTGTCGGAGTACAAACAAGTACGTAGCTTACGTAGATGATCGCCTGTTGTACTACATTGTATTATCAACCTTACGTTACGTATGCCTTACCAAAAAAAAAAAAAAAAAAAAACCAAAAAAAAAAAAAAACGAAACAAATAATTAATAAATATTTCTCTTGACCACACCTATTATAAGGGTAAATGTATAATTGGCTATTACGACTGAAGGAGAAAATAATTTCTAAATTTTTGAACAGCAATGTTGATCTTGAAGGGATTCAAACTGCTGTTGGATAAAATTTGGAAAAAAAAAAGAAGAAAATCGTGAGTTAGAGAAATTAGGAAATTACGCGATTATTCGCCTGTAGTCGTAACGATCAGTTGTCATCTTTGCCCTGTTAAAAGTGTACGTCGAGAAATAATTGATTCGTTTATATTGACTTGATATTATTGGATGATGATAATGGTGATGATGATGATGATGATTATGATGATTATGATGATGATGATGATGACATGACTTGACATGAGATGATGGTTTACTGCACCAATGTGTTTTTTTCTGTGTAGCGTGGCGAGTCGAGTGGTGGCCAATAAAAACAATTCGTTATATATACCTACATATAATTATATGTCCACCATTCGCTGGCTGAACGTAGTATCTAGCTACCTGAGTGTGCTGCGTGTTCCGTGCCCCAAATATGTCGTTTTAACCCGTTATACCGCAACCAAACCGCAACGTTATCATTTAACACAATATTTATTATTCGACAATATTAGATATGTATAACAACCGATATATATTTCACCATAACCCAAATCAGCCAATTATCTGCTGGGCCCTTTCTAAACCGACACCGCAGTACGCCGGGTTGCCTATTTGTGACAACGTCGGTAAAACAGTATCACAGCTGATGGTAATACAGTATCAAGACTGTCGGTAATACGTGGATGTGTTATTCGATCAAACTAGAAATCGGTTTCATTAGACGGAAGTCTATAATTGTCATCTAGTATCATTTCCTTGTATTCTATGTATTTATAAACGATGAGTTTCTGGAGGTTAACTGCACAGGCAATCCGATCGACTGCGATGTAAAACCGCGAGAGGACCCAGTGTTCATTTAATAAATTGCTTGTTTTTTTTTCACGTACCCACACATATAGACGGCAGTATTAGTCATTCGTTAACTTTTACATAATTATCAGTGTTTTTACTTCTAGTTAATTTAACTTTATATATTCTTTATACTATATATATACTTATACAGAATAAAATATAGGAGCGAAAGTCTGCGTTGCACCTATTATTCTATGTCTTATGTATATACATATATATAATACATATGTATATATATGTATATGTATATATATATTTAATATATCTATATTTGTGTATTTGTACATTTATAGATATATTATAATACATTTTATTATCGTCGTGACTAACAGAGTTTGATAATTACGTACAGTGTTTCGTTGGCGTGAACTAAATACTTGTTTGTATTGTTTTTTTTTTTTTTTTTTCTTTCCTTTACATACCACGTTCGTCAATTTTCCTCAAATCCTTCTTTATTTATTTTATTTTACAACCCAACGTTATTTAATCTTTTATTTATTTTTATCATATCCGAAGTAACACATATATCTATAAATACGATTACGTTTACAGGAAACTGATAAATATTTCTGTTCCATTTTTAATCAATCTTCTAATCTTCATTTTCTTTCTCTCTCTCTTTCTCTTTTTCTCACTCTTCTCTCTTTGGCTCATATTCGTTTCATTTTCCAGCACAATTTAAGTGTCGAATGTGATAACTATTCTTCGATACGCAGTCACCTAACTAAACAGACACACACACACACACACACACACACACACACACATACCATGGTGTCTTTACTTATGTTAGTTAGGATGAACAAAAGAAAAAAAAAATAATAATTATTTGATTGGATTAATTTTTGGCTGACAATTTCGGTGTGGCCTGCTGTATTATACATATACGTATATACCAACATATCACAATCCAAATCACGACACACAAAGCTCATCTGCACAAACACACAAACATTTTGGTATACCTATACAGTATCTGATCTATGATATACCAATATGTATGTACGATTATCAGTTCTGACGAGAATTTGGAAAAAAAAAACGAAAAACAGTATACCAACCCGAATACAGTATAAAAAAAAAAAAAAAAAAATGATCCGGTCTCAATGGATTTTTGACATCAGGGTAACACTAAAATTTGCATGATCCGCTTGCTGCTAACGTAAGTATCGATTGAGTCGACAGCAATGAGGATAATATCCATAATTTCGTATAGTTTTCAACAACGAAACAACAATAAGATGAATAAAATGATAAAATCCGATCGATCGTTAGCTATGATTTTAACATCATTACGGAAACTTACTTAATGCAATAGTAAAAGAAAAAAAAAAAATAATAATTCTTACCTGCCCTTTCCGTGTCATGGAAAGACTTGAAATAATAATCGTTATCGAAATACACATTTGGCATTCGTAACAAAATACATACCTACTCGTTTACGCGTAGAAATGTACTCTGTATGTCTATATATAGGCTTATATATATATATATGTGCAAATATGTGGTGTGTAAATAGTGTGTAGGCGAACAATGTGCTTAAAATATATACCTACATCTACACACGGCCGATTGTGTCGTCCAAAAACAAAACAAACAAACAAACAGAAAAAAAAAAAAAAAACCCAGAAACAACAAAAAACAACCAACTGAAATCACGTTAATAGCACTTATACATCGTCACTCGTATAAGTTGATAGATTTTTCGCTGATTTCGGAACATGTATAACACGTGTATACATCACAATGATGAAATTTATTACATACTTAATCGAAAAAAATCACAAATTCAATACATACATAACATATACTGTGATCCATTCCGTGCGCACTTATATATATATATATTTGGGTAATAATAAATGATATATGTATATATATATATATATATATAAGTATGTAATTTTATCATTTATTATTACCCAAATATTAACATCGAAGAGAAAAGTATACTCTGATGTTAAAACAATCGTCATCTACTATATTATGCTAGTCTCTCGCGATTATGACGATGATGGTGTTGGTTATGATGACGACACATTCAAATTGAAAATATCTTCGTGAATTACCTGAAGGACTGTTGCGGACCATTGCTAATGGGTATTGTATAGTGAGAATACGTAAAGACATGTACATACGTCATATCGATGGACTAATACCAAACGGGCGTAAGTGCTAACCAAATTTTTTTTTTTTTTTTTTTTTTTTGCGGATAAACCCAATACGTTTTATACTTCATGAAAAAGATTTTGCCACAAAAAAAAAAAAAAAAAAATTTTTTCAGCGCTTACGCCTGTTTGGTATTAGTCCATCGATATAGTTAATTCCGAAACGAAATTACAGTGGTGATCGAACATTTTTTATTGACGAACATCGTGGAAACAATTACAAGTAATTACCGATCAGCATATACAATATCAGCGATAGCCTTAAAAAAAAAAACAAAAAAAAAAAAAAAACTGCTATATCCCGCAATTTTTATTTATTTTTGCATTTTTTTCTTCGTATACAATCCATCAAGAGAGAATGTCAAAGATATTCGTACAGAAAACAAAAAGATATACGCATCGCAGCTGATTATATATGATTTAAAATGCTAAATAGGTTGATGCATCGCCACCGCGCATGACTTACATTAGAAAAACAACAATTTACCATTATTTTTTTTTTTGTATTTTTTTTTTTTTCAATATTTTTCTGAATATTAACATCTCGTGAACAGGAAAGCTAAGGCTGCTAGTCTCTTGACACAACAGATCCGAAAAAATTCCCTATATACGGAAGTTACTATGGTTCGAAAGGATAGATCGGTTTGATTGTGAGTGGCGGTTTTTAACGAATTTCACTCGTATGTTCAAAAAATTCTGTTACAATATAATGTGACGAAAAAAAAACTTGGAATGAAATTTGCTCAAAACTACTAGTCGAGCAATCCGATTTCCCAATCTGGTGAAATTATTCTAGGGAATTTCTCTCTAATCCACGGGCATTCCAGACTTTCCTGTTCACATGACTTGTCGTTTGAAATTTATACACTTAAATATGCATGCGTGCAGAGAGCGTTTGCGTAAATAATAGATATACATACTATACTATATACACATAGAATGATTTGAAAACACAAAAAGCAATAAAAACCAGCAGCAAAACCAATCAAAAATAGCAGAGTGCGCTTTTGTTTTGTATTTTTTTTTTTTTTTTTTTTTTCTTTTGCTTGTGCAGATAAATATTAGACGAGCCTTGAAAAAAAAAAAAAAAAAAAAAAGGAAAAAAAAAACCCAGAAAAATAAGCGCGTAATATCGAGACTGATCGAAGCGCAAGTTTGTGAAAAAGTTGGCGTGTGTTGTTGTGTCGCTAGCCCTCCTTGCCCCTGATAGAGAATCCTTCCCTATTTTTTTCCAGCTTCGGGTAATCAGAGCGTTCAAGTCGACACTTGAAGATTTGGAGGAAAGACGTTCTGTCCATAGTTTACACAGCTTACACAGTATGCGAAGTTCGCGGAGCCACACCGGGCCGCGACCGTTATCCGACTTCACGTACATTGACGAAGACCCAACAAACCCTAGCGTAGCAACAGTTAAATCGTTGAAGAACGCCATCAGCAATGCTAATAACGATCACAACAGCGTTATCCAACAGGAGCATCAGCAATCGGATAAGAGAAATTGGTTACCTTCTTTCAACAGCCCAGCAGCCTCCTCGCCACTTCTGTTGAACGTACCAGGGTCAACGACCATACAGCACAATAATCACAACACCAATAAGAACAAATCCACATCGTCCATTAATAACACACCAACCAACAATCAATCGCTTAATCCTTCAGAACCACAATTATCAGCTAACTTGTCACAGCATTCTAGTACCAATAACCTTGCTGCCCAGTCCGACATACCTAAACTCGTACACGAGACAAGCATCTAATTTCACACCCCACCCACCCTCCCTCCCGCCCTTCTCTCTATTTCTTTATACCCTTTAATTGCCCAACATTTTTAATTAAATTTGAAAAAAACAAAAAATTATATGAACAAAAAAAAAAAAAAAAAAGAATTCGAAACGTTATTAAAAATGATTCGAGTTTAAGAAAACTGTGCCTCTTAATCTTCTATCTATACTATAATCATCGACTCCGCTTAAGGGGAAATATCATTCCTGCGCCCTTTCTCTCTCTCTCTCTCTCTCTCTCTCTCTCTGTCTCACTTGCGTAAATTTGAATTTTATTAATACTTTATAATTGATCATCAAGAATGTTTGAGTATTGAGAGATCCGTACGTGTAGACCGAGAAAAAAGTCATTCGCAAATAATCGGGTCGTTGATTCTTTTATTTTTATTTTTATTTTTAATTTTTTTTTTCTTTTCTAGGTTATCCCTATAATGTTCATTATAGCATAGCTATAATGTTCATTATAGCATAGCTATAATGTTCAGTCGGTTCATCGTTTATCCGTAAAAATAAATCTTGTATAGAGAAGATAATTGTGTATCGGGGGGGAAAAAAAAAAAAGATATGTAAGATGTGCGACGACGTACTTAATATATATATATATACATATGTATATTAATATTTCGCAGTAGTATTTATTTGAGGACATTTACATATTACATTATATATATATATTTAAAAGCTTTGATTTTTCTTTTTTTTTTTTTTATTGTTGTCATCTCACGCATCTGTATATGAAAACAAAAAAAGATTTATTTTCATATTTTTATTTTTCTTCTTCTTCTTATTCTTCTTCTTCTTCTTTTACTTCTCGTTCTTGTTGTTGTTATTATTGTTATTGTTGTCCGTTGATTGTTGCGTGGAGAAAGAAAAAAAAAAAAAAAAAAAAGGTTTGAGTAAATTCAAGAAACATGAACAAAAAAGAAAAGAAGCAAGAGGTAATACATATATATATATAATATGTTATATTTTTTATCTATTTCAACAATATTAAAAGCAAGGATTTTTAAATATGTGCTATCTACTTATTTTTATTATACGATCTGATATTTGCGAATGACTAAAATAATATATAAATATTATATGGATGTTGTAGATTATGATCAATGTACAGTGCGGAGATAATCTCGGGATACGCGACTCGACGTACCAGTTTCAAAAAGTTTTTATCGCTTTTCTGCCAATTCTAGTGTCTAAACAAAGACAAAAAAAAAAAAAAACACACACACACACACACACAAACACACCACCGTGAAAAAATCCGAAAACCTGTCCAATTTCCCTCGCAATATACTAAAACAAAACACACCATCACACCTCCCTGCAGCTATATCGCTTATTTATTAGAGCCTATACATAGTATATACATAATATGTATAAAATAACTATATCTGCATGTTGGCATTTGGTAAATGAAATACAAAAAAAAAAAAACAAGAATACCAATGATAGAAGAAAAAAATAAATAATGATGATAAAAAAATTTTTTTAAATAAAACAGAAATTCTGCAATAAATGATTAACTGGATTGATTGATTGATTGATCGATTGAAAGAGAAAGAAAGACAGAAAAAAGTTAATGCAAAATTGAAAAAAAAACTAACGAACTTATAACGATTTTATTCATAACAATGAGACAAAAAAAAAAAAAAAAAAAAATGAAAATTAATCAAACGCTATTATCTTGTGTACATACAAATATATGATGCTTTGCCCGCGCTAATACGGAGCCCCCGCCTTGCTTGGGATTGGTTGTGAATGTGTATTTTTCGTCTGTCTGTCTGTAAGTCTGTCCGAATATCAGAGGCCTCCCCCCCCCCCCGGTCAAGTCCAGTATATGTTGTTTTTTTATTTTATTATTATTAATATTATTATTATTATCATTATTTTGTTCTTCTGTCTTATTCTAATTTGTTCTATTTTCTTATTTCTCGATAAGTCTCGTCAGGTGTACTTACCTCGATGAAAAATCGAAATAAAATGCCAGAAAGAAATTCTATTCGGATCAGGAAGTCGAGGGATAATCTATCCAACGGAATTTTTGATAGATTCGGAGTTTAAGGGAAAGCTGAAAGTGATCCATCGTGTCAAATTTGTAAAATTCAAAGTCGATAAACTGCACCGGCTGACTATTTGAGCGCACTGCAAAATTTCTTTATCGGATTAATGGCGCTCGTTTGATAAATTTTCAATTTTTTTTTGTTTTTTTTTTGTTTATGTTCGTTTATAATCGTCGAAACCATTAATCACTATACGGCCTTGCGCTTATAGTCGGAATTTACTATTTTCGATTATTGATACTATACATATATAATAATTTCGGTGAGATTGGTATTTTCACGTTACTACACACATAATATACAGTATCTGTATAATATACAATGGGCGCATTTTATACCTCTAAACAGAATTGATACGACGAAAATCAAAAAAGCCAAAAACAAAAAAAAAAAACAAGAAACCAAAATCCGTGGCAAGCATTTTACGATACCTATATATATGGGTATGAACATGTAATATTTTCTCTTTCCACTGGGCAGTATGGCGTGTACTTCGCTGCATCTATAAGCTCGATCCAATTAATTAAATCTCTTTATTATATTTGCATATGCATAAATATATATATATAACTCAACAATGACGATGACGACGATTGGTCACTGGGTAATAAATAAAATTATACACGATATTACCATTTTTCATGTTCTATATTATGATTACTATTATTATTACTATTATTATTAATAATATTACGATTATTATGAATATGATTATTATTATTATTTCTAACATATCTTATTTTTTGTCTTTTTTTACCACCCTTTCTCCCATCTGATAAAATTCCTTCTCCCTCTCGAATTTCCAAATTATATTTAAATTTTACTTCAATTAATCGCACACCATCAATATTTTTGTTTTTGTTTTCGTTTTTGTTTAGTTTTTTTTTTTTTTTTTTTCATAGTAAATGTATAATTGAGGGGGAAAAAAAATGAAAATGAATAACAAAACGACCGAAATGTCGAATAATGGTTTTGGTGAGTGATATTCCGTTTTTTTCATATATTTATACATACCTGAATACGACATGAACAGAGAATTTGTTTTAAATGCAAAAAAATAAAAAAATGAGTTAAATTTCAGATTAAAAAAGAAATAAATAAATACAAAATATCTATATATCTAAATTTCAATCGCGTGGGACTATAACTATTACGTGTTTGAAAATGATAATTTTATTTGAAGTTATATATCGTACATATGTATAGAGCGAGCGGACGATCAATAAATTATATTATAATACGTATATTTATGCACTTTGGATTCGGGTCTTTTCAAAAATTGTACTTACGCGTATTATTACTGTCATTATTATTAATATTATATTTATTTTTATTAAACGATACATAGGATACAATATACATACATATACGTAGGCTTAAAGATATGTTATTAGGAAGTTTTCTCACTAATCACTCGTACACGTATAAATGATTCATTTTAAGTGTATAAGTGCAAATCATTTTTTCCTCGCTTTACGTCTTTCTTTTTTTTTCTGTTGTTTTTGATTTTTTTTTTTTTGTTTTTTTTTTTTTTTTTTTTTGTTTCTTGCTTTTGGTGATTTAATTGATTTATAGTTATTACGATACCTAATACTGCTTAGCAAAATTTACCCATTGATATATGTATATTGAATTCCAAATTCCGATATGATATGACTTCATTGCAAAACGATATATACGCAGTGTTTGCGCAGTAACCCGATATTGAACAAACTAGAAGAAGAAAAAAAATGTTCACCGATTATCGCACCCACCCACACACACACACGCACACACACACACACACACACATATCTGCTAATTATCGCAGGGGATTTTTCTATAAATCACATAAGTATGTATATATGTATATATTTATTTATACGTATATACATATGAATTCCAAAGTGAAGAGAAAAAAAAACAAAAAAAAACAAAAAAGAAAAGAAAAAAAAGAAGAGTTTAGCTTTAATATTATCAAGAGAGTTGTTAGCTTGTTATTAAATCTAGGTATATATAATAAATTTTAGTTACTATACAATAATATACATTATATATATATATAGTATATGAATATAAATATATAGAATATATTATATTATGATACAGATATATGTATGGAAAAAAAAAGGAAAAAAAAAAAACATCCAAGACTAAGAGAAAAAGGAAAATTCAAAATACCATATTGCAGTGAACGCTCTTGTATGGTTGAATAAGTTTTTTTGATTTTTTTTTTTTTTTTTTTTCTCATAGGTATATGTGTATGTGTATAACGTATAAGACATGTTATTGTGATGTTATATAAACTGCGGGGAATAACGTACATATAAAAATTCTTCAATTCTCACGCTCGGATGAAAATGATGATGACTATGATTTAATCGATAACACTGCTGATCCTATTGTTCAATAATAATAATCAATATTATTAATATGAAAAAAAAAAGATTAAAGTAAAAAAAAAAACAAAAAAACAAAAAAAAAATAGTCTAACTTTTAATCACAAGACAAAAATAATTAGGTATCTATACATATATATATAATATAATATTCAAAATACATAAATACACACAGAAAATGATGAATGATTAATTAACTGATACATACTATATTGTAACGTAACGACGTTTTGTATCCATACGATAATTATATATGTATATAATATATACCTAAATATATATATATACTATATACGCATACTGCACTATATGTGAAAAATATTTAGTATGGGTCAATAGTATAATAGATATATATATATATATATATAAATTTATATACATATATAATAATATCACGCAATTGTTTAACTTTTATCGGTTAATAAAAATATCTTTCCTATAAACTATCGTCAAAGAGACGTATACTATTTTTCAATATACATATATACATCGTACATACCTACGTATATATGTATACATATATACTATATTATATATTGACACCTAATACTCGTTCAATATCTTCTCAATATCTCGAAAACTGGATAGCGACTGTTATTCATGTAGTCATACGTATATTACATACCTATATACTATAACATATTATGCATGGTGTGTGTATGTGCTTGGTGTGATCTGAGGAGGGGTATCCCCCGAGCAGTTTTTTCGCATCTCTGCTAACTTGAATAGAAATTTTAATAATGCTTTTCGCGAAATTAGGGGCTTTAGTAAAACTGCGAAGGGGCTTCCCCGCCCTGCTATAGCGAAAACGTGAATTTATGCGAAAATGTGCCCTGCGAATACGATTTTGATTACCGATTCAATGTTTCGAACCTCGGAAGTAGGAGACGATTCATAAAAAAAAAAAAAAATGATTGGATATTGTGCTACCACACAATTTTTCGCAAAGAAGACGCAACACGACAAGTGGTGTAACCTTTCTGTTCATATACGTAAGAAGAAACAACAATTTCAAATTTAAATAGAGGAAAACCACGTAAAGTATAGTGTGCCGAACAACAAAATCTTCTCGTATTTCGTTGGATACGAAAGTCTTCTCGTATTCAGTCCGAAAGTGAAAAAGTACAACGGCATATTCTGTAATAACGTATATATCATACATATTCTCTTCTTTTTGAAACTCTTTCGATTCTCTGTATTCAATTATTTCTTGAATTTACTATTTTCATTTCTATCCCTATTTTTCACCTCTTGGTATACACATATAAGTATATTAATTCGAGCTATTTTTACCATTTTTTTAATCTCAAACTTTACCCTCAACCTCAACTCTTTTAGTTAGGAAGCCTGCAAGTTGTGCACATTGCGCAAAAAGAGCTTCGTCAAATGAAACGGTCAAGTGCGCATGCGCGGACAGAACTCCCTAGCAAGGCAGCAGACCGGATTATCACAGGAGCTAAAACTCCCTAGTCATTCTGGAATCTCGTTGGCCGGGAGTTGCTAGTCGAAGTCAACGGGCCAACCAGACTCGAGTGAGTTCGCGCAGGCGCCGTTCGCTCTTTCATTTGACGAAAAGAATTATTGCTTGATTCTCCCGCTCACCGTTACGATGTTTTTTACTAAACCTGTATACTTACTAAAAAAAAAAAAAACCGGCGATGATAATAACAATACCTAAAACAATGAATGCTAACTAATGGTGATGAGCCAGCGTAAAATATGACCACTAAAAAAATATCTAGTCTCCGAAAATGATCAATACGGCGTTGTATTTCAGGGGTTAGGTAAATGCATACAATATCGATGATATTGTCTTAGTATCAGCCTGAAATACCTCGCACCTGCCGTATCTAACTTGGTATAATTATTACCTAATTATCAATGATTACAATAAACTAAATCATATTCATTGATCGTTGAACCGCGTGTGTCATACGCGCACGTAATACACTGTTGGATCATTGTTACTATACTTTGTCTCACTACTATTATATGTATATCTGCAGCGTAGAAAACCTACTACTCCTTTCACACACCGCTATATCTATATTCTCTGTCTGTCTGTTGGTGTCTATGTGTCTGCGCGCGCGCGCGTGTACGCCATTTTCGTTATAAATAATATTGAAGAAGGAAAAATGAAGAGAAGTAATTGAAACGAAAAAGAAATGACGCTAACAATGAGTTCGAACCGCAACGCCATTGGCTACGTGGTCCAGAATCATGGCCGACTATCAGGCACGCGAAAAAGTCCCTAGATTATAAAAGCGCGGGAGAATTGAAAGCATGTGAAATCGCAAGTTGCCGATCAGGTGATAAAGTGCTTTGGGAACGGCTTTGACGCATTATTGGGTGTCGGTGATTTGTCGACGAGATATTAGCTAACAGCTTTTTGAACCTGCGAACGCGTTATAAATCGACTATGGAATAAATTTCGAGGACTTGACGATACGTTCTTAAAAATACCCTTTGGAGCCAGGTATATCATGAGGGAGGAGTAAATGGACCAGTAGTAGGTAAACGATGATGTGGATTGATACGTTGTGTTGATATTTTCACCTACAGTCACGTTCTATCGTTATATTTGTCACTCCTATATATATATATATATATATATATATATTATCATTCTTGTACGTTTTTCATCATTATTACTATTATTATATATTATCAATATGTACTCTTTGCTTTGTGTATACTTTTTCGTTCACTTTATATACTTTCCGAATACTTTATTCTTTGTCTTTGATACTTACTTACTTACTTACTCCACGTCTTGATTCGGGCCAATTTTCAAAACTAAAAACAACAAAAATTGTCCCTCCCACTACCAATTGTAAATATTCTACATATATATTATATTATATATATCTTATTTTCAGCTATTTTTGAGCTCCCACTAATTATTATTATACTATACGTATGCCTGAAATACTACAACTTTTTCTTATATATGACATACATGTAAACAGTTTTATCGCAACGCCATTACAATTAACACAAACATGTATTACCTACCGACCTGGTATTCGTTGAAAAATTTTCTTTCTTCTCAATAACATCGAATGAGAAAAACCAGACCATAAACGATCTGCTAGGTAGTGGTAGTAGATGATAATGTAGTTAAAAATTTGAAATGATTCGGTTACACCATATATATGACTTGTACATAATCCACATATCGAATAATATCCTTGAATAGTTATTTAATATCCTTATAGTCGGGATTTGAGAGTTGATTTATAAATAATATTTAGATGTTAAATGCAATAGTGTCTGCAATTTATAATATTGATTCCCTATAAACGTACACGTACATTATATATATATACATACATAATGTACAGTATTGATTACGGTATTGCGATTGATACTTGACGATATTAAAATTTTGACTATATCATACATATATAGACATGGTTTTGGAGTAGGTATTATATTATCCTTCGACTGCAAATTATTTATACCGGGTCTTTCTATCCACCTATCCATCTTTCATAGGAAGAACAGCAGCTTGCTTTAACCGCTACTCATGCCATATATAACCTTGATATTACCATTTACTCTTGAAGGTGATTGGTGGCGAGTTGCAGGAACGTTTGATACCGGTACCCTACAGCAAGAGCTCAACAGACCAAGCTGTAAGCGCTCTTCTTCTCTCTCACTGTCTCTTTTCTTCATCTATCTCTATATCTATTTCTATTTCTACTACTACTTCTACTTCTACTTCTATCTCTGTTTCTTTCTCTGTCTCTTCAGTCTTAACTCTCACTATTACTATATCTTCTAATCGCTTCTTCTGAGCTGTCTTTATTTTGATTTTTAATTTGGTTTTTCATCTTTATCGCTATATACTATTCAATGCTCTGTATCGAATACATCTATACATATTATATATTATATACATCTCTCTCTAATTAATTGATGATTTGTTTACCTGAATTATTATCATTATTCTTATAACTATATGTTCGTTTGTGAATCATATATATAGATGATATATTTACGTATCTATAAATGCATAGATATGTAAAATATGTCTGTCTCTGTATTACAATTCATGTCAGTAAGTTGGTATAATAGCACCGTACCATTCGAACGACGAGTTACTTTCTACACTATTATATGTATATGCTTACTTATAGTATGTTACCTATACCTATACCTACTTACCTACCGTATACCCCTTTGTTGTTGGACATTTTTAATTACCTCGCTGTTTATACATATACTAGGTTATTCAAAGTCTATATACTAGATCCCGTATCAGAAATTAATTATTCCCAATTACCGTCAGCTGCTGCTGGATATCGATTGATCGATCAGTCGATCAATTGATTAAACAATCGATCGATATCCAGCACATGAAATACCATGTTCAATTTATATGCCATTGATCTACATACCTAGTATGGTGATTACTGTTTTGGTACTTACGGACCTATTTTGCACATGACGGAATTATTATATAGTGCGTGCGCTTAATGTCGTTATATACTATATCGGTTGTTCAATGTCGCTGTGATGGCTCATCTGGTAAAATGACCACGATGATGATCGGAACTAAACATGATCACTAAATGCCACTTTGAACAATTAATACCGTTATTGCTTCAGTTTGCGTATAATAGATGATGATCATGCCTGCTCTAAAACGCTTCAATTAGTCAAGGAGTAGCAGCTGGACAGGATTGGATTTGTACCAGTGACTGACTAGAGAGAATATTGGAGTACATACTATTTCTAAGACTGTCCAGCTACTGCAGGTGCTTTTACCCTACAAAATGCAGAATTTAAGTATGGCTCTTTTCGATCCCACGTTGATCTCAGGTCTGCAAAAATGTATCCATACGAACGATTATCGTTTCGGCTATAGGTTAGACGGTGGATCCTGATGATCATTGGGATTAAATCATGAGGTGTAGGTAAACCATGCCTGACTTACTGTTTGGCCATTAAACACTTCAATGCCTTTTTGTTGTTAGATATGCTGTTTGAGACTTTATATTTACTGCATTTTCTCCGGCTTATGGTTACCTTGCATTTTCATTATTATACTATACGTAAAAGTAGGTATTTGGAATATAGTAATGCTTCCTTTTTTACAACGTATATCGTTATATATTATCACACTGTATACATGTATTTTATCTACTACTATATGAAACTACACTGGTTCAGTTATTTCAACATCGATTCTGCAGTCTTTGAAGTATTAGAGGAAATGATATAATCTGCAGAATTGAATTCGACTACTGCTTGTTACGACCCTATGTACGTTGCGTTCTTCACTCCATTCTGTTGTTATGTGACATTTACACTGAATATACAGTGAATATATACATAATACGCGTATTCAAGTAAACATAATCATCGACAACGAGACTGTAATGCAAAAAGATAAGGTATCGTCTTTTCGATGTGGTAGCTCCAACGGGACATTTATCATCGAAATGTCCATAGGAACATGTACAAAAAAAATCAATGTACGCAAACGGTATATATACAAAATGATTACAAATAATTCTACAATTAGATGAGGAGCTTTCTATACCGTGTGCCTATTCATACAATATTCGAACGAGCTCCTACCCGGTGTTTATTTATGTCTTTTCTTTCCAAATTTTCCATATATATATTTTTTTTTTTTCTTTTTTTTTTTTTTGACTCCATAGGAATATCCTTGTCCAAAAATCAAGACCCTTTCCCGTCACACCTTTGTTCCCAAAGAAAAAATTGTGACAAAAAAAAATCCCATCTCGAACTACATGTTATCATCACTGCAGCACAACACGCACGTGAAAGACGTTACCCTGTATATCCAAAATTCCCAATACACGTACTTGTATGTACTTATGGTACATATCAACACGGAAAGTAATGGTGCCATGGTAAGTCCAAACTATTGTATAGTATATATTATTTCTACACTGATTAATCTGAGGAAAATAAAATCTGTTACGTACCTGCATACGTGATTTTATGACCTCATAATATTACTCTGCTGAACTTGAAGAGATTCTATTTTCTCTTCATCTATTTATTTTCAAACTATATACGTCTGGATATTGCATTTCTTCGATTCTTTTATTTTCTCCGTTTTTCTATTTTCTCTACATATCTATTATATTATGTAAAATATCATAAATTCGCGTTGGTTAAAATACGTCAGCTGTGTGTTGAGGATGCAAAATTAATTTATAATGAAATAACCATTTTCTATTCATATATATACATATACCTACATAAATGACGAACAATTTAATACAAATTCTGATATTGACGTATTATATTATTTTGAATTATACTACAATATAGCTTAATTTATATCTTTCCTCTGGCAACTGTTTTTACAGCCGTTTACAAGTTCGTGGTATAAGTTGGTCCTGGGACTAGCAAGGTAATTCTTCTACTATAGATATATACGGTTCGTAAATTGTTATATTGTGATCATATTTTATTATCGTTAATTATATATAAATTATAGGTATCCATACCTAATTCTCATAATTTATATATTACTTGTTACGACCTACAATAACATCTTTTCACTCATTATTATACATTTATATGTATAAACCTTTCACATTAACTGCCCTATATACATGTGTATACATCGTTTTCTCACAATAGCTGCACTTGAATTTCTCACGTCGATATTTCGCCTTTTTCATTATAATTCTACCATATATTATATTATATTATATTCTTGCGTGTATTTATATATCATTTATATTGTATATTTATTATACATTTTTAAGAGCACACTACAATATATATATATATATATATATATATTTATCACAGCACTGCAGTTACTATTCGGATTTTTTTTTTTTTTTTCTTCTTTTTCTTAATTCATTTATTCTCTTAATCTTCACGTGACAAGATACCGAGGGATAGATCTGCAGAGATGAAAGGGGATTGGAAAAAAAAAAGGAACGGAAAAAAATGACAATATCTAGACATACACGTCCTCTGTTATCTCGTCTTATGGACTCTTGAGCAAATTTTTTCCTAAACTCTACGTTATACATATAATATACTATCCTGTACTACAATTTATATCCTATTTGAACCTACTCTGGCTCACACATTACTTTCTGGTGCTTGCGTCTTGATCATACCTATATAACGATTCGGTTTTAATTCATCAAATTCTTTCACCGGTAGATTCTTTGTCGAATTCTAAGGAGGATGTTCCTTTCCAAAAAAAAAAAAAAAAAAATCTCTACGAGCTATAGTTATCGAGATATGAAATATCTCAGATATACATATATGACCGCGATCAGCGAGCTGATTATATCTCTGCGCATGCGTCAACGCTACTTGTTAGATGCGTCAGCTCTCTAATTGGTCGACTAAAAACTTGATGTTACTCAGAAAGTAACGGCCGATGTGATTTTTTTTTTGTTAAGGAACTTTCGTTTTTAGGCACGATCGTTGAAAACGGAGTGCCTTTATTTATTTCGAAAAAGAAACTGCCATGATTATTTGATACGATTCCAAGCCGAATCACCCTATAACCTATATTCCTATATATATGCATAATACATGTGAATGGACTACGCGTAATTCTTGCGTAGACACCTACATATACCTCTGTACCTATTCTTCCGCCTGTCGAATAGACTATACTATATTAAGACATATGAATATTAAAAATAAGGAACAATGAGAGAACCCAATAATGCTTTGAACGGTAGTTGGCTGGTAGTGTATATGAGCTTGCAAATTTAACTGTGCCTATATATCCACGAACGGTGATTAAAACTATAGCTGTTCAGCAGCGATATAGTTTCGATTGTCGTTAACCATCATAAGTGTTATCGCTATTATATCCATGAATATTATAATATCACGATCGTTGATGAACTTCGATATTCGCGGTCAGGACAAGATGATTCCCAAACCTGCAGCGTAGACACAGAGTTCTCGTTGCGCGAACAATTAATACGGATATATTATAAAATCAAAATTCAACTGTGTCTCTGCGTTGATTCCGAAAATCTTTATCAAAATTAACATATAATATCCCAGAAAAAGGGAAGAAAACTATACGTGCACGTATGTACGATCCCCATAATTATAATTGCTATGCTGCCTCCTCAAACTATGAGCATTCCTATTCAAGTATAAAGAATCTCAAAGTATACCTACCATCACAATATTTGCACGTTGTGCAATATATATATATCTATTTCGTTCGCATACATACCCATTATACCTATACCTATATACGCTTTATATATTTTATAATTATCATTGCTCTTCCAAATAAATATCTACGACAAGGAGGATGATGATTGGTACCACAATTTCAAATCATTCAATTATTACCATGGTTATGATTATTATTCATTCAAAAACATAACCATCTTTTGATTATAATGATTAATTATTATTACCTAGTGTAAAATTTTTATTCTTATTATTTGTCTATCTGTACCCTATACACAATATAATAACCCTATTTATATTATATTCCCAGGTTCAGTTATCTATATACATACCTAGATGCCTGCAGTTAATGCAATAACAAATAACCGGATAATTGCATGTCTTATACAGTTTTGCATTGTGGTTGTGCGTGCACATTGGAAAACTTGAGACATGTAATACAAATATCATTATCATTACACATAATCTTTATACGTTTGGTTTTCTGTTTATGTATTGATTAAAATTTTATTTATTTATTTATTTTTATTTTTTATTTTTTTCTTCATTCATCTACACATGAATATAAAATAATACACCATATGTAATTCATATGTACCCTAACAACTATACATATATATATAATACAATAGTATGTAAGATTGCGTGCCTTGCATGGGAGATTTTTTTTCATAGCTACAACGCAAGTTTATATATTAATGATAATATATAAGCTTATATTGATTGTGCCCCACCACACGATGTTGTTTGCCAATCGTCGCGTGGTTAACCTGAAAATCGTACATTCAAAACAAACAGAGAAAAAACAAAAACCGCGTAAGTATTTACCACCAGCATTTTTTCATTTGCTTTTACATCTAATTATTATTCATATATATCAATGTATGCATATATACGTCTAATACATAATATATATATGGCTATTTCTGCATATTATTTATTTGTCAAATAAAACATAACTTTAAGCAAGTACATGCATTATTATTATTATTATCATTATTATTATTGTTGTTGTTATTATCATACATGGTGGTGGTACTCACGCTGATATATTATACCTACTCATACATATATGATAACATTTACCCTTATAGATTATCGTTTCAAAACCATATTGCATTGTATTGCATGCAAGCTGCAGCAAATACCATTTTTTTTTTTACTGTGCTGTCAATATCATGCTTATCGCTGTTATTTACATAGAAAAATAATTGTTTACATTTTATTGTATGATCAGGTCTATAAATTATTCGATACATCGATATAATACATACACGCCTCATATATACATTTATCAACATTTGAACAGAGTGATTCGTCATTTTTTTTTCAAATTTTTTTTAGCATTTTTTTTTTTTTTTACTTTCTTTCCTTTTCGTTTCTTAATCATTGACCATTATTCGGAAGCATATATTCATCGATTACTATATAATTTGCTTGGATATATTTATTTTTGATCACATTATTAGACTACGCTTATCGACATTTCAGATTGAAAAAAAAAAACAAAAAAAAAAAAAAGCAAAATAATTTCACAATGTAATCATAATATATATATATACACTCTGTACGTAGAATTCAAAAAAAAAAAGAAACAAAACGAAACAAAAAATTGTTGGAGTCTGGTACACTGTTGAATAATGTCGTACGGATTCTGATGTTACTGAATAAATTCCTAAACTTGGAATAGTCATAAATTTCATATTTTATCATCGCTTTAACAATATGCCAGGCTTGAGACAGCATCAGTGTTGGGTGGTCCATGGGTGCATGTGATGTGAAAAAAATCAAAATGTCAAAAACAAAAGATGAAACAACAAAAAAAAAAAACATCATTCATTCAAATATTCGACGTTTAGTCTCATTTGTGTCTCGATAACTTTATCGATCATCTCCAATCACAAGGAAAAATAGACTTTTTACTCATAAAGAGTCTCTCTTTCATACCCAAAATGTATCACAGTCTGTCTAATCAATTCCTGTATTGACACAAAATAATACGCGAACGAACGAATCTAGGGATATTTTAGCGTGTACAGTTGGCAAAAAAAATAATGGCGAGTATATTTTTGGCGGGATAAAGTCAAATGGATGATTATAAAATCGACTGGAACTGATAGACAAGCTGCGATATATCAAAATCTAGTATTGATTCTGATACGAAACGAACTGTATTGAAATGAAAAAAAAACAAAAAACAACTGAATTCCAGATCCGCGTAGTGAACGCATTTCGACAAGGGTTAGACGCTCGTTACGGTGAGCACAGTAGTACCACCCTGGCGGAGGTGCTTCGTAAGCAGTCGTCACTTAGCAAGCGATTGTCGCAGACGAGCAGCATCGAGTACGCGGACAACTGCAATCCCGACGAGCTGACCATACCTGAAATAGACGTCGAACGTCTTTCGAGCCACAGTCACACCGAGACTGCAGTCTAGTCGTACTATTATAATTATTATTATTATTACCTACCACATGATCCACTAATTAATATATTATTAATAATAATAATAATAATATGATAAATAAAAACAAAAAATCCCTTATGTTTATGCGATGTGCAGTGTTGCAACGTATGTATATATATATATATCATGTATGTACGTATATAATATGTAAAAAATATATACTTACATATACGGATACATACGTGCGTATTTAAACATCTGTATATGTATTTATTCATTTATATATACATATATATAACTATATATGTATACATGTATATATACGTCGATATTTGCTGTATACATTGATAGCCGATATTGCAGCAAATTGTTGTACATTAGAATATATATATATATATATATATATATATAAATAAATATAGAATAAACAAAAGTAACTAAGAATGAGCGAATGAATGAATGAATGAATGAATGAAAGAGAGAATGAAAGAACGAAAGAAAAACAAAAAAGAAAAATAGAAATCGGGCGTCTATATATATTAAACCAAAAAATATATACATATACCGGTAAATAAATGATTGATATGAATGAATAAATTAATTATTAATTAATTAATTAATTAATAATATTAATAATTAATATCGCAGACCCACTACTATATCTATATATATACTATAATAAGCAAACAAATAATGAAAGCATAAAAGGAAAAGAAAAGAAAAAAAAACTAAAAAATTAAAACGAAAAAAAAAAAATATATATATATATATATTTAAAAAAACTACCACTAAATTATTTAGATATTGTACCAAAGTAATAACACCACTGCCTCCCCTGTTCTAGCCAACGTCTATCGAAAGAAAAAAAGACAAAAAGAAAAGAGAGAAAAAGAGAGAGAGAGTGAGAAGAAAAAAAAACACGTCTGCTCTGCGGTATCCAGTGTTTCGAACTCTATTATAAATCCCTATATATATTATACAAAAAAAAAAAAAAAAAAAAAAACAAGCTAAAAGAAAGAAAAAAAATGCAAGTATATATAGAGGTATCAACGCAAACTTGCAGATTTGTTTTTTTGTTCCCTCTTCTTTTTTGTTTTTTCTTTTTTTGTATGGAAAGTTTTGAAAAAAAAAAACCAAAAAAATATATATAAGAATATAAATAGATAAAAATAAAAATTCTAGACGTAGAGATGATATTTAGATTGAAATTTTGCTTAAATATATTTATGTATATATGTATATATATATATACAGACACATATATATATATATATGTGACACATACACATAATATATATATATATATTATATACATCTATATATACTTGCGGTGATTGTCTATAGGTATCCGCGATAACGACTTACCAATTACGCTTATGATATAAATAATAAATACATACGATAATTAATGATTTTTCCTATGATTTGTCGGTTTTTTTTCTCTGAGTTCTTTCTTTTTTGTTCCAATTTTCTGGATTCTTTTGTTATTTATTCATTTTTTATTTATTTTTTCTTCGAAACACTGATTGTACATTAATATCACGCATAAATCACCCAGAACTATATATATTCAATATAATACAACATAGATAATACATAATATAAAAAATCGTTTGGCAATTAAAATTGGAATATAGAATATATATATTATATAGATGACGAATGAAATTACATACGTAGAAAGCTGTCGGTGAATTATATAAAAGTGAACGAGATAAAAATAAAAGACGTAAAGCAAAAAGAAAACGTGATTGACGTCGAACAGGATGAATTCATTGAAGTCATTGATGAATGCCAACGCAAAAAAAAAAAAGGATTTAAAAAAATTGTTCGTTTGTGATATTGTGTTCTTAATTAGATTTATTTGTATATTATTATTATATGTATACTACATAACACAAACACATACACAAGAAAAAACAAATATATTATTGATAATATACATCTATATCTATATATCTATGTATGTACATATATTTGCATACCATCGTTCTTTATATATATGTATTTATGTATATATAAATATCTACATATTATTAGAAACAAATTTGCTCTGATTGTTGATGATATCCTGTATACAATATACATATATACATATAATACATACAATCTACATAATTTCAAAAAGAAGGAAAATCTATATAAGAAGTAAAATAAATAATTGATGAAATGACATGAAATAATAATATAACGTTTGAAAAGTGATTATTGATATTATTATTAGTCACATAGGATGGTTTGAGCGAGTAACTCGTATTATAAAAATTCCAATGTGAAATAAAACCACACAATATAATTGTATACTTCAGACTGTTTTCTAATAATTCATTAATACACGGATAATGAATAAAAGAGAAAGCAATTTTCAAAATCGAGGTAGAAAAAAATCATGATGATATTAGAGAAAAAAAATTGTCTTTTTAATTGAAAAAATATCTCAGTTCTCCGTCACACTTGTTCTTGACATTCCATCCAAATTCATAGGGTTTTTTTTTTTTTTCTTTACTTTTTTTTTCTCTTCTTTCGATTATTATAGGATAAAATAAATCGTGCAGAAATACAGTCCTGCTGTCACGTAGATTAAATTCTTCGTCGGCAATTGAATACATACGTTCGTTATTCTTCGTATATCTAATTATAACAGCATACAATATAGTATATTTTATGTTGGCAAACCTGCAGTTGATCGTTCGAGCAATCCTTAAAATCCCTAGGCAAACAGCTGTATCCGAGTCGCGGCGAAGAAAATGAATAAATAAAGAGAAAAAATAATTACACATACCTACGTTACAAAAATTATAATGAGACAAAAAGAATTAGAAATAAAAATAATAAAAAAATTAATAAGAATCTCAACAGTCTATATATACATGAGCTGTCTTTGTCGTATATGATATATAATTCTATATTCTCGTACACGCATAATTAAATGATGAACGGACACCGCATCGAGACGTGATATTTTCCTCCATTATCAATTATCATATAATATTGGCAAGAACAAAAGAAAAAAAAAAAAAAAAAAAATCAACATCAATTCAACTTCGTTTATTCATTATATACTCTACACATTATAATTCACCATATTATATGGATATAATACATGAAATATATTAATATAGGACAACAATATTGATCGATTAATAAAAGAAAACCAGACGAACAACAACAACAACAAAAACACAATTAAGAACAAAAAGTATATAACAAATGAACTAGACTACATACATGTTACATACATAATATGCATTCAAATATTGAACTTATATATATATATATATATATATATACATATATATATAGAGAGAGATAGAAGATACTTAACATAGTTGATATGTGTAAGTTTGACAGAATTATCGTTATTGTTATTTTTATTATTATTATTATTATTATTATTATTATCATTGTTGGTATCATCGTGTCATAAAATTAGTTGTGGATTTTATTGGTCATTATATTATATTGTTATACCATTATTATTATTATCATCATTATGATTATTATAATTATTGTTGATATTGTTACCACTATCATTAGCGGATAAGATTAATAAAAGTGTGAATGCGGTATTCCGGTGTATAGGGCGCGTAGGTTTTCAAACAATTCAATTGACAATGGCATATGTAGGTATATATATATATATATATATATATATATATATCTTTATCCTTATAAAATATATATATATATACACTTGTATAAATATACAATATATTCAATATATAATTGTCGCACGTGTCGTAATACGGTTTGAAAATAAGAACAATTGAAAGATTAAAAAAAAAAAAAAAACCACAATACCGTATAAGAATATAGTTATCATATGTATGTACCCGATCGCATGAACGAATATAAATATGTATTATACATATATTCATAAATATGAATTGATTTGATTTTTTTCCACCGTTGTATATATGACGTTGGCGATGAAACAAATAATTCAAACGGTTCGAATTAAGAAAAACGACAAAGTGAAGTAAAAAACCAAAAGAAAAAAAACAAGTATATGAAATAAAATGATTATTAATACTTCTAGTCAAAATTATGTACTTAACATTTCTGTGTATATATAGTATTCATTTACTTCTTCATCTATTTTGAAACATAAAACTTATACTTACATATATATATATATATATATATGTGTATATATATATATAATATACCTACATGTATCTATATATTAATAACTTTAATAAAAAGTTAATTTATCATTAAACGCAATAATCATGATACCTATGTTCGAAAATGCGGAAAGAAAAAACTGAAGGAAAAAGAAGAGAGATATAATGCAAAACGAAATATTAGAAATACAAAATAAAGTAATATAAAAATAATCATAATACTAATAATAATCATGAGTAATAATAATAACAACAACAACAACAACAACAATATTACGGGGGAGGTGGTAAGGTATGATGAGATTCTCTAAAATCATATATCGATTAAAATAGATCTGTGTCTTGGAACGCGTTTTTGTAAGACTGGCTGCAGTCCATCGCATAACACTTCATACATTTTATACCGGAAAACGCAGCTGTTGAAAAAAAAAGATGACATGAAAAAAGAAAATAGTTGAAAAACTTCATGACTTTGAATCATTGAATTATTGTTGCATGAAAAAAGAACCAAAAATTGAAAAATAAAAAAATAAAAAAAATAAAACTAATGAAATCGTCAGAAGAAAAGTTTCTTTTTTTTTTCTCAATTGTAAGATTCGCTGCCTTTTTTGGTATGTAAAATAATATGTGAGAGATAATTTCTGAGCCAGTCTTATTCGTCGTAACTAACGGAGGATATGATAAATAAATGAATAAATGAATAAATAATCTGATCCGCATTGATATATATATGGGGAATTCCAGCCCAACCTGGACAGCTTTTGACCCTCACCCCTCTCGATTTTTTTCATTTTTTTTTCTGATATTCGGTAGACTGAAAGGAGTGCTTGTGATTTATTTCAAATTTTTATCTCAATCCGTTTTCGATTTACATATTTTTGAAAATTCGCAATTCCCGATGATCGTCAAACGTTTAAACGCCTGTATCTCTGAATCTATCAGTCGGATTACAAAATGTGAGCATATGAAATTCATCGGAAAGAAGTGTACTTTTCGAAAAAAATATTTTTGGATAATTGTGCCTCGTCCTTCATAGTGAAATCTTCGTTTAAACATGAAAAATCAATTTTTCTCAAAGTATGACATAATTCAAAATTTTCAAAAAATTCTCAAAAATACTCCGAGAAAAGACAAAATTTTTGAGCTATGGCTGATCGTGGGCCTCGGCTGCTTTCTATTTTTAACAGAATTTTAATCGATTATTTTGAATTTTTTCTCAAATTTTTGATAGAATTTTAATTGATTCAATTTAAAATTTATTTTGAAAGATAAAGAAAATTGAGAAAAAATTGAGAAATCAATTTTCAACGGGATTTCGATTAATTTAATTAAATTTGTTTTTCAATTTTCAATAGAATTTTAATTAATTCAATTGAAATTTCGATTAAAATTCTGTTAAAAATAGAAAGCAGCCGAGGCCCACGATCAGCCATAGCTCAAAAATTTTGTCTTTTCTCGAAGTATTTTTGAGAATTTTTTGAAAATTTTGAATCATGTCATACTTTGAGAAAAATCGATTTTTCATGTTTAAACGAAGATTTCACTATGAAGGACGAGGCTCAATTATCCAGAAATATTTTTTTCGAAAAGTACACTTCTTTCCGATGAATTTCATATGCTCACATTTTGTAATCCGACTGATAGATTCAGAGATACAGGCGTTTAAACGTTTGACGATCATCGGGAATTGCGAATTTTCAAAAATATGTAGATCGAAAACGGATTGAGATAAAAATTTGAAATAAATCACAAGCACTCCTTTCAGTCTACCGAATATCAGAAAAAAAAATGAAAAAAATCGAGAGGGGTGAGGGTCAAAAGCTGTCCAGGTTGGGCTGGAATTCCCCATATATATATTATATATATATATATATATACATATATATACATAAACTGTATAACGCGAATGAATATATATATATATATATATATAGGTATAAATGAATGAATAATTACACATACTTACTATTATATGAATAAATAACTAAATAAATAAATAAATAAATAAATAAACAAATAACTAGAGACATTCTTTGAAAGAAGTCGAAATAAAGAGCGAGTGAGACGATTTGCTTGTTCTTAATAATAGGTACCAACTATAATAAATAATACTTACCAAAGAGATATTCGCGTAATAAGAAAAGACATTCGGTGTACAGAATGAAAAATGACCATGACGATGATGATTATATGCGTTTTATGGGGTTCGGTCGAGACACATAAATACGAGGAAATGAAATTGCAGATGTATTTGAGAGAAATAAAGAAGAAAAAGAAAATATATATCCAGGAAACGAAGAAAGTCGAGGTAAAGATAAATAAAGGAATGAAGAAAGAGAGGAACCTATACATATATACCAACCAACATAAAAACAAATGAGAAAAAAAAAATCTAAAGACAAAAACAGAAAAAAAAAAACCATTGAGCCGAAAGAATTAAAAATTCACTATGTGTCTTGTGACTTGGTGATTAATTATTGATTAATTATTGAAAGAAAATAGAATTATTGTATTTATATAATTATAGAGAATGAATGATTAATTATTATATTATATTATTAAATTATATTATATTATATTATATTATATTATATTATATTATAAATGAAAGAATTCTACTATATTACCACTCTATTACTATACTATATCATCTTACCTATACTTTACTACTTCATTACCTACTATACATATATATATACTATATACATATATACACATAGATATATATATATAAATATGAATCATTAATAAGAAAAGAAAGAGAGAATGAAAGGAAAAAAAAAAAACAAGAAAAAAAAACCAGAAAACTATGCAACAACAACAACGAGAACAGGAACAAAAATTGGAGACAAACAAACAAGAAGATGAGACGTGCGGAAGAAGATTATTTAATAATTCAACTTAAACTATCCTACGATATAGTTTATATATATATACATATATATACCTATATGTCAAGCACGTGGAATGAAATAACATTATAAAACGGTATCTAATTTTTCATCGTACACATTTCGCAGTGTTGTGTATAAAATGAACTCTGTATAAACTATATATTTTAGCTGTCCCCTTCCCGCATAGATCGAGGTAAAAATTTGTCCTACGCCCTATGAATATATATTGTACATCTTTATATACCTGAATATATAATATATACATATATATATATATACATATATATTCATATAAAACAGATTAAGATAAAAAGATCAGAGATTATAATACCCGTATATAAGTTTTAAGTTATACATAATAATAATTTGCATGATCGGCTGAACACAGACCGAAATTTCCCATCAATCGATCGATAGATAGATAAATAAATAAATAAATAAATAAATAAATAAATAAATAAATAAATAAATAAGTTAGTAAATAAAAAAAAAAAAAAAAAAAGAAAAGAAATTAAAAAAAAACATAAACAAAAAAAAAACCAGCAAATAAAAAGAAAGAACACAAACAATAATATAATAACAATACTTGTTACGAAGAATTACTATACATATATAAAGAGCGCGATAAAGTTTTAAACTCTAGATGTATATAATAATCTATAATAATATATACATCGTTAATTCCTATATACATAATATTATACTAATCTGTCACATTGAATTATTTATTCATTATAACTTCACTTATTCCCATTTCGATGGCCCAATAAATAAGCTCGGTTCGGATATAGCTTATAACTGTATCGGTAGCAGTATATTAGTTTCTTGCAATGGATTATATAATAGCACGATGAACGATCGACGATTGATCCTAATAATTGATCGCTAAAAGCGTTACGTCAATATAATAAAGTGTAATTAGTGGATCGGTTTGAATATATATATATATATATAAATTCACACTGAACGTTTTCAATGACAATTAATAGTCCCAAATTAGTCCCCACATATTTTATACATATAATATAAATGTATTAAAACAAGAGTGACGGGCAGCAAAACTTATTGTAAAAATTATTCAACTAATGAACCGATTGATTGATTGAGAAAACAAAAAATATAGAAAACAAATCAAGTTTATGAAAATTGAATACACTGCACTTACACACACACACACACACACACGTACATACACGTACATACATCGCTCGTTAATTATTATTATTATAAACAATAAAATATATTTGTAGAATTTATTCGTGATAGAAATGAGACAAGAAGAAGAAAGTCAACTAAGATCAATTTTTTTCAATGTGATTGTTATTATTATTATTATTATTATTATTATTATTATCATTATCATCATTATTAATATATCCTAACAATAAATATGGAGCTGCAATTTTTGCAAAAATTAATTTAACAAAAAATAAATAAAAAATTGAAATTAAATTAATTAAAGGAAAATAAAATAAAAACCCGATAATGGATAACTATTCGTTACTGATATTGTAAAGTCATATTTTTCTGTCGTTACTGTTATTAATTATAGTAATATTGTATTGAAGTAATTGAAAGAAAGGAAGAGAAAAATTGAAAAAAAAAAAAAAAAAAAAAAAAATTACAGAAACAGAAATAAAAATAAAAATGTAAGAAAGCAAACAAATTAATCTGAGAAGAAAAAAAATATCCAGTTGTTGCAATTAAGTTTATATTATACATATGATATATAAATATATACATATTAAATAGATATGTATATATATGTGAAATCGCAATTATTTGTATAAAATTATTACTATTATATTATGATTATTCTTATTATTATTATTATACGTCGTTATGATTTTATCACATACCTATGATAAATACATATATATATATATATATACATAGATATATTATACATATGTATATTTTGTCGTCTACCTATTAATTTGTCATCATGAATATATATATATAATATAATGATTACTATACTGCTATTTATACTATATATATATGTATTTTAACTAGATACATATATACATATAATCTATTATTACGTATTGCGTAAAAAAAATTATCGTTTCGATTACATAATGATATATATTATTGATAATCCTTCTCGCAATCAGTATACGTATATATATATATACATATATATACATATAACAAGCTACATACATAATTTGTTATTTTACACTAATTGTATATCGGTGATATACATATATACATGTGGAAAGAAAAACGAACAATTCTCTTCGCAAGCAAATTCCATATATATATATATATATATATACGTACATACATGTATATAGTATAATAATATAAAATATACGCAGACTATTCCGGCGGTATTGATGATGATATTATCTAATAACAATAAAAAAAATATATATATATATATATATGCGGAATACGCGAGAACGAAGAAGAGAAAATACATATAGATATAGAGAAAGGAATATGAAAACGCAATTTGCCTCTGAAAAAAAAAATATTGCATAATCGCTGTATAATATAATATTATACCTATTTATTTATAAACGCAAAACAAAAGAGAAAAATCAGTACCGTATATACATACACGTATAAAACATACGTATATGTATACCTATGTATGTATATATATATATATATACATATATTTCATATATTATATGAATGTATATGAAAGTTTAAATATTTATCGCGTAGACGTACGTAATTATTTTTGTTACAATAGAAATTGTGAAGATGAAGTAAAAGAGATAAGAAAAACAAAAAGAAAAGGGAGAAGATGGACAAAAAAACAAACAAACAAAAAAGAAAAAAAAAAAAAACGAGAAAATAACCATTGAAACATTGGTGCCGTGGGTTCAGTCTTACCTGCGATGTAAATAAAGCACTGCCCCACACTTTACCTGACAAAACGGACTGATTCGCAACGAACACATGTAGTTATACATGCGATTATATTCACTTAAATTCGTCTTCGGGGTGTGCCGTCTCTGGGTTATACGCGTATAGTATATACGCAGCAACGGAGAGCGTCTAGGTTAGAACCCAAGGTGCCCTTCACAGCTGGGGCCCCGATCGTGAGTCATGAAGTTAATTTTGTTTTTTCTCTCAATACTGACCGATGTATAGTTTTTGTTTTATTTTTGATTGCCAATAAATTAGTCAGATATTGAGGGCCCCAGATTTAGAAAAGAGGGGAGGGGGGTGGGGCTAAAAAATCTTGAGACGGCTCTGAAACTTACCCGTGTTCATTAATTTGTTGTTGATCAGTCCGTGCCTCGATCGATGTTCGTTACTTAAGGAGAATATATATATATATATAGGTACTTTTGAAACATTTGACATTTCAAATTTCCCGGGTGCCATATTATATATAATACACGTCGTGCAACGCTGCTCAGATTTGTCGTGTGCAGTCTATTATATTATAATATAATATTATTATGTATGCGGTCGCGAGTTTAAGATACAGACATTAAAAAAAAAAAAAAGAAAAAATTAATAAATCCTATACCGTAAATTATTACATGAACACAAATAAGAAGAAAAAAAAATAATAATAAGAATAATAAGAATATTAATGATAAATGAATAAATAAAAAAAAAAGGGAAAGAAACAAAAAAAAAAAAAAAGTACCACTATATAATAATACCTTGTATGGTATGTTTTACAAGAAATATAAAATAAATTAGAAAAAAAAAAAAAAAAAAAAAAACAGTATGAGAATAAAGTTATATAACTAATATGTAATATTATTATTTATAAAACGCGTGGGCGCACGGCTGACACCTGGCCAGAGCTACGAAATGCGAATAAATACTTGAAAAAAAAAAGGAAGAAACAAAGAAATTAAAATAAAAGGAATTAAGGGGAAAAAAGATGAAGAAAAAAGGAAGTTGAAACAAACAGTCATTATATTGAGAAATACTATAAATTATTAATGTAATAATAAATTGAATAGTTATTATTATTATTGAATTATAGTTATTATTAATTATTAAATAATATTATGACGAGTGTTTGTGCATAGCGAGCCATTTAAATAAATAAATACAATTGAGACATGCCATCAGATTATTACAACCAGGGTTGGGAGTTATCAATTACTTTTTTAATTTAATTACCTGTTTAATTACCCATTACATTTTTACTGTGTAATTAAACTTATTTCAATTACACATTACAAATGTAATGTGTAATTAAACTGAAATCCATTACACATTAAAAATGTAATGTGTAATTAAAATTGTTTCAATTACACATTACAAATGTAATTGGTAATTGATTTTTTTTCAATTTACATTACATTTGTAATATGTAATTGAAATAAGTTTAAGCACACATTACAAATGTAATTGGTAATTGGAAAAAATTTAATTACAATTTTCACAACGCAGATTACAACCTTAACCTTATGTACTCTCATTATTTTCCTCGTCAGGGAGAGAAAGAATAAATTTTGAAAAAGTTCTAGTTTCCTATGATTCATTCCTTACTTATTCAACAACAAATTTGCTACGAAATATATTTCATACGGTAAGTTATTATAATCTCGAAAGTATATTAGCAAATAAGATATCAACGGAAGCGGAATCGGGTTCACCATAATAACTTAATGAAATAATTTATTTTTATTGGGATTCCACAAAAAAAGCGTCACTCAAGAGGATAAAAATAAGACAAGAAATAATGAAAATTATGTGCACATCTGACCCCGCGGAGAATTCGTACTGATTCCCGCGCGTTCTCTACGGTGAAAGTTGTTCACAAATCCGCCACCGGAATGAAGAAAAGTCATTCTCTTGACTGGATGTGTTGTCTTTTGAGCAGCATGCAATTAGAAGTATCGATGAACAAAGTATCATGATTATAGGTAATAATTCTTCAATCAACGGCAGCAGACGTAGCTTTTACGGTTATCTAATGCCACCCGAAGTTTGAAAATTCAATCATGACGGAACTGTTGTGTTGGCATAGACTTGTAAGATCATGAAGGCCGATGCGCATGAAACTTCACAAGTCATAAGCAGGAGCATATGCCATAGCGCATGCGCATTTTCTCTCCCAAGGCAGCATTAATGGTATATATTTATGACTTCTGTATTCTGCCCATGACTCGCGAAGTTCTCTTCTTCTTCGTAATCCGTTTATTAAAGGCTTATACCCAAAAGGGAAGTAGCCGCTGCCTCGTGAAGTTCGATGTGCTTCGGCCTTAAGTTATTCCACGATTCGCATTCTACACCTATGACTCAATCCCATAACCAATCAAAGTAAAGAAGAAGTACACTTGTGTTATACTTATACGTAGTATGACTTATTGTGAGTTCTAGATTCCCTCGTTTATTATGAACAGCGCTGTCATCAACATATTAAGATTCTGACACAAAATAGGACACGTCATTGCGATGTTTATCTGGGGAGATTCGTATGACAAAATTTTCTAGCCAACCAAAAAGGTACAATTTCAGAACATTTGTAAATTCGAGTCATAGCCTCTCGTTGCTCGAACCGACAAATTCGGATCTTTTACATCGCAGATAGCCTTTTATTTTGAGGTTATGTTGATTTTTCAAAACCCGTAAACGTCTGTTACAGAACGATGAGGAGTACGAGTCCCTTGAACACTGACCAAAGATATTCGTGAACGTATTTTCGAAATAGATTCAAAAATGAGGCGGTCACATTCGGGTGAGCGGGGTGAGACTTGAATAAGCCATAATATTACTAAACACGTCCAATAATTCGACCATTAAAACCATCCCCAGGGGGCTATGGCTATGAGCCGTTGCCGAGCACCTCTCACGATGCTCTGGAGGACGAAAACGAACGCATAGCAGACGAACTCAAGGATAAAATCCACGTCTTAAAATCCCTATCAATCGACATTGGTACCGAAGTTAAATACCAGGAGAAATTGTTGAATGGAATGGTTGGTGGAGGAATAAATAAATGAAAAAAGGAAAAAGTTCACCATATCTCGAATGAAAATATAACCGTTTTCAGGATGAAGATTTCGAGAGGACTAGTGGCTCATTGACTTCGTCTGTCGCAAGGGTTTTGCGTATGGCACGAGCGGGTCATAGATACTACATTCTGTATCTATTTCTATTTTCCATAGCTGTGTTTATTGTTTTATGGCTGGTTCTTAAATTTAAGTAATTATGATGCGATAGTCCAAAAAAAAAAAAAAAAAAAAAAAAACCGCGCTCATTCCACTGTATAAGTTGTATGATTAATAATTCACGGTCCTGTATAATATGATAATCTATTAATCCTATTTAAACGAAAAAAAAGAATGAAAAATTATTTTCAATTATCGAACGTTTCTTTGTTGTTATTCTTTTTCTGTAATTCCCTAATCTCTGATTTTCCCCAACTTGAACTTCGGGCTACTGAATGTTTAGAATAAATTTTATAAAGTTCGTTTTTTGAATTCAGTCTACTTTGGCCACTTAGAAGTGTGGCGTTTTAGTAATCTTAACCTCACTTTTTCGCACTCTTTGAAACATTTGAATATAATGACTGATACGAAAGAATCCGAGTTGTACAAGTTGTTTAAAAAATCGGAGGAAAATGAAATCGTTTATACAATTGAAACGACCGTAGATACAGGTGAGATACGCGTTAATTAATAAATAGCCAATTGCGAACGTCAAGTTTTTAAATAGAACATAACCTCAAAATAATTCATGAATCACAACAGGTCTGGAATGGCAGGCGGTTGACGAATGCAAAGAGAGAATAGACCCGTCTTTGCACGTTGTCAAAGAGCGAGGAAAAATTTATTTCAACATAACGCTGGAACAATTTACAAAAGTACGACAATCAACGGAATCATTAATGAGCATGATTCAATGAATTGAATAAATAATTATAGCACTTTTTGTCAATAATAATTATCTAGGTAAAGGAGATGAGATCGATAGACAACATATTCGTCATATCAGACGTTCGTAGTTTTCAATTTTCAAAAGATGACATCGATTCGGATATGGCGATGATAAAAGATGCGGTTAATACGGATATGAGATTAGAAAAAGGTCTAAACGCCTGGAAAGCAATGACTTTATTCCACGGCAAGGTTTATCCTGATCCGAAGGAGTTTGAAGATGCGGAAAAAACGCACAAGGCTGAAAAAGCTCTTCCAGTCGAAGATACCCCGGCCGCGAATGAGCCCAGAAAGGGCAGAAAACGCGGACGAGATCCTTCGGTTTCGAATAAAGACGATGTCCTCAAGTATAGAGTAACTTGCGAAAGAACAGGCTCTCACGCCTTCGAATCCGGCCAAGTAGCTCGCCTCATTGGAGGCGAGTTACAAGACAAATATCACTGGCTAGTCGATCTAACGATGTACCATTTAGAGATTGTTTGCAACGTTGTTCACAGTACGATAATTTTCTAAATTTATTATAGTATATATTTTTTCAGGTATCCAAAGAATCTGATAATATTATAATAAATCCTTTTTTTTTTTTTCTAATACAAACTACACAGACGAACTAATAACGTGTCTCCGCGTCACTCACGAGTCCAAACATCGTAGAAATATCGTATATTTTGGCCCGACAACCCTCCGTGCAACGGTATGCTACAGTTTGATACGACTGGCAAATCCTAAACTAGGAGAGATCATAATTGACCCAATGTGCGGCGGGGGTTCGATACCGATCGAGGTGAACATGGTGTATTAATAAAAATGGCTAAATATCTCGTTTTGAACTACTTCAAATTAATAATAAAATCAATTACAGGCGGCAGTGGCTTTTCCAAACACTTACGTCCTCTGCGGAGATAATCACGACAAGGCAGTTGAAAGAACAAAGTCAAATCTCGACGCACAATCGGTTAATCAAAAAACAGATTTGATACAGTGGAGTGTCGCTCAACTGCCTTTTAAAGATTCCTACGTCGATGTCGTGGTAACGGATATGGTACTCGGTCTTTGTTTCTTCGCCTATTTATATTTTGTTTCCAAATTCACATGATTTTATAATTATTATATTTTTCTGACTTAAATCATTTAGCCATTTGGAAAACGCAGCGGTTCTATGACGGACAATAGAGTTCTTTACAAACTTTACATGTCAGAATTGGCTCGAGTCGCGAAACTCGGAACTGGACGTCTGGTTTTGCTCACTTACGATCGACGAAGTATTCAGCTGGTGAGTTCTGCCCGAAAAAGAGAGAGAGAAAAAAAAAAACAAAGAAATTCTGAATTGTTATTCCGCGTCAATTTCATTATTTTACAGGCTCTGCAGTCCACAAGTAATTTATTCCGTGTGATAAAAATGCTCGGAGTGAACATGGGCGGTTTACATGCGGCGGTTTACGTATTGAAACGAACGAAATTACCGCACGATCATCAGCGACAGCTGGAGCATTCGAATGAATCGTCAAGATGAACTTTAAAACTACGATTGTTGATAAGTGTTACGAGATTTTTTTCTGACACAGAAAATTCAACGGGAACGAAATATTTTGAGACACGTAAATGAAGTCGTTGTTTTGTTTTATTCACCCAAGGTCATTTCATTGTTTTTTTTATCAAACAAAAATAAAGTTTACAGTCAAAGGTCCGATTGCTGTTAAATTACAAGAAGAATTTTCTTCTGCTAGTTTCCATGGCGTGTCGACGACCCTGTATTATCCATTCGTATTCACCGTATTTACTGTCGAATGTACCTTTCTGCATGGATCGTAACTTGAGAGTAAACCTCGGTCCCAATTCTCTGAGCTTCGGCTTACCAGTTTTTAGATTAAACTCGTACCTGAAATAAGGTAAACTAATAAGACACCAATTCTCAATAGAAAAAATACATAACATCAACTGCTAGACAAACCTATGATGTCTGAAGAAGATGTAGTCTCGTTGATTATGGAAAGTGACCGCCCTCCGTCCCTTAAATTCTGGATCGTAGTGGAACAACGCGCCGAGCATTCTCCCAACAGAATGCCCAAGCCTGGTGGTGAAATTGTTCAAAATTACTTCGGGACGATGCTCGGTTATCTCTTTATGAGATCTCTTGAGCTCCGGGGTAATCTTGACGTTGCTAAGTTTGAATTGGGCGGTTGGACCGTCGGGCAGATGAATAACCAGCATACCATCTGACACAAATCAGTTAAGGAAATAATATATATGAAGATAAGAATTGAGTACATTGGGAACTTTAGTCGCCTAAAGGATACTCGGCTGCTTCATATTCTCGTTGATGACAATGAGGTCGGTGAATCCCTTGGCGATTGCGCTTTTCACCATTTTTTTAACGCCTGAACGATTTCTGTAAAGTGAAATAGAATTTGGTATGATCCGAGTCAATTCTCGACCGAATATCCGTGTCTTCCTCAGCGGATTGTCGGAGTATGTGATGAGGACTTTTGGCTCATAGGAGTGTTTGTAGTAGGCGGCAAATTCGTCGTTTTCAAAGTCGATTTTCACCTCGGCGTTATCCTCGTCATCGATATCGCCCTTTATTACAGTCTCGTCTTTTTCTCTAAGACTTTCTATCGTGTGGGGCACCTTCTTTGGCAAACCTTCCTTGATACGATTTTTCCTCTCCTCTTTCTTAGCCTTCGCTTTTTCTCTACGAAATTTCTCGCTCTTTTGGTGCCGCACTATCTTGCATTTAATGTGATTAAAGTTGCTGTCGCTTGGCATGCGGACTTTACTTGCTTCGGGAGATAACTCTGTTGCTGTTGCTGTTGCTGTTTCGTTTCCGTCTCCCGCGTCCTCGTCCTTCGGTGTCAACCGCTTCAGAGGATTTTTACGCAAAGTTTTCAACTTCATTGTAGTTTCAACCTCCTCTGAATCTATTCAAGAACAATATCCAGCTATTCGCCACTATTAGAACTTGGAACGTGTGTTTTGAGTTTGAGGTTATGTTGTCGTATCTTGAAATCGCACACCGAACTCACCAACTCACGTTCACGCAGCTATTCCACGACATCGACATCTCGCGAGTAAATCAGAAGGTAGAGCCATGGAGTCTTTCAGTGAGCAGAAAGAGCGGGAAAGTGGTTTATACATATTTTTAGGTTATAAAAAGGGATTGGAAAAGTACTCTGAGAAAGATTGTCTGAATTATAATAACTATATATTACATACAAGATACAAAGGCACAAACAATTAAAACACATCTCTATTAATTATATCTCTCTAAACAATTCTTATTTTTTTTTCTCAATTTTATTTTCGGTATAATATTATAATTATTCGATTCGTTCGTTAATATATATCTATATAATTATATAATATGTAAGTGTATACATAAACTCGACATGTATACATCATATCTATATAATGTTGTATATATACTCGTTACATTTTCTAACTTGTATAATTCTTTTTCTTTTTCTTCTGCTCATTACATAAATAACTTAGTTTCATATTCACAACCATCTAATAAAAATCTTACACGAGGCGCTAGGCAGCGCTCATTGTACAATCATATTCATTATTCCATTTGCTCTTTTGCTATTTATTTTATTTATTTTTTTTATTTTTCAAAACTCTTATCAGCTGTTGCCTAGCCTTAACGTATTATTGTAACATACATCTTTCTCGTGGTAATATAGTATGTATAATAATAACCCTCTGTGTTCTAATAGTTATAGAATTATATAGACAATATAATAAAATCTACGCGTTTTGTTAGAAATATTCGACATTATTCGCAGTTGGTTATGTACGCAGCATTACTAGACAAATGTTCCAACAATCGATATAATATAATTATACATTCATCAGTTGCAGAGCAACGTACTATTTTTTGCTAAAACGGTTAAGTTTATTCGAAATATTATCATTATTGTTTTCCGTATCTTTATTTTATCTAAAGATTTTTTTTTTGTCCTCGCAGCTTATGTTGTTCGATCACGTATTTAATAAATTATGCAGCCGATAAAACAGCTGCCGATCATTCGTTTGTTCCCAAATTTGATATTAGGCCTGTTCAGTCTAGTATACATAAATGCGATTACGCGAGATTTATATGTATGTATTTATAGTATTATAGTTATATAGCTGCGGTATCAGTATTACAATTATTATTAACCATGTAAATATAAACTCAAAAATTTCTAACAAGTCTGCGCGCCAGTATACCGTATTACATGATTTCTAATTGATTGAATATTTAAATTCTTCTTTTTTTTTTCTGTTCTTTTAAGTTTTGGAATGTATAACGTTACTCTGTAATCTGTTGTACGAATAAACCGCGTATTTCATAACGTGAGATGGAAGACCATATAAACTATTCATAGTAGATACAAGATCGAGTTTCATATCAGTTTCAGTAATTTTCAACAAGATCAAAACACGATTCTAATTCAATCTTACGTCTTTATATCCATTCATATTAATTTTAACGTTTGTGCTTTATATACTCTGTAAATTGTTATATATTTTTTTTCCATCAATATAGTTTTATCTCGCGTTTATACACAATTATTAAACTTTCGCGAGCGAAGTTTGAGGAAAAAAAAATTGAAAAAAAAACCAAAAAAAAACCACTGTTTCGTATCCGAATATTTGATAAATCATATTGATTACTTTCTTCCAAATCAAAATAACCGATTTAAAGAAGTAGGTATATATATCCAAAGGCAAGACATGTGCCGTATAGATACTTGCTTACAGCACCACTTGAACAATTTACACATGATATATTTCTTCTAACACGACAAGAAAAAAAAAAAAAAAAATGTAAAATGTAAAAACCAAGAAGAAGAATTTGTATAAATAATATTACTAAGTGTGTCGAATAAGTGAAGAAAAAAATGTATAACTTTATACTTTAGTCTGGAATAAAAAAAAAAAAAAAAACGAAAAACAATCCTCGAGATATATTGTATATCTATAGGTATGTATGTATGTATGTACAAAATCCTCATCAACATAATATGTACGTATTATACGATCAACTTATAAGGATAAAAAAAATATTTTTCAAAGTTTGATTTTCTGCAATAATATGAATAAATTATCGCTTATTAATTATTATCATCATTTTAATATTAGTTTAGTTCTCAGCTGGATCGATAAAAATTTCCTCAAATTATTTTCCCTAGTAGAGAAAGATAAACAGAATGAAAAAAAAACTGATAAAAAAAAAAAAAAAAAAATTCTGCACCGTTTTACTTACAGCTAGATCGGTCTTATGCAGCGATATGTGCAGTATACTAGAACAACTTAACAGTCGTTTCTGATCACCTATACATTATAATATAACGATATGAGATCGAACGTTTCGTTTCGCGGCCTCTTTTCTAAATAGTTAAGAATGATAAAAAATTTTCATTTCGATGAAAATTTCGTCGAATTAAGTGACATAGTAGACGAGTTAAGTCTCCTGGAAGGTGCCGGACTGACTGGTGCTGATGGAGATGGTCCTCCAGTGGGAGTAGTTGGTTTGGATCCTCTTCTGCTCCTCCTCATAGAAGAATATGGACTGATACCCCGGTTGACGTGCTCGTGGGCGTACAGAAGCACACCAATATCACGATTTCCAGCTTCCAGAGCGATTTTCAATGCCGAACTTCCGTCTACGTCAACAATTGAAGAGTCACAGTCAGGATGGGCAAGTAGCAACCGCACTATGTCCGTATGACCATGTTCTGCGGCACACATCAATGCTGTGCTACCATCTTCGTCTTGAATGTTGACCGCTGCACCAGCGTCGAGCAACAATTTAGCCATGTCTTTACGACCGTGGGATACTGCCAGCATCAGAGCAGTCTGTCCGTGCTGTATAAACAATAAAGTTGATCAAGAATTGTTGTTAAGCTACTCGTCTTCAAGAATGATAATACCATAGTGATTTGTACTTCGGTTGTGGATAGAAAGAAGTATCAGTGAAGAAACACCATTAGTGAAATCAATCGAGAAATGTGAATATGTGAACCAATAATAGTGACTAGTGATTTGTTTAATTGTGAAAAGAGCAACGTAATTAGTTAAGAAAGATGATGAAGATGTTATAATCCTTTGATTTCAATGTGCTACCTGTTTAGCTCTGACGTTGACATCCGCCATTTGAAAAAGTCTATTGGCAACAGATGAATGTGTTGAGTTTCGAACTTCGGCGAGAGCGGCAAGCATAACGGCCGTATAACCAGCTACGTTTGCAGTATCGATATCGCATACTTTTGAATCGAGAAGGATTGATACGACGTCGAAATTTCCATGAGAAACGGCGTAGTGCATGGCGGTGTTACCGCTGGCGTCGTTCATGTTGACAATGTACTCAAGCAAAGAGCTTGAGGCTTCTTCGAAGCAGTCTAAATAGTCTTCTACATCTAGAGGATTGGCGGTCGCGGTGCTGGAGACCTTGAACCACTCCTGCTGTATAATTGTAGTGGCATTTTTAATCTGATGAGAGATATTACGGCTCGGTGATTTCTTTAGATTATCGTTGAGCACTTTCATGGCTGCCCGCATTTCACGAGACGGTTCAACCTTCTGTCTAGGCTTGTCTTGGATCGGTTGGAACAAGGCAGAGTCCGGCAGACCCTGCTTTTCTTCAATTTCGGACTTTTCCTTTGCCGGCGATGATTCTGCGGATGACAACTTGTCATCGTTGATGTTTTCGGCATCCAAATCCTCGAGGCTGTAACAAAAAAATCATCCATGTCGTTACTTTGTTCTTCAATTACCAAGGATCAAGGATCAATCTCTCCACTTTCGAACGTTTGAATCGCAAGTGAAAACAATTGACTTCCCAGACCTAGTTCATAATACGTCTAATAAACAAAGGAAAAAACAACAGTCACAGTAGTAAAGATCCGACTTTTCCCTCGTTATTTTCATCCATTCATAACATCGCAGGGTCGTGTGAATAGGTCAAAGCTTTTGAGCAGAAAGTTATTTCGCAAGTTTTCACGACAGAGCGTAACAATTCACAATGTATGCAAAGTATGAAAGAAATAGCGAATTTTCCTGTCCGCGGGTAGAGCGTTAAAGTGAAATTACCCTGTGTCAGGGAAGCAAGTAGCTTCCAATATGTCGCTGGACTGAACTTCGGTATAATTATGAGATTCGTGGGAATACTGGCGAAGCATCGATGTCCTTCGCTCGATAAACAACTCTCACTTATCCACCATATCAATCGAGAAGCTTATTCAGCCTGGTATGGCAATAGGGACGTCAACAGTCTAACTGCCCGAAGCTTTGGCGAGGGTGAGAAAACAACCCTCTGACTATACCCAGACCAACAACAAAACCACGCTACTACTAGCCAGGCGAAAAGTATCGATCGAAAATAACGGTCCGGGTCTGAGGTCGTTTTTATTAAACTGTTAGTAGGTCTAACGAGCTCTGCACTCGCCGTGCAACGACCACCAGTCATCATGTCACCATGGCAACCCACCAGGTGCAACCATTTCTACACAACAATACATATAAGTGGATGAAATGGAGAAAAACACTTGTGCGCATGCTTCTACTACTACTACTACTACTATCAGCTTCTGCGCGCGAAATCAGCGGTGTGCTCGAATGGTCATTCAGAAAGTCGCAGGGAAATGTTTTAAGCAAAACGATAGTAGAAATTAACCGAACAATCCGACTCACCGATTGTTAGATTCGTACTGTTCCTTGTTGTCAGCATCGTACTTGATGACGGGTGATGATGGTATCTTCGTGTAAGTATCCTGCCTTTTGAACTGCCTCCTGTGATCTGTTGGCGAGCTAAGAGGGATGTAAGACGGCCTTGGTATACGAGATACTTGGTTGTTTTGATGATTGATGTTCTCAGAATTGTTTACGATTTGTTTGGCCAGAGTTTTTATCGTGTCTTTACAGTTGTCACAGTAATTCGCGGAGCAAGAAATGCTGATGTGTGGCCTGACCGAGTCGCCCACCGACACATCAACGAACTTTTTCTTCGTTGTAGAGGTTCCAAACTCTCTTTTTTTCGGGGTTAATCCAACGGTGTCGGTTCCTCTGGCTGTAGTCTTGACCAAACCGTCAACCGTCAGACCAATCGACTTGGTGGTTTTCCTCGCCGGCTTACTATCTCCGTAGTTGAAGGAGTGACTCCGGGATCCCAGGGCGTTCAATGATATCGACTGTGTCGAAACTGGGTCAGGTCCTGATGCCGTAGTCCTGGTCCCAGGACCCGGTTTCGCTTCGATACCAACGTCAGATGACCGTGGTTTGGCGGTGACTCCAACATTAGAGGTCAGTTTCAAAGGCTTGGAAACTTGGACTCCCATTTCCCTCTTTTCGACGATTTTCAGCAAAGGTTCAACCTCCGGAATACATTGCGTTTCTGCAGAAATCATATGTACTTTTTTCTTATAGTTTTGGGCTTTATAGATCCGCAGACTTTCCTCGATACTGTTTGCAACCTCTTCAATCGTCCTGACGTCTCTCATCGCGAGAGTTGTCTCAGTCCCAGTGCTCCTGGTTTTGATTTTCAAAATTTCCTCTCGAGTTTTCGGTAGGATTTCATCGTAGTAAAATCCACTCCGTTGAAGAACCTTATTTCTTCGTTGTTCGTTCGATGATTTGTCATAAATTTTCCTCGACGAATCCTCGCAGCTTTTCAACGCACTCAAGTTGGGATTTATCGTTTCGATCCTAACGTCACTCCGCTCTAAAACCTTCCGTGGTTTCAACTCGGGAAATATATTCTCTAACTTCAAACCACTGCGGGATAATTTTTGCTCATGTTTCCTCATGACACTCGGCAGTATGCTTTCTATCTGCAGTCTACTGCGTTCCAACTTCTTCGGCAGGGTGTTGCACTTCTCCGGTGTTATCAGTAAAGAATCGTCGATGCTCGCAGTCGTCTGATCAACTTCCGAATGTCGATGAATCGGTGTACTGGTCACCATTCCAGCATCCCTCGTCCTTGTCTGAAAAGAAAATCATCAGCATTCGATTTCGAGTACATAAAAACGACCATCTCATCAATTATAAAATCATTGAACAATTTCTCACTTGTTGATGGGAAACTCCAACATCTCTGGTCATGACTCCACACATAGTGCCCATGTCTCTTGTGGGGATTTTAGGAGTTGGAGTCAAGGTGGGTTGGTCTTCAGCAAACGAATGGCTCGTGTACCTGTGCAGCGTGTTCTTGCTTTCGATTTCCAGTTGATTAAGCTCCTTGATTTGCTGGACGAGGTGCCTTTTCTCTTCTTTTAAAACCGATACTTTAACCTGTGGAAGATAGTCAGCATGATAAAGCCTGCATTGTCTCTCATGCTACTATCCGAGCACAAGGCGTAGAAAGTACTTGGGAATTTGCGGTTAATTATTAGTAGAAAGGTAACTAGTCCGGAACTGAATGGTAACTGAACATGGAAGTAATGTTAGCGCGAAGTCGTTGATTGTGTGCAAAATAATATACATATAGTGTCGTAATATATTAACCGAGTGAAAAAAAATTCTTATACCTGCAGCATAGGGATGGCTTTGACTTGTTCTTCTAAATCCTTCATCCTCTCCAACGCCATCGCCATTTGCTCTCTGATATTCTGATGAGTATTATAGAATAAGAAGAAGAATGCTGTATAAGTATATGCAATTGGGAATAGCTCACCTTGGAATGAACTAGAGTTGAAACTAATCGAGCAAGAGAACGTCGTATGCGTACATATCTCGCTAATATCTGACGTAATCGGTCGTCTTTTGACATTAGCAAAAACTTACGCGTACCTATAGACTGTAGTCTGGCTGTGCCATGTTCGATCGAATAATCAGCAACTGATACCTACATTTTTGCATGAAAAATCATCGATATACCTGCAAGGCCCCGGTGCTGAGGTTCGAATTTCCACTCCCGATACTGGCATTGTCAAAATCCGGTGAGGCCTCGGTTTGGGGTGGATTCTGTGTGGGTACTGGTGCCGATATGCAGCTATCTAAAAAAATGACCATTAGCTGATTAAAAGGTGTATGAAAATTTAAATCCGTGGCTTTTGAAAATTGCTATATTTTTCCCGCTTTCGCAGCTCTGGGTCACGACGTAAACATAATAGTGTTCGAATTGGTCACGTGCTACATATAGAGAAGGTCGAGTGGACCAGCAAAATCTGACAAGGAGATGAGTATGTACTGCAGTGTTATTGGTTCGAGTGTTAAGAAGCAACGATAACGAGCGTAACTTGTATTCCAGTGTTTGCATAAAGATAAGACAAACTCCAACTTTGACCTTGCTGTGAAAAAAACAGAAGAAGAAGAAGAAGAAAAAAATCATAATAATGAAAAATAATCAACGACGCGACATTGCAATGATGTAACAAGATTCGTCCTCAACTTTCAATTAATAGACAAACAGAAGAAGATAAATACATAGAGGCTTTGTTTTCCACTGGAATATTTTTTTACGACGTTGATTTCATGAAATGAAGAATAAGAATGTGCGCGTTATATTCGATTATACTTTTATACATATATATATATATTTTTTTTTTATTCAATGAGCTTCAGAATACGGTAATCAACTGGTGCAAGAAAGCGAAGCGTACAAAGAAAATCTGGACTTGCGGTCGACTCACTGTTCTTTCGTTTTTTTATCTTCAACTTACAAAACGGTAAACGTTTTCTAATGAAACTTTTAACACCCATTTTTTTCAATTTTTTTTTTAAATTTTTTATTTTTTATTCCAGTCGTTTATTTATTACGTATAGATTATTATATTGAAACAAGTATTATAAATTTACCGATCTTTTTATATCGATCATTATAACGAACAATCGAAACTTATTATTTAAATAACTAATCATCGCTATCACAAAAACGCGTCGCGAATATTTAATATTAGTATTTTCATTTTATAAGATCCAACAGACAGAGATTATTTATTGTTATAGTTATTATATCGAGATTGAATTGACTGTTAATTAAAACCCCATTATGTTAAGTATTCTTTTTTTTTTTTTTTTTTTTATTTTACCAAGAAAATCATTACACGCTTCATGATGATAATAGTACGATTTATTGACTAGTTATCATTTTACGATTCAATATTACGAATATACTCCATAATATTCTCAACAGTATTATAACTTAAGTATTTGAATAATTGAAAACGTAGAAAAAACAAAAAAAAAAAAAATAGAAAAAAAAAGATCGTTCTATGAACCGTCTCTCAAAAAACGTCACATCTTGTCTTTGACATATTATTCATTTATTTGAATAAAATAAAAAAATTTTATTCGCACTCGAGACACTCGCGTGTCTTTCGCGTGTAGTACCTATCGACGGTTCGGCTTCGCGAGTTTAACTGTTGCTTATGATGACAGTCAAGCAAGCGCCAGCTAGGTGGGCTGAGAAATTACTTTGAAAACATTCAGAGTGGGGGGATTACTTTGCTGCTGCAGGCAGACAATCCGACAGGTCGAACGTTCTACATCAGAGCTTCTCCTCGTTCCGATTGTCATTAAAATTACAACTTTGATAGTTATCGCGCGGTTGTTATTAATTTCTTTATTATTATTATTATCATTGTTATTACCGTCTAGACCATAACCGGAAGATATCATACGGTTCTTCCGGATTCGAGAGCGTCTCGATACGAAAGGATGATTGGCAAAAATATAATTACAGAATTAGGACAGTGAAAGGATTGATGGATCCTAATTTTCTAATATTTGCCTTTAATCTCTCTCTTTCTATTTCTTTTTCATCTTTGTTTTATTCTCCTTATAGATATAATCGCGATTAATTTTTTTTTCAAGAGAGATATAATATTGTCTCTTGTTGTATTCTATACGCGGAATTTATTCTATAACGGATAATCTCGCCAGACAGATATTATATACACGTATACAAGTTTCGCGGGTTACGTGATCGAGGATGATTTTTGGTTCCAAGAAATCGCGATGCCTCCTGTTTGAATAAAAAGATGCGCAACACCTCTCTTTATTTAATTATTTTTATTTTTTTTGTTTACTCAAAACTCGATGACACCCGTACGTATATTCGATAAATATAGAAATTGCCTGTATACGGGTTTGGCCGTCTGTAGATCGAGGCACTAAATTCCGCACAGTTAGCATATATTTAAAAATATCAAAAGTTGAAAGCCAATATCTTGCACCGTTAATCCCAAACTCTTCACCCGAAGCTCAAGAAAGTCTTATAATACACGCTAATCTAATCTCTAAATAATAATTTTCGCAATCATATATACCTATATATAAAGAGCCGCCTGAATGATCCTAAATAAGATAAAGAATAACATTCCCGATCACGTCATGCACAATATAAATCTTGATCAATGCAATCGAACTCTCATTTCTATAGATAACTGCGAAAACCGTAATTACTATACGTATATACGTGCACGAAATGCCATACAGTTGACGGAACAGGTGCATCGACCATATGGGCAACAGTATCCAAGATGGCTTTGCACTGATCTAAATACCATCATTGAAACATCTATTTCTCAATCGAGTGTAAATAATTTGTGCATATATATGTATACAGAACGGATTAGATTGTTTTTTTTTTTTTTTCATTTGGTAAACCATGTATCCATGAAAATGATGATAACGGTAAGACTAGTTCTTTTCGATGATGGAAAAGAACTGTGTCAAAGTTTAATGACAGATCGAATGGTGCGCGCCTGCAGAGAATTGAGAAAACGGCGATATCATTGCCGATGAAAAAACGAAGAGAGAAAAATAAAAAAAAGAGTGTGACCAGTAGGTATAGTAGTGGAATAAAAATAAGTCGAAGCAATGTCTTCATGACGAAGTATAAAGTGAAGTAAAGTAAATTGGTTTAGGACACAGCCCGTGGTTAACCGTTGGTGGCAAGGTGCGTCGTCGTGTTCTTTGGTGCGTGGATGAAAACACCTGTTTCCGTCCGTTGTCTTCGTGTCAGTGACCACGATCCCGGTTCCATAGTGTTTTCTCAGTCAGTTTTGTGGTAAGAATTGTCTCGGATTAGTAACCCCACTGTGTGCAGTGTGCAACCCACCGAATACCGAATCATACAGTTTCAAAACCTATACAGCAACGTTACATCAATCTTAAATTCGCACTATAACAATCCTCAATGTAAAAAGCCTTTTTTCAAGCCATCGGCGTTTCTACTCTTCAATAAAACGCATATTGCACCATATGGACATCGGGCTGTTACTCCACCGTAAATAATAATTTCGTTTTTTATGAGCAAAAATCAATTCTGCAGCATGGGTATACGACTACTTCCATTTCCAATGACTGACAATGACATTTTATGATCTCTAATCACTTCCAAAATTTTTGAAAATATTTCAGGGACTTCCAGAGCCTATATATATGAACAGTCTGCTCCAAAGCATCCCTATAATAACTCTTGACCGAGTCCTCGAAACTTCCAGATATTTCTAGTGTCTTTCAGGACTAATTATGACACTTGGAAAGAGTTGAAATACCAAATTTTTTTTATTATCCTTTGTTGAGGAATGCCAGACATTTCACTCAAGAGGAAACGATTTTCGTTCAGCAAAGTTGTTTGTGTCTATATAGTTTGATATTATGCCTTGAACCGTGAGTGCTGAACGGTTCAACGCGGATTTCTCATTGTCATTGAATCGTGAAACTAGAGAGTATATAATCTATTCCCATTAAGTGTATTGTGATAAATCGTCGGTTAAGGCGTAACGAAATTGAAATTTGCGTGTTCAATTTTGTTTAAAATTAATAAAAATCCATACTAAAGAAAGTTTGTTTAAATATGGGTACTTAATATAGCTGATGCTTTCGCCTGAAAAAATACCTGGATTTCATGAACATAAAAAGGTATGCGTTACCCACTCTTATAATATATGTTACGAAACATGTTTCAAGAAAGTACAATATCGCGATGAATGAGAATACCAAAATGCAAATGAGACCATTCTTCACCATTCTCTGACAATAATTATAGCCGTCTTCAGAATTTCTATACATCAAATTATCAGCATTTTAAGTGATTGATAATTATCTAGCGTACTGCAGGAATGAATATAATATAATCAACTCACTACTTTGGCGATTACGATGTAGTTTAAAAATCTTGTCAAACGCCATATTATAGCTGCAACCTGCAGCGTCCGTTTCGGACGATTAACGTTCTCAATTATTAACACGACATAATTATCACTCTTCTATGATGCCAAAAATATAACAACAACTCTAGTATAAACGCATCGGATAAAAAAAAGAATACAAAATGGCCGAAGGAATTTATCGGCAATAATATAATATAAATTCCTGCATCTTATCTCCGAGCTGCTATACGGCCCGTGCCTAGCCATCACACCTATCGACTGATCATGCATGATAAAATGCGTCACGATGTTAATCTCTTGGTAATCTATATATGCCCCTATAATTTGAGCAAAAAGAAAATCAAGAGTGAACATTAGGGAAAGAAAAAAAAAAATCTAAATTGCTTTGTGCTTATACGTGCGATATATTCGACAAAGAGAAAACTGAAGTGCTATAATATACACATTGTGGCTTTATACCGATGTGCGGTAACTCCGTTATAATATAATAACTATATAGTATAAGAACAAACTCGGCGTGAGATTTATGATAGTTTTAAATTTCGAACGCTCTCTCCCGCGCGATAAAATCTTTCTGGATAGCCCAGTGTCCGTTTTATCTCATTCTAATTGCAAACTTGCAATGTAGCTATGTGTATTCTGCAACTTGAGTTCGTAAGACTGGATAACAGGCAACGATTTCACGATAAGCTCAAACTGCAAGCTGAGAAATGTGCGAAAATCTTATGAACGCCGCTTTTTAGAGAGCATATTAATAATACGTAATTTTTTTTAATGGGAAATTAGTTAACGAATGATAGAATTTTTTTGCGGCGCACAGACGAGAGAAAGAGGAACGTGAATGGTATTTTTATTCCCGAATAATTGCGTGAAAGAAATCGGTGCGGATTGCGAAGAATTGGAATTTCATTTTTTTTTTTAATATTTCGATTGTATAATATTACGGTATAATAAAGATGATTTCCACATTGTTTGTATCAACGGTAATTATATACGTAGAATGATTTTTATCGCGATTCTCGATCATAAACGAACGTCTGTAAAGAAACGGTGAAAGGAAAAAAAAAATATATATATATATATATTCACGAGCTAGTTAATTAATGGCGCAAGGATTCGAAACTTGAAAAATGCAACAAAATCTTCGTTCGCGCGGCTCAACGATCGTGATAAATAATTAATTCTCAACACACCAAAAAATATCACGATTAGGTTGTACAAGACGAGCGAATTATCGTAAAAATAGTCGATGAATTGAAAAAAAAAAAAAAAAAAAAAAAAAAAAAAAGAAAATGAAATGCTCACCGTGGTAGCTGCATATAGAAATCGGATCGGCCTTGTTGAGGTTATAGACATTAACACTGATGAGAGAAAACGAATTTGGACACGCACCGATGACACGTTTAAAAAACGAAGTCAAAGAAAATCGTTCGTGAAAATTAAACGGCGTTAAATTCAATCCGAAAAACATATTCGGATAGTCAAAAATTTGGCAATTATTAGCTAATTCGAACTCTGACTCTCTCAAACAAACGGACAAGAATGAAACATCGGTAACAAAATTTCGCACCCTGAATATTTGGACTTCGGTTATTGCTACCTGAGCAAATACCCTATATTATATATATATATATATATATATATACATATATAATCTACTACTTGGAAGGGATTGTTTTCGAATCTATAATTGCTCATTTTCGCAAAAGGGACGGCTCTCGCTTATACCTGAATGTTGAACGTGGAGGACGGTTCGAATTCTTCGGAATTAAGTAAGGGCTAAATTACAAAAACGTAATTACTAATTAGGGAAACTAGAATTCCGCTCAAATATATTATGTAGAATTCGTTCGAAATATAATTCAGTAAATTTTATACATGATTATAACTTCAGAGCTGATTTTCGAAAAAAAAAGATAAAACATATATAGTATAGAATTCATTGAATTGAGAAACGCTATAGGATCATTTTGAATTTCGAGCGTGGGACTTGCAGTGTGTTGAGTCCCGCAACTCGCATTGCACCAGAGTAAAAGTAGTTGCCTATAACACGGCGCTAGTGCGTCTCTCCCTCATAGATACACTCGTGAAAAAATAGGGGATACCTTAACAATTAAGAAATTAATCTATCATAGACTTCTATACCCCAAACCGTTACCGACGTATTATACCATTTTTACTCTGACCACGATTGCATATATGCACCTTTCAAAATAATTGCATGAAATTTGTCGGGGATGCTCGCCAAATGTACCATGACAAAGTCATGCAGCGGTTTTTTGATGCCCCTCATATTTGAAGAGGAAATAATTTATTTCAAACAAAAAAAAAAAAACGAAAAAAAAACAAAAAAAAAAAAACCAAGCAAAACTGACTTACCGACTGTTTCGTGTTGATCATGTTGATCCGAGGCTTTCGAGGACCTGGAGGATCGCCTAAGGGTAGCTTCGAAGTCGCCAACGACATCGCTGATATCCAAAATCGGTGAATTTTGTAGATTGGATGATCTGGAGTGTCCAGATCGAGGCAAAGTGTTGATTCCATTTACGACCGATGAATTTTCCTGCGCTATCTTAGGAAGTTGTGCTTCGATTCCAGCCAAAGCAGGACTGACCTGAATTATAGATCGATGAATTGATTTGACGATTATGATGACGAGTTTTGATCCAAAGTTATGATATAAAAGACGTTCAATTATTGGAAGAAAAAAAAAAAAAAAAAAAAAAAAACAAACAAACAACACAATTGTTAATCGTGTTATATTATATTTACCAATCCGAGAAGAACCTCCATGGACTGACATTGTCGACGTCGTTCTCGTTTTCTTCGTCTTTCACTGACTCGATCAGACCCAGAACTTCCGGCCGCAACAGCCTCGCAGTATCTCACAAAATCAAGATCGATGTGATACCCGTAAGGACAACAGAGGCATTTCGTTCCGATCGAACCGGAAATGTAGGTCTGTCCACCTGCTGCGACAATAGCAAAAATTAAAAAAAAAAAAAAAAAACGCCCATAAGGAGAAATATGAGTAGAAAATCGGGAAAAGCTCGTTTAATAATTAAGTGGCTCGGTAATTAATGATCGTAATTACTGCCAACGAGCTGGGCTGAATTACATACAATAAATTCTAATGATTTTATACAAAGATGGATGAATCTCCAGTAGAAGAACAGAGTAAAGTTATTTCGGACTAGGACTAAAGCTATTTAGTGGGCGGTGAAAGCGATATCAATGAATCACAGTTTCGAAAAAAAAGAAGAAAAAGAAAAAAAAAAACCGTGTATAATTGCGCAGCACAATTCCAGTAGAACTCGAGAACAATTAACGGCAATATCGATGATGATAATGGGGACAGATGACAATGGAGCCGTATAATTGTCGTATGTCGTCCATGCATAGTAGATTAAGCGAGAGATTTATATTTATAGACGATATATTTTCTCAGGGGGTCAATATAATGGGCAATCGGTCATTTACCCATGGCCCATTTCACACTCTTATCGAATCTGAGACACGATATATATTTACTCGACCGACTTGCATACGTATTCAAGTGCTTGTATATAATATACGTATCGATTATACACTACACGGTGTGAAAATGAACCTTTGTCAAGAAATCGAATGATTCCTATATAACAACGTTTTATACGATTTGTAATCCGAATCTCGTTGACCCCATTATCCCCAATTTATTCTGAGCGTAGGTATACATATATACTGAATGAAAAATAATCTGTGTAAATTATTCAGGAGGGTTAATGGCCCGCGTATTTTTCTCGGATTACAGCGAAACTGTAACTATTGGCAATAATCCAGAACCGCGAAGAATAAGAATAATAAGAAAGAAAAGGAAGTGGATGATGAGGAGGTCGGTGGTGGTGGTGGCTGTTAATAATAATCTAAGAAAGTTCGTTAGCCTCTAAATCCGCATCACGTACTGGTATACGAAAGTACGAATTTTAGTTTGTCATGCGAATGATATGAAGATGAAGATTTTTTTCCCGTTATATGTCAAAGAACTTTAATTCTCAAAGTACCATTTCCGTTCAGGACCGGTGCCTGGATCTCTACGGTCAGTGACATCCTTTGCTCGTTTTTCGATCCGGACTTTTTAAGTCTCTGTCGTTTTCTCGATTCTAATATCAGCAGGAAGTCATCCTCTCGGGGCGGGAGCTGAAAAAAAAAAATAACAAAAAATAAATAAAAATGTATATATATATTATATATGTATAGTAAATAGGTACTCTTGAGTTTGCGTGCAATTTGGACATCACCACGTGGTCGCGGTACGTTCCGTTCAATGACAGAAGCGTCCACGTGGGTTCGAGATCAGGCCACGTGTGCTGAGAAGTGAAATGATCCTACGTACTCTGGCATACCGTTAAACGTATCTCCGCTATAGACGTAAGGCTTATATTTCAGCATTGCTTTTCGCATGGTATAATGCAGCCAAAGTGACGCCGTATAAATGAATCGTGACTAATTATAACGCGCAAGATTCAAGCCGTGCTATTCAGTATGTCATATATATATATGAGGAACCCGCGTGAATTCAAAGATAATTGCAAACAGGCTAACCGGAAGAGAAATATATCCAGCTATACTGCAGGAAAAATCGTAAAAATAATATCGCCTAGTCGTAGTACGTAGTTCTATTTCAAGCTTTCTCACACTCAAGCAAAGAAAAAATACTCTTAAGCTGAGAAGAAATTGACGCTTCCTTTACGTCCCGCTTTTACTTTTTTTTTTAGAATTTTTTTATTTTTTATTTCTGTTGTTTTTTTGGTTCATATTCTTCTCGAAATTTCAAAGACATGATCTTCGGAGACTGGAACCTGCGTATGGAAATTGTAGAACGGTACTTTTGGCAATCAAGTTAGACATCTCAATTAGAAAGAAAGAAATCTTTTTCTTATTATTGCGGTTTACAAAATTGGTGGCTAATTGCCGAGAGGCATATATGCCCCTTCTCGAAAAATAAGAATAAAAATTAAGTTCACGATGCGTGTAACGCAGGTCACGTGCTCGACGGATCTATTCTTCGTCATCCGGACCCTGCGGTGCGTCGCGGTGTGCATGTTGGACTGTTCAACTTCTTCTTCTTCTTCTTCTAAGCCCAAGTGTCTTTGCCACCGATGGGGGTCTAATTCTGTCGTCCGGATTTCTGGTCTGACGATCCCGTGGCTTAGGTATGGTAGAAAGAGGCCTGGGCACATACCTTTGCTACGATATTATTGCGCTTTACTCCAAGCTAATTGATAGTCGAAGGATTAGAAGAAGAAGAAGAAGAAGATGAAGAAGAAGAAAAAGGCAGGAATCCAAACGGACCATTCCGTCAAAATTTTTATTATTTCGTTCGGGGTGGGATGGAAGTTCCGAATTCCAAAAGTTCCGAAGGCTCAAAATTCCGAATTCATATGAGACACAATTCTGAGTTTCTAGAAACGTTAGAATTCAGAGCTTAAAAATTCCGGAAGGTCGGAATGCAGACAGTTCAAAGATCCGAAAGTTAAAAACTCAGGAAGCCTAAAAATCCAGAAATTTAAGGAAAGCTCGTGACAAAGCTGTGAAATAAACAACGTTGCATCTCGCGAATTCCGAGATTCGGAGTTTTGGCTTTTCGGATCTTTAGTTTTCGGAATTTTGAACCTTCGATGTTTTTCAAATTGGTTACGTTGACTTTCGGGAAAATGATCTTTCGAAAAAATCTGAATTGGTAGCAAAAAAATTCAGAATTTGAACCTTTCGCAGCTTTTGAAATTCGGAATTTCAATCTCCGCTACTTTCGTTCATTGCTTTTGACAAGAGAGAAACAAAAAGAAATGTCCAACCCTCCAGCAGATATTACTCCAAATTTCATTCATCAGTTAATTGTTTCATCAAAATTCAGCTTAGTCATGTCAGTGCTCTTAAAAACTAACGAAATCTCACCATGTGCTTGAAAATTGGATTTCAAATTGCAGGTGTTATTGAGCATCACATACCTAAGTAGTCGAAAATGCGGACAAAATTACAGTTCACATCCTGCAATCATGAATTAGAGGCAATCAGGAGAATTTCCTAATTATATAATCGACCGATTCTCAATCTCATGATCAAAAAAATCGTTACTTTTTAACAGAACGAGTTTAATTTCGAGCAAATTTCAATTTCGAAACAGAAACACAGGGTCTTTTGCACTCTTGATCGGGGTCTTCCCTCGGCTCTCAAAAGGCATTCCAAATCACTATAATGGCCAGAGTATACGAAGAGGCTGTAGAAAAACCGGTATATCGAAGCCTTGAAGAGGTATGTACATACATACGTGCGAGATCGGCGAGATCGGCGATCGGCGGTTATGGGGTTCGCTGCAGAATTGTGGGAAGCATATAGGTGTAGGTTGTTGTATATATAGGCATAGTTATTATACTATATCGAGTTTAAAACAACTCACGTAAAAGGAATCGTGTAACGATCACTCTTCTGAACCGCCAGGACGGTTGAATGGAAAGTACAAGTCTCTCCCGCGATCGACTGACAGCTGGTTTTTAACCACGCTATATTATACACGCGAGTCTGTATTATACTATTGCGCTTTAACCATGGCCTGGTTTAACAAGCTGTATATATAACTCCGTCGAACTTACGAATTATAGACAAAATCGGCCGGCGTCTTTTCCTCACAAACCAAATTAACGGCCATTATATTCGCGTCCGAAGAAACACAATGTCAAAAACAAACTGCATGATATACATGAAGAGCCCATGCCATCAGCGGAATGATAAATCGATAGATTACGAGCTGACTCACGTTGATAAACTTTTCATTTCTTTTTTTTTTTTTTTTTTTGTCTCTATTCATTGATAAGAGGAACGGGATTTTTCATTCAACTTGAATTGTAGTTCTAGGCTTTAGATGGGCTCCTGCTGTAATACGTTGGAATTACGTGGATTGGCAAAAAAAAAAATGACCAAACGATATTGACGATCATTAATCGGATTGTGTGAGATCGGGTTTTACCGGCGATCGCTCGAAAGCTGCCAAACTAGTAAATCCACAGGATAATCTGCGATGCAGCTATAAGTTTAATGAAGTAACCATTTCCGCGTCATATTATAACATACCTACCGCAAAGTGTCATTCTTATCGTTGCGCGATGATTCCTTGATGGAACTTTTTGTTAATATATATATACCAATTTCTTTGTCAATCATAAAGAATTGTCGAATCGTGATATTGAATCGTCGATCAAACTATATAAAAACAATTGAACAATTTTTCTGAAAAATAGTATAGTGTACATTTTGGAATCTAGATATTTCGGAAACTAGGATTTCGAGAGCGCAGTCTCCTGACAGGTGGAGAATGTCTATGCGACATTAGAACAGAAGGGTGCTCCAAGCGTCGAGTAAATTAGTCAAGTTCAGGGATAGAATGTTTTTACTTCAAATAATGGCTTAATGGTTTTAGATTTTAATGAGCCACGTCTGTGTATAAATAAAGAATCTTGGTCGTGTGGTTTGAGGGTGAATAGAAAAAAAAAAAAAAAGAATAGAAAAATAAAGAGAAAAGATGAGGAAAAAGAGGCTGAGAGAGAAATGAGCTGCGCAGTATTATAGTCAAAGAAAAGTTAAAGTGTCGCATATAAGACTGTGTATAATTGTATATATATATATACATATATAGGAGTGTGAAAAACTGTTTAAACCGCATTGAAATAAGAAGCACAACACAGAAAAGACCCGCGGCAAAATGTTCTGGGATTTGTCTAAACTAAACAGACAAAATCCCCGCGAGACAATTAAGAAGAGGAAAAGCCCGAAACCGAAAGCCGAACTCCGCCCAAATGGTGCTGGCGCGCCGCAGTTTCCTTTTGGGCTCTTTTCTAACTTCAGTGTCTAGTTCGAACTTGTACATTAAGCTTTTTGTCAATGAAATATAAAAATAAACCAGCCCCGGATATGACGTGACGGTTGAATAAAAACTGTCACGTATTTTTTTATCATTTTCACAAATGAGCCTGCACCCACCACCCCCTCCGTTTTCCGTTCAAACTTCAGTTAAGTGTCGCAGTAAAAAAAGGCTTGGGTTTAGAATCGTAAGTCTTTCCTGGAAAGTTAAGAAACTTGCTACTAAATATAGAAGATGGTTATGTTAGATCTTGTGCGCCTTTTCGACAAACTAAAAAAAGGATTGAATTTTCAAATTCGATTCACTGAATTTTTTTTTTTTGTCATTATCCCGAACAATTATTCTCCATTAATTATACTGTATCGATTTGAAATTCACAACGTCATCTTTTCTAGTGACTTTTTATAATGTTTATTGAGAAATTTGACTGATTATGAAACATGCTCGTAAGTATTGTAAATCGATTTTAATGGATTTCATGTTTTCTGGGAAGACAAAATTTCACATTTTTATACTCGATATGTAATCCGTCCTTGAATATCAATTACCCGGATATAGACGTCTGAATAGTGATGGCAGATAGGTAATGGTAATTCCTGAGAATGAGAAAAACAACGCTTATAGTCATCGCGAAGCTCGAAATTCTGCTGTGCAGTTAATTTTTTGAAAAAATGGTGACATAAACTACACACACGTGCTAACGTCCTCTGGTTAAAACGATCGTCAAAGAACCGGAGGAAATATATGCGGATGATACAAATTGCGTTTACCGGGTTTTATAGTATTGTTATATGAGAGTATATGCAGTATCTATAGATATTGTATATGAATGGGTTGGGTTCAATAAAAACCTTCATTACGTGCGGCATGACATAAACGTTTCTAATTGCAATCGTCTAGAGAATTTATTACACAACGTCATCTGTTTCAAAGATGATCATTGTATACTATTTCCTGTTGTACATATTTATAATTCAATTCATATATAACTCATCATCTCGAGCCATCCGAGCTGCTCCAGCAACGCAGATGTCGTCCTATACGGTTTAATTTGCACTAGACGAAACCTGACACGATATTATGCACACCACGTGCTGTGCATGGCGATTCGAAAATAACAAACGAAAAAAAAATAAAATGGAAAGTTCAAAATTTATGAAATTTTCAACGATTGAAAAATATCTGAATATTAGGATGAAGTGAATTTGAAACAGCGTATAGTATTATACGTTGCAATATAAAAATCGCGATATATTCCTCTTATCGCTATATATATGTATACTCTCTCGATCGCAAAATACGCCTCTAAATCGAAGTTCTCTAGAGAATTGAAATAGAATCGCATATCCCATTTATAGACTCGCGTATAGTATAGTAGTAGGTAGATAGTCACCATACGATTCGTATGACACGCACACGCATTTGAACTCGACAATCTCTAAACCTAGTCCTGATGCAAAGGCGTGCTTTGGCTTTGGCTCTTGCTCAAAGTATGTAGGTACACGTATAGGCGTGAACGATCAACAACCACCCACAACATCCGTGCATGAACTAGTTTCTAAAACTCGCTAGGTATATAATTTTCCTAGCTTCGTAATGTTCATTAATTTTTCCTTTCAAGAAGATCAAAATCGTTGTAAAGAAGAAGAAGAAGAAGAAGAAGAAGAAGAAGAAAAAAAAAGGACCGATCCATATAAAGTAAAGTGAAAACCGATATCCGGTTTCTTTGACACACGTATAGGTGAAATCCAATTAATGCTTTGAAATCTTATTATCGGATACTACAGACGTTGGTAATTAACCAGTTAACATCTTATAGTGAGTATATAGTAAATAGTCGAACATATATAAATAAGACGGCCTTGAAATTCCTCAGGTGTTTAATAAACCGTAAAACTGACGTCACCCGAATCGTAATTTACTACAAAGTGAAGAGTAACAAAAAAAAAACAAAAATTACAAAATAAATAACATCAGGAAGAATAACCGAAAAAAAAAAGGAGAAAGTACTCTCCAGTAGATTCGATACTCTTACGGTATCCCCAATACCATCCGCGACACGTAAGATCTACTGACGTAATTTACAACAACGACAACCAAAAAAAGAAAAAGAAATATTCGTAACAAAAAATACACGTGATATCGTCTAAGCTTTGGAGCAACGGGTACTACTACCAAACCCGTTCTTTCTCTACCTGACCTGAGGGCATCCCTCGTATACCTGAACAACTCTGCCTCGGTTCATCAGCCCACGTGATATGTTTCACAAATTTCTCCAGCCTCTGCATCAACCACCGGGTACTAATTATACCTACGCCTATAAAGAGTGAGAAACGCGTGTGTGTGAAAACCGTATAAGTCGCGAGAAGCCGGTATGATTGTAAAAACGATGCACACGTTGATCGGCGTTATTTTTTGAAAATTTTTCATCCATCAACGGTTACGGTACGATCTATATAACCGGAGTTAGGATTAATGCTCAACGAGATGATCATCAGCCGTTTAATTCACTTATCACGTGTTAACCGCACCGCGGTTTAATTAGACGAAAAATATTCTAGCAATGTCACTGGATATTGTGTCTCTTGGTACGTTAGTTCGGTGGTCTATATATGTAATCTACTAGCTTAAAAAACGTGACGGTAAATCCCAAATCGACAACAGTGCGAATGCAAAGGATTATATGCAAACCATCAGTGTAAACAGCTAACAACCAAACGGCATAAGAACTTGAAATAGTCCATAATCTCGAGGCTCCTTTTCCGACTCCTCATAATCTTTCATCGTCGTCACGAGACTCTAGTTTTCCAACAAAACGCGATGAGGTGTGTCTACGTGACCAGGTGTTTGAAATTCGGTGTCGCAAGGCTCGGTCTCCGTTATGCAATGGTTTATTATGTATCCACCACAACATGGCATAGAGTTTACTCCGAAAGTAACGAGTGGTACAGCACCGGCGTATACTCTTGGTCTTAAACGAAAGTGCAGGAAACCTCAGTAATTACCTGTGTCAACTCGCAGTTGGACACTTCACACAATTCACACCTTTTGGCTTTTTTTCCTGCTGGAGATAAGCTCTTATCTAGCTCAAACAAACAGCCGCTCATGGAGAACCCCGCTAAACGCAAACATCACCAGCCCACCGTGATGGTCCAGCCAGTTCTTCTTTTCGCGACTCTCAATTGATCAATTAATTAACAGGTTTCTAATCCCTCCAGCTGACATTTGCAATCTGGCATGGAAGTTGATATAATGGGATAAAAGCTAGAGGAGGAGATGGTTTATAGAGTCACTTGGAACCATCGAAGAGGATTTTTTTAAATGGCGAAAAGTATTATTACAAGGAAATGAAAATTTTAGTTGTAGCTTAAGGAAGTAGACGACTCACTGGTGCACCGAGTAGTTCTATCATCGTTGAAATTTCGTGTTTTATTCTTATATATGTTAGACGAGGAACACGCGACTTGTTTAACAACGAACTTGTTGAGCCACCGACTGGTGCAGGACTGAATCGTGATACTTAACTTGACTCAAGTTACGCGGTATAGTACCTATACACGCCGGTTCCTACTCCACACCTCGGATTTCGAGCGTGGGCTACTCACGGCACCGCAAATAATATACGCGATCTCTGCAGCATAACCACGTAAGACTTATACATGTCGTTCAGGCTCCAGCACACACCTCCATTTCTGTTTTTGATCGTGACATGTAGGAGTGACAAACCGTTACCCTAACATCCCATCATCATTGTTACCATTTCTTCATTCACTTTAAATCAAGCTAGATTTTTATGGAAACAGATGAACGAGACATTCATGATTGTGATTTGCAGCACCAGACACATGCATTAACTCAAATTTATCTCATCCGGATTACAAATTCACACCTCGTGAAGGCTCAACGATTCGAATATCTGAAGAGCAATAATTCTGCATTGGACAGCCAAACAAGATCATTATGATACATATCTGGTGTTTTCGTTCCTTGTCGGAAAGTTATACATATCTATATCCATGAATGTAATGGAGTGTGACGCACTAGTGGATCATTCGTAATGCATACATACATATACATATACGTATATTGTAGATCGTTTCATATCGCGATACCCAGCAATAGATAATTGGCATTGGTCCATATAGTCGTCTGACCTTCTCCGACTCCAAAAGTGTATTCGATAGCACTTTATCCGCTCTCCATTCTCAGCGTAAATAACGTAATAATTATTTTTAATAATTCGCTATCTCCGTGATCCGGAGATCATTCTAAATCGTCCCAAGCTAATTCGATGTCACTCAGTACGAATATACTCACTGGTATTTTTCTTTCTTCAGTATTGGCTTAGACGGGTAATCCATTTAGTGGTTTGTGATCACAAGCACCATAGTTTGAACTGAACGAAAAGGAACCAGAAGATAACTCAGAAAAAAAAACAAAAAAAAAAAATCATCAGTCAATCACATGAGGAAAAAGACTTATGAAAAACTGAGAAAATCGCCATTGCACCGATCGGGCGGATACATAACAACAATCGGAGAACTGAGAACGGTAAAGGAACCGCACTCGTTCTTGTTGATCCCGGGCACAGTGGTTGACGACTTCTTTCTGGGAGGCTGCGTCTTGATGCTGGGGACCCAGGTCGCCCCAGCTCAGACGCTGTGAATTCCATTGGTGGGGGAAGCATCGAGTACAAGGTTCTCGCATTTCTCGTAGGTAGGTAGGTAGGTAGGTAGGTAGGTAGGTAGGTAGGTAGGTAGACAGCCAGGCTGCCCAGTCAGGCAGGCAATAAGGTACAGTAAATGTCTGCAGAGCTTCGTAATAAGAAGATCCCAGCTGCCCAGGGGCCCATCAGGGCCTTTTTGTCCTTCGTCAAAACCCGGGCCAGAGACCCAAACTCGAAAATATCCTCCGGAGAAAATCCACCACTATATATCGAACACAGGACTAGGTACAAAACCCCATCATGGTCGAGGACTCGCACTGTAGCATCAGTCCTAGGCCAGGTAAAAAATAAAAAAAAAAAAACAGTTCAAAAATATGTTCTTTCTTGAAAAGGGGCTTTTCAGTGGGATCAACAAAGTGCTCTTCACCATCTAAAGCACATTATATTCTATACATTGAACTGTGATCGATAAAAATCATGCATGGAAAGGGATTAACGAAATGTTGATTACGGGCTGAGCCTTACTATAGTCTAAAATCAATCACGAGTTAATGGAACTTGAAATCTTTTTTTTTTTTTTTTTTTCACACGTGATTCAACGGTCGTTCTTTCGCTTTTAACAAAAATATGTCACGGGACACTGAACATCTGTTCAATAAGAGAGAAGAAGAAAGAAAACGGAAAATAACACACACGCTGCACTCTCTAGGGAAATCCTTACACGTGTAGCTGGTATTACTTTACCCCACTATACTATAGCTATATACATATACTTATACACATGACCCTCGCCTACAGGGTCAGGGTCCCCATGTGTATGAATACTGGTACCTCGCAATAAGAATTATATTACCTCCCGCGCGCTAATAGACCAGTAGCTGTAACAATAAGTCTTCTGCGGTCAAGCGATAGAATATGTTTAGATCAAAAATGACACCTCTAATTTTTCGAAAATTTTCCGCCATTTCACAAGGTCGTGGCGACCTCAAATATCATTCATTCCAAGATGGACATTTTTTAAATCGCTGATTTTTTTTTGTGAAATCGGGGACTCGGAAACACATCTTTTCGTCATAATTTGGTATTGGGCTAAGAATGCGAAATTTTTTGTTATTTGAAGTTTCGAGTTTAGAAAAAAAATTTTCATTTGAAGATGTTTGTTTTAGTCAAAAATAAAATGAAATGCGAATGATCCGCTGATTCCAAGTATGTGTGTCATTCCTCGATTCAGAGGCCTCCTGCAATTTTACCAACAATAAAACGAGAAAGAAAAAAGTGGAAAAAAAATAAAAAGTAAATCGACGATTAAAAATCATAGAAATTTTTTATTTCAAATCGGCTTGCAGATTCTGAAAGTGTAGGTTCGGCAGATTCCAAATATAACGATCATTCCCCCGTTCCGAATATTTCGAAAAATTCCAGATTTTTGAAAAAAAGGAAAGGGGTACCCCTTCTCCTTTTTTTGGGCGAAAAAACTTTTTGTCGAGAATCGGATAATCTCGATGATATTCTCTATGGAAATGACCCGCTGATTCCGAATATGTGTGTCATTCCTCGAGTCAGAGGCCTCCTGCGATTTAACCAACAATAAAACGAGAAAAAAGAAAGTGAAAAAAAAATAGAAAGTAAATCGACGATTAAAAATCGTAGGAATTTTTTATTCCAAATCGGCTTGCAGATTCTGAAAGCGTAGGTTCCGCAGATTCCAAATGGAACGATAGTTCCCCCGTTCCGAATATTTCGGAAAATTTCAGATTTTTGAAAAAAAGGAAAGGGGTACCCCTTCTCATTTTTTTAGGCGAAAAAATTTTTTGTCGAGAATCGGATAATCTCAATGATATTCTCCATGGAAATGACCTGCTGATTCCAAATATGACTGCCGTTCCTCGATTCGGAAGCCTCCTGCGATTTCACTAACAAGAAACGACATGAAAAAAAAGTGGAAAAAAGATGAAAAGTAAATCGTCGATTAAAAATCGTAGGAATTTTTTATTTCGAATCGGTTTGCAGTTTCTGAAAGTGTACGTTCCACAGATTCGAACAGTAGGTATCATTCCTGCCTTCCGAATATTTCGGAAAATTTCAGATTTTTGAAAAAAAGGAAAGGGGTACCCCTTCTCATTTTTTTAGGCGAGAAAATTTTTTGTCGAGAATCGGATAATTTCAATGATATTCTCCATGGAAATGACCTGCTGATTCCAAATATGACTGCCGTTCCTCGATTCGGAAGCCTCCTGCGATTTTACTAATAAAAAACGAGATAAAAAAAGTGGAAAAAAAATAAAAAGTAAATCGTCGATTAAAAATCGTAGGAATTTTTTATTTCAAATCGGTTTGCAGTTTCTGAAAGTGTAGGTTCCACAGATTCGAACAGTAGGTATCATTCCTGCCTTCCGAATATTTCGGAAAATTTCAGATTTTTGAAAAAAAGGAAAGGGGTACCCCTTCTCATTTTTTTAAGCGAAAAAATTTTTTGTCGAGAATCGGATAATCTCAATGATATTCTCCATGGAAATGACCTGCTAATTCCAAATATGACTGCCGTTCCTCGATTCGGAAGCCGGCTGCGATTTTACTAATGAAAAACGAAATAAAAAAAAGTGAAAAAAAAATAAAAAGTAAATTAGTCGATTAAAAATCGTAGGAATTTTTTATTTCAAATCGGTTTGCAGTTTCTGAAAGTGTAGGTTCCACAGATTCGAACAGTAGGTATCATTCCTGCCTTCCGAATATTTCGGAAAATTTCAGATTTTTGAAAAAAAGGAAAGGGGTACCCCTTCTCATTTTTTTAAGCGAAAAAATTTTTTGTCGAGAATCGAATAATCTCAATGATATTCTCCATGGAAATGACCTGCTGATTCCAAATATGACTGCCGTTCCTCGATTCGAAAGCCTCCTGCGATTTTACTAATAAAAAACGAGATAAAAAAAAGTGGAAAAAAAATAAAAAGTAAATCGTCGATTAAAAATCGTAGGAATTTTTTATTTCAAATCGGTTTGCAGTTTCTGAAAGTGTAGGTTCCACAGATTCGAACAGTAGGTATCATTCCTGCCTTCCGAATATTTCGGAAAATTTCAGATTTTTAAAAAAAAGGAAAGGGGTACCCCTTCTCATTTTTTTAGTCGAAAAAATTCTTTGTCGAGAATCGGATAATCTCAATGATATTCTCCATGGAAATGACCTGCTGATTCCAAATATGACTGCCGTTCCTCGATTCGAAAGCCTCCTGCGATTTTACTAATAAAAAACGAGATAAAAAACAGTTGAAAAAAATAAAAAGTAAATCGTCGATTAAAAATCGTAGGAATTTTTTATTTCAAATCGGTTTGCAGTTTCTGAAAGTGTAGGTTCCACAGATTCGAACAGTAGGTATCATTCCTGCCTTCCGAATATTTCGGAAAATTTCAGATTTTTGAAAAAAAGGAAAGGGGTACCCCTTCTCATTTTTTTAGGCGAAAAAATTTTTTGTCGAGAATCGGATAATTTCAATGATATTCTTCATGGAAATGACCTGCTGATTCCAAATATGACTGCCGTTCCTCGATTCGGAAGCCTCCTGCGATTGTACTAATAAAAAACGAGATAAAAAAAGTGGAAAAAAAATAAAAAGTAAATCGTCGATTAAAAATCGTAGGAATTTTTTATTTCAAATCGGTTTGCAGTTTCTGAAAGTGTAGGTTCCACAGATTTGAACAGTAGGTATCATTCCTGCCTTCCGAATATTTCGGAAAATTTCAGATTTTTGAAAAAAAGGAAAGGGGTACCCCTTCTCATTTTTTTAGGCGAAAAAATTTTTTGTCGAGAATCGGATAATCTCAATGATATTCTCCATGGAAATGACCTGCTGATTCCAAATATGACTGCCGTTCCTCGATTCGAAAGCCTCCTGCGATTTTACTAATAAAAAACGAGATAAAAAAAAGTGGAAAAAAAATAAAAAGTAAATCGTCGATTAAAAATCGTAGGAATTTTTTATTTCAAATCGGTTTGCAGTTTCTGAAAGTGTAGGTTCCACAGATTCGAACAGTAGGTATCATTCCTGCCTTCCGAATATTTCGGAAAATTTCAGATTTTTGAAAAAAAGGAAAGGGGTACCCCTTCTCATTTTTTTAGGCGAAAAAATTTTTTGTCGAGAATCGGATAATCTCAATGATATTCTCCATGGAAATGACCTGCTGATTCCAAATATGACTGCCGTTCCTCGATTCGAAAGCCTCCTGCGATTTTACTAATAAAAAACGAGATAAAAAAAAGTGGAAAAAAAATAAAAAGTAAATCGTCGATTAAAAATCGTAGGAATTTTTTATTTCAAATCGGTTTGCAGTTTCTGAAAGTGTAGGTTCCACAGATTCGAACAGTAGGTATCATTCCTGCCTTCCGAATATTTCGGAAAATTTCAGATTTTTAAAAAAAAGGAAAGGGGTACCCCTTCTCATTTTTTTAGGCGAAAATTTTTTTTTCGGGAATCGGATAATCTCAATGATATTCTTCATGGAAATGACCTGCTGATTCCAAATATGACTGCCGTTCCTCGATTCGAAAGCCTCCTGCGATTTTACTAATAAAAAACGAGATAAAAAACAGTGGAAAAAAATAAAAAGTAAATCGTCGATTAAAATCGTAGGAATTTTTTATTTCAAATCGGTTTGCAGTTTCTGAAAGTGTAGGTTCCACAGATTCGAACAGTAGGCATCATTCCTGCCTTCCGAATATTTCGGAAAATTTCAGATTTTTGAAAAAAAGGAAAGGGGTACCCCTTCTCATTTTTTTAGGCGAAAAAATTTTTTGTCGAGAATCGGATAATCTCAATGATATTCTTCATGGAAATGACCTGCTGATTCCAAATATGACTGCCGTTCCTCGATTCGAAAGCCTCCTGCGATTTTACTAATAAAAAACGAGATAAAAAAAAGTGGAAAAAAAATAAAAAGTAAATCGTCGATTAAAAATCGTAGGAATTTTTAATTTCAAATCGGTTTGCAGTTTCTGAAAGTGTAGGTTCCACAGATTCGAACAGTAGGTATCATTCCTGCCTTCCGAATATTTCGGAAAATTTCAGATTTTTGAAAAAATGGGAAGGGGTACCCCTTCTCATTTTTTTAGGCGAAAAAATTCTTTGTCGAGAATCGGATAATCTCAATGATATTCTCCATGGAAATGACCTGCTGATTCCAAATATGACTGCCGTTCCTCGATTCGAAAGCCTCCTGCGATTTTACTAATAAAAAACGAGATAAAAAAAAGTGGAAAAAAAATGAAAAGTAAATCGTCGATTAAAAATCGTAGGAATTTTTTATTTCAAATCGGTTTGCAGTTTCTGAAAGTGTAGGTTCCACAGATTCGAACAGTAGGTATCATTCCTGCCTTCCGAATATTTCGGAAAATTTCAGATTTTCGAAAAAAAGGAAAGGGGTACCCCTTCTCATTTTTTTAGGCGAAAAAATTTTTTGTCGAGAATCGGATAATCTCAATGATATTCTCCATGGAAATGACCTGCTGATTCCAAATATGACTGCCGTTCCTCGATTCGAAAGCCTCCTGCGATTTTACTAATAAAAAACGAGATAAAAAAAAGTGGAAAAAAAATAAAAAGTAAATCGTCGATTAAAAATCGTAGGAATTTTTTATTTCAAATCGGTTTGCAGTTTCTGAAAGTGTAGGTTCCACAGATTCGAACAGTAGGTATCATTCCTGCCTTCCGAATATTTCGGAAAATTTCAGATTTTTGAAAAAAAGGAAAGGGGTACCCCTTCTCATTTTTTTAGGCGAAAAAATTTTTTGTCGAGAATCGGATAATCTCAATGATATTCTCCATGGAAATGACCTGCTGATTCCAAATATGACTGCCGTTCCTCGATTCGAAAGCCTCCTGCGATTTTACTAATAAAAAACGAGATAAAAAAAAGTGGAAAAAAAATAAAAAGTAAATCGTCGATTAAAAATCGTAGGAATTTTTTATTTCAAATCGGTTTGCAGTTTCTGAAAGTGTAGGTTCCACAGATTCGAACAGTAGGTATCATTCCTGCCTTCCGAATATTTCGGAAAATTTCAGATTTTTGAAAAAAAGGAAAGGGGTACCCCTTCTCATTTTTTTAGGCGAAAAAATTTTTTGTCGAGAATCGGATAATCTCAATGATATTCTCCATGGAAATGACCTGCTGATTCCAAATATGACTGCCGTTCCTCGATTCGAAAGCCTCCTGCGATTTTACTAATGAAAAACGAGATAAAAAAAAGTGGACAAAAAATAAAAAGTAAATCGTCGATTAAAAATCGTAGGAATTTTTTATTTCAAATCGGTTTGCAGTTTCTGAAAGTGTAGGTTCCACAGATTCGAACAGTAGGTATCATTCCTGCCTTCCGAATATTTCGGAAAATTTCAGATTTTTAAAAAAAAGGAAAGGGGTACCCCTTCTCATTTTTTTAGGCGAAAATTTTTTTTTCGGGAATCGGATAATCTCAATGATATTCTTCATGGAAATGACCTGCTGATTCCAAATATGACTGCCGTTCCTCGATTCGGAAGCCTCCTGCGATTTTACTAATAAAAAACGAGATAAAAAAAGTGGAAAAAAAATAAAAAGTAAATCGTCGATTAAAAATCGTAGGAATTTTTTATTTCAAATCGGTTTGCAGTTTCTGAAAGTGTAGGTTCCACAGATTCGAACAGTAGGTATCATTCCTGCCTTCCGAATATTTCGGAAAATTTCAGATTTTTGAAAAAAAGGAAAGGGGTACCCCTTCTCATTTTTTTAAGCGAAAAAATTTTTTGTCGAGAATCGGATAATCTCAATGATATTCTCCATGGAAATGACCTGCTAATTCCAAATATGACTGCCGTTCCTCGATTCGGAAGCCGGCTGCGATTTTACTAATGAAAAACGAAATAAAAAAAAGTGAAAAAAAAATAAAAAGTAAATTAGTCGATTAAAAATCGTAGGAATTTTTTATTTCAAATCGGTTTGCAGTTTCTGAAAGTGTAGGTTCCACAGATTCGAACAGTAGGTATCATTCCTGCCTTCCGAATATTTCGGAAAATTTCAGATTTTTGAAAAAAAGGAAAGGGGTACCCCTTCTCATTTTTTTAAGCGAAAAAATTTTTTGTCGAGAATCGAATAATCTCAATGATATTCTCCATGGAAATGACCTGCTGATTCCAAATATGACTGCCGTTCCTCGATTCGAAAGCCTCCTGCGATTTTACTAATAAAAAACGAGATAAAAAAAAGTGGAAAAAAAATAAAAAGTAAATCGTCGATTAAAAATCGTAGGAATTTTTTATTTCAAATCGGTTTGCAGTTTCTGAAAGTGTAGGTTCCACAGATTCGAACAGTAGGTATCATTCCTGCCTTCCGAATATTTCGGAAAATTTCAGATTTTTAAAAAAAAGGAAAGGGGTACCCCTTCTCATTTTTTTAGTCGAAAAAATTCTTTGTCGAGAATCGGATAATCTCAATGATATTCTCCATGGAAATGACCTGCTGATTCCAAATATGACTGCCGTTCCTCGATTCGAAAGCCTCCTGCGATTTTACTAATAAAAAACGAGATAAAAAACAGTTGAAAAAAATAAAAAGTAAATCGTCGATTAAAAATCGTAGGAATTTTTTATTTCAAATCGGTTTGCAGTTTCTGAAAGTGTAGGTTCCACAGATTCGAACAGTAGGTATCATTCCTGCCTTCCGAATATTTCGGAAAATTTCAGATTTTTGAAAAAAAGGAAAGGGGTACCCCTTCTCATTTTTTTAGGCGAAAAAATTTTTTGTCGAGAATCGGATAATTTCAATGATATTCTTCATGGAAATGACCTGCTGATTCCAAATATGACTGCCGTTCCTCGATTCGGAAGCCTCCTGCGATTGTACTAATAAAAAACGAGATAAAAAAAGTGGAAAAAAAATAAAAAGTAAATCGTCGATTAAAAATCGTAGGAATTTTTTATTTCAAATCGGTTTGCAGTTTCTGAAAGTGTAGGTTCCACAGATTTGAACAGTAGGTATCATTCCTGCCTTCCGAATATTTCGGAAAATTTCAGATTTTTGAAAAAAAGGAAAGGGGTACCCCTTCTCATTTTTTTAGGCGAAAAAATTTTTTGTCGAGAATCGGATAATCTCAATGATATTCTCCATGGAAATGACCTGCTGATTCCAAATATGACTGCCGTTCCTCGATTCGAAAGCCTCCTGCGATTTTACTAATAAAAAACGAGATAAAAAAAAGTGGAAAAAAAATAAAAAGTAAATCGTCGATTAAAAATCGTAGGAATTTTTTATTTCAAATCGGTTTGCAGTTTCTGAAAGTGTAGGTTCCACAGATTCGAACAGTAGGTATCATTCCTGCCTTCCGAATATTTCGGAAAATTTCAGATTTTTAAAAAAAAGGAAAGGGGTACCCCTTCTCATTTTTGTAGGCGAAAATTTTTTTTTCGGGAATCGGATAATCTCAATGATATTCTTCATGGAAATGACCTGCTGATTCCAAATATGACTGCCGTTCCTCGATTCGAAAGCCTCCTGCGATTTTACTAATAAAAAACGAGATAAAAAACAGTGGAAAAAAATAAAAAGTAAATCGTCGATTAAAATCGTAGGAATTTTTTATTTCAAATCGGTTTGCAGTTTCTGAAAGTGTAGGTTCCACAGATTCGAACAGTAGGCATCATTCCTGCCTTCCGAATATTTCGGAAAATTTCAGATTTTTGAAAAAAAGGAAAGGGGTACCCCTTCTCATTTTTTTAGGCGAAAAAATTTTTTGTCGAGAATCGGATAATCTCAATGATATTCTTCATGGAAATGACCTGCTGATTCCAAATATGACTGCCGTTCCTCGATTCGAAAGCCTCCTGCGATTTTACTAATAAAAAACGAGATAAAAAAAAGTGGAAAAAAAATAAAAAGTAAATCGTCGATTAAAAATCGTAGGAATTTTTAATTTCAAATCGGTTTGCAGTTTCTGAAAGTGTAGGTTCCACAGATTCGAACAGTAGGTATCATTCCTGCCTTCCGAATATTTCGGAAAATTTCAGATTTTTGAAAAAATGGGAAGGGGTACCCCTTCTCATTTTCTTAGGCGAAAAAATTCTTTGTCGAGAATCGGATAATCTCAATGATATTCTCCATGGAAATGACCTGCTGATTCCAAATATGACTGCCGTTCCTCGATTCGAAAGCCTCCTGCGATTTTACTAATAAAAAACGAGATAAAAAAAAGTGGAAAAAAAATGAAAAGTAAATCGTCGATTAAAAATCGTAGGAATTTTTTATTTCAAATCGGTTTGCAGTTTCTGAAAGTGTAGGTTCCACAGATTCGAACAGTAGGTATCATTCCTGCCTTCCGAATATTTCGGAAAATTTCAGATTTTTGAAAAAAAGGAAAGGGGTACCCCTTCTCATTTTTTTAGGCGAAAAAATTTTTTGTCGAGAATCGGATAATTTCAATGATATTCTTCATGGAAATGACCTGCTGATTCCAAATATGACTGCCGTTCCTCGATTCGGAAGCCTCCTGCGATTGTACTAATAAAAAACGAGATAAAAAAAGTGGAAAAAAAATAAAAAGTAAATCGTCGATTAAAAATCGTAGGAATTTGTTATTTCAAATCGGATTGCAGTTTCTGAAAGTGTAGGTTCCACAGATTTGAACAGTAGGTATCATTCCTGCCTTCCGAATATTTCGGAAAATTTCAGATTTTTGGAAAAAAGGAAAGGGGTACCCCTTCTCATTTTTTTAGGCGAAAAAATTTTTTGTCGAGAATCGGATAATCTCAATGATATTCTCCATGGAAATGACCTGCTGATTCCAAATATGACTGCCGTTCCTCGATTCGAAAGCCTCCTGCGATTTTACTAATAAAAAACGAGATAAAAAAAAGTGGAAAAAAAATAAAAAGTAAATCGTCGATTAAAAATCGTAGGAATTTTTTATTTCAAATCGGTTTGCAGTTTCTGAAAGTGTAGGTTCCACAGATTCGAACAGTAGGTATCATTCCTGCCTTCCGAATATTTCGGAAAATTTCAGATTTTTGAAAAAAAGGAAAGGGGTACCCCTTCTCATTTTTTTAGGCGAAAAAATTTTTTGTCGAGAATCGGATAATCTCAATGATATTCTCCATGGAAATGACCTGCTGATTCCAAATATGACTGCCGTTCCTCGATTCGAAAGCCTCCTGCGATTTTACTAATAAAAAACGAGATAAAAAAAAGTGGAAAAAAAATAAAAAGTAAATCGTCGATTAAAAATCGTAGGAATTTTTTATTTCAAATCGGTTTGCAGTTTCTGAAAGTGTAGGTTCCACAGATTCGAACAGTAGGTATCATTCCTGCCTTCCGAATATTTCGGAAAATTTCAGATTTTTGAAAAAAAGGAAAGGGGTACCCCTTCTCATTTTTTTAGGCGAAAAAATTTTTTGTCGAGAATCGGATAATCTCAATGATATTCTCCATGGAAATGACCTGCTGATTCCAAATATGACTGCCGTTCCTCGATTCGAAAGCCTCCTGCGATTTTACTAATGAAAAACGAGATAAAAAAAAGTGGACAAAAAATAAAAAGTAAATCGTCGATTAAAAATCGTAGGAATTTTTTATTTCAAATCGGTTTGCAGTTTCTGAAAGTGTAGGTTCCACAGATTCGAACAGTAGGTATCATTCCTGCCTTCCGAATATTTCGGAAAATTTCAGATTTTTAAAAAAAAGGAAAGGGGTACCCCTTCTCATTTTTTTAGGCGAAAATTTTTTTTTCGGGAATCGGATAATCTCAATGATATTCTTCATGGAAATGACCTGCTGATTCCAAATATGACTGCCGTTCCTCGATTCGAAAGCCTCCTGCGATTTTACTAATAAAAAACGAGATAAAAAACAGTGGAAAAAAATAAAAAGTAAATCGTCGATTAAAATCGTAGGAATTTTTTATTTCAAATCGGTTTGCAGTTTCTGAAAGTGTAGGTTCCACAGATTCGAACAGTAGGCATCATTCCTGCCTTCCGAATATTTCGGAAAATTTCAGATTTTTGAAAAAAAGGAAAGGGGTACCCCTTCTCATTTTTTTAGGCGAAAAAATTTTTTGTCGAGAATCGGATAATCTCAATGATATTCTTCATGGAAATGACCTGCTGATTCCAAATATGACTGCCGTTCCTCGATTCGAAAGCCTCCTGCGATTTTACTAATAAAAAACGAGATAAAAAAAAGTGGAAAAAAAATAAAAAGTAAATCGTCGATTAAAAATCGTAGGAATTTTTTATTTCAAATCGGTTTGCAGTTTCTGAAAGTGTAGGTTCCACAGATTCGAACAGTAGGTATCATTCCTGCCTTCCGAATATTTCGGAAAATTTCAGATTTTTGAAAAAAAGGAAAGGGGTACCCCTTCTCATTTTTTTAGGCGAAAAAATTTTTTGTCGAGAATCGGATAATCTCAATGATATTCTCCATGGAAATGACCTGCTGAATCCAAATATGACTGCCGTTCCTCGATTCGAAAGCCTCCTGCGATTTTACTAATAAAAAACGAGATAAAAAAAAGTGGAAAAAAAATAAAAAGTAAATCGTCGATTAAAAATCGTAGGAATTTTTTATTTCAAATCGGTTTGCAGTTTCTGAAAGTGTAGGTTCCACAGATTCGAACAGTAGGTATCATTCCTGCCTTCCGAATATTTCGGAAAATTTCAGATTTTTGAAAAAAAGGAAAGGGGTACCCCTTCTCATTTTTTTAGGCGAAAAAATTTTTTGTCGAGAATCGGATAATCTCAATGATATTCTCCATGGAAATGACCTGCTGATTCCAAATATGACTGCCGTTCCTCGATTCGAAAGCCTCCTGCGATTTTACTAATGAAAAACGAGATAAAAAAAAGTGGACAAAAAATAAAAAGTAAATCGTCGATTAAAAATCGTAGGAATTTTTTATTTCAAATCGGTTTGCAGTTTCTGAAAGTGTAGGTTCCACAGATTCGAACAGTAGGTATCATTCCTGCCTTCCGAATATTTCGGAAAATTTCAGATTTTTAAAAAAAAGGAAAGGGGTACCCCTTCTCATTTTTTTAGGCGAAAATTTTTTTTTCGGGAATCGGATAATCTCAATGATATTCTTCATGGAAATGACCTGCTGATTCCAAATATGACTGCCGTTCCTCGATTCGAAAGCCTCCTGCGATTTTACTAATAAAAAACGAGATAAAAAAAAGTGGAAAAAAAATAAAAAGTAAATCGTCGATTAAAAATCGTAGGAATTTTTAATTTCAAATCGGTTTGCGGTTTCTGAAAGTGTAGGTTCCACAGATTCGAACAGTAGGTATCATTCCTGCCTTCCGAATATTTCGGAAAATTTCAGATTTTTGAAAAAAAGGAAAGGGGTACCCCTTCTCATTTTTTTAGGCGAAAAAATTTTTTGTCGAGAATCGGATAATCTCAATGATATTCTCCATGGAAATGACCTGCTGATTCCAAATATGACTGCCGTTCCTCGATTCGAAAGCCTCCTGCGATTTTACTCATAAAAAACGAGATAAAAAAAAGTGGAAAAAAAATAAAAAGTAAATCGTCGATTAAAAATCGTAGGAATTTTTAATTTCAAATCGGTTTGCGGTTTCTGAAAGTGTAGGTTCCACAGATTCGAACAGTAGGTATCATTTCTGCCTTCCGAATATTTCGGAAAATTTCAGATTTTTGAAAAAAAGGAAAGGGGTACCCCTTCTCATTTTTTTAGGCGAAAAAATTTTTTGTCGAGAATCGGATCATCTCAATGATATTCTCCATGGAAATGACCTGCTGATTCCAAATATGACTGCCGTTCCTCGATTCGAAAGCCTCCTGCGATTTTACTAATAAAAAACGAGATAAAAAAAAGTGGAAAAAAAATAAAAAGTAAATCGTCGATTAAAAATCGTAGGAATTTTTAATTTCAAATCGGTTTGCAGTTTCTGAAAGTGTAGGTTCCACAGATTCGAACAGTGGGTATCATTCCTGCCTTCCGAATATTTCGGAAAATTTCAGATTTTTGAAAAAATGGGAAGGGGTACCCCTTCTCATTTTTTTAGGCGAAAAAATTCTTTGTCGAGAATCGGATAATCTCAATGATATTCTCCATGGAAATGACCTGCTGATTCCAAATATGACTGCCGTTCCTCGATTCGAAAGCCTCCTGCGATTTTACTAATAAAAAACGAGATAAAAAAAAGTGGAAAAAAAATGAAAAGTAAATCGTCGATTAAAAATCGTAGGAATTTTTTATTTCAAATCGGTTTGCAGTTTCTGAAAGTGTAGGTTCCACAGATTCGAACAGTAGGTATCATTCCTGCCTTCCGAATATTTCGGAAAATTTCAGATTTTTGAAAAAAAGGAAAGGGGTACCCCTTCTCATTTTTTTAGGCGAAAAAATTTTTTGTCGAGAATCGGATAATTTCAATGATATTCTTCATGGAAATGACCTGCTGATTCCAAATATGACTGCCGTTCCTCGATTCGGAAGCCTCCTGCGATTGTACTAATAAAAAACGAGATAAAAAAAGTGGAAAAAAAATAAAAAGTAAATCGTCGATTAAAAATCGTAGGAATTTTTTATTTCAAATCGGTTTGCAGTTTCTGAAAGTGTAGGTTCCACAGATTTGAACAGTAGGTATCATTCCTGCCTTCCGAATATTTCGGAAAATTTCAGATTTTTGAAAAAAAGGAAAGGGGTACCCCTTCTCATTTTTTTAGGCGAAAAAATTTTTTGTCGAGAATCGGATAATCTCAATGATATTCTCCATGGAAATGACCTGCTGATTCCAAATATGACTGCCGTTCCTCGATTCGAAAGCCTCCTGCGATTTTACTAATAAAAAACGAGATAAAAAAAAGTGGAAAAAAAATAAAAAGTAAATCGTCGATTAAAAATCGTAGGAATTTTTTATTTCAAATCGGTTTGCAGTTTCTGAAAGTGTAGGTTCCACAGATTCGAACAGTAGGTATCATTCCTGCCTTCCGAATATTTCGGAAAATTTCAGATTTTTGAAAAAAAGGAAAGGGGTACCCCTTCTCATTTTTTTAGGCGAAAAAATTTTTTGTCGAGAATCGGATAATCTCAATGATATTCTCCATGGAAATGACCTGCTGATTCCAAATATGACTGCCGTTCCTCGATTCGAAAGCCTCCTGCGATTTTACTAATAAAAAACGAGATAAAAAAAAGTGGAAAAAAAATAAAAAGTAAATCGTCGATTAAAAATCGTAGGAATTTTTTATTTCAAATCGGTTTGCAGTTTCTGAAAGTGTAGGTTCCACAGATTCGAACAGTAGGTATCATTCCTGCCTTCCGAATATTTCGGAAAATTTCAGATTTTTGAAAAAAAGGAAAGGGGTACCCCTTCTCATTTTTTTAGGCGAAAAAATTTTTTGTCGAGAATCGGATAATCTCAATGATATTCTCCATGGAAATGACCTGCTGATTCCAAATATGACTGCCGTTCCTCGATTCGAAAGCCTCCTGCGATTTTACTAATGAAAAACGAGATAAAAAAAAGTGGACAAAAAATAAAAAGTAAATCGTCGATTAAAAATCGTAGGAATTTTTTATTTCAAATCGGTTTGCAGTTTCTGAAAGTGTAGGTTCCACAGATTCGAACAGTAGGTATCATTCCTGCCTTCCGAATATTTCGGAAAATTTCAGATTTTTAAAAAAAAGGAAAGGGGTACCCCTTCTCATTTTTTTAGGCGAAAATTTTTTTTTCGGGAATCGGATAATCTCAATGATATTCTTCATGGAAATGACCTGCTGATTCCAAATATGACTGCCGTTCCTCGATTCGAAAGCCTCCTGCGATTTTACTAATAAAAAACGAGATAAAAAACAGTGGAAAAAAATAAAAAGTAAATCGTCGATTAAAATCGTAGGAATTTTTTATTTCAAATCGGTTTGCAGTTTCTGAAAGTGTAGGTTCCACAGATTCGAACAGTAGGCATCATTCCTGCCTTCCGAATATTTCGGAAAATTTCAGATTTTTGAAAAAAAGGAAAGGGGTACCCCTTCTCATTTTTTTAGGCGAAAAAATTTTTTGTCGAGAATCGGATAATCTCAATGATATTCTTCATGGAAATGACCTGCTGATTCCAAATATGACTGCCGTTCCTCGATTCGAAAGCCTCCTGCGATTTTACTAATAAAAAACGAGATAAAAAAAAGTGGAAAAAAAATAAAAAGTAAATCGTCGATTAAAAATCGTAGGAATTTTTAATTTCAAATCGGTTTGCGGTTTCTGAAAGTGTAGGTTCCACAGATTCGAACAGTAGGTATCATTCCTGCCTTCCGAATATTTCGGAAAATTTCAGATTTTTGAAAAAAAGGAAAGGGGTACCCCTTCTCATTTTTTTAGGCGAAAAAATTTTTTGTCGAGAATCGGATAATCTCAATGATATTCTCCATGGAAATGACCTGCTGATTCCAAATATGACTGCCGTTCCTCGATTCGAAAGCCTCCTGCGATTTTACTCATAAAAAACGAGATAAAAAAAAGTGGAAAAAAAATAAAAAGTAAATCGTCGATTAAAAATCGTAGGAATTTTTAATTTCAAATCGGTTTGCGGTTTCTGAAAGTGTAGGTTCCACAGATTCGAACAGTAGGTATCATTCCTGCCTTCCGAATATTTCGGAAAATTTCAGATTTTTGAAAAAAAGGAAAGGGGTACCCCTTCTCATTTTTTTAGGCGAAAAAATTTTTTGTCGAGAATCGGATCATCTCAATGATATTCTCCATGGAAATGACCTGCTGATTCCAAATATGACTGCCGTTCCTCGATTCGAAAGCCTCCTGCGATTTTACTAATAAAAAACGAGATAAAAAAAAGTGGAAAAAAAATAAAAAGTAAATCGTCGATTAAAAATCGTAGGAATTTTTAATTTCAAATCGGTTTGCAGTTTCTGAAAGTGTAGGTTCCACAGATTCGAACAGTAGGTATCATTCCTGCCTTCCGAATATTTCGGAAAATTTCAGATTTTTGAAAAAATGGGAAGGGGTACCCCTTCTCATTTTTTTAGGCGAAAAAATTCTTTGTCGAGAATCGGATAATCTCAATGATATTCTCCATGGAAATGACCTGCTGATTCCAAATATGACTGCCGTTCCTCGATTCGAAAGCCTCCTGCGATTTTACTAATAAAAAACGAGATAAAAAAAAGTGGAAAAAAAATGAAAAGTAAATCGTCGATTAAAAATCGTAGGAATTTTTTATTTCAAATCGGTTTGCAGTTTCTGAAAGTGTAGGTTCCACAGATTCGAACAGTAGGTATCATTCCTGCCTTCCGAATATTTCGGAAAATTTCAGATTTTTGAAAAAAAGGAAAGGGGTACCCCTTCTCATTTTTTTAGGCGAAAAAATTTTTTGTCGAGAATCGGATAATTTCAATGATATTCTTCATGGAAATGACCTGCTGATTCCAAATATGACTGCCGTTCCTCGATTCGGAAGCCTCCTGCGATTGTACTAATAAAAAACGAGATAAAAAAAGTGGAAAAAAAATAAAAAGTAAATCGTCGATTAAAAATCGTAGGAATTTTTTATTTCAAATCGGTTTGCAGTTTCTGAAAGTGTAGGTTCCACAGATTTGAACAGTAGGTATCATTCCTGCCTTCCGAATATTTCGGAAAATTTCAGATTTTTGAAAAAAAGGAAAGGGGTACCCCTTCTCATTTTTTTAGGCGAAAAAATTTTTTGTCGAGAATCGGATAATCTCAATGATATTCTCCATGGAAATGACCTGCTGATTCCAAATATGACTGCCGTTCCTCGATTCGAAAGCCTCCTGCGATTTTACTAATAAAAAACGAGATAAAAAAAAGTGGAAAAAAAATAAAAAGTAAATCGTCGATTAAAAATCGTAGGAATTTTTTATTTCAAATCGGTTTGCAGTTTCTGAAAGTGTAGGTTCCACAGATTCGAACAGTAGGTATCATTCCTGCCTTCCGAATATTTCGGAAAATTTCAGATTTTTGAAAAAAAGGAAAGGGGTACCCCTTCTCATTTTTTTAGGCGAAAAAATTTTTTGTCGAGAATCGGATAATCTCAATGATATTCTCCATGGAAATGACCTGCTGATTCCAAATATGACTGCCGTTCCTCGATTCGAAAGCCTCCTGCGATTTTACTAATAAAAAACGAGATAAAAAAAAGTGGAAAAAAAATAAAAAGTAAATCGTCGATTAAAAATCGTAGCAATTTTTTATTTCAAATCGGTTTGCAGTTTCTGAAAGTGTAGGTTCCACAGATTCGAACAGTAGGTATCATTCCTGCCTTCCGAATATTTCGGAAAATTTCAGATTTTTGAAAAAAAGGAAAGGGGTACCCCTTCTCATTTTTTTAGGCGAAAAAATTTTTTGTCGAGAATCGGATAATCTCAATGATATTCTCTATGGAAATGACCTGCTGATTCCAAATATGACTGCCGTTCCTCGATTCGGAAGCCTCCTGCGATTCCACTAACAAGAAACGACATAAAAAAAAGTGGAAAAAAGATGAAAAGTAAATCGTCGATTAAAAATCGTAGGAATTTTTTATTTCGAATCGGTTTGCAGTTTCTGAAAGTGTAGGTTCCACAGATTCGAACAGTAGGTATCATTCCTGCCTTCCGAATATTTCGGAAAATTTCAGATTTTTGAAAAAAAGGAAAGGGGTACCCCTTCTCATTTTTTTAGGCGAAAAAATTTTTTGTCGAGAATCGGATAATCTCAATGATATTCTCCATGGAAATGACCTGCTGATTCCAAATATGACTGCCGTTCCTCGATTCGAAAGCCTCCTGCGATTTTACTAATGAAAAACGAGATAAAAAAAAGTGGACAAAAAATAAAAAGTAAATCGTCGATTAAAAATCGTAGGAATTTTTTATTTCAAATCGGTTTGCAGTTTCTGAAAGTGTAGGTTCCACAGATTCGAACAGTAGGTATCATTCCTGCCTTCCGAATATTTCGGAAAATTTCAGATTTTTAAAAAAAAGGAAAGGGGTACCCCTTCTCATTTTTTTAGGCGAAAATTTTTTTTTCGGGAATCGGATAATCTCAATGATATTCTTCATGGAAATGACCTGCTGATTCCAAATATGACTGCCGTTCCTCGATTCGAAAGCCTCCTGCGATTTTACTAATAAAAAACGAGATAAAAAACAGTGGAAAAAAATAAAAAGTAAATCGTCGATTAAAAATCGTAGGAATTTTTAATTTCAAATCGGTTTGCGGTTTCTGAAAGTGTAGGTTCCACAGATTCGAACAGTAGGTATCATTCCTGCCTTCCGAATATTTTGGAAAATTTCAGATTTTTGAAAAAAAGGAAAGGGGTACCCCTTCTCATTTTTTTAGGCGAAAAAATTTTTTGTCGAGAATCGGATAATCTCAATGATATTCTCCATGGAAATGACCTGCTGATTCCAAATATGACTGCCGTTCCTCGATTCGAAAGCCTCCTGCGATTTTACTCATAAAAAACGAGATAAAAAAAAGTGGAAAAAAAATAAAAAGTAAATCGTCGATTAAAAATCGTAGGAATTTTTAATTTCAAATCGGTTTGCGGTTTCTGAAAGTGTAGGTTCCACAGATTCGAACAGTAGGTATCATTCCTGCCTTCCGAATATTTCGGACAATTTCAGATTTTTGAAAAAAAGGAAAGGGGTACCCCTTCTCATTTTTTTAGGCGAAAAAATTTTTTGTCGAGAATCGGATCATCTCAATGATATTCTCCATGGAAATGACCTGCTGATTCCAAATATGACTGCCGTTCCTCGATTCGAAAGCCTCCTGCGATTTCACTAATAAAAAACGAGATAAAAAAAAGTGGAAAAAAAATAAAAATTAAATCGTCGATTAAAAATCGTAGGAATTTTTAATTTCAAATCGGTTTGCAGTTTCTGAAAGTGTAGGTTCCACAGATTCGAACAGTAGGTATCATTCCTGCCTTCCGAATATTTCGGAAAATTTCAGATTTTTGAAAAAATGGGAAGGGGTACCCCTTCTCATTTTTTTAGGCGAAAAAATTTTTTGTCGAGAATCGGATAATCTCAATGATATTCTCCATGGAAATGACCTGCTGATTCCAAATATGACTGCCGTTCCTCGATTCGAAAGCCTCCTGCGATTTTACTAATGAAAAACGAGATAAAAAAAAGTGGACAAAAAATAAAAAGTAAATCGTCGATTAAAAATCGTAGGAATTTTTTATTTCAAATCGGTTTGCAGTTTCTGAAAGTGTAGGTTCCACAGATTCGAACAGTAGGTATCATTCCTGCCTTCCGAATATTTCGGAAAATTTCAGATTTTTAAAAAAAAGGAAAGGGGTACCCCTTCTCATTTTTTTAGGCGAAAATTTTTTTTTCGGGAATCGGATAATCTCAATGATATTCTTCATGGAAATGACCTGCTGATTCCAAATATGACTGCCGTTCCTCGATTCGAAAGCCTCCTGCGATTTTACTAATAAAAAACGAGATAAAAAACAGTGGAAAAAAATAAAAAGTAAATCGTCGATTAAAAATCGTAGGAATTTTTAATTTCAAATCGGTTTGCGGTTTCTGAAAGTGTAGGTTCCACAGATTCGAACAGTAGGTATCATTCCTGCCTTCCGAATATTTCGGAAAATTTCAGATTTTTGAAAAAAAGGAAAGGGGTACCCCTTCTCATTTTTTTAGGCGAAAAAATTTTTTGTCGAGAATCGGATCATCTCAATGATATTCTCCATGGAAATGACCTGCTGATTCCAAATATGACTGCCGTTCCTCGATTCGAAAGCCTCCTGCGATTTCACTAATAAAAAACGAGATAAAAAAAAGTGGAAAAAAAATAAAAAGTAAATCGTCGATTAAAAATCGTAGGAATTTTTAATTTCAAATCGGTTTGCAGTTTCTGAAAGTGTAGGTTCCACAGATTCGAACAGTAGGTATCATTCCTGCCTTCCGAATATTTCGGAAAATTTCAGATTTTTGAAAAAATGGGAAGGGGTACCCCTTCTCATTTTTTTAGGCGAAAAAATTTTTTGTCGAGAATCGGATAATCTCAATGATATTCTCCATGGAAATGACCTGCTGATTCCAAATATGACTGCCGTTCCTCGATTCGAAAGCCTCCTGCGATTTTACTAATAAAAAACGAGATAAAAAAAAGTGGAAAAAAAATAAAAAGTAAATCGTCGATTAAAAATCGTAGAAATTTTTTATTTCAAATCGGTTTGCAGTTTCTGAAAGTGTAGGTTCCACAGATTCGAACAGTAGGTATCATTCCTGCCTTCCGAATATTTCGGAAAATTTCAGATTTTTGAAAAAAAGGAAAGGGGTACCCCTCCTCATTTTTTTAGGCGAAAAAATTTTTTGTCGAGAATCGGATAATCTCAATGATATTCTCCATGGAAATGACCTGCTGATTCCAAATATGACTGCCGTTCCTCGATTCGAAAGCCTCCTGCGATTTTACTAATAAAAAACGAGATAAAAAAAAGTGGAAAAAAAATAAAAAGTAAATCGTCGATTAAAAATCGTAGGAATTTTTTATTTCAAATCGGTTTGCAGTTTCTGAAAGTGTAGGTTCCACAGATTCGAACAGTAGGTATCATTCCTGCCTTCCGAATATTTCGGAAAATTTCAGATTTTTGAAAAAAAGGAAAGGGGTACCCCTTCTCATTTTTTTAGGCGAAAAAATTTTTTGTCGAGAATCGGATAATCTCAATGATATTCTCTATGGAAATGACCTGCTGATTCCAAATATGACTGCCGTTCCTCGATTCGGAAGCCTCCTGCGATTCCACTAACAAGAAACGACATAAAAAAAAGTGGAAAAAAGATGAAAAGTAAATCGTCGATTAAAAATCGTAGGAATTTTTTATTTCGAATCGGTTTGCAGTTTCTGAAAGTGTAGGTTCCACAGATTCGAACAGTAGGTATCATTCCTGCCTTCCGAATATTTCGGAAAATTTCAGATTTTTGAAAAAAAGGAAAGGGGTACCCCTTCTCATTTTTTTAGGCGAAAAAATTTTTTGTCGAGAATCGGATCATCTCAATGATATTTTCCATGGAAATGACCTGCTGAATCCAAATATGACTGCCGTTCCTCGATTCGAAAGCCTCCTGCGATTTTACTAATAAAAAACGAGATAAAAAAAAGTGGAAAAAAAATAAAAAGTAAATCGTCGATTAAAAATCGTAGGAATTTTTTATTTCAAATCGGTTTGCAGTTTCTGAAAGTGTAGGTTCCACAGATTCGAACAGTAGGTATCATTCCTGCCTTCCGAATATTTCGGAAAATTTCAGATTTTTGAAAAAAAGGAAAGGGGTACCCCTTCTCATTTTTTTAGGCGAAAAAATTTTTTGTCGAGAATCGGATAATCTCAATGATATTCTCCATGGAAATGACCTGCTGATTCCAAATATGACTGCCGTTCCTCGATTCGAAAGCCTCCTGCGATTTTACTAATGAAAAACGAGATAAAAAAAAGTGGACAAAAAATAAAAAGTAAATCGTCGATTAAAAATCGTAGGAATTTTTTATTTCAAATCGGTTTGCAGTTTCTGAAAGTGTAGGTTCCACAGATTCGAACAGTAGGTATCATTCCTGCCTTCCGAATATTTCGGAAAATTTCAGATTTTTGAAAAAAAGGAAAGGGGTACCCCTTCTCATTTTTTTAAGCGAAAAAATTTTTTGTCGAGAATCGGATAATCTCAATGATATTCTCCATGGAAATGACCTGCTAATTCCAAATATGACTGCCGTTCCTCGATTCGGAAGCCGGCTGCGATTTTACTAATGGAAAACGAAATAAAAAAAAGTGAAAAAAAAATAAAAAGTAAATTAGTCGATTAAAAATCGTAGGAATTTTTTATTTCAAATCGGTTTGCAGTTTCTGAAAGTGTAGGTTCCACAGATTCGAACAGTAGGTATCATTCCTGCCTTCCGAATATTTCGGAAAATTTCAGATTTTTGAAAAAAAGGAAAGGGGTACCCCTTCTCATTTTTTTAAGCGAAAAAATTTTTTGTCGAGAATCGAATAATCTCAATGATATTCTCCATGGAAATGACCTGCTGATTCCAAATATGACTGCCGTTCCTCGATTCGAAAGCCTCCTGCGATTTTACTAATAAAAAACGAGATAAAAAAAAGTGGAAAAAAAATAAAAAGTAAATCGTCGATTAAAAATCGTAGGAATTTTTTATTTCAAATCGGTTTGCAGTTTCTGAAAGTGTAGGTTCCACAGATTCGAACAGTAGGTATCATTCCTGCCTTCCGAATATTTCGGAAAATTTCAGATTTTTAAAAAAAAGGAAAGGGGTACCCCTTCTCATTTTTTTAGTCGAAAAAATTCTTTGTCGAGAATCGGATAATCTCAATGATATTCTCCATGGAAATGACCTGCTGATTCCAAATATGACTGCCGTTCCTCGATTCGAAAGCCTCCTGCGATTTTACTAATAAAAAACGAGATAAAAAACAGTTGAAAAAAATAAAAAGTAAATCGTCGATTAAAAATCGTAGGAATTTTTTATTTCAAATCGGTTTGCAGTTTCTGAAAGTGTAGGTTCCACAGATTCGAACAGTAGGTATCATTCCTGCCTTCCGAATATTTCGGAAAATTTCAGATTTTTGAAAAAAAGGAAAGGGGTACCCCTTCTCATTTTTTTAGGCGAAAAAATTTTTTGTCGAGAATCGGATAATTTCAATGATATTCTTCATGGAAATGACCTGCTGATTCCAAATATGACTGCCGTTCCTCGATTCGAAAGCCTCCTGCGATTTTACTAATAAAAAACGAGATAAAAAAAAGTGGAAAAAAAATAAAAAGTAAATCGTCGATTAAAAATCGTAGGAATTTTTAATTTCAAATCGGTTTGCGGTTTCTGAAAGTGTAGGTTCCACAGATTCGAACAGTAGGTATCATTCCTGCCTTCCGAATATTTCGGAAAATTTCAGATTTTTGAAAAAAAGGAAAGGGGTACCCCTTCTCATTTTTTTAGGCGAAAAAATTTTTTGTCGAGAATCGGATCATCTCAATGATATTCTCCATGGAAATGACCTGCTGATTCCAAATATGACTGCCGTTCCTCGATTCGAAAGCCTCCTGCGATTTTACTAATAAAAAACGAGATAAAAAAAAGTGGAAAAAAAATAAAAAGTAAATCGTCGATTAAAAATCGTAGGAATTTTTAATTTCAAATCGGTTTGCAGTTTCTGAAAGTGTAGGTTCCACAGATTCGAACAGTAGGTATCATTCCTGCCTTCCGAATATTTCGGAAAATTTCAGATTTTTGAAAAAATGGGAAGGGGTACCCCTTCTCATTTTTTTAGGCGAAAAAATTCTTTGTCGAGAATCGGATAATCTCAATGATATTCTCCATGGAAATGACCTGCTGATTCCAAATATGACTGCCGTTCCTCGATTCGAAAGCCTCCTGCGATTTTACTAATAAAAAACGAGATAAAAAAAAGTGGAAAAAAAATGAAAAGTAAATCGTCGATTAAAAATCGTAGGAATTTTTTATTTCAAATCGGTTTGCAGTTTCTGAAAGTGTAGGTTCCACAGATTCGAACAGTAGGTATCATTCCTGCCTTCCGAATATTTCGGAAAATTTCAGATTTTTGAAAAAAAGGAAAGGGGTACCCCTTCTCATTTTTTTAGGCGAAAAAATTTTTTGTCGAGAATCGGATAATTTCAATGATATTCTTCATGGAAATGACCTGCTGATTCCAAATATGACTGCCGTTCCTCGATTCGGAAGCCTCCTGCGATTGTACTAATAAAAAACGAGATAAAAAAAGTGGAAAAAAAATAAAAAGTAAATCGTCGATTAAAAATCGTAGGAATTTTTTATTTCAAATCGGTTTGCAGTTTCTGAAAGTGTAGGTTCCACAGATTTGAACAGTAGGTATCATTCCTGCCTTCCGAATATTTCGGAAAATTTCAGATTTTTGAAAAAAAGGAAAGGGGTACCCCTTCTCATTTTTTTAGGCGAAAAAATTTTTTGTCGAGAATCGGATAATCTCAATGATATTCTCCATGGAAATGACCTGCTGATTCCAAATATGACTGCCGTTCCTCGATTCGAAAGCCTCCTGCGATTTTACTAATAAAAAACGAGATAAAAAAAAGTGGAAAAAAAATAAAAAGTAAATCGTCGATTAAAAATCGTAGGAATTTTTTATTTCAAATCGGTTTGCAGTTTCTGAAAGTGTAGGTTCCACAGATTCGAACAGTAGGTATCATTCCTGCCTTCCGAATATTTCGGAAAATTTCAGATTTTTGAAAAAAAGGAAAGGGGTACCCCTTCTCATTTTTTTAGGCGAAAAAATTTTTTGTCGAGAATCGGATAATCTCAATGATATTCTCCATGGAAATGACCTGCTGATTCCAAATATGACTGCCGTTCCTCGATTCGAAAGCCTCCTGCGATTTTACTAATAAAAAACGAGATAAAAAAAAGTGGAAAAAAAATAAAAAGTAAATCGTCGATTAAAAATCGTAGCAATTTTTTATTTCAAATCGGTTTGCAGTTTCTGAAAGTGTAGGTTCCACAGATTCGAACAGTAGGTATCATTCCTGCCTTCCGAATATTTCGGAAAATTTCAGATTTTTGAAAAAAAGGAAAGGGGTACCCCTTCTCATTTTTTTAGGCGAAAAAATTTTTTGTCGAGAATCGGATAATCTCAATGATATTCTCTATGGAAATGACCTGCTGATTCCAAATATGACTGCCGTTCCTCGATTCGGAAGCCTCCTGCGATTCCACTAACAAGAAACGACATAAAAAAAAGTGGAAAAAAGATGAAAAGTAAATCGTCGATTAAAAATCGTAGGAATTTTTTATTTCGAATCGGTTTGCAGTTTCTGAAAGTGTAGGTTCCACAGATTCGAACAGTAGGTATCATTCCTGCCTTCCGAATATTTCGGAAAATTTCAGATTTTTGAAAAAAAGGAAAGGGGTACCCCTTCTCATTTTTTTAGGCGAAAAAATTTTTTGTCGAGAATCGGATAATCTCAATGATATTCTCCATGGAAATGACCTGCTGATTCCAAATATGACTGCCGTTCCTCGATTCGAAAGCCTCCTGCGATTTTACTAATGAAAAACGAGATAAAAAAAAGTGGACAAAAAATAAAAAGTAAATCGTCGATTAAAAATCGTAGGAATTTTTTATTTCAAATCGGTTTGCAGTTTCTGAAAGTGTAGGTTCCACAGATTCGAACAGTAGGTATCATTCCTGCCTTCCGAATATTTCGGAAAATTTCAGATTTTTAAAAAAAAGGAAAGGGGTACCCCTTCTCATTTTTTTAGGCGAAAATTTTTTTTTCGGGAATCGGATAATCTCAATGATATTCTTCATGGAAATGACCTGCTGATTCCAAATATGACTGCCGTTCCTCGATTCGAAAGCCTCCTGCGATTTTACTAATAAAAAACGAGATAAAAAACAGTGGAAAAAAATAAAAAGTAAATCGTCGATTAAAAATCGTAGGAATTTTTAATTTCAAATCGGTTTGCGGTTTCTGAAAGTGTAGGTTCCACAGATTCGAACAGTAGGTATCATTCCTGCCTTCCGAATATTTTGGAAAATTTCAGATTTTTGAAAAAAAGGAAAGGGGTACCCCTTCTCATTTTTTTAGGCGAAAAAATTTTTTGTCGAGAATCGGATAATCTCAATGATATTCTCCATGGAAATGACCTGCTGATTCCAAATATGACTGCCGTTCCTCGATTCGAAAGCCTCCTGCGATTTTACTCATAAAAAACGAGATAAAAAAAAGTGGAAAAAAAATAAAAAGTAAATCGTCGATTAAAAATCGTAGGAATTTTTAATTTCAAATCGGTTTGCGGTTTCTGAAAGTGTAGGTTCCACAGATTCGAACAGTAGGTATCATTCCTGCCTTCCGAATATTTCGGACAATTTCAGATTTTTGAAAAAAAGGAAAGGGGTACCCCTTCTCATTTTTTTAGGCGAAAAAATTTTTTGTCGAGAATCGGATCATCTCAATGATATTCTCCATGGAAATGACCTGCTGATTCCAAATATGACTGCCGTTCCTCGATTCGAAAGCCTCCTGCGATTTCACTAATAAAAAACGAGATAAAAAAAAGTGGAAAAAAAATAAAAATTAAATCGTCGATTAAAAATCGTAGGAATTTTTAATTTCAAATCGGTTTGCAGTTTCTGAAAGTGTAGGTTCCACAGATTCGAACAGTAGGTATCATTCCTGCCTTCCGAATATTTCGGAAAATTTCAGATTTTTGAAAAAATGGGAAGGGGTACCCCTTCTCATTTTTTTAGGCGAAAAAATTTTTTGTCGAGAATCGGATAATCTCAATGATATTCTCCATGGAAATGACCTGCTGATTCCAAATATGACTGCCGTTCCTCGATTCGAAAGCCTCCTGCGATTTTACTAATGAAAAACGAGATAAAAAAAAGTGGACAAAAAATAAAAAGTAAATCGTCGATTAAAAATCGTAGGAATTTTTTATTTCAAATCGGTTTGCAGTTTCTGAAAGTGTAGGTTCCACAGATTCGAACAGTAGGTATCATTCCTGCCTTCCGAATATTTCGGAAAATTTCAGATTTTTAAAAAAAAGGAAAGGGGTACCCCTTCTCATTTTTTTAGGCGAAAATTTTTTTTTCGGGAATCGGATAATCTCAATGATATTCTTCATGGAAATGACCTGCTGATTCCAAATATGACTGCCGTTCCTCGATTCGAAAGCCTCCTGCGATTTTACTAATAAAAAACGAGATAAAAAACAGTGGAAAAAAATAAAAAGTAAATCGTCGATTAAAAATCGTAGGAATTTTTAATTTCAAATCGGTTTGCGGTTTCTGAAAGTGTAGGTTCCACAGATTCGAACAGTAGGTATCATTCCTGCCTTCCGAATATTTCGGAAAATTTCAGATTTTTGAAAAAAAGGAAAGGGGTACCCCTTCTCATTTTTTTAGGCGAAAAAATTTTTTGTCGAGAATCGGATCATCTCAATGATATTCTCCATGGAAATGACCTGCTGATTCCAAATATGACTGCCGTTCCTCGATTCGAAAGCCTCCTGCGATTTCACTAATAAAAAACGAGATAAAAAAAAGTGGAAAAAAAATAAAAAGTAAATCGTCGATTAAAAATCGTAGGAATTTTTAATTTCAAATCGGTTTGCAGTTTCTGAAAGTGTAGGTTCCACAGATTCGAACAGTAGGTATCATTCCTGCCTTCCGAATATTTCGGAAAATTTCAGATTTTTGAAAAAATGGGAAGGGGTACCCCTTCTCATTTTTTTAGGCGAAAAAATTTTTTGTCGAGAATCGGATAATCTCAATGATATTCTCCATGGAAATGACCTGCTGATTCCAAATATGACTGCCGTTCCTCGATTCGAAAGCCTCCTGCGATTTTACTAATAAAAAACGAGATAAAAAAAAGTGGAAAAAAAATAAAAAGTAAATCGTCGATTAAAAATCGTAGAAATTTTTTATTTCAAATCGGTTTGCAGTTTCTGAAAGTGTAGGTTCCACAGATTCGAACAGTAGGTATCATTCCTGCCTTCCGAATATTTCGGAAAATTTCAGATTTTTGAAAAAAAGGAAAGGGGTACCCCTCCTCATTTTTTTAGGCGAAAAAATTTTTTGTCGAGAATCGGATAATCTCAATGATATTCTCCATGGAAATGACCTGCTGATTCCAAATATGACTGCCGTTCCTCGATTCGAAAGCCTCCTGCGATTTTACTAATAAAAAACGAGATAAAAAAAAGTGGAAAAAAAATAAAAAGTAAATCGTCGATTAAAAATCGTAGGAATTTTTTATTTCAAATCGGTTTGCAGTTTCTGAAAGTGTAGGTTCCACAGATTCGAACAGTAGGTATCATTCCTGCCTTCCGAATATTTCGGAAAATTTCAGATTTTTGAAAAAAAGGAAAGGGGTACCCCTTCTCATTTTTTTAGGCGAAAAAATTTTTTGTCGAGAATCGGATAATCTCAATGATATTCTCTATGGAAATGACCTGCTGATTCCAAATATGACTGCCGTTCCTCGATTCGGAAGCCTCCTGCGATTCCACTAACAAGAAACGACATAAAAAAAAGTGGAAAAAAGATGAAAAGTAAATCGTCGATTAAAAATCGTAGGAATTTTTTATTTCGAATCGGTTTGCAGTTTCTGAAAGTGTAGGTTCCACAGATTCGAACAGTAGGTATCATTCCTGCCTTCCGAATATTTCGGAAAATTTCAGATTTTTGAAAAAAAGGAAAGGGGTACCCCTTCTCATTTTTTTAGGCGAAAAAATTTTTTGTCGAGAATCGGATCATCTCAATGATATTTTCCATGGAAATGACCTGCTGAATCCAAATATGACTGCCGTTCCTCGATTCGAAAGCCTCCTGCGATTTTACTAATAAAAAACGAGATAAAAAAAAGTGGAAAAAAAATAAAAAGTAAATCGTCGATTAAAAATCGTAGGAATTTTTTATTTCAAATCGGTTTGCAGTTTCTGAAAGTGTAGGTTCCACAGATTCGAACAGTAGGTATCATTCCTGCCTTCCGAATATTTCGGAAAATTTCAGATTTTTGAAAAAAAGGAAAGGGGTACCCCTTCTCATTTTTTTAGGCGAAAAAATTTTTTGTCGAGAATCGGATAATCTCAATGATATTCTCCATGGAAATGACCTGCTGATTCCAAATATGACTGCCGTTCCTCGATTCGAAAGCCTCCTGCGATTTTACTAATGAAAAACGAGATAAAAAAAAGTGGACAAAAAATAAAAAGTAAATCGTCGATTAAAAATCGTAGGAATTTTTTATTTCAAATCGGTTTGCAGTTTCTGAAAGTGTAGGTTCCACAGATTCGAACAGTAGGTATCATTCCTGCCTTCCGAATATTTCGGAAAATTTCAGATTTTTGAAAAAAAGGAAAGGGGTACCCCTTCTCATTTTTTTAAGCGAAAAAATTTTTTGTCGAGAATCGGATAATCTCAATGATATTCTCCATGGAAATGACCTGCTAATTCCAAATATGACTGCCGTTCCTCGATTCGGAAGCCGGCTGCGATTTTACTAATGGAAAACGAAATAAAAAAAAGTGAAAAAAAAATAAAAAGTAAATTAGTCGATTAAAAATCGTAGGAATTTTTTATTTCAAATCGGTTTGCAGTTTCTGAAAGTGTAGGTTCCACAGATTCGAACAGTAGGTATCATTCCTGCCTTCCGAATATTTCGGAAAATTTCAGATTTTTGAAAAAAAGGAAAGGGGTACCCCTTCTCATTTTTTTAAGCGAAAAAATTTTTTGTCGAGAATCGAATAATCTCAATGATATTCTCCATGGAAATGACCTGCTGATTCCAAATATGACTGCCGTTCCTCGATTCGAAAGCCTCCTGCGATTTTACTAATAAAAAACGAGATAAAAAAAAGTGGAAAAAAAATAAAAAGTAAATCGTCGATTAAAAATCGTAGGAATTTTTTATTTCAAATCGGTTTGCAGTTTCTGAAAGTGTAGGTTCCACAGATTCGAACAGTAGGTATCATTCCTGCCTTCCGAATATTTCGGAAAATTTCAGATTTTTAAAAAAAAGGAAAGGGGTACCCCTTCTCATTTTTTTAGTCGAAAAAATTCTTTGTCGAGAATCGGATAATCTCAATGATATTCTCCATGGAAATGACCTGCTGATTCCAAATATGACTGCCGTTCCTCGATTCGAAAGCCTCCTGCGATTTTACTAATAAAAAACGAGATAAAAAACAGTTGAAAAAAATAAAAAGTAAATCGTCGATTAAAAATCGTAGGAATTTTTTATTTCAAATCGGTTTGCAGTTTCTGAAAGTGTAGGTTCCACAGATTCGAACAGTAGGTATCATTCCTGCCTTCCGAATATTTCGGAAAATTTCAGATTTTTGAAAAAAAGGAAAGGGGTACCCCTTCTCATTTTTTTAGGCGAAAAAATTTTTTGTCGAGAATCGGATAATTTCAATGATATTCTTCATGGAAATGACCTGCTGATTCCAAATATGACTGCCGTTCCTCGATTCGAAAGCCTCCTGCGATTTTACTAATAAAAAACGAGATAAAAAAAAGTGGAAAAAAAATAAAAAGTAAATCGTCGATTAAAAATCGTAGGAATTTTTTATTTCAAATCGGTTTGCAGTTTCTGAAAGTGTAGGTTCCACAGATTCGAACAGTAGGTATCATTCCTGCCTTCCGAATATTTCGGAAAATTTCAGATTTTTGAAAAAAAGGAAAGGGGTACCCCTTCTCATTTTTTTAGGCGAAAAAATTTTTTGTCGAGAATCGGATAATCTCAATGATATTCTCCATGGAAATGACCTGCTGATTCCAAATATGACTGCCGTTCCTCGATTCGAAAGCCTCCTGCGATTTTACTAATGAAAAACGAGATAAAAAAAAGTGGACAAAAAATAAAAAGTAAATCGTCGATTAAAAATCGTAGGAATTTTTTATTTCAAATCGGTTTGCAGTTTCTGAAAGTGTAGGTTCCACAGATTCGAACAGTAGGTATCATTCCTGCCTTCCGAATATTTCGGAAAATTTCAGATTTTTGAAAAAAAGGAAAGGGGTACCCCTTCTCATTTTTTTAAGCGAAAAAATTTTTTGTCGAGAATCGGATAATCTCAATGATATTCTCCATGGAAATGACCTGCTAATTCCAAATATGACTGCCGTTCCTCGATTCGGAAGCCGGCTGCGATTTTACTAATGGAAAACGAAATAAAAAAAAGTGAAAAAAAAATAAAAAGTAAATTAGTCGATTAAAAATCGTAGGAATTTTTTATTTCAAATCGGTTTGCAGTTTCTGAAAGTGTAGGTTCCACAGATTCGAACAGTAGGTATCATTCCTGCCTTCCGAATATTTCGGAAAATTTCAGATTTTTGAAAAAAAGGAAAGGGGTACCCCTTCTCATTTTTTTAAGCGAAAAAATTTTTTGTCGAGAATCGAATAATCTCAATGATATTCTCCATGGAAATGACCTGCTGATTCCAAATATGACTGCCGTTCCTCGATTCGAAAGCCTCCTGCGATTTTACTAATAAAAAACGAGATAAAAAAAAGTGGAAAAAAAATAAAAAGTAAATCGTCGATTAAAAATCGTAGGAATTTTTTATTTCAAATCGGTTTGCAGTTTCTGAAAGTGTAGGTTCCACAGATTCGAACAGTAGGTATCATTCCTGCCTTCCGAATATTTCGGAAAATTTCAGATTTTTAAAAAAAAGGAAAGGGGTACCCCTTCTCATTTTTTTAGTCGAAAAAATTCTTTGTCGAGAATCGGATAATCTCAATGATATTCTCCATGGAAATGACCTGCTGATTCCAAATATGACTGCCGTTCCTCGATTCGAAAGCCTCCTGCGATTTTACTAATAAAAAACGAGATAAAAAACAGTTGAAAAAAATAAAAAGTAAATCGTCGATTAAAAATCGTAGGAATTTTTTATTTCAAATCGGTTTGCAGTTTCTGAAAGTGTAGGTTCCACAGATTCGAACAGTAGGTATCATTCCTGCCTTCCGAATATTTCGGAAAATTTCAGATTTTTGAAAAAAAGGAAAGGGGTACCCCTTCTCATTTTTTTAGGCGAAAAAATTTTTTGTCGAGAATCGGATAATTTCAATGATATTCTTCATGGAAATGACCTGCTGATTCCAAATATGACTGCCGTTCCTCGATTCGGAAGCCTCCTGCGATTGTACTAATAAAAAACGAGATAAAAAAAGTGGAAAAAAAATAAAAAGTAAATCGTCGATTAAAAATCGTAGGAATTTTTTATTTCAAATCGGTTTGCAGTTTCTGAAAGTGTAGGTTCCACAGATTTGAACAGTAGGTATCATTCCTGCCTTCCGAATATTTCGGAAAATTTCAGATTTTTGAAAAAAAGGAAAGGGGTACCCCTTCTCATTTTTTTAGGCGAAAAAATTTTTTGTCGAGAATCGGATAATCTCAATGATATTCTCCATGGAAATGACCTGCTGATTCCAAATATGACTGCCGTTCCTCGATTCGAAAGCCTCCTGCGATTTTACTAATAAAAAACGAGATAAAAAAAAGTGGAAAAAAAATAAAAAGTAAATCGTCGATTAAAAATCGTAGGAATTTTTTATTTCAAATCGGTTTGCAGTTTCTGAAAGTGTAGGTTCCACAGATTCGAACAGTAGGTATCATTCCTGCCTTCCGAATATTTCGGAAAATTTCAGATTTTTGAAAAAAAGGAAAGGGGTACCCCTTCTCATTTTTTTAGGCGAAAAAATTTTTTGTCGAGAATCGGATAATCTCAATGATATTCTCCATGGAAATGACCTGCTGATTCCAAATATGACTGCCGTTCCTCGATTCGAAAGCCTCCTGCGATTTTACTAATAAAAAACGAGATAAAAAAAAGTGGAAAAAAAATAAAAAGTAAATCGTCGATTAAAAATCGTAGGAATTTTTTATTTCAAATCGGTTTGCAGTTTCTGAAAGTGTAGGTTCCACAGATTCGAACAGTAGGTATCATTCCTGCCTTCCGAATATTTCGGAAAATTTCAGATTTTTGAAAAAAAGGAAAGGGGTACCCCTTCTCATTTTTTTAGGCGAAAAAATTTTTTGTCGAGAATCGGATAATCTCAATGATATTCTCTATGGAAATGATCTGCTGATTCCAAATATGACTGCCGTTCCTCGATTCGGAAGCCTCCTGCGATTCCACTAACAAGAAACGACATAAAAAAAAGTGGAAAAAAGATGAAAAGTAAATCGTCGATTAAAAATCGTAGGAATTTTTTATTTCGAATCGGTTTGCAGTTTCTGAAAGTGTAGGTTCCACAGATTCGAACAGTAGGTATCATTCCTGCCTTCCGAATATTTCGGAAAATTTCAGATTTTTGAAAAAAAGGAAAGGGGTACCCCTTCTCATTTTTTTAGGCGAAAAAATTTTTTGTCGAGAATCGGATCATCTCAATGATATTCTCCATGGAAATGACCTGCTGAATCCAAATATGACTGCCGTTCCTCGATTCGAAAGCCTCCTGCGATTTTACTAATAAAAAACGAGATAAAAAAAAGTGGAAAAAAAATAAAAAGTAAATCGTCGATTAAAAATCGTAGGAATTTTTTATTTCAAATCGGTTTGCAGTTTCTGAAAGTGTAGGTTCCACAGATTCGAACAGTAGGTATCATTCCTGCCTTCCGAATATTTCGGAAAATTTCAGATTTTTGAAAAAAAGGAAAGGGGTACCCCTTCTCATTTTTTTAGGCGAAAAAATTTTTTGTCGAGAATCGGATAATCTCAATGATATTCTCCATGGAAATGACCTGCTGATTCCAAATATGACTGCCGTTCCTCGATTCGAAAGCCTCCTGCGATTTTACTAATGAAAAACGAGATAAAAAAAAGTGGACAAAAAATAAAAAGTAAATCGTCGATTAAAAATCGTAGGAATTTTTTATTTCAAATCGGTTTGCAGTTTCTGAAAGTGTAGGTTCCACAGATTCGAACAGTAGGTATCATTCCTGCCTTCCGAATATTTCGGAAAATTTCAGATTTTTAAAAAAAAGGAAAGGGGTACCCCTTCTCATTTTTTTAGGCGAAAATTTTTTTTTCGGGAATCGGATAATCTCAATGATATTCTTCATGGAAATGACCTGCTGATTCCAAATATGACTGCCGTTCCTCGATTCGAAAGCCTCCTGCGATTTTACTAATAAAAAACGAGATAAAAAACAGTGGAAAAAAATAAAAAGTAAATCGTCGATTAAAATCGTAGGAATTTTTTATTTCAAATCGGTTTGCAGTTTCTGAAAGTGTAGGTTCCACAGATTCGAACAGTAGGCATCATTCCTGCCTTCCGAATATTTCGGAAAATTTCAGATTTTTGAAAAAAAGGAAAGGGGTACCCCTTCTCATTTTTTTAGGCGAAAAAATTTTTTGTCGAGAATCGGATAATCTCAATGATATTCTTCATGGAAATGACCTGCTGATTCCAAATATGACTGCCGTTCCTCGATTCGAAAGCCTCCTGCGATTTTACTAATAAAAAACGAGATAAAAAAAAGTGGAAAAAAAATAAAAAGTAAATCGTCGATTAAAAATCGTAGGAATTTTTAATTTCAAATCGGTTTGCGGTTTCTGAAAGTGTAGGTTCCACAGATTCGAACAGTAGGTATCATTCCTGCCTTCCGAATATTTCGGAAAATTTCAGATTTTTGAAAAAAAGGAAAGGGGTACCCCTTCTCATTTTTTTAGGCGAAAAAATTTTTTGTCGAGAATCGGATAATCTCAATGATATTCTCCATGGAAATGACCTGCTGATTCCAAATATGACTGCCGTTCCTCGATTCGAAAGCCTCCTGCGATTTTACTCATAAAAAACGAGATAAAAAAAAGTGGAAAAAAAATAAAAAGTAAATCGTCGATTAAAAATCGTAGGAATTTTTAATTTCAAATCGGTTTGCGGTTTCTGAAAGTGTAGGTTCCACAGATTCGAACAGTAGGTATCATTCCTGCCTTCCGAATATTTCGGAAAATTTCAGATTTTTGAAAAAAAGGAAAGGGGTACCCCTTCTCATTTTTTCAGGCGAAAAAATTTTTTGTCGAGAATCGGATCATCTCAATGATATTCTCCATGGAAATGACCTGCTGATTCCAAATATGACTGCCGTTCCTCGATTCGAAAGCCTCCTGCGATTTTACTAATAAAAAACGAGATAAAAAAAAGTGGAAAAAAAATGAAAAGTAAATCGTCGATTAAAAATCGTAGGAATTTTTAATTTCAAATCGGTTTGCGGTTTCTGAAAGTGTAGGTTCCACAGATTCGAACAGTAGGTATCATTCCTGCCTTCCGAATATTTCGGAAAATTTCAGATTTTTGAAAAAAAGGAAAGGGGTACCCCTTCTCATTTTTTTAGGCGAAAAAATTTTTTGTCGAGAATCGGATAATCTCAATGATATTCTCCATGGAAATGACCTGCTGATTCCAAATATGACTGCCGTTCCTCGATTCGAAAGCCTCCTGCGATTTTACTCATAAAAAACGAGATAAAAAAAAGTGGAAAAAAAATAAAAAGTAAATCGTCGATTAAAAATCGTAGGAATTTTTAATTTCAAATCGGTTTGCGGTTTCTGAAAGTGTAGGTTCCACAGATTCGAACAGTAGGTATCATTCCTGCCTTCCGAATATTTCGGAAAATTTCAGATTTTTGAAAAAAAGGAAAGGGGTACCCCTTCTCATTTTTTTAGGCGAACAAATTTTTTGTCGAGAATCGGATCATCTCAATGATATTCTCCATGGAAATGACCTGCTGATTCCAAATATGACTGCCGTTCCTCGATTCGAAAGCCTCCTGCGATTTTACTAATAAAAAACGAGATAAAAAAAAGTGGAAAAAAAATGAAAAGTAAATCGTCGATTAAAAATCGTAGGAATTTTTTATTTCAAATCGGTTTGCAGTTTCTGAAAGTGTAGGTTCCACAGATTCGAACAGTAGGTATCATTCCTGCCTTCCGAATATTTCGGAAAATTTCAGATTTTTGAAAAAAAGGAAAGGGGTACCCCTTCTCATTTTTTTAGGCGAAAAAATTTTTTGTCGAGAATCGGATAATTTCAATGATATTCTTCATGGAAATGACCTGCTGATTCCAAATATGACTGCCGTTCCTCGATTCGGAAGCCTCCTGCGATTGTACTAATAAAAAACGAGATAAAAAAAGTGGAAAAAAAATAAAAAGTAAATCGTCGATTAAAAATCGTAGGAATTTTTTATTTCAAATCGGTTTGCAGTTTCTGAAAGTGTAGGTTCCACAGATTTGAACAGTAGGTATCATTCCTGCCTTCCGAATATTTCGGATAATTTCAGATTTTTGAAAAAAAGGAAAGGGGTACCCCTTCTCATTTTTTTAGGCGAAAAAATTTTTTGTCGAGAATCGGATAATCTCAATGATATTCTCCATGGAAATGACCTGCTGATTCCAAATATGACTGCCGTTCCTCGATTCGAAAGCCTCCTGCGATTTTACTAATAAAAAACGAGATAAAAAAAAGTGGAAAAAAAATAAAAAGTAAATCGTCGATTAAAAATCGTAGGAATTTTTTATTTCAAATCGGTTTGCAGTTTCTGAAAGTGTAGGTTCCACAGATTCGAACAGTAGGTATCATTCCTGCCTTCCGAATATTTCGGAAAATTTCAGATTTTTGAAAAAAAGGAAAGGGGTACCCCTTCTCATTTTTTTAGGCGAAAAAATTTTTTGTCGAGAATCGGATATTCTCAATGATATTCTCCATGGAAATGACCTGCTGATTCCAAATATGACTGCCGTTCCTCGATTCGAAAGCCTCCTGCGATTTTACTAATAAAAAACGAGATAAAAAAAAGTGGAAAAAAAATAAAAAGTAAATCGTCGATTAAAAATCGTAGGAATTTTTTATTTCAAATCGGTTTGCAGTTTCTGAAAGTGTAGGTTCCACAGATTCGAACAGTAGGTATCATTCCTGCCTTCCGAATATTTCGGAAAATTTCAGATTTTTGAAAAAAAGGAAAGGGGTACCCCTTCTCATTTTTTTAGGCGAAAAAATTTTTTGTCGAGAATCGGATAATCTCAATGATATTCTCTATGGAAATGACCTGCTGATTCCAAATATGACTGCCGTTCCTCGATTCGGAAGCCTCCTGCGATTCCACTAACAAGAAACGACATAAAAAAAAGTGGAAAAAAGATGAAAAGTAAATCGTCGATTAAAAATCGTAGGAATTTTTTATTTCGAATCGGTTTGCAGTTTCTGAAAGTGTAGGTTCCACAGATTCGAACAGTAGGTATCATTCCTGCCTTCCGAATATTTCGGAAAATTTCAGATTTTTGAAAAAAAGGAAAGGGGTACCCCTTCTCATTTTTTTAGGCGAAAAAATTTTTTGTCGAGAATCGGATCATCTCAATGATATTCTCCATGGAAATGACCTGCTGAATCCAAATATGACTGCCGTTCCTCGATTCGAAAGCCTCCTGCGATTTTACTAATAAAAAACGAGATAAAAAAAAGTGGAAAAAAAATAAAAAGTAAATCGTCGATTAAAAATCGTAGGAATTTTTTATTTCAAATCGGTTTGCAGTTTCTGAAAGTGTAGGTTCCACAGATTCGAACAGTAGGTATCATTCCTGCCTTCCGAATATTTCGGAAAATTTCAGATTTTTGAAAAAAAGGAAAGGGGTACCCCTTCTCATTTTTTTAGGCGAAAAAATTTTTTGTCGAGAATCGGATAATCTCAATGATATTCTCCATGGAAATGACCTGCTGATTCCAAATATGACTGCCGTTCCTCGATTCGAAAGCCTCCTGCGATTTTACTAATGAAAAACGAGATAAAAAAAAGTGGACAAAAAATAAAAAGTAAATCGTCGATTAAAAATCGTAGGAATTTTTTATTTCAAATCGGTTTGCAGTTTCTGAAAGTGTAGGTTCCACAGATTCGAACAGTAGGTATCATTCCTGCCTTCCGAATATTTCGGAAAATTTCAGATTTTTGAAAAAAAGGAAAGGGGTACCCCTTCTCATTTTTTTAAGCGAAAAAATTTTTTGTCGAGAATCGGATAATCTCAATGATATTCTCCATGGAAATGACCTGCTAATTCCAAATATGACTGCCGTTCCTCGATTCGGAAGCCGGCTGCGATTTTACTAATGAAAAACGAAATAAAAAAAAGTGAAAAAAAAATAAAAAGTAAATTAGTCGATTAAAAATCGTAGGAATTTTTTATTTCAAATCGGTTTGCAGTTTCTGAAAGTGTAGGTTCCACAGATTCGAACAGTAGGTATCATTCCTGCCTTCCGAATATTTCGGAAAATTTCAGATTTTTGAAAAAAAGGAAAGGGGTACCCCTTCTCATTTTTTTAAGCGAAAAAATTTTTTGTCGAGAATCGAATAATCTCAATGATATTCTCCATGGAAATGACCTGCTGATTCCAAATATGACTGCCGTTCCTCGATTCGAAAGCCTCCTGCGATTTTACTAATAAAAAACGAGATAAAAAAAAGTGGAAAAAAAATAAAAAGTAAATCGTCGATTAAAAATCGTAGGAATTTTTTATTTCAAATCGGTTTGCAGTTTCTGAAAGTGTAGGTTCCACAGATTCGAACAGTAGGTATCATTCCTGCCTTCCGAATATTTCGGAAAATTTCAGATTTTTGAAAAAAAGGAAAGGGGTACCCCTTCTCATTTTTTTAGGCGAAAAAATTTTTTGTCGAGAATCGGATAATTTCAATGATATTCTTCATGGAAATGACCTGCTGATTCCAAATATGACTGCCGTTCCTCGATTCGGAAGCCTCCTGCGATTGTACTAATAAAAAACGAGATAAAAAAAGTGGAAAAAAAATAAAAAGTAAATCGTCGATTAAAAATCGTAGGAATTTTTTATTTCAAATCGGTTTGCAGTTTCTGAAAGTGTAGGTTCCACAGATTTGAACAGTAGGTATCATTCCTGCCTTCCGAATATTTCGGAAAATTTCAGATTTTTGAAAAAAAGGAAAGGGGTACCCCTTCTCATTTTTTTAGGCGAAAAAATTTTTTGTCGAGAATCGGATAATCTCAATGATATTCTCCATGGAAATGACCTGCTGATTCCGAATATGACTGCCGTTCCTCGATTCGAAAGCCTCCTGCGATTTTACTAATAAAAAACGAGATAAAAAAAAGTGGAAAAAAAATAAAAAGTAAATCGTCGATTAAAAATCGTAGGAATTTTTTATTTCAAATCGGTTTGCAGTTTCTGAAAGTGTAGGTTCCACAGATTCGAACAGTAGGTATCATTCCTGCCTTCCGAATATTTCGGAAAATTTCAGATTTTTGAAAAAAAGGAAAGGGGTACCCCTTCTCATTTTTTTAGGCGAAAAAATTTTTTGTCGAGAATCGGATAATCTCAATGATATTCTCCATGGAAATGACCTGCTGATTCCAAATATGACTGCCGTTCCTCGATTCGAAAGCCTCCTGCGATTTTACTAATAAAAAACGAGATAAAAAAAAGTGGAAAAAAAATAAAAAGTAAATCGTCGATTAAAAATCGTAGGAATTTTTTATTTCAAATCGGTTTGCAGTTTCTGAAAGTGTAGGTTCCACAGATTCGAACAGTAGGTATCATTCCTGCCTTCCGAATATTTCGGAAAATTTCAGATTTTTGAAAAAAAGGAAAGGGGTACCCCTTCTCATTTTTTTAGGCGAAAAAATTTTTTGTCGAGAATCGGATAATCTCAATGATATTCTCTATGGAAATGACCTGCTGATTCCAAATATGACTGCCGTTCCTCGATTCGGAAGCCTCCTGCGATTCCACTAACAAGAAACGACATAAAAAAAAGTGGAAAAAAGATGAAAAGTAAATCGTCGATTAAAAATCGTAGGAATTTTTTATTTCGAATCGGTTTGCAGTTTCTGAAAGTGTAGGTTCCACAGATTCGAACAGTAGGTATCATTCCTGCCTTCCGAATATTTCGGAAAATTTCAGATTTTTGAAAAAAAGGAAAGGGGTACCCCTTCTCATTTTTTTAGGCGAAAAAATTTTTTGTCGAGAATCGGATCATCTCAATGATATTCTCCATGGAAATGACCTGCTGAATCCAAATATGACTGCCGTTCCTCGATTCGAAAGCCTCCTGCGATTTTACTAATAAAAAACGAGATAAAAAAAAGTGGAAAAAAAATCAAAAGTAAATCGTCGATTAAAAATCGTAGGAATTTTTTATTTCAAATCGGTTTGCAGTTTCTGAAAGTGTAGGTTCCACAGATTCGAACAGTAGGTATCATTCCTGCCTTCCGAATATTTCGGAAAATTTCAGATTTTTGAAAAAAAGGAAAGGGGTACCCCTTCTCATTTTTTTAGGCGAAAAAATTTTTTGTCGAGAATCGGATAATCTCAATGATATTCTCCATGGAAATGACCTGCTGATTCCAAATATGACTGCCGTTCCTCGATTCGAAAGCCTCCTGCGATTTTACTAATGAAAAACGAGATAAAAAAAAGTGGACAAAAAATAAAAAGTAAATCGTCGATTAAAAATCGTAGGAATTTTTTATTTCAAATCGGTTTGCAGTTTCTGAAAGTGTAGGTTCCACAGATTCGAACAGTAGGTATCATTCCTGCCTTCCGAATATTTCGGAAAATTTCAGATTTTAAAAAAAAAGGAAAGGGGTACCCCTTCTCATTTTTTTAGGCGAAAATTTTTTTTTCGGGAATCGGATAATCTCAATGATATTCTTCATGGAAATGACCTGCTGATTCCAAATATGACTGCCGTTCCTCGATTCGAAAGCCTCCTGCGATTTTACTAATAAAAAACGACATAAAAAAAAGTGGAAAAAAAATAAAAAGTAAATCGTCGATTTAAAATCGTAGGAATTTTTAATTTCAAATCGGTTTGCGGTTTCTGAAAGTGTAGGTTCCACAGATTCGAACAGTAGGTATCATTCCTGCCGTCCGAATATTTCGGAAAATTTCAGATTTTTGAAAAAAAGGAAAGGGGTACCCCTTCTCATTTTTTTAGGCGAAAAAATTTTTTGTCGAGAATCGGATAATCTCAATGATATTCTCCATGGAAATGACCTGCTGATTCCAAATATGACTGCCGTTCCTCGATTCGAAAGCCTCCTGCGATTTTACTCATAAAAAACGAGATAAAAAAAAGTGGAAAAAAAATAAAAAGTAAATCGTCGATTAAAAATCGTAGGAATTTTTAATTTCAAATCGGTTTGCGGTTTCTGAAAGTGTAGGTTCCACAGATTCGAACAGTAGGTATCATTCCTGCCTTCCGAATATTTCGGAAAATTTCAGATTTTTGAAAAAAAGGAAAGGGGTACCCCTTCTCATTTTTTTAGGCGAAAAAATTTTTTGTCGAGAATCGGATAATCTCAATGATATTCTCCATGGAAATGACCTGCTGATTCCAAATATGACTGCCGTTCCTCGATTCGAAAGCCTCCTGCGATTTTACTAATAAAAAACGAGATAAAAAAAAGTGGAAAAAAAATGAAAAGTAAATCGTCGATTAAAAATCGTAGGAATTTTTTATTTCAAATCGGTTTGCAGTTTCTGAAAGTGTAGGTTCCACAGATTCGAACAGTAGGTATCATTCCTGCCTTCCGAATATTTCGGAAAATTTCAGATTTTTGAAAAAAAGGAAAGGGGTACCCCTTCTCATTTTTTTAGGCGAAAAAATTTTTTGTCGAGAATCGGATAATCTCAATGATATTCTCTATGGAAATGACCTGCTGATTCCAAATATGACTGCCGTTCCTCGATTCGGAAGCCTCCTGCGATTCCACTAACAAGAAACGACATAAAAAAAAGTGGAAAAAAGATGAAAAGTAAATCGTCGATTAAAAATCGTAGGAATTTTTTATTTCGAATCGGTTTGCAGTTTCTGAAAGTGTAGGTTCCACAGATTCGAACAGTAGGTATCATTCCTGCCTTCCGAATATTTCGGAAAATTTCAGATTTTTGAAAAAAAGGAAAGGGGTACCCCTTCTCATTTTTTTAGGCGAAAAAATTTTTTGTCGAGAATCGGATCATCTCAATGATATTCTCCATGGAAATGACCTGCTGAATCCAAATATGACTGCCGTTCCTCGATTCGAAAGCCTCCTGCGATTTTACTAATAAAAAACGAGATAAAAAAAAGTGGACAAAAAATAAAAAGTAAATCGTCGATTAAAAATCGTAGGAATTTTTTATTTCAAATCGGTTTGCAGTTTCTGAAAGTGTAGGTTCCACAGATTCGAACAGTAGGTATCATTCCTGCCTTCCGAATATTTCGGAAAATTTCAGATTTTTGAAAAAAAGGAAAGGGGTACCCCTTCTCATTTTTTTAAGCGAAAAAATTTTTTGTCGAGAATCGGATAATCTCAATGATATTCTCCATGGAAATGACCTGCTAATTCCAAATATGACTGCCGTTCCTCGATTCGGAAGCCGGCTGCGATTTTACTAATGAAAAACGAAATAAAAAAAAGTGAAAAAAAAATAAAAAGTAAATTAGTCGATTAAAAATCGTAGGAATTTTTTATTTCAAATCGGTTTGCAGTTTCTGAAAGTGTAGGTTCCACAGATTCGAACAGTAGGTATCATTCCTGCCTTCCGAATATTTCGGAAAATTTCAGATTTTTGAAAAAAAGGAAAGGGGTACCCCTTCTCATTTTTTTAAGCGAAAAAATTTTTTGTCGAGAATCGAATAATCTCAATGATATTCTCCATGGAAATGACCTGCTGATTCCAAATATGACTGCCGTTCCTCGATTCGAAAGCCTCCTGCGATTTTACTAATAAAAAACGAGATAAAAAAAAGTGGAAAAAAAATAAAAAGTAAATCGTCGATTAAAAATCGTAGGAATTTTTTATTTCAAATCGGTTTGCAGTTTCTGAAAGTGTAGGTTCCACAGATTCGAACAGTAGGTATCATTCCTGCCTTCCGAATATTTCGGAAAATTTCAGATTTTTAAAAAAAAGGAAAGGGGCACCCCTTCTCATTTTTTTAGTCGAAAAAATTCTTTGTCGAGAATCGGATAATCTCAATGATATTCTCCATGGAAATGACCTGCTGATTCCAAATATGACTGCCGTTCCTCGATTCGAAAGCCTCCTGCGATTTTACTAATAAAAAACGAGATAAAAAACAGTTGAAAAAAATAAAAAGTAAATCGTCGATTAAAAATCGTAGGAATTTTTTATTTCAAATCGGTTTGCAGTTTCTGAAAGTGTAGGTTCCACAGATTCGAACAGTAGGTATCATTCCTGCCTTCCGAATATTTCGGAAAATTTCAGATTTTTGAAAAAAAGGAAAGGGGTACCCCTTCTCATTTTTTTAGGCGAAAAAATTTTTTGTCGAGAATCGGATAATTTCAATGATATTCTTCATGGAAATGACCTGCTGATTCCAAATATGACTGCCGTTCCTCGATTCGGAAGCCTCCTGCGATTGTACTAATAAAAAACGAGATAAAAAAAGTGGAAAAAAAATAAAAAGTAAATCGTCGATTAAAAATCGTAGGAATTTTTTATTTCAAATCGGTTTGCAGTTTCTGAAAGTGTAGGTTCCACAGATTTGAACAGTAGGTATCATTCCTGCCTTCCGAATATTTCGGAAAATTTCAGATTTTTGAAAAAAAGGAAAGGGGTACCCCTTCTCATTTTTTTAGGCGAAAAAATTTTTTGTCGAGAATCGGATAATCTCAATGATATTCTCCATGGAAATGACCTGCTGATTCCAAATATGACTGCCGTTCCTCGATTCGAAAGCCTCCTGCGATTTTACTAATAAAAAACGAGATAAAAAAAAGTGGAAAAAAAATAAAAAGTAAATCGTCGATTAAAAATCGTAGGAATTTTTTATTTCAAATCGGTTTGCAGTTTCTGAAAGTGTAGGTTCCACAGATTCGAACAGTAGGTATCATTCCTGCCTTCCGAATATTTCGGAAAATTTCAGATTTTTGAAAAAAAGGAAAGGGGTACCCCTTCTCATTTTTTTAGGCGAAAAAATTTTTTGTCGAGAATCGGATAATCTCAATGATATTCTCCATGGAAATGACCTGCTGATTCCAAATATGACTGCCGTTCCTCGATTCGAAAGCCTCCTGCGATTTTACTAATAAAAAACGAGATAAAAAAAAGTGGAAAAAAAATAAAAAGTAAATCGTCGATTAAAAATCGTAGGAATTTTTTATTTCAAATCGGTTTGCAGTTTCTGAAAGTGTAGGTTCCACAGATTCGAACAGTAGGTATCATTCCTGCCTTCCGAATATTTCGGAAAATTTCAGATTTTTGAAAAAAAGGAAAGGGGTACCCCTTCTCATTTTTTTAGGCGAAAAAATTTTTTGTCGAGAATCGGATAATCTCAATGATATTCTCTATGGAAATGACCTGCTGATTCCAAATATGACTGCCGTTCCTCGATTCGGAAGCCTCCTGCGATTCCACTAACAAGAAACGACATAAAAAAAAGTGGAAAAAAGATGAAAAGTAAATCGTCGATTAAAAATCGTAGGAATTTTTTATTTCGAATCGGTTTGCAGTTTCTGAAAGTGTAGGTTCCACAGATTCGAACAGTAGGTATCATTCCTGCCTTCCGAATATTTCGGAAAATTTCAGATTTTTGAAAAAAAGGAAAGGGGTACCCCTTCTCATTTTTTTAGGCGAAAAAATTTTTTGTCGAGAATCGGATCATCTCAATGATATTCTCCATGGAAATGACCTGCTGAATCCAAATATGACTGCCGTTCCTCGATTCGAAAGCCTCCTGCGATTTTACTAATAAAAAACGAGATAAAAAAAAGTGGAAAAAAAATAAAAAGTAAATCGTCGATTAAAAATCGTAGGAATTTTTTATTTCAAATCGGTTTGCAGTTTCTGAAAGTGTAGGTTCCACAGATTCGAACAGTAGGTATCATTCCTGCCTTCCGAATATTTCGGAAAATTTCAGATTTTTGAAAAAAAGGAAAGGGGTACCCCTTCTCATTTTTTTAGGCGAAAAAATTTTTTGTCGAGAATCGGATCATCTCAATGATATTCTCCATGGAAATGACCTGCTGATTCCAAATATGACTGCCGTTCCTCGATTCGAAAGCCTCCTGCGATTTTACTAATAAAAAACGAGATAAAAAAAAGTGGAAAAAAAATAAAAAGTAAATCGTCGATTAAAAATCGTAGGAATTTTTAATTTCAAATCGGTTTGCAGTTTCTGAAAGTGTAGGTTCCACAGATTCGAACAGTAGGTATCATTCCTGCCTTCCGAATATTTCGGAAAATTTCAGATTTTTGAAAAAATGGGAAGGGGTACCCCTTCTCATTTTTTTAGGCGAAAAAATTCTTTGTCGAGAATCGGATAATCTCAATGATATTCTCCATGGAAATGACCTGCTGATTCCAAATATGACTGCCGTTCCTCGATTCGAAAGCCTCCTGCGATTTTACTAATAAAAAACGAGATAAAAAAAAGTGGAAAAAAAATGAAAAGTAAATCGTCGATTAAAAATCGTAGGAATTTTTTATTTCAAATCGGTTTGCAGTTTCTGAAAGTGTAGGTTCCACAGATTCGAACAGTAGGTATCATTCCTGCCTTCCGAATATTTCGGAAAATTTCAGATTTTTGAAAAAAAGGAAAGGGGTACCCGTTCTCATTTTTTTAGGCGAAAAAATTTTTTGTCGAGAATCGGATAATTTCAATGATATTCTTCATGGAAATGACCTGCTGATTCCAAATATGACTGCCGTTCCTCGATTCGGAAGCCTCCTGCGATTGTACTAATAAAAAACGAGATAAAAAAAGTGGAAAAAAAATAAAAAGTAAATCGTCGATTAAAAATCGTAGGAATTTTTTATTTCAAATCGGTTTGCAGTTTCTGAAAGTGTAGGTTCCACAGATTTGAACAGTAGGTATCATTCCTGCCTTCCGAATATTTCGGAAAATTTCAGATTTTTGAAAAAAAGGAAAGGGGTACCCCTTCTCATTTTTTTAGGCGAAAAAATTTTTTGTCGAGAATCGGATAATCTCAATGATATTCTCCATGGAAATGACCTGCTGATTCCAAATATGACTGCCGTTCCTCGATTCGAAAGCCTCCTGCGATTTTACTAATAAAAAACGAGATAAAAAAAAGTGGAAAAAAAATAAAAAGTAAATCGTCGATTAAAAATCGTAGGAATTTTTTATTTCAAATCGGTTTGCAGTTTCTGAAAGTGTAGGTTCCACAGATTCGAACAGTAGGTATCATTCCTGCCTTCCGAATATTTCGGAAAATTTCAGATTTTTGAAAAAAAGGAAAGGGGTACCCCTTCTCATTTTTTTAGGCGAAAAAATTTTTTGTCGAGAATCGGATAATCTCAATGATATTCTCCATGGAAATGACCTGCTGATTCCAAATATGACTGCCGTTCCTCGATTCGAAAGCCTCCTGCGATTTTACTAATAAAAAACGAGATAAAAAAAAGTGGAAAAAAAATAAAAAGTAAATCGTCGATTAAAAATCGTAAGAATTTTTTATTTCAAATCGGTTTGCAGTTTCTGAAAGTGTAGGTTCCACAGATTCGAACAGTAGGTATCATTCCTGCCTTCCGAATATTTCGGAAAATTTCAGATTTTTGAAAAAAAGGAAAGGGGTACCCCTTCTCATTTTTTTAGGCGAAAAAATTTTTTGTCGAGAATCGGATAATCTCAATGATATTCTCTATGGAAATGACCTGCTGATTCCAAATATGACTGCCGTTTCTCGATTCGGAAGCCTCCTGCGATTCCACTAACAAGAAACGACATAAAAAAAAGTGGAAAAAAGATGAAAAGTAAATCGTCGATTAAAAATCGTAGGAATTTTTTATTTCGAATCGGTTTGCAGTTTCTGAAAGTGTAGGTTCCACAGATTCGAACAGTAGGTATCATTCCTGCCTTCCGAATATTTCGGAAAATTTCAGATTTTTGAAAAAAAGGAAAGGGGTACCCCTTCTCATTTTTTAAGGCGAAAAAATTTTTTGTCGAGAATCGGATCATCTCAATGATATTCTCCATGGAAATGACCTGCTGAATCCAAATATGACTGCCGTTCCTCGATTCGAAAGCCTCCTGCGATTTTACTAATAAAAAACGAGATAAAAAAAAGTGGAAAAAAAATAAAAAGTAAATCGTCGATTAAAAATCGTAGGAATTTTTTATTTCAAATCGGTTTGCAGTTTCTGAAAGTGTAGGTTCCACAGATTCGAACAGTAGGTATCATTCCTGCCTTCCGAATATTTCGGAAAATTTCAGATTTTTGAAAAAAAGGAAAGGGGTACCCCTTCTCATTTTTTTAGGCGAAAAAATTTTTTGTCGAGAATCGGATCATCTCAATGATATTCTCCATGGAAATGACCTGCTGAATCCAAATATGACTGCCGTTCCTCGATTCGAAAGCCTCCTGCGATTTTACTAATAAAAAACGAGATAAAAAAAAGTGGAAAAAAAATAAAAAGTAAATCGTCGATTAAAAATCGTAGGAATTTTTTATTTCAAATCGGTTTGCAGTTTCTGAAAGTGTAGGTTCCACAGATTCGAACAGTAGGTATCATTCCTGCCTTCCGAATATTTCGGAAAATTTCAGATTTTTGAAAAAAAGGAAAGGGGTACCCCTTCTCATTTTTTTAGGCGAAAAAATTTTTTGTCGAGAATCGGATCATCTCAATGATATTCTCCATGGAAATGACCTGCTGAATCCAAATATGACTGCCGTTCCTCGATTCGAAAGCCTCCTGCGATTTTACTAATAAAAAACGAGATAAAAAAAAGTGGAAAAAAAATAAAAAGTAAATCGTCGATTAAAAATCGTAGGAATTTTTTATTTCAAATCGGTTTGCAGTTTCTGAAAGTGTAGGTTCCACAGATTCGAACAGTAGGTATCATTCCTGCCTTCCGAATATTTCGGAAAATTTCAGATTTTTGAAAAAAAGGAAAGGGGTACCCCTTCTCATTTTTTTAGGCGAAAAAATTTTTTGTCGAGAATCGGATCATCTCAATGATATTCTCCATGGAAATGACCTGCTGATTCCAAATATGACTGCCGTTCCTCGATTCGAAAGCCTCCTGCGATTTTACTAATAAAAAACGAGATAAAAAAAAGTGGAAAAAAAATAAAAAGTAAATCGTCGATTAAAAATCGTAGGAATTTTTAATTTCAAATCGGTTTGCAGTTTCTGAAAGTGTAGGTTCCACAGATTCGAACAGTAGGTATCATTCCTGCCTTCCGAATATTTCGGAAAATTTCAGATTTTTGAAAAAATGGGAAGGGGTACCCCTTCTCATTTTTTTAGGCGAAAAAATTCTTTGTCGAGAATCGGATAATCTCAATGATATTCTCCATGGAAATGACCTGCTGATTCCAAATATGACTGCCGTTCCTCGATTCGAAAGCCTCCTGCGATTTTACTAATAAAAAACGAGATAAAAAAAAGTGGAAAAAAAATGAAAAGTAAATCGTCGATTAAAAATCGTAGGAATTTTTTATTTCAAATCGGTTTGCAGTTTCTGAAAGTGTAGGTTCCACAGATTCGAACAGTAGGTATCATTCCTGCCTTCCGAATATTTCGGAAAATTTCAGATTTTTGAAAAAAAGGAAAGGGGTACCCGTTCTCATTTTTTTAGGCGAAAAAATTTTTTGTCGAGAATCGGATAATTTCAATGATATTCTTCATGGAAATGACCTGCTGATTCCAAATATGACTGCCGTTCCTCGATTCGGAAGCCTCCTGCGATTGTACTAATAAAAAACGAGATAAAAAAAGTGGAAAAAAAATAAAAAGTAAATCGTCGATTAAAAATCGTAGGAATTTTTTATTTCAAATCGGTTTGCAGTTTCTGAAAGTGTAGGTTCCACAGATTTGAACAGTAGGTATCATTCCTGCCTTCCGAATATTTCGGAAAATTTCAGATTTTTGAAAAAAAGGAAAGGGGTACCCCTTCTCATTTTTTTAGGCGAAAAAATTTTTTGTCGAGAATCGGATAATCTCAATGATATTCTCCATGGAAATGACCTGCTGATTCCAAATATGACTGCCGTTCCTCGATTCGAAAGCCTCCTGCGATTTTACTAATAAAAAACGAGATAAAAAAAAGTGGAAAAAAAATAAAAAGTAAATCGTCGATTAAAAATCGTAGGAATTTTTTATTTCAAATCGGTTTGCAGTTTCTGAAAGTGTAGGTTCCACAGATTCGAACAGTAGGTATCATTCCTGCCTTCCGAATATTTCGGAAAATTTCAGATTTTTGAAAAAAAGGAAAGGGGTACCCCTTCTCATTTTTTTAGGCGAAAAAATTTTTTGTCGAGAATCGGATAATCTCAATGATATTCTCCATGGAAATGACCTGCTGATTCCAAATATGACTGCCGTTCCTCGATTCGAAAGCCTCCTGCGATTTTACTAATAAAAAACGAGATAAAAAAAAGTGGAAAAAAAATAAAAAGTAAATCGTCGATTAAAAATCGTAAGAATTTTTTATTTCAAATCGGTTTGCAGTTTCTGAAAGTGTAGGTTCCACAGATTCGAACAGTAGGTATCATTCCTGCCTTCCGAATATTTCGGAAAATTTCAGATTTTTGAAAAAAAGGAAAGGGGTACCCCTTCTCATTTTTTTAGGCGAAAAAATTTTTTGTCGAGAATCGGATAATCTCAATGATATTCTCTATGGAAATGACCTGCTGATTCCAAATATGACTGCCGTTTCTCGATTCGGAAGCCTCCTGCGATTCCACTAACAAGAAACGACATAAAAAAAAGTGGAAAAAAGATGAAAAGTAAATCGTCGATTAAAAATCGTAGGAATTTTTTATTTCGAATCGGTTTGCAGTTTCTGAAAGTGTAGGTTCCACAGATTCGAACAGTAGGTATCATTCCTGCCTTCCGAATATTTCGGAAAATTTCAGATTTTTGAAAAAAAGGAAAGGGGTACCCCTTCTCATTTTTTAAGGCGAAAAAATTTTTTGTCGAGAATCGGATCATCTCAATGATATTCTCCATGGAAATGACCTGCTGAATCCAAATATGACTGCCGTTCCTCGATTCGAAAGCCTCCTGCGATTTTACTAATAAAAAACGAGATAAAAAAAAGTGGAAAAAAAATAAAAAGTAAATCGTCGATTAAAAATCGTAGGAATTTTTTATTTCAAATCGGTTTGCAGTTTCTGAAAGTGTAGGTTCCACAGATTCGAACAGTAGGTATCATTCCTGCCTTCCGAATATTTCGGAAAATTTCAGATTTTTGAAAAAAAGGAAAGGGGTACCCCTTCTCATTTTTTTAGGCGAAAAAATTTTTTGTCGAGAATCGGATAATCTCAATGATATTCTCCATGGAAATGACCTGCTGATTCCAAATATGACTGCCGTTCCTCGATTCGAAAGCCTCCTGCGATTTTACTAATAAAAAACGAGATAAAAAAAAGTGGAAAAAAAATGAAAAGTAAATCGTCGATTAAAAATCGTAGGAATTTTTTATTTCAAATCGGTTTGCAGTTTCTGAAAGTGTAGGTTCCACAGATTCGAACAGTAGGTATCATTCCTGCCTTCCGAATATTTCGGAAAATTTCAGATTTTTGAAAAAAAGGAAAGGGGTACCCCTTCTCATTTTTTTAGGCGAAAAAATTTTTTGTCGAGAATCGGATAATTTCAATGATATTCTTCATGGAAATGACCTGCTGATTCCAAATATGACTGCCGTTCCTCGATTCGGAAGCCTCCTGCGATTGTACTAATAAAAAACGAGATAAAAAAAGTGGAAAAAAAATAAAAAGTAAATCGTCGATTAAAAATCGTAGGAATTTTTTATTTCAAATCGGTTTGCAGTTTCTGAAAGTGTAGGTTCCACAGATTTGAACAGTAGGTATCATTCCTGCCTTCCGAATATTTCGGAAAATTTCAGATTTTTGAAAAAAAGGAAAGGGGTACCCCTTCTCATTTTTTTAGGCGAAAAAATTTTTTGTCGAGAATCGGATAATCTCAATGATATTCTCCATGGAAATGACCTGCTGATTCCAAATATGACTGCCGTTCCTCGATTCGAAAGCCTCCTGCGATTTTACTAATAAAAAACGAGATAAAAAAAAGTGGAAAAAAAATAAAAAGTAAATCGTCGATTAAAAATCGTAGGAATTTTTTATTTCAAATCGGTTTGCAGTTTCTGAAAGTGTAGGTTCCACAGATTCGAACAGTAGGTATCATTCCTGCCTTCCGAATATTTCGGAAAATTTCAGATTTTTGAAAAAAAGGAAAGGGGTACCCCTTCTCATTTTTTTAGGCGAAAAAATTTTTTGTCGAGAATCGGATAATCTCAATGATATTCTCCATGGAAATGACCTGCTGATTCCAAATATGACTGCCGTTCCTCGATTCGAAAGCCTCCTGCGATTTTACTAATAAAAAACGAGATAAAAAAAAGTGGAAAAAAAATAAAAAGTAAATCGTCGATTAAAAATCGTAGGAATTTTTTATTTCAAATCGGTTTGCAGTTTCTGAAAGTGTAGGTTCCACAGATTCGAACAGTAGGTATCATTCCTGCCTTCCGAATATTTCGGAAAATTTCAGATTTTTGAAAAAAAGGAAAGGGGTACCCCTTCTCATTTTTTTAGGCGAAAAAATTTTTTGTCGAGAATCGGATAATCTCAATGATATTCTCTATGGAAATGACCTGCTGATTCCAAATATGACTGCCGTTCCTCGATTCGGAAGCCTCCTGCGATTCCACTAACAAGAAACGACATAAAAAAAAGTGGAAAAAAGATGAAAAGTAAATCGTCGATTAAAAATCGTAGGAATTTTTTATTTCGAATCGGTTTGCAGTTTCTGAAAGTGTAGGTTCCACAGATTCGAACAGTAGGTATCATTCCTGCCTTCCGAATATTTCGGAAAATTTCAGATTTTTGAAAAAAAGGAAAGGGGTACCCCTTCTCATTTTTTTAGGCGAAAAAATTTTTTGTCGAGAATCGGATCATCTCAATGATATTCTCCATGGAAATGACCTGCTGAATCCAAATATGACTGCCGTTCCTCGATTCGAAAGCCTCCTGCGATTTTACTAATAAAAAACGAGATAAAAAAAAGTGGAAAAAAAATAAAAAGTAAATCGTCGATTAAAAATCGTAGGAATTTTTTATTTCAAATCGGTTTGCAGTTTCTGAAAGTGTAGGTTCCACAGATTCGAACAGTAGGTATCATTCCTGCCTTCCGAATATTTCGGAAAATTTCAGATTTTTGAAAAAAAGGAAAGGGGTACCCCTTCTCATTTTTTTAGGCGAAAAAATTTTTTGTCGAGAATCGGATAATCTCAATGATATTCTCCATGGAAATGACCTGCTGATTCCAAATATGACTGCCGTTCCTCGATTCGAAAGCCTCCTGCGATTTTACTAATAAAAAACGAGATAAAAAAAAGTGGAAAAAAAATGAAAAGTAAATCGTCGATTAAAAATCGTAGGAATTTTTTATTTCAAATCGGTTTGCAGTTTCTGAAAGTGTAGGTTCCACAGATTCGAACAGTAGGTATCATTCCTGCCTTCCGAATATTTCGGAAAATTTCAGATTTTTGAAAAAAAGGAAAGGGGTACCCCTTCTCATTTTTTTAGGCGAAAAAATTTTTTGTCGAGAATCGGATAATTTCAATGATATTCTTCATGGAAATGACCTGCTGATTCCAAATATGACTGCCGTTCCTCGATTCGGAAGCCTCCTGCGATTGTACTAATAAAAAACGAGATAAAAAAAGTGGAAAAAAAATAAAAAGTAAATCGTCGATTAAAAATCGTAGGAATTTTTTATTTCAAATCGGTTTGCAGTTTCTGAAAGTGTAGGTTCCACAGATTTGAACAGTAGGTATCATTCCTGCCTTCCGAATATTTCGGAAAATTTCAGATTTTTAAAAAAAAGGAAAGGGGTACCCCTTCTCATTTTGTTAGGCGAAAAAATTTTTTGTCGAGAATCGGATAATCTCAATGATATTCTCCATGGAAATGACCTGCTGATTCCAAATATGACTGCCGTTCCTCGATTCGAAAGCCTCCTGCGATTTTACTAATAAAAAACGAGATAAAAAAAAGTGGAAAAAAAATAAAAAGTAAATCGTCGATTAAAAATCGTAGGAATTTTTTATTTCAGATCGGTTTGCAGTTTCTGAAAGTGTAGGTTCCACAGATTCGAACAGTAGGTATCATTCCTGCCTTCCGAATATTTCGGAAAATTTCAGATTTTTGAAAAAAAGGAAAGGGGTACCCCTTCTCATTTTTTTAGGCGAAAAAATTTTTTGTCGAGAATCGGATAATCTCAATGATATTCTCCATGGAAATGACCTGCTGATTCCAAATATGACTGCCGTTCCTCGATTCGAAAGCCTCCTGCGATTTTACTAATAAAAAACGAGATAAAAAAAAGTGGAAAAAAAATAAAAAGTAAATCGTCGATTAAAAATCGTAGGAATTTTTTATTTCAAATCGGTTTGCAGTTTCTGAAAGTGTAGGTTCCACAGATTCGAACAGTAGGTATCATTCCTGCCTTCCGAATATTTCGGAAAATTTCAGATTTTTGAAAAAAAGGAAAGGGACCCCTTCTCATTTTTTTAGGCGAAAAAATTTTTTGTCGAGAATCGGATAATCTCAATGATATTCTCTATGGAAATGACCTGCTGATTCCAAATATGACTGCCGTTCCTCGATTCGGAAGCCGGCTGCGATTTTACTAATGAAAAACGAAATAAAAAAAAGTGAAAAAAAAATAAAAAGTAAATTAGTCGATTAAAAATCGTAGGAATTTTTTATTTCAAATCGGTTTGCAGTTTCTGAAAGTGTAGGTTCCACAGATTCGAACAGTAGGTATCATTCCTGCCTTCCGAATATTTCGGAAAATTTCAGATTTTTGAAAAAAAGGAAAGGGGTACCCCTTCTCATTTTTTTAAGCGAAAAAATTTTTTGTCGAGAATCGAATAATCTCAATGATATTCTCCATGGAAATGACCTGCTGATTTCAAATATGACTGCCGTTCCTCGATTCGAAAGCCTCCTGCGATTTTACTAATAAAAAACGAGATAAAAAAAAGTGGAAAAAAAATAAAAAGTAAATCGTCGATTAAAAATCGTAGGAATTTTTTATTTCAAATCGGTTTGCAGTTTCTGAAAGTGTAGGTTCCACAGATTCGAACAGTAGGTATCATTCCTGCCTTCCGAATATTTCGGAAAATTTCAGATTTTTGAAAAAAAGGAAAGGGGTACCCCTTCTCATTTTTTTAGGCGAAAAAATTTTTTGTCGAGAATCGGATAATTTCAATGATATTCTCCATGGAAATGACCTGCTGATTCCAAATATGACTGCCGTTCCTCGATTCGGAAGCCTCCTGCGATTGTACTAATAAAAAACGAGATAAAAAAAGTGGAAAAAAAATAAAAAGTAAATCGTCGATTAAAAATCGTAGGAATTTTTTATTTCAAATCGGTTTGCAGTTTCTGAAAGTGTAGGTTCCACAGATTTGAACAGTAGGTATCATTCCTGCCTTCCGAATATTTCGGAAAATTTCAGATTTTTGAAAAAAAGGAAAGGGGTACCCCTTCTCATTTTTTTAGGCGAAAAAATTTTTTGTCGAGAATCGGATAATCTCAATGATATTCTCCATGGAAATGACCTGCTGATTCCAAATATGACTGCCGTTCCTCGATTCGAAAGCCTCCTGCGATTTTACTAATAAAAAACGAGATAAAAAAAAGTGGAAAAAAAATAAAAAGTAAATCGTCGATTAAAAATCGTAGGAATTTTTTATTTCAAATCGGTTTGCAGTTTCTGAAAGTGTTGGTTCCACAGATTCGAACAGTAGGTATCATTCCTGCCTTCCGAATATTTCGGAAAATTTCAGATTTTTGAAAAAAAGGAAAGGGGTACCCCTTCTCATTTTTTTAGGCGAAAAAATTTTTTGTCGAGAATCGGATAATCTCAATGATATTCTCTATGGAAATGACCTGCTGATTCCAAATATGACTGCCGTTCCTCGATTCGGAAGCCTCCTGCGATTCCACTAACAAGAAACGACATAAAAAAAAGTGGAAAAAAGATGAAAAGTAAATCGTCGATTAAAAATCGTAGGAATTTTTTATTTCGAATCGGTTTGCAGTTTCTGAAAGTGTAGGTTCCACAGATTCGAACAGTAGGTATCATTCCTGCCTTCCGAATATTTCGGAAAATTTCAGATTTTTGAAAAAAAGGAAAGGGGTACCCCTTCTCATTTTTTTAGGCGAAAAAATTTTTTGTCGAGAATCGGATCATCTCAATGATATTCTCCATGGAAATGACCTGCTGAATCCAAATATGACTGCCGTTCCTCGATTCGAAAGCCTCCTGCGATTTTACTAATAAAAAACGAGATAAAAAAAAGTGGAAAAAAAATAAAAAGTAAATCGTCGATTAAAAATCGTAGGAATTTTTTATTTCAAATCGGTTTGCAGTTTCTGAAAGTGTAGGTTCCACAGATTCGAACAGTAGGTATCATTCCTGCCTTCCGAATATTTCGGAAAATTTCAGATTTTTGAAAAAAAGGAAAGGGGTACCCCTTCTCATTTTTTTAGGCGAAAAAATTTTTTGTCGAGAATCGGATAATCTCAATGATATTCTCCATGGAAATGACCTGCTGATTCCAAATATGACTGCCGTTCCTCGATTCGAAAGCCTCCTGCGATTTTACTAATGAAAAACGAGATAAAAAAAAGTGGACAAAAAATAAAAAGTAAATCGTCGATTAAAAATCGTAGGAATTTTTTATTTCAAATCGGTTTGCAGTTTCTGAAAGTGTAGGTTCCACAGATTCGAACAGTAGGTATCATTCCTGCCTTCCGAATATTTCGGAAAATTTCAGATTTTTAAAAAAAAGGAAAGGGGTACCCCTTCTCATTTTTTTAGGCGAAAATTTTTTTTTCGGGAATCGGATAATCTCAATGATATTCTTCATGGAAATGACCTGCTGATTCCAAATATGACTGCCGTTCCTCGATTCGAAAGCCTCCTGCGATTTTACTAATAAAAAACGAGATAAAAAACAGTGGAAAAAAATAAAAAGTAAATCGTCGATTAAAATCGTAGGAATTTTTTATTTCAAATCGGTTTGCAGTTTCTGAAAGTGTAGGTTCCACAGATTCGAACAGTAGGCATCATTCCTGCCTTCCGAATATTTCGGAAAATTTCAGATTTTTGAAAAAAAGGAAAGGGGTACCCCTTCTCATTTTTTTAGGCGAAAAAATTTTTTGTCGAGAATCGGATAATCTCAATGATATTCTTCATGGAAATGACCTGCTGATTCCAAATATGACTGCCGTTCCTCGATTCGAAAGCCTCCTGCGATTTTACTAATAAAAAACGAGATAAAAAAAAGTGGAAAAAAAATAAAAAGTAAATCGTCGATTAAAAATCGTAGGAATTTTTAATTTCAAATCGGTTTGCGGTTTCTGAAAGTGTAGGTTCCACAGATTCGAACAGTAGGTATCATTCCTGCCTTCCGAATATTTCGGAAAATTTCAGATTTTTGAAAAAAAGGAAAGGGGTACCCCTTCTCATTTTTTTAGGCGAAAAAATTTTTTGTCGAGAATCGGATAATCTCAATGATATTCTCCATGGAAATGACCTGCTGATTCCAAATATGACTGCCGTTCCTCGATTCGAAAGCCTCCTGCGATTTTACTCATAAAAAACGAGATAAAAAAAAGTGGAAAAAAAATAAAAAGTAAATCGTCGATTAAAAATCGTAGGAATTTTTAATTTCAAATCGGTTTGCGGTTTCTGAAAGTGTAGGTTCCACAGATTCGAACAGTAGGTATCATTCCTGCCTTCCGAATATTTCGGAAAATTTCAGATTTTTGAAAAAAAGGAAAGGGGTACCCCTTCTCATTTTTTTAGGCGAAAAAATTTTTTGTCGAGAATCGGATAATCTCAATGATATTCTCCATGGAAATGACCTGCTGATTCCAAATATGACGGCCGTTCCTCGATTCGAAAGCCTCCTGCGATTTTACTAATAAAAAACGAGATAAAAAAAAGTGGAAAAAAAATGAAAAGTAAATCGTCGATTAAAAATCGTAGGAATTTTTTATTTCAAATCGGTTTGCAGTTTCTGAAAGTGTAGGTTCCACAGATTCGAACAGTAGGTATCATTCCTGCCTTCCGAATATTTCGGAAAATTTCAGATTTTTGAAAAAATGGGAAGGGGTACCCCTTCTCATTTTTTTAGGCGAAAAAATTCTTTGTCGAGAATCGGATAATCTCAATGATATTCTCCATGGAAATGACCTGCTGATTCCAAATATGACTGCCGTTCCTCGATTCGAAAGCCTCCTGCGATTTTACTAATAAAAAACGAGATAAAAAAAAGTGGAAAAAAAATGAAAAGTAAATCGTCGATTAAAAATCGTAGGAATTTTTTATTTCAAATCGGTTTGCAGTTTCTGAAAGTGTAGGTTCCACAGATTCGAACAGTAGGTATCATTCCTGCCTTCCGAATATTTCGGAAAATTTCAGATTTTTGAAAAAAAGGAAAGGGGTACCCCTTCTCATTTTTTTAGGCGAAAAAATTTTTTGTCGAGAATTGGATAATCTCAATGATATTCTCTATGGAAATGACCTGCTGATTCCAAATATGACTGCCGTTCCTCGATTCGAAAGCCTCCTGCGATTTTACTAATGAAAAACGAGATAAAAAAAAGTGGACAAAAAATAAAAAGTAAATCGTCGATTAAAAATCGTAGGAATTTTTTATTTCAAATCGGTTTGCAGTTTCTGAAAGTGTAGGTTCCACAGATTCGAACAGTAGGTATCATTCCTGCCTTCCGAATATTTCGGAAAATTTCAGATTTTTAAAAAAAAGGAAAGGGGTACCCCTTCTCATTTTTTTAGGCGAAAATTTTTTTTTCGGGAATCGGATAATCTCAATGATATTCTTCATGGAAATGACCTGCTGATTCCAAATATGACTGCCGTTCTTCGATTCGAAAGCCTCCTGCGATTTTACTAATAAAAAACGAGATAAAAAACAGTGGAAAAAAATAAAAAGTAAATCGTCGATTAAAAATCGTAGGAATTTTTAATTTCAAATCGGTTTGCGGTTTCTGAAAGTGTAGGTTCCACAGATTCGAACAGTAGGTATCATTCCTGCCTTCCGAATATTTCGGAAAATTTCAGATTTTTGAAAAAAAGGAAAGGGGTACCCCTTCTCATTTTTTTAGGCGAAAAAATTTTTTGTCGAGAATCGGATAATCTCAATGATATTCTCCATGGAAATGACCTGCTGATTCCAAATATGACTGCCGTTCCTCGATTCGAAAGCCTCCTGCGATTTTACTCATAAAAAACGAGATAAAAAAAAGTGGAAAAAAAATAAAAAGTAAATCGTCGATTAAAAATCGTAGGAATTTTTAATTTCAAATCGGTTTGCGGTTTCTGAAAGTGTAGGTTCCACAGATTCGAACAGTAGGTATCATTCCTGCCTTCCGAATATTTCGGAAAATTTCAGATTTTTGAAAAAAAGGAAAGGGGTACCCCTTCTCATTTTTTTAGGCGAAAAAATTTTTTGTCGAGAATCGGATCATCTCAATGATATTCTCCATGGAAATGACCTGCTGATTCCAAATATGACTGCCGTTCCTCGATTCGAAAGCCTCCTGCGATTTTACTAATAAAAAACGAGATAAAAAAAAGTGGAAAAAAAATAAAAAGTAAATCGTCGATTAAAAATCGTAGGAATTTTTAATTTCAAATCGGTTTGCAGTTTCTGAAAGTGTAGGTTCCACAGATTCGAACAGTAGGTATCATTCCTGCCTTCCGAATATTTCGGAAAATTTCAGATTTTTGAAAAAATGGGAAGGGGTACCCCTTCTCATTTTTTTAGGCGAAAAAATTCTTTGTCGAGAATCGGATAATCTCAATGATATTCTCCATGGAAATGACCTGCTGATTCCAAATATGACTGCCGTTCCTCGATTCGAAAGCCTCCTGCGATTTTACTAATAAAAAACGAGATAAAAAAAAGTGGAAAAAAAATGAAAAGTAAATCGTCGATTAAAAATCGTAGGAATTTTTTATTTCAAATCGGTTTGCAGTTTCTGAAAGTGTAGGTTCCACAGATTCGAACAGTAGGTATCATTCCTGCCTTCCGAATATTTCGGAAAATTTCAGATTTTTGAAAAAAAGGAAAGGGGTACCCCTTCTCATTTTTTTAGGCGAAAAAATTTTTTGTCGAGAATCGGATAATCTCAATGATATTCTCTATGGAAATGACCTGCTGATTCCAAATATGACTGCCGTTCCTCGATTCGAAAGCCTCCTGCGATTTTACTAATAAAAAACGAGATAAAAAAAAGTGGAAAAAAAATAAAAAGTAAATCGTCGATTAAAAATCGTAGGAATTTTTTATTTCAAATCGGTTTGCAGTTTCTGAAAGTGTAGGTTCCACAGATTCGAACAGTAGGTATCATTCCTGCCTTCCGAATATTTCGGAAAATTTCAGATTTTTGAAAAAAAGGAAAGGGGTACCCCTTCTCATTTTTTTAGGCGAAAAAATTTTTTGTCGAGAATCGGATAATCTCAATGATATTCTCTATGGAAATGACCTGCTGATTCCAAATATGACTGCCGTTCCTCGATTCGGAAGCCTCCTGCGATTCCACTAACAAGAAACGACATAAAAAAAAGTGGAATAAAGATGAAAAGTAAATCGTCGATTAAAAATCGTAGGAATTTTTTATTTCGAATCGGTTTGCAGTTTCTGAAAGTGTAGGTTCCACAGATTCGAACAGTAGGTATCATTCCTGCCTTCCGAATATTTCGGAAAATTTCAGATTTTTGAAAAAAAGGAAAGGGGTACCCCTTCTCATTTTTTTAGGCGAAAAAATTTTTTGTCGAGAATCGGATCATCTCAATGATATTCTCCATGGAAATGACCTGCTGAATCCAAATATGACTGCCGTTCCTCGATTCGAAAGCCTCCTGCGATTTTACTAATAAAAAACGAGATAAAAAAAAGTGGAAAAAAAATAAAAAGTAAATCGTCGATTAAAAATCGTAGGAATTTTTTATTTCAAATCGGTTTGCAGTTTCTGAAAGTGTAGGTTCCACAGATTCGAACAGTAGGTATCATTCCTGCCTTCCGAATATTTCGGAAAATTTCAGATTTTTGAAAAAAAGGAAAGGGGTACCCCTTCTCATTTTTTTAGGCGAAAAAATTTTTTGTCGAGAATCGGATAATCTCAATGATATTCTCCATGGAAATGACCTGCTGATTCCAAATATGACTGCCGTTCCTCGATTCGAAAGCCTCCTGCGATTTTACTAATGAAAAACGAGATAAAAAAAAGTGGACAAAAAATAAAAAGTAAATCGTCGATTAAAAATCGTAGGAATTTTTTATTTCAAATCGGTTTGCAGTTTCTGAAAGTGTAGGTTCCACAGATTCGAACAGTAGGTATCATTCCTGCCTTCCGAATATTTCGGAAAATTTCAGATTTTTAAAAAAAAGGAAAGGGGTACCCCTTCTCATTTTTTTAGGCGAAAATTTTTTTTTCGGGAATCGGATAATCTCAATGATATTCTTCATGGAAATGACCTGCTGATTCCAAATATGACTGCCGTTCCTCGATTCGAAAGCCTCCTGCGATTTTACTAATAAAAAACGAGATAAAAAACAGTGGAAAAAAATAAAAAGTAAATCGTCGATTAAAATCGTAGGAATTTTTTATTTCAAATCGGTTTGCAGTTTCTGAAAGTGTAGGTTCCACAGATTCGAACAGTAGGCATCATTCCTGCCTTCCGAATATTTCGGAAAATTTCAGATTTTTGAAAAAAAGGAAAGGGGTACCCCTTCTCATTTTTTTAGGCGAAAAAATTTTTTGTCGAGAATCGGATAATCTCAATGATATTCTTCATGGAAATGAACTGCTGATTCCAAATATGACTGCCGTTCCTCGATTCGAAAGCCTCCTGCGATTTTACTAATAAAAAACGAGATAAAAAAAAGTGGAAAAAAAATAAAAAGTAAATCGTCGATTAAAAATCGTAGGAATTTTTAATTTCAAATCGGTTTGCGGTTTCTGAAAGTGTAGGTTCCACAGATCCGAACAGTAGGTATCATTCCTGCCTTCCGAATATTTCGGAAAATTTCAGATTTTTGAAAAAAAGGAAAGGGGTACCCCTTCTCATTTTTTTAGGCGAAAAATTTTTTTGTCGAGAATCGGATAATCTCAATGATATTCTCCATGGAAATGACCTGCTGATTCCAAATATGACTGCCGTTCCTCGATTCGAAAGCCTCCTGCGATTTTACTCATAAAAAACGAGATAAAAAAAAGTGGAAAAAAAATAAAAAGTAAATCGTCGATTAAAAATCGTAGGAATTTTTAATTTCAAATCGGTTTGCGGTTTCTGAAAGTGTAGGTTCCACAGATTCGAACAGTAGGTATCATTCCTGCCTTCCGAATATTTCGGAAAATTTCAGATTTTTGAAAAAAAGGAAAGGGGTACCCCTTCTCATTTTTTTAGGCGAAAAAATTTTTTGTCGAGAATCGGATCATCTCAATGATATTCTCCATGGAAATGACCTGCTGATTCCAAATATGACTGCCGTTCCTCGATTCGAAAGCCTCCTGCGATTTTACTAATAAAAAACGAGATAAAAAAAAGTGGAAAAAAAATAAAAAGTAAATCGTCGATTAAAAATCGTAGGAATTTTTTATTTCAAATCGGTTTGCAGTTTCTGAAAGTGTAGGTTCCACAGATTCGAACAGTAGGTATCATTCCTGCCTTCCGAATATTTCGGAAAATTTCAGATTTTTGAAAAAAAGGAAAGGGGTACCCCTTCTCATTTTTTTAGGCGAAAAAATTTTTTGTCGAGAATCGGATCATCTCAATGATATTCTCCATGGAAATGACCTGCTGAATCCAAATATGACTGCCGTTCCTCGATTCGAAAGCCTCCTGCGATTTTACTAATAAAAAACGAGATAAAAAAAAGTGGAAAAAAAATAAAAAGTAAATCGTCGATTAAAAATCGTAGGAATTTTTTATTTCAAATCGGTTTGCAGTTTCTGAAAGTGTAGGTTCCACAGATTCGAACAGTAGGTATCATTCCTGCCTTCCGAATATTTCGGAAAATTTCAGATTTTTGAAAAAAAGGAAAGGGGTACCCCTTCTCATTTTTTTAGGCGAAAAAATTTTTTGTCGAGAATCGGATAATCTCAATGATATTCTCCATGGAAATGACCTGCTGATTCCAAATATGACTGCCGTTCCTCGATTCGAAAGCCTCCTGCGATTTTACTAATGAAAAACGAGATAAAAAAAAGTGGACAAAAAATAAAAAGTAAATCGTCGATTAAAAATCGTAGGAATTTTTTATTTCAAATCGGTTTGCAGTTTCTGAAAGTGTAGGTTCCACAGATTCGAACAGTAGGTATCATTCCTGCCTACCGAATATTTCGGAAAATTTCAGATTTTTGAAAAAAAGGAAAGGGGTACCCCTTCTCATTTTTTTAAGCGAAAAAATTTTTTGTCGAGAATCGGATAATCTCAATGATATTCTCCATGGAAATGACCTGCTAATTCCAAATATGACTGCCGTTCCTCGATTCGGAAGCCGGCTGCGATTTTACTAATGAAAAACGAAATAAAAAAAAGTGAAAAAAAAATAAAAAGTAAATTAGTCGATTAAAAATCGTAGGAATTTTTTATTTCAAATCGGTTTGCAGTTTCTGAAAGTGTAGGTTCCACAGATTCGAACAGTAGGTATCATTCCTGCCTTCCGAATATTTCGGAAAATTTCAGATTTTTGAAAAAAAGGAAAGGGGTACCCCTTCTCATTTTTTTAAGCGAAAAAATTTTTTGTCGAGAATCGAATAATCTCAATGATATTCTCCATGGAAATGACCTGCTGATTCCAAATATGACTGCCGTTCCTCGATTCGAAAGCCTCCTGCGATTTTACTAATAAAAAACGAGATAAAAAAAAGTGGAAAAAAAATAAAAAGTAAATCGTCGATTAAAAATCGTAGGAATTTTTTATTTCAAATCGGTTTGCAGTTTCTGAAAGTGTAGGTTCCACAGATTCGAACAGTAGGTATCATTCCTGCCTTCCGAATATTTCGGAAAATTTCAGATTTTTGAAAAAAAGGAAAGGGGTACCCCTTCTCATTTTTTTAGGCGAAAAAATTTTTTGTCGAGAATCGGATAATTTCAATGATATTCTTCATGGAAATGACCTGCTGATTCCAAATATGACTGCCGTTCCTCGATTCGGAAGCCTCCTGCGATTGTACTAATAAAAAACGAGATAAAAAAAGTGGAAAAAAAATAAAAAGTAAATCGTCGATTAAAAATCGTAGGAATTTTTTATTTCAAATCGGTTTGCAGTTTCTGAAAGTGTAGGTTCCACAGATTTGAACAGTAGGTATCATTCCTGCCTTCCGAATATTTCGGAAAATTTCAGATTTTTGAAAAAAAGGAAAGGGGTACCCCTTCTCATTTTTTTAGGCGAAAAAATTTTTTGTCGAGAATCGGATAATCTCAATGATATTCTCCATGGAAATGACCTGCTGATTCCAAATATGACTGCCGTTCCTCGATTCGAAAGCCTCCTGCGATTTTACTAATAAAAAACGAGATAAAAAAAAGTGGAAAAAAAATAAAAAGTAAATCGTCGATTAAAAATCGTAGGAATTTTTTATTTCAAATCGGTTTGCAGTTTCTGAAAGTGTAGGTTCCACAGATTCGAACAGTAGGTATCATTCCTGCCTTCCGAATATTTCGGAAAATTTCAGATTTTTGAAAAAAAGGAAAGGGGTACCCCTTCTCATTTTTTTAGGCGAAAAAATTTTTTGTCGAGAATCGGATAATCTCAATGATATTCTCCATGGAAATGACCTGCTGATTCCAAATATGACTGCCGTTCCTCGATTCGAAAGCCTCCTGCGATTTTACTCATAAAAAACGAGATAAAAAAAAGTGGAAAAAAAATAAAAAGTAAATCGTCGATTAAAAATCGTAGGAATTTTTTATTTCAAATCGGTTTGCAGTTTCTGAAAGTGTAGGTTCCACAGATTCGAACAGTAGGTATCATTCCTGCCTTCCGAATATTTCGGAAAATTTCAGATTTTTGAAAAAAAGGAAAGGGGTACCCCTTCTCATTTTTTTAGGCGAAAAAATTTTTTGTCGAGAATCGGATAATCTCAATGATATTCTCTATGGAAATGACCTGCTGAATCCAAATATGACTGCCGTTCCTCGATTCGAAAGCCTCCTGCGATTTTACTAATAAAAAACGAGATAAAAAAAAGTGGAAAAAAAATAAAAAGTAAATCGTCGATTAAAAATTGTAGGAATTTTTTATTTCAAATCGGTTTGCAGTTTCTGAAAGTGTAGGTTCCACAGATTCGAACAGTAGGTATCATTCCTGCCTTCCGAATATTTCGGAAAATTTCAGATTTTTGAAAAAAAGGAAAGGGGTACCCCTTCTCATTTTTTTAGGCGAAAAAATTTTTTGTCGAGAATCGGATAATCTCAATGATATTCTCCATGGAAATGACCTGCTGATTCCAAATATGACTGCCGTTCCTCGATTCGAAAGCCTCCTGCGATTTTACTAATGAAAAACGAGATGAAAAAAAGTGGACAAAAAATAAAAAGTAAATCGTCGACTAAAAATCGTAGGAATTTTTTATTTCAAATCGGTTTGCAGTTTCTGAAAGTGTAGGTTCCACAGATTCGAACAGTAGGTATCATTCCTGCCTTCCGAATATTTCGGAAAATTTCAGATTTTTAAAAAAAAGGAAAGGGGTACCCCTTCTCATTTTTTTAGGCGAAAATTTTTTTTTCGGGAATCGGATAATCTCAATGATATTCTTCATGGAAATGACCTGCTGATTCCAAATATGACTGCCGTTCCTCGATTCGAAAGCCTCCTGCGATTTTACTAATAAAAAACGAGATAAAAAACAGTGGAAAAAAATAAAAAGTAAATCGTCGATTAAAATCGTAGGAATTTTTTATTTCAAATCGGTTTGCAGTTTCTGAAAGTGTAGGTTCCACAGATTCGAACAGTAGGCATCATTCCTGCCTTCCGAATATTTCGGAAAATTTCAGATTTTTGAAAAAAAGGAAAGGGGTACCCCTTCTCATTTTTTTAGGCGAAAAAATTTTTTGTCGAGAATCGGATAATCTCAATGATATTCTTCATGGAAATGACCTGCTGATTCCAAATATGACTGCCGTTCCTCGATTCGAAAGCCTCCTGCGATTTTACTAATAAAAAACGAGATAAAAAAAAGTGGAAAAAAAATAAAAAGTAAATCGTCGATTAAAAATCGTAGGAATTTTTAATTTCAAATCGGTTTGCGGTTTCTGAAAGTGTAGGTTCCACAGATTCGAACAGTAGGTATCATTCCTGCCTTCCGAATATTTCGGAAAATTTCAGATTTTTGAAAAAAAGGAAAGGGGTACCCCTTCTCATTTTTTTAGGCGAAAAAATTTTTTGTCGAGAATCGGATAATCTCAATGATATTCTCCATGGAAATGACCTGCTGATTCCAAATATGACTGCCGTTCCTCGATTCGAAAGCCTCCTGCGATTTTACTAATAAAAAACGAGATAAAAAAAAGTGGAAAAAAAATGAAAAGTAAATCGTCGATTAAAAATCGTAGGAATTTTTTATTTCAAATCGGTTTGCAGTTTCTGAAAGTGTAGGTTCCACAGATTCGAACAGTAGGTATCATTCCTGCCTTCCGAATATTTCGGAAAATTTCAGATTTTTGAAAAAAAGGAAAGGGGTACCCCTTCTCATTTTTTTAGGCGAAAAAATTTTTTGTCGAGAATCGGATAATCTCAATGATATTCTCTATGGAAATGACCTGCTGATTCCAAATATGACTGCCGTTCCTCGATTCGGAAGCCTCCTGCGATTCCACTAACAAGAAACGACATAAAAAAAAGTGGAAAAAAGATGAAAAGTAAATCGTCGATTAAAAATCGTAGGAATTGTTTATTTCGAATCGGTTTGCAGTTTCTGAAAGTGTAGGTTCCACAGATTCGAACAGTAGGTATCATTCCTGCCTTCCGAATATTTCGGAAAATTTCAGATTTTTGAAAAAAAGGAAAGGGGTACCCCTTCTCATTTTTTTAGGCGAAAAAATTTTTTGTCGAGAATCGGATCATCTCAATGATATTCTCCATGGAAATGACCTGCTGAATCCAAATATGACTGCCGTTCCTCGATTCGAAAGCCTCCTGCGATTTTACTAATAAAAAACGAGATAAAAAAAAGTGGAAAAAAAATAAAAAGTAAATCGTCGATTAAAAATCGTAGGAATTTTTTATTTCAAATCGGTTTGCAGTTTCTGAAAGTGTAGGTTCCACAGATTCGAACAGTAGGTATCATTCCTGCCTTCCGAATATTTCGGAAAATTTCAGATTTTTGAAAAAATGGGAAGGGGTACCCCTTCTCATTTTTTTAGGCGAAAAAATTCTTTGTCGAGAATCGGATAATCTCAATGATATTCTCCATGGAAATGACCTGCTGATTCCAAATATGACTGCCGTTCCTCGATTCGAAAGCCTCCTGCGATTTTACTAATAAAAAACGAGATAAAAAAAAGTGGAAAAAAAATGAAAAGTAAATCGTCGATTAAAAATCGTAGGAATTTTTTATTTCAAATCGGTTTGCAGTTTCTGAAAGTGTAGGTTCCACAGATTCGAACAGTAGGTATCATTCCTGCCTTCCGAATATTTCGGAAAATTTCAGATTTTTGAAAAAAAGGAAAGGGGTACCCCTTCTCATTTTTTTAGGCGAAAAAATTTTTTGTCGAGAATCGGATAATCTCAATGATATTCTCTATGGAAATGACCTGCTGATTCCAAATATGACTGCCGTTCCTCGATTCGAAAGCCTCCTGCGATTTTACTAATAAAAAACGAGATAAAAAAAAGTGGAAAAAAAATAAAAAGTAAATCGTCGATTAAAAATCGTAGGAATTTTTTATTTCAAATCGGTTTGCAGTTTCTGAAAGTGTAGGTTCCACAGATTCGAACAGTAGGTATCATTCCTGCCTTCCGAATATTTCGGAAAATTTCAGATTTTTGAAAAAAAGGAAAGGGGTACCCCTTCTCATTTTTTTAGGCGAAAAAATTTTTTGTCGAGAATCGGATAATCTCAATGATATTCTCTATGGAAATGACCTGCTGATTCCAAATATGACTGCCGTTCCTCGATTCGGAAGCCTCCTGCGATTCCACTAACAAGAAACGACATAAAAAAAAGTGGAAAAAAGATGAAAAGTAAATCGTCGATTAAAAATCGTAGGAATTTTTTATTTCGAATCGGTTTGCAGTTTCTGAAAGTGTAGGTTCCACAGATTCGAACAGTAGGTATCATTCCTGCCTTCCGAATATTTCGGAAAATTTCAGATTTTTGAAAAAAAGGAAAGGGGTACCCCTTCTCATTTTTTTAGGCGAAAAAATTTTTTGTCGAGAATCGGATCATCTCAATGATATTCTCCATGGAAATGACCTGCTGAATCCAAATATGACTGCCGTTCCTCGATTCGAAAGCCTCCTGCGATTTTACTAATAAAAAACGAGATAAAAAAAAGTGGAAAAAAAATAAAAAGTAAATCGTCGATTAAAAATCGTAGGAATTTTTTATTTCAAATCGGTTTGCAGTTTCTGAAAGTGTAGGTTCCACAGATTCGAACAGTAGGTATCATTCCTGCCTTCCGAATATTTCGGAAAATTTCAGATTTTTGAAAAAAAGGAAAGGGGTACCCCTTCTCATTTTTTTAGGCGAAAAAATTTTTTGTCGAGAATCGGATAATCTCAATGATATTCTCCATGGAAATGACCTGCTGATTCCAAATATGACTGCCGTTCCTCGATTCGAAAGCCTCCTGCGATTTTACTAATGAAAAACGAGATAAAAAAAAGTGGACAAAAAATAAAAAGTAAATCGTCGATTAAAAATCGTAGGAATTTTTTATTTCAAATCGGTTTGCAGTTTCTGAAAGTGTAGGTTCCACAGATTCGAACAGTAGGTATCATTCCTGCCTTCCGAATATTTCGGAAAATTTCAGATTTTTAAAAAAAAGGAAAGGGGTACCCCTTCTCATTTTTTTAGGCGAAAATTTTTTTTTCGGGAATCGGATAATCTCAATGATATTCTTCATGGAAATGACCTGCTGATTCCAAATATGACTGCCGTTCCTCGATTCGAAAGCCTCCTGCGATTTTACTAATAAAAAACGAGATAAAAAACAGTGGAAAAAAATAAAAAGTAAATCGTCGATTAAAATCGTAGGAATTTTTTATTTCAAATCGGTTTGCAGTTTCTGAAAGTGTAGGTTCCACAGATTCGAACAGTAGGCATCATTCCTGCCTTCCGAATATTTCGGAAAATTTCAGATTTTTGAAAAAAAGGAAAGGGGTACCCCTTCTCATTTTTTTAGGCGAAAAAATTTTTTGTCGAGAATCGGATAATCTCAATGATATTCTTCATGGAAATGACCTGCTGATTCCAAATATGACTGCCGTTCCTCGATTCGAAAGCCTCCTGCGATTTTACTAATAAAAAACGAGATAAAAAAAAGTGGAAAAAAAATAAAAAGTAAATCGTCGATTAAAAATCGTAGGAATTTTTAATTTCAAATCGGTTTGCGGTTTCTGAAAGTGTAGGTTCCACAGATTCGAACAGTAGGTATCATTCCTGCCTTCCGAATATTTCGGAAAATTTCAGATTTTTGAAAAAAAGGAAAGGGGTACCCCTTCTCATTTTTTTAGGCGAAAAATTTTTTTGTCGAGAATCGGATAATCTCAATGATATTCTCCATGGAAATGACCTGCTGATTCCAAATATGACTGCCGTTCCTCGATTCGAAAGCCTCCTGCGATTTTACTCATAAAAAACGAGATAAAAAAAAGTGGAAAAAAAATAAAAAGTAAATCGTCGATTAAAAATCGTAGGAATTTTTTATTTCAAATCGGTTTGCAGTTTCTGAAAGTGTAGGTTCCACAGATTCGAACAGTAGGTATCATTCCTGCCTTCCGAATATTTCGGAAAATTTCAGATTTTTGAAAAAAAGGAAAGGGGTACCCCTTCTCATTTTTTTAGGCGAAAAAATTTTTTGTCGAGAATCGGATAATCTCAATGATATTCTCTATGGAAATGACCTGCTGATTCCAAATATGACTGCCGTTCCTCGATTCGGAAGCCTCCTGCGATTCCACTAACAAGAAACGACATAAAAAAAAGTGGAAAAAAGATGAAAAGTAAATCGTCGATTAAAAATCGTAGGAATTTTTTATTTCGAATCGGTTTGCAGTTTCTGAAAGTGTAGGTTCCACAGATTCGAACAGTAGGTATCATTCCTGCCTTCCGAATATTTCGGAAAATTTCAGATTTTTGAAAAAAAGGAAAGGGGTACCCCTTCTCATTTTTTTAGGCGAAAAAATTTTTTGTCGAGAATCGGATCATCTCAATGATATTCTCCATGGAAATGACCTGCTGAATCCAAATATGACTGCCGTTCCTCGATTCGAAAGCCTCCTGCGATTTTACTAATAAAAAACGAGATAAAAAAAAGTGGAAAAAAAATAAAAAGTAAATCGTCGATTAAAAATCGTAGGAATTTTTTATTTCAAATCGGTTTGCAGTTTCTGAAAGTGTAGGTTCCACAGATTCGAACAGTAGGTATCATTCCTGCCTTCCGAATATTTCGGAAAATTTCAGATTTTTGAAAAAAAGGAAAGGGGTACCCCTTCTCATTTTTTTAGGCGAAAAAATTTTTTGTCGAGAATCGGATAATCTCAATGATATTCTCCATGGAAATGACCTGCTGATTCCAAATATGACTGCCGTTCCTCGATTCGAAAGCCTCCTGCGATTTTACTAATGAAAAACGAGATAAAAAAAAGTGGACAAAAAATAAAAAGTAAATCGTCGATTAAAAATCGTAGGAATTTTTTATTTCAAATCGGTTTGCAGTTTCTGAAAGTGTAGGTTCCACAGATTCGAACAGTAGGTATCATTCCTGCCTTCCGAATATTTCGGAAAATTTCAGATTTTTAAAAAAAAGGAAAGGGGTACCCCTTCTCATTTTTTTAGGCGAAAATTTTTTTTTCGGGAATCGGATAATCTCAATGATATTCTTCATGGAAATGACCTGCTGATTCCAAATATGACTGCCGTTCCTCGATTCGAAAGCCTCCTGCGATTTTACTAATAAAAAACGAGATAAAAAAAAGTGGAAAAAAAATAAAAAGTAAATCGTCGATTAAAAATCGTAGGAATTTTTAATTTCAAATCGGTTTGCGGTTTCTGAAAGTGTAGGTTCCACAGATTCGAACAGTAGGTATCATTCCTGCCTTCCGAATATTTCGGAAAATTTCAGATTTTTGAAAAAAAGGAAAGGGGTACCCCTTCTCATTTTTTTAGGCGAAAAATTTTTTTGTCGAGAATCGGATAATCTCAATGATATTCTCCATGGAAATGACCTGCTGATTCCAAATATGACTGCCGTTCCTCGATTCGAAAGCCTCCTGCGATTTTACTCATAAAAAACGAGATAAAAAAAAGTGGAAAAAAAATAAAAAGTAAATCGTCGATTAAAAATCGTAGGAATTTTTAATTTCAAATCGGTTTGCGGTTTCTGAAAGTGTAGGTTCCACAGATTCGAACAGTAGGTATCATTCCTGCCTTCCGAATATTTCGGAAAATTTCAGATTTTTGAAAAAAAGGAAAGGGGTACCCCTTCTCATTTTTTTAGGCGAAAAAATTTTTTGTCGAGAATCGGATCATCTCAATGATATTCTCCATGGAAATGACCTGCTGATTCCAAATATGACTGCCGTTCCTCGATTCGAAAGCCTCCTGCGATTTTACTAATAAAAAACGAGATAAAAAAAAGTGGAAAAAAAATAAAAAGTAAATCGTCGATTAAAAATCGTAGGAATTTTTTATTTCAAATCGGTTTGCAGTTTCTGAAAGTGTAGGTTCCACAGATTCGAACAGTAGGTATCATTCCTGCCTTCCGAATATTTCGGAAAATTTCAGATTTTTGAAAAAAAGGAAAGGGGTACCCCTTCTCATTTTTTTAGGCGAAAAAATTTTTTGTCGAGAATCGGATAATCTCAATGATATTCTCCATGGAAATGACCTGCTGATTCCAAATATGACTGCCGTTCCTCGATTCGAAAGCCTCCTGCGATTTTACTAATAAAAAACGAGATAAAAAAAAGTGGAAAAAAAATAAAAAGTAAATCGTCGATTAAAAATCGTAGGAATTTTTTATTTCAAATCGGTTTGCAGTTTCTGAAAGTGTAGGTTCCACAGATTCGAACAGTAGGTATCATTCCTGCCTTCCGAATATTTCGGAAAATTTCAGATTTTTGAAAAAAAGGAAAGGGGTACCCCTTCTCATTTTTTTAGGCGAAAAAATTTTTTGTCGAGAATCGGATAATCTCAATGATATTCTCTATGGAAATGACCTGCTGATTCCAAATATGACTGCCGTTCCTCGATTCGGAAGCCTCCTGCGATTCCACTAACAAGAAACGACATAAAAAAAAGTGGAAAAAAGATGAAAAGTAAATCGTCGATTAAAAATCGTAGGAATTTTTTATTTCGAATCGGTTTGCAGTTTCTGAAAGTGTAGGTTCCACAGATTCGAACAGTAGGTATCATTCCTGCCTTCCGAATATTTCGGAAAATTTCAGATTTTTGAAAAAAAGGAAAGGGGTACCCCTTCTCATTTTTTTAGGCGAAAAAATTTTTTGTCGAGAATCGGATCATCTCAATGATATTCTCCATGGAAATGACCTGCTGAATCCAAATATGACTGCCGTTCCTCGATTCGAAAGCCTCCTGCGATTTTACTAATAAAAAACGAGATAAAAAAAAGTGGAAAAAAAATAAAAAGTAAATCGTCGATTAAAAATCGTAGGAATTTTTTATTTCAAATCGGTTTGCAGTTTCTGAAAGTGTAGGTTCCACAGATTCGAACAGTAGGTATCATTCCTGCCTTCCGAATATTTCGGAAAATTTCAGATTTTTGAAAAAAAGGAAAGGGGTACCCCTTCTCATTTTTATAGGCGAAAAAATTTTTTGTCGAGAATCGGATAATCTCAATGATATTCTCCATGGAAATGACCTGCTGATTCCAAATATGACTGCCGTTCCTCGATTCGAAAGCCTCCTGCGATTTTACTAATGAAAAACGAGATAAAAAAAAGTGGACAAAAAATAAAAAGTAAATCGTCGATTAAAAATCGTAGGAATTTTTTATTTCAAATCGGTTTGCAGTTTCTGAAAGTGTAGGTTCCACAGATTCGAACAGTAGGTATCATTCCTGCCTTCCGAATATTTCGGAAAATTTCAGATTTTTGAAAAAAAGGAAAGGGGTACCCCTTCTCATTTTTTTAAGCGAAAAAATTTTTTGTCGAGAATCGGATAATCTCAATGATATTCTCCATGGAAATGACCTGCTAATTCCAAATATGACTGCCGTTCCTCGATTCGGAAGCCGGCTGCGATTTTACTAATGAAAAACGAAATAAAAAAAAGTGAAAAAAAAATAAAAAGTAAATTAGTCGATTAAAAATGGTAGGAATTTTTTATTTCAAATCGGTTTGCAGTTTCTGAAAGTGTAGGTTTCACAGATTCGAACAGTAGGTATCATTCCTGCCTTCCGAATATTTCGGAAAATTTCAGATTTTTGAAAAAAAGGAAAGGGGTACCCCTTCTCATTTTTTTAAGCGAAAAAATTTTTTGTCGAGAATCGAATAATCTCAATGATATTCTCCATGGAAATGACCTGCTGATTCCAAATATGACTGCCGTTCCTCGATTCGAAAGCCTCCTGCGATTTTACTAATAAAAAACGAGATAAAAAAAAGTGGAAAAAAAATAAAAAGTAAATCGTCGATTAAAAATCGTAGGAATTTTTTATTTCAAATCGGTTTGCAGTTTCTGAAAGTGTAGGTTCCACAGATTCGAACAGTAGGTATCATTCCTGCCTTCCGAATATTTCGGAAAATTTCAGATTTTTGAAAAAAAGGAAAGGGGTACCCCTTCTCATTTTTTTAGGCGAAAAAATTTTTTGTCGAGAATCGGATAATTTCAATGATATTCTTCATGGAAATGACCTGCTGATTCCAAATATGACTGCCGTTCCTCGATTCGGAAGCCTCCTGCGATTGTACTAATAAAAAACGAGATAAAAAAAGTGGAAAAAAAATAAAAAGTAAATCGTCGATTAAAAATCGTAGGAATTTTTTATTTCAAATCGGTTTGCAGTTTCTGAAAGTGTAGGTTCCACAGATTTGAACAGTAGGTATCATTCCTGCCTTCCGAATATTTCGGAAAATTTCAGATTTTTGAAAAAAAGGAAAGGGGTACCCCTTCTCATTTTTTTAGGCGAAAAAATTTTTTGTCGAGAATCGGATAATCTCAATGATATTCTCCATGGAAATGACCTGCTGATTCCAAATATGACTGCCGTTCCTCGATTCGAAAGCCTCCTGCGATTTTACTAATAAAAAACGAGATAAAAAAAAGTGGAAAAAAAATAAAAAGTAAATCGTCGATTAAAAATCGTAGGAATTTTTTATTTCAAATCGGTTTGCAGTTTCTGAAAGTGTAGGTTCCACAGATTCGAACAGTAGGTATCATTCCTGCCTTCCGAATATTTCGGAAAATTTCAGATTTTTGAAAAAAAGGAAAGGGGTACCCCTTCTCATTTTTTTAGGCGAAAAAATTTTTTGTCGAGAATCGGATAATCTCAATGATATTCTCCATGGAAATGACCTGCTGATTCCAAATATGACTGCCGTTCCTCGATTCGAAAGCCTCCTGCGATTTTACTCATAAAAAACGAGATAAAAAAAAGTGGAAAAAAAATAAAAAGTAAATCGTCGATTAAAAATCGTAGGAATTTTTTATTTCAAATCGGTTTGCAGTTTCTGAAAGTGTAGGTTCCACAGATTCGAACAGTAGGTATCATTCCTGCCTTCCGAATATTTCGGAAAATTTCAGATTTTTGAAAAAAAGGAAAGGGGTACCCCTTCTCATTTTTTTAGGCGAAAAAATTTTTTGTCGAGAATCGGATAATCTCAATGATATTCTCTATGGAAATGACCTGCTGATTCCAAATATGACTGCCGTTCCTCGATTCGGAAGCCTCCTGCGATTCCACTAACAAGAAACGACATAAAAAAAAGTGGAAAAAAGATGAAAAGTAAATCGTCGATTAAAAATCGTAGGAATTTTTTATTTCGAATCGGTTTGCAGTTTCTGAAAGTGTAGGTTCCACAGATTCGAACAGTAGGTATCATTCCTGCCTTCCGAATATTTCGGAAAATTTCAGATTTTTGAAAAAAAGGAAAGGGGTACCCCTTCTCATTTTTTTAGGCGAAAAAATTTTTTGTCGAGAATCGGATCATCTCAATGATATTCTCCATGGAAATGACCTGCTGAATCCAAATATGACTGCCGTTCCTCGATTCGAAAGCCTCCTGCGATTTTACTAATAAAAAACGAGATAAAAAAAAGTGGAAAAAAAATAAAAAGTAAATCGTCGATTAAAAATTGTAGGAATTTTTTATTTCAAATCGGTTTGCAGTTTCTGAAAGTGTAGGTTCCACAGATTCGAACAGTAGGTATCATTCCTGCCTTCCGAATATTTCGGAAAATTTCAGATTTTTGAAAAAAAGGAAAGGGGTACCCCTTCTCATTTTTTTAGGCGAAAAAATTTTTTGTCGAGAATCGGATAATCTCAATGATATTCTCCATGGAAATGACCTGCTGATTCCAAATATGACTGCCGTTCCTCGATTCGAAAGCCTCCTGCGATTTTACTAATGAAAAACGAGATAAAAAAAAGTGGACAAAAAATAAAAAGTAAATCGTCGATTAAAAATCGTAGGAATTTTTTATTTCAAATCGGTTTGCAGTTTCTGAAAGTGTAGGTTCCACAGATTTGAACAGTAGGTATCATTCCTGCCTTCCGAATATTTCGGAAAATTTCAGATTTTTGAAAAAAAGGAAAGGGGTACCCCTTCTCATTTTTTTAGGCGAAAAAATTTTTTGTCGAGAATCGGATAATCTCAATGATATTCTCCATGGAAATGACCTGCTGATTCCAAATATGACTGCCGTTCCTCGATTCGAAAGCCTCCTGCGATTTTACTAATAAAAAACGAGATAAAAAAAAGTGGAAAAAAAATAAAAAGTAAATCGTCGATTAAAAATCGTAGGAATTTTTTATTTCAAATCGGTTTGCAGTTTCTGAAAGTGTAGGTTCCACAGATTCGAACAGTAGGTATCATTCCTGCCTTCCGAATATTTCGGAAAATTTCAGATTTTTGAAAAAAAGGAAAGGGGTACCCCTTCTCATTTTTTTAGGCGAAAAAATTTTTTGTCGAGAATCGGATAATCTCAATGATATTCTCCATGGAAATGACCTGCTGATTCCAAATATGACTGCCGTTCCTCGATTCGAAAGCCTCCTGCGATTTTACTCATAAAAAACGAGATAAAAAAAAGTGGAAAAAAAATAAAAAGTAAATCGTCGATTAAAAATCGTAGGAATTTTTTATTTCAAATCGGTTTGCAGTTTCTGAAAGTGTAGGTTCCACAGATTCGAACAGTAGGTATCATTCCTGCCTTCCGAATATTTCGGAAAATTTCAGATTTTTGAAAAAAAGGAAAGGGGTACCCCTTCTCATTTTTTTAGGCGAAAAAATTTTTTGTCGAGAATCGGATAATCTCAATGATATTCTCTATGGAAATGACCTGCTGAATCCAAATATGACTGCCGTTCCTCGATTCGAAAGCCTCCTGCGATTTTACTAATAAAAAACGAGATAAAAAAAAGTGGAAAAAAAATAAAAAGTAAATCGTCGATTAAAAATTGTAGGAATTTTTTATTTCAAATCGGTTTGCAGTTTCTGAAAGTGTAGGTTCCACAGATTCGAACAGTAGGTATCATTCCTGCCTTCCGAATATTTCGGAAAATTTCAGATTTTTGAAAAAAAGGAAAGGGGTACCCCTTCTCATTTTTTTAGGCGAAAAAATTTTTTGTCGAGAATCGGATAATCTCAATGATATTCTCCATGGAAATGACCTGCTGATTCCAAATATGACTGCCGTTCCTCGATTCGAAAGCCTCCTGCGATTTTACTAATGAAAAACGAGATGAAAAAAAGTGGACAAAAAATAAAAAGTAAATCGTCGATTAAAAATCGTAGGAATTTTTTATTTCAAATCGGTTTGCAGTTTCTGAAAGTGTAGGTTCCACAGATTCGAACAGTAGGTATCATTCCTGCCTTCCGAATATTTCGGAAAATTTCAGATTTTTAAAAAAAAGGAAAGGGGTACCCCTTCTCATTTTTTTAGGCGAAAATTTTTTTTTCGGGAATCGGATAATCTCAATGATATTCTTCATGGAAATGACCTGCTGATTCCAAATATGACTGCCGTTCCTCGATTCGAAAGCCTCCTGCGATTTTACTAATAAAAAACGAGATAAAAAACAGTGGAAAAAAATAAAAAGTAAATCGTCGATTAAAATCGTAGGAATTTTTTATTTCAAATCGGTTTGCAGTTTCTGAAAGTGTAGGTTCCACAGATTCGAACAGTAGGCATCATTCCTGCCTTCCGAATATTTCGGAAAATTTCAGATTTTTGAAAAAAAGGAAAGGGGTACCCCTTCTCATTTTTTTAGGCGAAAAAATTTTTTGTCGAGAATCGGATAATCTCAATGATATTCTTCATGGAAATGACCTGCTGATTCCAAATATGACTGCCGTTCCTCGATTCGAAAGCCTCCTGCGATTTTACTAATAAAAAACGAGATAAAAAAAAGTGAAAAAAAAATAAAAAGTAAATCGTCGATTAAAAATCGTAGGAATTTTTAATTTCAAATCGGTTTGCGGTTTCTGAAAGTGTAGGTTCCACAGATTCGAACAGTAGGTATCATTCCTGCCTTCCGAATATTTCGGAAAATTTCAGATTTTTGAAAAAAAGGAAAGGGGTACCCCTTCTCATTTTTTTAGGCGAAAAAATTTTTTGTCGAGAATCGGATAATCTCAATGTTAATCTCCATGGAAATGACCTGCTGATTCCAAATATGACTGCCGTTCCTCGATTCGAAAGCCTCCTGCGATTTTACTAATAAAAAACGAGATAAAAAAAAGTGGAAAAAAAATGAAAAGTAAATCGTCGATTAAAAATCGTAGGAATTTTTTATTTCAAATCGGTTTGCAGTTTCTGAAAGTGTAGGTTCCACAGATTCGAACAGTAGGTATCATTCCTGCCTTCCGAATATTTCGGAAAATATCAGATTTTTGAAAAAAAGGAAAGGGGTACCCCTTCTCATTTTTTTAGGCGAAAAAATTTTTTGTCGAGAATCGGATAATCTCAATGATATTCTCTATGGAAATGACCTGCTGATTCCAAATATGACTGCCGTTCCTCGATTCGGAAGCCTCCTGCGATTCCACTAACAAGAAACGACATAAAAAAAAGTGGAAAAAAGATGAAAAGTAAATCGTCGATTAAAAATCGTAGGAATTGTTTATTTCGAATCGGTTTGCAGTTTCTGAAAGTGTAGGTTCCACAGATTCGAACAGTAGGTATCATTCCTGCCTTCCGAATATTTCGGAAAATTTCAGATTTTTGAAAAAAAGGAAAGGGGTACCCCTTCTCATTTTTTTAGGCGAAAAAATTTTTTGTCGAGAATCGGATCATCTCAATGATATTCTCCATGGAAATGACCTGCTGAATCCAAATATGACTGCCGTTCCTCGATTCGAAAGCCTCCTGCGATTTTACTAATAAAAAACGAGATAAAAAAAAGTGGAAAAAAAATAAAAAGTAAATCGTCGATTAAAAATCGTAGGAATTTTTTATTTCAAATCGGTTTGCAGTTTCTGAAAGTGTAGGTTCCACAGATTCGAACAGTAGGTATCATTCCTGCCTTCCGAATATTTCGGAAAATTTCAGATTTTTGAAAAAATGGGAAGGGGTACCCCTTCTCATTTTTTTAGGCGAAAAAATTCTTTGTCGAGAATCGGATAATCTCAATGATATTCTCCATGGAAATGACCTGCTGATTCCAAATATGACTGCCGTTCCTCGATTCGAAAGCCTCCTGCGATTTTACTAATAAAAAACGAGATAAAAAAAAGTGGAAAAAAAATGAAAAGTAAATCGTCGATTAAAAATCGTAGGAATTTTTTATTTCAAATCGGTTTGCAGTTTCTGAAAGTGTAGGTTCCACAGATTCGAACAGTAGGTATCATTCCTGCCTTCCGAATATTTCGGAAAATTTCAGATTTTTGAAAAAAAGGAAAGGGGTACCCCTTCTCATTTTTTTAGGCGAAAAAATTTTTTGTCGAGAATCGGATAATCTCAATGATATTCTCTATGGAAATGACCTGCTGATTCCAAATATGACTGCCGTTCCTCGATTCGAAAGCCTCCTGCGATTTTACTAATAAAAAACGAGATAAAAAAAAGTGGAAAAAAAATAAAAAGTAAATCGTCGATTAAAAATCGTAGGAATTTTTTATTTCAAATCGGTTTGCAGTTTCTGAAAGTGTAGGTTCCACAGATTCGAACAGTAGGTATCATTCCTGCCTTCCGAATATTTCGGAAAATTTCAGATTTTTGAAAAAAAGGAAAGGGGTACCCCTTCTCATTTTTTTAGGCGAAAAAATTTTTTGTCGAGAATCGGATAATCTCAATGATATTCTCTATGGAAATGACCTGCTGATTCCAAATATGACTGCCGTTCCTCGATTCGGAAGCCTCCTGCGATTCCACTAACAAGAAACGACATAAAAAAAAGTGGAAAAAAGATGAAAAGTAAATCGTCGATTAAAAATCGTAGGAATTTTTTATTTCGAATCGGTTTGCAGTTTCTGAAAGTGTAGGTTCCACAGATTCGAACAGTAGGTATCATTCCTGCCTTCCGAATATTTCGGAAAATTTCAGATTTTTGAAAAAAAGGAAAGGGGTACCCCTTCTCATTTTTTTAGGCGAAAAAATTTTTTGTCGAGAATCGGATCATCTCAATGATATTCTCCATGGAAATGACCTGCTGAATCCAAATATGACTGCCGTTCCTCGATTCGAAAGCCTCCTGCGATTTTACTAATAAAAAACGAGATAAAAAAAAGTGGAAAAAAAATAAAAAGTAAATCGTCGATTAAAAATCGTAGGAATTTTTTATTTCAAATCGGTTTGCAGTTTCTGAAAGTGTAGGTTCCACAGATTCGAACAGTAGGTATCATTCCTGCCTTCCGAATATTTCGGAAAATTTCAGATTTTTGAAAAAAAGGAAAGGGGTACCCCTTCTCATTTTTTTAGGCGAAAAAATTTTTTGTCGAGAATCGGATAATCTCAATGATATTCTCCATGGAAATGACCTGCTGATTCCAAATATGACTGCCGTTCCTCGATTCGAAAGCCTCCTGCGATTTTACTAATGAAAAACGAGATAAAAAAAAGTGGACAAAAAATAAAAAGTAAATCGTCGATTAAAAATCGTAGGAATTTTTTATTTCAAATCGGTTTGCAGTTTCTGAAAGTGTAGGTTCCACAGATTCGAACAGTAGGTATCATTCCTGCCTTCCGAATATTTCGGAAAATTTCAGATTTTTAAAAAAAAGGAAAGGGGTACCCCTTCTCATTTTTTTAGGCGAAAATTTTTTTTTCGGGAATCGGATAATCTCAATGATATTCTTCATGGAAATGACCTGCTGATTCCAAATATGACTGCCGTTCCTCGATTCGAAAGCCTCCTGCGATTTTACTAATAAAAAACGAGATAAAAAACAGTGGAAAAAAATAAAAAGTAAATCGTCGATTAAAATCGTAGGAATTTTTTATTTCAAATCGGTTTGCAGTTTCTGAAAGTGTAGGTTCCACAGATTCGAACAGTAGGCATCATTCCTGCCTTCCGAATATTTCGGAAAATTTCAGATTTTTGAAAAAAAGGAAAGGGGTACCCCTTCTCATTTTTTTAGGCGAAAAAATTTTTTGTCGAGAATCGGATAATCTCAATGATATTCTTCATGGAAATGACCTGCTGATTCCAAATATGACTGCCGTTCCTCGATTCGAAAGCCTCCTGCGATTTTACTAATAAAAAACGAGATAAAAAAAAGTGGAAAAAAAATAAAAAGTAAATCGTCGATTAAAAATCGTAGGAATTTTTAATTTCAAATCGGTTTGCGGTTTCTGAAAGTGTAGGTTCCACAGATTCGAACAGTAGGTATCATTCCTGCCTTCCGAATATTTCGGAAAATTTCAGATTTTTGAAAAAAAGGAAAGGGGTACCCCTTCTCATTTTTTTAGGCGAAAAATTTTTTTGTCGAGAATCGGATAATCTCAATGATATTCTCCATGGAAATGACCTGCTGATTCCAAATATGACTGCCGTTCCTCGATTCGAAAGCCTCCTGCGATTTTACTCATAAAAAACGAGATAAAAAAAAGTGGAAAAAAAATAAAAAGTAAATCGTCGATTAAAAATCGTAGGAATTTTTTATTTCAAATCGGTTTGCAGTTTCTGAAAGTGTAGGTTCCACAGATTCGAACAGTAGGTATCATTCCTGCCTTCCGAATATTTCGGAAAATTTCAGATTTTTGAAAAAAAGGAAAGGGGTACCCCTTCTCATTTTTTTAGGCGAAAAAATTTTTTGTCGAGAATCGGATAATCTCAATGATATTCTCTATGGAAATGACCTGCTGATTCCAAATATGACTGCCGTTCCTCGATTCGGAAGCCTCCTGCGATTCCACTAACAAGAAACGACATAAAAAAAAGTGGAAAAAAGATGAAAAGTAAATCGTCGATTAAAAATCGTAGGAATTTTTTATTTCGAATCGGTTTGCAGTTTCTGAAAGTGTAGGTTCCACAGATTCGAACAGTAGGTATCATTCCTGCCTTCCGAATATTTCGGAAAATTTCAGATTTTTGAAAAAAAGGAAAGGGGTACCCCTTCTCATTTTTTTAGGCGAAAAAATTTTTTGTCGAGAATCGGATCATCTCAATGATATTCTCCATGGAAATGACCTGCTGAATCCAAATATGACTGCCGTTCCTCGATTCGAAAGCCTCCTGCGATTTTACTAATAAAAAACGAGATAAAAAAAAGTGGAAAAAAAATAAAAAGTAAATCGTCGATTAAAAATCGTAGGAATTTTTTATTTCAAATCGGTTTGCAGTTTCTGAAAGTGTAGGTTCCACAGATTCGAACAGTAGGTATCATTCCTGCCTTCCGAATATTTCGGAAAATTTCAGATTTTTGAAAAAAAGGAAAGGGGTACCCCTTCTCATTTTTTTAGGCGAAAAAATTTTTTGTCGAGAATCGGATAATCTCAATGATATTCTCCATGGAAATGACCTGCTGATTCCAAATATGACTGCCGTTCCTCGATTCGAAAGCCTCCTGCGATTTTACTAATGAAAAACGAGATAAAAAAAAGTGGACAAAAAATAAAAAGTAAATCGTCGATTAAAAATCGTAGGAATTTTTTATTTCAAATCGGTTTGCAGTTTCTGAAAGTGTAGGTTCCACAGATTCGAACAGTAGGTATCATTCCTGCCTTCCGAATATTTCGGAAAATTTCAGATTTTTAAAAAAAAGGAAAGGGGTACCCCTTCTCATTTTTTTAGGCGAAAATTTTTTTTTCGGGAATCGGATAATCTCAATGATATTCTTCATGGAAATGACCTGCTGATTCCAAATATGACTGCCGTTCCTCGATTCGAAAGCCTTCTGCGATTTTACTAATAAAAAACGAGATAAAAAAAAGTGGAAAAAAAATAAAAAGTAAATCGTCGATTAAAAATCGTAGGAATTTTTAATTTCAAATCGGTTTGCGGTTTCTGAAAGTGTAGGTTCCACAGATTCGAACAGTAGGTATCATTCCTGCCTTCCGAATATTTCGGAAAATTTCAGATTTTTGAAAAAAAGGAAAGGGGTACCCCTTCTCATTTTTTTAGGCGAAAAATTTTTTTGTCGAGAATCGGATAATCTCAATGATATTCTCCATGGAAATGACCTGCTGATTCCAAATATGACTGCCGTTCCTCGATTCGAAAGCCTCCTGCGATTTTACTCATAAAAAACGAGATAAAAAAAAGTGGAAAAAAAATAAAAAGTAAATCGTCGATTAAAAATCGTAGGAATTTTTAATTTCAAATCGGTTTGCGGTTTCTGAAAGTGTAGGTTCCACAGATTCGAACAGTAGGTATCATTCCTGCCTTCCGAATATTTCGGAAAATTTCAGATTTTTGAAAAAAAGGAAAGGGGTACCCCTTCTCATTTTTTTAGGCGAAAAAATTTTTTGTCGAGAATCGGATCATCTCAATGATATTCTCCATGGAAATGACCTGCTGATTCCAAATATGACTGCCGTTCCTCGATTCGAAAGCCTCCTGCGATTTTACTAATAAAAAACGAGATAAAAAAAAGTGGAAAAAAAATAAAAAGTAAATCGTCGATTAAAAATCGTAGGAATTTTTTATTTCAAATCGGTTTGCAGTTTCTGAAAGTGTAGGTTCCACAGATTCGAACAGTAGGTATCATTCCTGCCTTCCGAATATTTCGGAAAATTTCAGATTTTTGAAAAAAAGGAAAGGGGTACCCCTTCTCATTTTTTTAGGCGAAAAAATTTTTTGTCGAGAATCGGATAATCTCAATGATATTCTCCATGGAAATGACCTGCTGATTCCAAATATGACTGCCGTTCCTCGATTCGAAAGCCTCCTGCGATTTTACTAATAAAAAACGAGATAAAAAAAAGTGGAAAAAAAATAAAAAGTAAATCGTCGATTAAAAATCGTAGGAATTTTTTATTTCAAATCGGTTTGCAGTTTCTGAAAGTGTAGGTTCCACAGATTCGAACAGTAGGTATCATTCCTGCCTTCCGAATATTTCGGAAAATTTCAGATTTTTGAAAAAAAGGAAAGGGGTACCCCTTCTCATTTTTTTAGGCGAAAAAATTTTTTGTCGAGAATCGGATAATCTCAATGATATTCTCTATGGAAATGACCTGCTGATTCCAAATATGACTGCCGTTCCTCGATTCGGAAGCCTCCTGCGATTCCACTAACAAGAAACGACATAAAAAAAAGTGGAAAAAAGATGAAAAGTAAATCGTCGATTAAAAATCGTAGGAATTTTTTATTTCGAATCGGTTTGCAGTTTCTGAAAGTGTAGGTTCCACAGATTCGAACAGTAGGTATCATTCCTGCCTTCCGAATATTTCGGAAAATTTCAGATTTTTGAAAAAAAGGAAAGGGGTACCCCTTCTCATTTTTTTAGGCGAAAAAATTTTTTGTCGAGAATCGGATCATCTCAATGATATTCTCCATGGAAATGACCTGCTGAATCCAAATATGACTGCCGTTCCTCGATTCGAAAGCCTCCTGCGATTTTACTAATAAAAAACGAGATAAAAAAAAGTGGAAAAAAAATAAAAAGTAAATCGTCGATTAAAAATCGTAGGAATTTTTTATTTCAAATCGGTTTGCAGTTTCTGAAAGTGTAGGTTCCACAGATTCGAACAGTAGGTATCATTCCTGCCTTCCGAATATTTCGGAAAATTTCAGATTTTTGAAAAAAAGGAAAGGGGTACCCCTTCTCATTTTTTTAGGCGAAAAAATTTTTTGTCGAGAATCGGATAATCTCAATGATATTCTCCATGGAAATGACCTGCTGATTCCAAATATGACTGCCGTTCCTCGATTCGAAAGCCTCCTGCGATTTTACTAATGAAAAACGAGATAAAAAAAAGTGGACAAAAAATAAAAAGTAAATCGTCGATTAAAAATCGTAGGAATTTTTTATTTCAAATCGGTTTGCAGTTTCTGAAAGTGTAGGTTCCACAGATTCGAACAGTAGGTATCATTCCTGCCTTCCGAATATTTCGGAAAATTTCAGATTTTTGAAAAAAAGGAAAGGGGTACCCCTTCTCATTTTTTTAAGCGAAAAAATTTTTTGTCGAGAATCGGATAATCTCAATGATATTCTCCATGGAAATGACCTGCTAATTCCAAATATGACTGCCGTTCCTCGATTCGGAAGCCGGCTGCGATTTTACTAATGAAAAACGAAATAAAAAAAAGTGAAAAAAAAATAAAAAGTAAATTAGTCGATTAAAAATCGTAGGAATTTTTTATTTCAAATCGGTTTGCAGTTTCTGAAAGTGTAGGTTCCACAGATTCGAACAGTAGGTATCATTCCTGCCTTCCGAATATTTCGGAAAATTTCAGATTTTTGAAAAAAAGGAAAGGGGTACCCCTTCTCATTTTTTTAAGCGAAAAAATTTTTTGTCGAGAATCGAATAATCTCAATGATATTCTCCATGGAAATGACCTGCTGATTCCAAATATGACTGCCGTTCCTCGATTCGAAAGCCTCCTGCGATTTTACTAATAAAAAACGAGATAAAAAAAAGTGGAAAAAAAATAAAAAGTAAATCGTCGATTAAAAATCGTAGGAATTTTTTATTTCAAATCGGTTTGCAGTTTCTGAAAGTGTAGGTTCCACAGATTCGAACAGTAGGTATCATTCCTGCCTTCCGAATATTTCGGAAAATTTCAGATTTTTGAAAAAAAGGAAAGGGGTACCCCTTCTCATTTTTTTAGGCGAAAAAATTTTTTGTCGAGAATCGGATAATTTCAATGATATTCTTCATGGAAATGACCTGCTGATTCCAAATATGACTGCCGTTCCTCGATTCGGAAGCCTCCTGCGATTGTACTAATAAAAAACGAGATAAAAAAAGTGGAAAAAAAATAAAAAGTAAATCGTCGATTAAAAATCGTAGGAATTTTTTATTTCAAATCGGTTTGCAGTTTCTGAAAGTGTAGGTTCCACAGATTTGAACAGTAGGTATCATTCCTGCCTTCCGAATATTTCGGAAAATTTCAGATTTTTGAAAAAAAGGAAAGGGGTACCCCTTCTCATTTTTTTAGGCGAAAAAATTTTTTGTCGAGAATCGGATAATCTCAATGATATTCTCCATGGAAATGACCTGCTGATTCCAAATATGACTGCCGTTCCTCGATTCGAAAGCCTCCTGCGATTTTACTAATAAAAAACGAGATAAAAAAAAGTGGAAAAAAAATAAAAAGTAAATCGTCGATTAAAAATCGTAGGAATTTTTTATTTCAAATCGGTTTGCAGTTTCTGAAAGTGTAGGTTCCACAGATTCGAACAGTAGGTATCATTCCTGCCTTCCGAATATTTCGGAAAATTTCAGATTTTTGAAAAAAAGGAAAGGGGTACCCCTTCTCATTTTTTTAGGCGAAAAAATTTTTTGTCGAGAATCGGATAATCTCAATGATATTCTCCATGGAAATGACCTGCTGATTCCAAATATGACTGCCGTTCCTCGATTCGAAAGCCTCCTGCGATTTTACTCATAAAAAACGAGATAAAAAAAAGTGGAAAAAAAATAAAAAGTAAATCGTCGATTAAAAATCGTAGGAATTTTTTATTTCAAATCGGTTTGCAGTTTCTGAAAGTGTAGGTTCCACAGATTCGAACAGTAGGTATCATTCCTGCCTTCCGAATATTTCGGAAAATTTCAGATTTTTGAAAAAAAGGAAAGGGGTACCCCTTCTCATTTTTTTAGGCGAAAAAATTTTTTGTCGAGAATCGGATAATCTCAATGATATTCTCTATGGAAATGACCTGCTGATTCCAAATATGACTGCCGTTCCTCGATTCGGAAGCCTCCTGCGATTCCACTAACAAGAAACGACATAAAAAAAAGTGGAAAAAAGATGAAAAGTAAATCGTCGATTAAAAATCGTAGGAATTTTTTATTTCGAATCGGTTTGCAGTTTCTGAAAGTGTAGGTTCCACAGATTCGAACAGTAGGTATCATTCCTGCCTTCCGAATATTTCGGAAAATTTCAGATTTTTGAAAAAAAGGAAAGGGGTACCCCTTCTCATTTTTTTAGGCGAAAAAATTTTTTGTCGAGAATCGGATCATCTCAATGATATTCTCCATGGAAATGACCTGCTGAATCCAAATATGACTGCCGTTCCTCGATTCGAAAGCCTCCTGCGATTTTACTAATAAAAAACGAGATAAAAAAAAGTGGAAAAAAAATAAAAAGTAAATCGTCGATTAAAAATTGTAGGAATTTTTTATTTCAAATCGGTTTGCAGTTTCTGAAAGTGTAGGTTCCACAGATTCGAACAGTAGGTATCATTCCTGCCTTCCGAATATTTCGGAAAATTTCAGATTTTTGAAAAAAAGGAAAGGGGTACCCCTTCTCATTTTTTTAGGCGAAAAAATTTTTTGTCGAGAATCGGATAATCTCAATGATATTCTCCATGGAAATGACCTGCTGATTCCAAATATGACTGCCGTTCCTCGATTCGAAAGCCTCCTGCGATTTTACTAATGAAAAACGAGATAAAAAAAAGTGGACAAAAAATAAAAAGTAAATCGTCGATTAAAAATCGTAGGAATTTTTTATTTCAAATCGGTTTGCAGTTTCTGAAAGTGTAGGTTCCACAGATTCGAACAGTAGGTATCATTCCTGCCTTCCGAATATTTCGGAAAATTTCAGATTTTTAAAAAAAAGGAAAGGGGTACCCCTTCTCATTTTTTTAGGCGAAAATTTTTTTTTCGGGAATCGGATAATCTCAATGATATTCTTCATGGAAATGACCTGCTGATTCCAAATATGACTGCCGTTCCTCGATTCGAAAGCCTCCTGCGATTTTACTAATAAAAAACGAGATAAAAAACAGTGGAAAAAAATAAAAAGTAAATCGTCGATTAAAATCGTAGGAATTTTTTATTTCAAATCGGTTTGCAGTTTCTGAAAGTGTAGGTTCCACAGATTCGAACAGTAGGCATCATTCCTGCCTTCCGAATATTTCGGAAAATTTCAGATTTTTGAAAAAAAGGAAAGGGGTACCCCTTCTCATTTTTTTAGGCGAAAAAATTTTTTGTCGAGAATCGGATAATCTCAATGATATTCTTCATGGAAATGACCTGCTGATTCCAAATATGACTGCCGTTCCTCGATTCGAAAGCCTCCTGCGATTTTACTAATAAAAAACGAGATAAAAAAAAGTGGAAAAAAAATAAAAAGTAAATCGTCGAATAAAAATCGTAGGAATTTTTAATTTCAAATCGGTTTGCGGTTTTTGAAAGTGTAGGTTCCACAGATTCGAACAGTAGGTATCATTCCTGCCTTCCGAATATTTCGGAAAATTTCAGATTTTTGAAAAAAAGGAAAGGGGTACCCCTTCTCATTTTTTTAGGCGAAAAAATTTTTTGTCGAGAATCGGATAATCTCAATGATATTCTCCATAGTAATGACCTGCTGATTCCAAATATGACTGCCGTTCCTCGATTCGAAAGCCTCCTGCGATTTTACTCATAAAAAACGAGATAAAAAAAAGTGGAAAAAAAATAAAAAGTAAATCGTCGATTAAAAATCGTAGGAATTTTTAATTTCAAATCGGTTTGCGGTTTCTGAAAGTGTAGGTTCCACAGATTCGAACAGTAGGTATCATTCCTGCCTTCCGAATATTTCGGAAAATTTCAGATTTTTGAAAAAAAGGAAAGGGGTACCCCTTCTCATTTTTTTAGGCGAAAAAATTTTTTGTCGAGAATCGGATCATCTCAATGATATTCTCCATGGAAATGACCTGCTGAATCCAAATATGACTGCCGTTCCTCGATTCGAAAGCCTCCTGCGATTTTACTAATAAAAAACGAGATAAAAAAAAGTGGAAAAAAAATAAAAAGTAAATCGTCGATTAAAAATCGTAGGAATTTTTTATTTCAAATCGGTTTGCAGTTTCTGAAAGTGTAGGTTCCACAGATTCGAACAGTAGGTATCATTCCTGCCTTCCGAATATTTCGGAAAATTTCAGATTTTTGAAAAAAAGGAAAGGGGTACCCCTTCTCATTTTTTTAGGCGAAAAAATTTTTTGTCGAGAATCGGATAATCTCAATGATATTCTCCATGGAAATGACCTGCTGATTCCAAATATGACTGCCGTTCCTCGATTCGAAAGCCTCCTGCGATTTTACTAATGAAAAACGAGATAAAAAAAAGTGGACAAAAAATAAAAAGTAAATCGTCGATTAAAAATCGTAGGAATTTTTTATTTCAAATCGGTTTGCAGTTTCTGAAAGTGTAGGTTCCACAGATTCGAACAGTAGGTATCATTCCTGCCTTCCGAATATTTCGGAAAATTTCAGATTTTTAAAAAAAAGGAAAGGGGTACCCCTTCTCATTTTTTTAGGCGAAAATTTTTTTTTCGGGAATCGGATAATCTCAATGATATTCTTCATGGAAATGACCTGCTGATTCCAAATATGACTGCCGTTCCTCGATTCGAAAGCCTCCTGCGATTTTACTAATAAAAAACGAGATAAAAAACAGTGGAAAAAAATAAAAAGTAAATCGTCGATTAAAAATCGTAGGAATTTTTAATTTCAAATCGGTTTGCGGTTTCTGAAAGTGTAGGTTCCACAGATTCGAACAGTAGGTATCATTCCTGCCTTCCGAATATTTCGGAAAATTTCAGATTTTTGAAAAAAAGGAAAGGGGTACCCCTTCTCATTTTTTTAGGCGAAAAAATTTTTTGTCGAGAATCGGATAATCTCAATGATATTCTCCATGGAAATGACCTGCTGATTCCAAATATGACTGCCGTTCCTCGATTCGAAAGCCTCTTGCGATTTTACTCATAAAAAACGAGATAAAAAAAAGTGGAAAGAAAATAAAAAGTAAATCGTCGATTAAAAATCGTAGGAATTTTTAATTTCAAATCGGTTTGCGGTTTCTGAAAGTGTAGGTTCCACAGATTCGAACAGTAGGTATCATTCCTGCCTTCCGAATATTTCGGAAAATTTCAGATTTTTGAAAAAAAGGAAAGGGGTACCCCTTCTCATTTTTTTAGGCGAAAAAATTTTTTGTCGAGAATCGGATCATCTCAATGATATTCTCCATGGAAATGACCTGCTGATTCCAAATATGACTGCCGTTCCTCGATTCGAAAGCCTCCTGCGATTTTACTAATAAAAAACGAGATAAAAAAAAGTGGAAAAAAAATAAAAAGTAAATCGTCGATTAAAAATCGTAGGAATTTTTAATTTCAAATCGGTTTGCAGTTTCTGAAAGTGTAGGTTCCACAGATTCGAACAGTAGGTATCATTCCTGCCTTCCGAATATTTCGGAAAATTTCAGATTTTTGAAAAAATGGGAAGGGGTACCCCTTCTCATTTTTTTAGGCGAAAAAATTCTTTGTCGAGAATCGGATAATCTCAATGATATTCTCCATGGAAATGACCTGCTGATTCCAAATATGACTGCCGTTCCTCGATTCGAAAGCCTCCTGCGATTTTACTAATAAAAAACGAGATAAAAAAAAGTGGAAAAAAAATGAAAAGTAAATCGTCGATTAAAAATCGTAGGAATTTTTTATTTCAAATCGGTTTGCAGTTTCTGAAAGTGTAGGTTCCACAGATTCGAACAGTAGGTATCATTCCTGCCTTCCGAATATTTCGGAAAATTTCAGATTTTTGAAAAAAAGGAAAGGGGTACCCCTTCTCATTTTTTTAGGCGAAAAAATTTTTTGTCGAGAATCGGATAATTTCAATGATATTCTTCATGGAAATGACCTGCTGATTCCAAATATGACTGCCGTTCCTCGATTCGGAAGCCTCCTGCGATTGTACTAATAAAAAACGAGATAAAAAAAGTGGAAAAAAAATAAAAAGTAAATCGTCGATTAAAAATCGTAGGAATTTTTTATTTCAAATCGGTTTGCAGTTTCTGAAAGTGTAGGTTCCACAGATTTGAACAGTAGGTATCATTCCTGCCTTCCGAATATTTCGGAAAATTTCAGATTTTTGAAAAAAAGGAAAGGGGTACCCCTTCTCATTTTTTTAGGCGAAAAAATTTTTTGTCGAGAATCGGATAATCTCAATGATATTCTCCATGGAAATGACCTGCTGATTCCAAATATGACTGCCGTTCCTCGATTCGAAAGCCTCCTGCGATTTTACTAATAAAAAACGAGATAAAAAAAAGTGGAAAAAAAATAAAAAGTAAATCGTCGATTAAAAATCGTAGGAATTTTTTATTTCAAATCGGTTTGCAGTTTCTGAAAGTGTAGGTTCCACAGATTCGAACAGTAGGTATCATTCCTGCCTTCCGAATATTTCGGAAAATTTCAGATTTTTGAAAAAAAGGAAAGGGGTACCCCTTCTCATTTTTTTAGGCGAAAAAATTTTTTGTCGAGAATCGGATAATCTCAATGATATTCTCTATGGAAATGACCTGCTGATTCCAAATATGACTGCCGTTCCTCGATTCGGAAGCCTCCTGCGATTCCACTAACAAGAAACGACATAAAAAAAAGTGGAAAAAAGATGAAAAGTAAATCGTCGATTAAAAATCGTAGGAATTTTTTATTTCGAATCGGTTTGCAGTTTCTGAAAGTGTAGGTTCCACAGATTCGAACAGTAGGTATCATTCCTGCCTTCCGAATATTTCGGAAAATTTCAGATTTTTGAAAAAAAGGAAAGGGGTACCCCTTCTCATTTTTTTAGGCGAAAAAATTTTTTGTCGAGAATCGGATCATCTCAATGATATTCTCCATGGAAATGACCTGCTGAATCCAAATATGACTGCCGTTCCTCGATTCGAAAGCCTCCTGCGATTTTACTAATAAAAAACGAGATAAAAAAAAGTGGAAAAAAAATAAAAAGTAAATCGTCGATTAAAAATCGTAGGAATTTTTTATTTCAAATCGGTTTGCAGTTTCTGAAAGTGTAGGTTCCACAGATTCGAACAGTAGGTATCATTCCTGCCTTCCGAATATTTCGGAAAATTTCAGATTTTTGAAAAAAAGGAAAGGGGTACCCCTTCTCATTTTTTTAGGCGAAAAAATTTTTTGTCGAGAATCGGATCATCTCAATGATATTCTCCATGGAAATGACCTGCTGATTCCAAATATGACTGCCGTTCCTCGATTCGAAAGCCTCCTGCGATTTTACTAATAAAAAACGAGATAAAAAAAAGTGGAAAAAAAATAAAAAGTAAATCGTCGATTAAAAATCGTAGGAATTTTTAATTTCAAATCGGTTTGCAGTTTCTGAAAGTGTAGGTTCCACAGATTCGAACAGTAGGTATCATTCCTGCCTTCCGAATATTACGGAAAATTTCAGATTTTTGAAAAAATGGGAAGGGGTACCCCTTCTCATTTTTTTAGGCGAAAAAATTCTTTGTCGAGAATCGGATAATCTCAATGATATTCTCCATGGAAATGACCTGCTGATTCCAAATATGACTGCCGTTCCTCGATTCGAAAGCCTCCTGCGATTTTACTAATAAAAAACGAGATAAAAAAAAGTGGAAAAAAAATGAAAAGTAAATCGTCGATTAAAAATCGTAGGAATTTTTTATTTCAAATCGGTTTGCAGTTTCTGAAAGTGTAGGTTCCACAGATTCGAACAGTAGGTATCATTCCTGCCTTCCGAATATTTCGGAAAATTTCAGATTTTTGAAAAAAAGGAAAGGGGTACCCCTTCTCATTTTTTTAGGCGAAAAAATTTTTTGTCGAGAATCGGATAATTTCAATGATATTCTTCATGGAAATGACCTGCTGATTCCAAATATGACTGCCGTTCCTCGATTCGGAAGCCTCCTGCGATTGTACTAATAAAAAACGAGATAAAAAAAGTGGAAAAAAAATAAAAAGTAAATCGTCGATTAAAAATCGTAGGAATTTTTTATTTCAAATCGGTTTGCAGTTTCTGAAAGTGTAGGTTCCACAGATTTGAACAGTAGGTATCATTCCTGCCTTCCGAATATTTCGGAAAATTTCAGATTTTTGAAAAAAAGGAAAGGGGTACCCCTTCTCATTTTTTTAGGCGAAAAAATTTTTTGTCGAGAATCGGATAATCTCAATGATATTCTCCATGGAAATGACCTGCTGATTCCAAATATGACTGCCGTTCCTCGATTCGAAAGCCTCCTGCGATTTTACTAATAAAAAACGAGATAAAAAAAAGTGGAAAAAAAATAAAAAGTAAATCGTCGATTAAAAATCGTAGGAATTTTTTATTTCAAATCGGTTTGCAGTTTCTGAAAGTGTAGGTTCCACAGATTCGAACAGTAGGTATCATTCCTGCCTTCCGAATATTTCGGAAAATTTCAGATTTTTGAAAAAAAGGAAAGGGGTACCCCTTCTCATTTTTTTAGGCGAAAAAATTTTTTGTCGAGAATCGGATCATCTCAATGATATTCTCCATGGAAATGACCTGCTGAATCCAAATATGACTGCCGTTCCTCGATTCGAAAGCCTCCTGCGATTTTACTAATAAAAAACGAGATAAAAAAAAGTGGAAAAAAAATAAAAAGTAAATCGTCGATTAAAAATCGTAGGAATTTTTTATTTCAAATCGGTTTGCAGTTTCTGAAAGTGTAGGTTCCACAGATTCGAACAGTAGGTATCATTCCTGCCTTCCGAATATTTCGGAAAATTTCAGATTTTTGAAAAAAAGGAAAGGGGTACCCCTTCTCATTTTTTTAGGCGAAAAAATTTTTTGTCGAGAATCGGATAATCTCAATGATATTCTCCATGGAAATGACCTGCTGATTCCAAATATGACTGCCGTTCCTCGATTCGAAAGCCTCCTGCGATTTTACTAATGAAAAACGAGATAAAAAAAAGTGGACAAAAAATAAAAAGTAAATCGTCGATTAACAATCGTAGGAATTTTTTATTTCAAATCGGTTTGCAGTTTCTGAAAGTGTAGGTTCCACAGATTCGAACAGTAGGTATCATTCCTGCCTTCCGAATATTTCGGAAAATTTCAGATTTTTAAAAAAAAGGAAAGGGGTACCCCTTCTCATTTTTTTAGGCGAAAATTTTTTTTTCGGGAATCGGATAATCTCAATGATATTCTTCATGGAAATGACCTGCTGATTCCAAATATGACTGCCGTTCCTCGATTCGAAAGCCTCCTGCGATTTTACTAATAAAAAACGAGATAAAAAACAGTGGAAAAAAATAAAAAGTAAATCGTCGATTAAAATCGTAGGAATTTTTTATTTCAAATCGGTTTGCAGTTTCTGAAAGTGTAGGTTCCACAGATTCGAACAGTAGGCATCATTCCTGCCTTCCGAATATTTCGGAAAATTTCAGATTTTTGAAAAAAAGGAAAGGGGTACCCCTTCTCATTTTTTTAGGCGAAAAAATTTTTTGTCGAGAATCGGATAATCTCAATGATATTCTTCATGGAAATGACCTGCTGATTCCAAATATGACTGCCGTTCCTCGATTCGAAAGCCCCCTGCGATTTTACTAATAAAAAACGAGATAAAAAAAAGTGGAAAAAAAATAAAAAGTAAATCGTCGATTAAAAATCGTAGGAATTTTTAATTTCAAATCGGTTTGCGGTTTCTGAAAGTGTAGGTTCCACAGATTCGAACAGTAGGTATCATTCCTGCCTTCCGAATATTTCGGAAAATTTCAGATTTTTGAAAAAAAGGAAAGGGGTACCCCTTCTCATTTTTTTAGGCGAAAAAATTTTTTGTCGAGAATCGGATAATCTCAATGATATTCTCCATGGAAATGACCTGCTGATTCCAAATATGACTGCCGTTCCTCGATTCGAAAGCCTCCTGCGATTTTACTCATAAAAAACGAGATAAAAAAAAGTGGAAAAAAAATAAAAAGTAAATCGTCGATTAAAAATCGTAGGAATTTTTAATTTCAAATCGGTTTGCGGTTTCTGAAAGTGTAGGTTCCACAGATTCGAACAGTAGGTATCATTCCTGCCTTCCGAATATTTCGGAAAATTTCAGATTTTTGAAAAAAAGGAAAGGGGTACCCCTTCTCATTTTTTTAGGCGAAAAAATTTTTTGTCGAGAATCGGATCATCTCAATGATATTCTCCATGGAAATGACCTGCTGATTCCAAATATGACTGCCGTTCCTCGATTCGAAAGCCTCCTGCGATTTTACTAATAAAAAACGAGATAAAAAAAAGTGGAAAAAAAATGAAAAGTAAATCGTCGATTAAAAATCGTAGGAATTTTTTATTTCAAATCGGTTTGCAGTTTCTGAAAGTGTAGGTTCCACAGATTCGAACAGTAGGTATCATTCCTGCCTTCCGAATATTTCGGAAAATTTCAGATTTTTGAAAAAAAGGAAAGGGGTACCCCTTCTCATTTTTTTAGGCGAAAAAATTTTTTGTCGAGAATCGGATAATTTCAATGATATTCTCCATGGAAATGACCTGCTGATTCCAAATATGACTGCCGTTCCTCGATTCGGAAGCCTCCTGCGATTTTACTAATAAAAAACGAGATAAAAAAAGTGGAAAAAAAATGAAAAGTAAATCGTCGATTAAAAATCGTAGGAATTTTTTATTTCAAATCGGTTTGCAGTTTCTGAAAGTGTAGGTTCCACAGATTCGAACAGTAGGTATCATTCCTGCCTTCCGAATATTTCGGAAAATTTCAGATTTTTGAAAAAAAGGAAAGGGGTACCCCTTCTCATTTTTTTAGGCGAAAAAATTTTTTGTCGAGAATCGGATAATTTCAATGATATTCTCCATGGAAATGACCTGCTGATTCCAAATATGACTGCCGTTCCTCGATTCGGAAGCCTCCTGCGATTTTACTAATAAAAAACGAGATAAAAAAAGTGGAAAAAAAATAAAAAGTAAATCGTCGATTAAAAATCGTAGGAATTTTTTATTTCAAATCGGTTTGCAGTTTCTGAAAGTGTAGGTTCCACAGATTCGAACAGTAGGTATCATTCCTGCCTTCCGAATATTTCGGAAAATTTCAGATTTTTAAAAAAAAGGAAAGGGGTACCCCTTCTCATTTTTTTAGGCGAAAAAATTTTTTGTCGAGAATCGGATAATCTCAATGATATTCTCCATGGAAATGACCTGCTGATTCCAAATATGACTGCCGTTCCTCGATTCGAAAGCCTCCTGCGATTTTACTCATAAAAAACGAGATAAAAAAAAGTGGAAAAAAAATAAAAAGTAAATCGTCGATTAAAAATCGTAGGAATTTTTAATTTCAAATCGGTTTGCGGTTTCTGAAAGTGTAGGTTCCACAGATTCGAACAGTAGGTATCATTCCTGCCTTCCGAATATTTCGGAAAATTTCAGATTTTTGAAAAAAAGGAAAGGGGTACCCCTTCTCATTTTTTTAGGCGAAAAAATTTTTTGTCGAGAATCGGATCATCTCAATGATATTCTCCATGGAAATGACCTGCTGATTCCAAATATGACTGCCGTTCCTCGATTCGAAAGCCTCCTGCGATTTTACTAATAAAAAACGAGATAAAAAAAAGTGGAAAAAAAATGAAAAGTAAATCGTCGATTAAAAATCGTAGGAATTTTTTATTTCAAATCGGTTTGCAGTTTCTGAAAGTGTAGGTTCCACAGATTCGAACAGTAGGTATCATTCCTGCCTTCCGAATATTTCGGAAAATTTCAGATTTTTGAAAAAAAGGAAAGGGGTACCCCTTCTCATTTTTTTAGGCGAAAAAATTTTTTGTCGAGAATCGGATAATTTCAATGATATTCTCCATGGAAATGACCTGCTGATTCCAAATATGACTGCCGTTCCTCGATTCGGAAGCCTCCTGCGATTTTACTAATAAAAAACGAGATAAAAAAAGTGGAAAAAAAATGAAAAGTAAATCGTCGATTAAAAATCGTAGGAATTTTTTATTTCAAATCGGTTTGCAGTTTCTGAAAGTGTAGGTTCCACAGATTCGAACAGTAGGTATCATTCCTGCCTTCCGAATATTTCGGAAAATTTCAGATTTTTGAAAAAAAGGAAAGGGGTACCCCTTCTCATTTTTTTAGGCGAAAAAATTTTTTGTCGAGAATCGGATAATTTCAATGATATTCTCCATGGAAATGACCTGCTGATTCCAAATATGACTGCCGTTCCTCGATTCGGAAGCCTCCTGCGATTTTACTAATAAAAAACGAGATAAAAAAAGTGGAAAAAAAATAAAAAGTAAATCGTCGATTAAAAATCGTAGGAATTTTTTATTTCAAATCGGTTTGCAGTTTCTGAAAGTGTAGGTTCCACAGATTCGAACAGTAGGTATCATTCCTGCCTTCCGAATATTTCGGAAAATTTCAGATTTTTAAAAAAAAGGAAAGGGGTACCCCTTCTCATTTTTTTAGGCGAAAATTTTTTTTTCGGGAATCGGATAATCTCAATGATATTCTTCATGGAAATGACCTGCTGATTCCAAATATGACTGCCGTTCCTCGATTCGAAAGCCTCCTGCGATTTTACTAATAAAAAACGAGATAAAAAAAAGTGGAAAAAAAATAAAAAGTAAATCGTCGATTAAAAATCGTAGGAATTTTTAATTTCAAATCGGTTTGCAGTTTCTGAAAGTGTAGGTTCCACAGATTCGAACAGTAGGTATCATTCCTGCCTTCCGAATATTTCGGAAAATTTCAGATTTTTGAAAAAAAGGAAAGGGGTACCCCTTCTCATTTTTTTAGGCGAAAAAATTTTTTGTCGAGAATCGGATAATCTCAATGATATTCTCCATGGAAATGACCTGCTGATTCCAAATATGACTGCCGTTCCTCGATTCGAAAGCCTCCTGCGATTTTACTAATAAAAAACGAGATAAAAAAAAGTGGAAAAAAAATAAAAAGTAAATCGTCGAATCAAAATCGTAGGAATTTTTTATTTCAAATCGGTTTGCAGTTTCTGAAAGTGTAGGTTCCACAGATTCGAACAGTAGGTATCATTCCTGCCTTCCGAATATTTCGGAAAATTTCAGATTTTTAAAAAAAAGGAAAGGGGTACCCCTTCTCATTTTTTTAGGCGAAAATTTTTTTTTCGGGAATCGGATAATCTCAATGATATTCTTCATGGAAATGACCTGCTGATTCCAAATATGACTGCCGTTCCTCGATTCGAAAGCCTCCTGCGATTTTACTAATAAAAAACGAGATAAAAAAAAGTGGAAAAAAAATAGAAAGTAAATCGTCGATCAAAAATCGTAGGAATTTTTTATTTCAAATCGGTTTGCAGTTTCTGAAAGTGTAGGTTCCACAGATTCGAACAGTAGGTATCATTCCTGCCTTCCGAATATTTCGGAAAATTTCAGATTTTGGAAAAAAAGGAAAGGGGTACCTTCCTTCTCATTTTTTTAGGCGAAAAAATTTTTTGTCGAGAATCGGATAATCTCAATGATATTCTCCATGGAAATGACCTGCTGATTCCAAATATGATTGCCGTTCCTCGATTCGAAAGCCTCCTGCGATTTTACTAATGAAAAACGAGATAAAAAAAAGTGGACAAAAAATAAAAAGTAAATCGTCGATTAAAAATCGTAGGAATTTTTTATTTCAAATCGGTTTGCAGTTTCTGAAAGTGTAGGTTCCACAGATTCGAACAGTAGGTATCATTCCTGCCTTTCGAATATTTCGGAAAATTTCAGATTTTTAAAAAAAAGGAAAGGGGTACCCCTTCTCATTTTTTTAGGCGAAAATTTTTTTTTCGGGAATCGGATAATCTCAATGATATTCTTCATGGAAATGACCTGCTGATTCCAAATATGACTGCCGTTCCTCGATTCGAAAGCCTCCTGCGATTTTACTAATAAAAAACGAGATAAAAAACAGTGGAAAAAAATAAAAAGTAAATCGTCGATTAAAAATCGTAGGAATTTTTAATTTCAAATCGGTTTGCGGTTTCTGAAAGTGTAGGTTCCACAGATTCGAACAGTAGGTATCATTCCTGCCTTCCGAATATTTCGGAAAATTTCAGATTTTTGAAAAAAAGGAAAGGGGTACCCCTTCTCATTTTTTTAGGCGAAAAAATTTTTTGTCGAGAATCGGATAATCTCAATGATATTCTCCATGGAAATGACCTGCTGATTCCAAATATGACTGCCGTTCCTCGATTCGAAAGCCTCCTGCGATTTTACTCATAAAAAACGAGATAAAAAAAAGTGGAAAGAAAATAAAAAGTAAATCGTCGATTAAAAATCGTAGGAATTTTTAATTTCAAATCGGTTTGCGGTTTCTGAAAGTGTAGGTTCCACAGATTCGAACAGTAGGTATCATTCCTGCCTTCCGAATATTTCGGAAAATTTCAGATTTTTGAAAAAAAGGAAAGGGGTACCCCTTCTCATTTTTTTAGGCGAAAAAATTTTTTGTCGAGAATCGGATCATCTCAATGATATTCTCCATGGAAATGACCTGCTGATTCCAAATATGACTGCCGTTCCTCGATTCGAAAGCCTCCTGCGATTTTACTAATAAAAAACGAGATAAAAAAAAGTGGAGAAAAAATAAAAAGTAAATCGTCGATTAAAAATCGTAGGAATTTTTAATTTCAAATCGGTTTGCAGTTTCTGAAAGTGTAGGTTCCACAGATTCGAACAGTAGGTATCATTCCTGCCTTCCGAATATTTCGGAAAATTTCAGATTTTTGAAAAAATGGGAAGGGGTACCCCTTCTCATTTTTTTAGGCGAAAAAATTCTTTGTCGAGAATCGGATAATCTCAATGATATTCTCCATGGAAATGACCTGCTGATTCCAAATATGACTGCCGTTCCTCGATTCGAAAGCCTCCTGCGATTTTACTAATAAAAAACGAGATAAAAAAAAGTGGAAAAAAAATGAAAAGTAAATCGTCGATTAAAAATCGTAGGAATTTTTTATTTCAAATCGGTTTGCAGTTTCTGAAAGTGTAGGTTCCACAGATTCGAACAGTAGGTATCATTCCTGCCTTCCGAATATTTCGGAAAATTTCAGATTTTTGAAAAAAAGGAAAGGGGTACCCCTTCTCATTTTTTTAGGCGAAAAAATTTTTTGTCGAGAATCGGATAATTTCAATGATATTCTCCATGGAAATGACCTGCTGATTCCAAATATGACTGCCGTTCCTCGATTCGGAAGCCTCCTGCGATTTTACTAATAAAAAACGAGATAAAAAAAGTGGAAAAAAAATGAAAAGTAAATCGTCGATTAAAAATCGTAGGAATTTTTTATTTCAAATCGGTTTGCAGTTTCTGAAAGTGTAGGTTCCACAGATTCGAACAGTAGGTATCATTCCTGCCTTCCGAATATTTCGGAAAATTTCAGATTTTTGAAAAAAAGGAAAGGGGTACCCCTTCTCATTTTTTTAGGCGAAAAAATTTTTTGTCGAGAATCGGATAATTTCAATGATATTCTCCATGGAAATGACCTGCTGATTCCAAATATGACTGCCGTTCCTCGATTCGGAAGCCTCCTGCGATTTTACTAATAAAAAACGAGATAAAAAAAGTGGAAAAAAAATAAAAAGTAAATCGTCGATTAAAAATCGTAGGAATTTTTTATTTCAAATCGGTTTGCAGTTTCTGAAAGTGTAGGTTCCACAGATTCGAACAGTAGGTATCATTCCTGCCTTCCGAATATTTCGGAAAATTTCAGATTTTTAAAAAAAAGGAAAGGGGTACCCCTTCTCATTTTTTTAGGCGAAAATTTTTTTTTCGGGAATCGGATAATCTCAATGATATTCTTCATGGAAATGACCTGCTGATTCCAAATATGACTGCCGTTCCTCGATTCGAAAGCCTCCTGCGATTTTACTAATAAAAAACGAGATAAAAAAAAGTGGAAAAAAAATAAAAAGTAAATCGTCGATTAAAAATCGTAGGAATTTTTAATTTCAAATCGGTTTGCAGTTTCTGAAAGTGTAGGTTCCACAGATTCGAACAGTAGGTATCATTCCTGCCTTCCGAATATTTCGGAAAATTTCAGATTTTTGAAAAAAAGGAAAGGGGTACCCCTTCTCATTTTTTTAGGCGAAAAAATTTTTTGTCGAGAATCGGATAATCTCAATGATATTCTCCATGGAAATGACCTGCTGATTCCAAATATGACTGCCGTTCCTCGATTCGAAAGCCTCCTGCGATTTTACTCATAAAAAACGAGATAAAAAAAAGTGGAAAGAAAATAAAAAGTAAATCGTCGATTAAAAATCGTAGGAATTTTTAATTTCAAATCGGTTTGCGGTTTCTGAAAGTGTAGGTTCCACAGATTCGAACAGTAGGTATCATTCCTGCCTTCCGAATATTTCGGAAAATTTCAGATTTTTGAAAAAAAGGAAAGGGGTACCCCTTCTCATTTTTTTAGGCGAAAAAATTTTTTGTCGAGAATCGGATCATCTCAATGATATTCTCCATGGAAATGACCTGCTGATTCCAAATATGACTGCCGTTCCTCGATTCGAAAGCCTCCTGCGATTTTACTAATAAAAAACGAGATAAAAAAAAGTGGAAAAAAAATAAAAAGTAAATCGTCGATTAAAAATCGTAGGAATTTTTAATTTCAAATCGGTTTGCAGTTTCTGAAAGTGTAGGTTCCACAGATTCGAACAGTAGGTATCATTCCTGCCTTCCGAATATTTCGGAAAATTTCAGATTTTTGAAAAAATGGGAAGGGGTACCCCTTCTCATTTTTTTAGGCGAAAAAATTCTTTGTCGAGAATCGGATAATCTCAATGATATTCTCCATGGAAATGACCTGCTGATTCCAAATATGACTGCCGTTCCTCGATTCGAAAGCCTCCTGCGATTTTACTAATAAAAAACGAGATAAAAAAAAGTGGAAAAAAAATGAAAAGTAAATCGTCGATTAAAAATCGTAGGAATTTTTTATTTCAAATCGGTTTGCAGTTTCTGAAAGTGTAGGTTCCACAGATTCGAACAGTAGGTATCATTCCTGCCTTCCGAATATTTCGGAAAATTTCAGATTTTTGAAAAAAAGGAAAGGGGTACCCCTTCTCATTTTTTTAGGCGAAAAAATTTTTTGTCGAGAATCGGATAATTTCAATGATATTCTCCATGGAAATGACCTGCTGATTCCAAATATGACTGCCGTTCCTCGATTCGGAAGCCTCCTGCGATTTTACTAATAAAAAACGAGATAAAAAAAGTGGAAAAAAAATGAAAAGTAAATCGTCGATTAAAAATCGTAGGAATTTTTTATTTCAAATCGGTTTGCAGTTTCTGAAAGTGTAGGTTCCACAGATTCGAACAGTAGGTATCATTCCTGCCTTCCGAATATTTCGGAAAATTTCAGATTTTTGAAAAAAAGGAAAGGGGTACCCCTTCTCATTTTTTTAGGCGAAAAAATTTTTTGTCGAGAATCGGATAATTTCAATGATATTCTCCATGGAAATGACCTGCTGATTCCAAATATGACTGCCGTTCCTCGATTCGGAAGCCTCCTGCGATTTTACTAATAAAAAACGAGATAAAAAAAGTGGAAAAAAAATAAAAAGTAAATCGTCGATTAAAAATCGTAGGAATTTTTTATTTCAAATCGGTTTGCAGTTTCTGAAAGTGTAGGTTCCACAGATTCGAACAGTAGGTATCATTCCTGCCTTCCGAATATTTCGGAAAATTTCAGATTTTTAAAAAAAAGGAAAGGGGTACCCCTTCTCATTTTTTTAGGCGAAAATTTTTTTTTCGGGAATCGGATAATCTCAATGATATTCTTCATGGAAATGACCTGCTGATTCCAAATATGACTGCCGTTCCTCGATTCGAAAGCCTCCTGCGATTTTACTAATAAAAAACGAGATAAAAAAAAGTGGAAAAAAAATAAAAAGTAAATCGTCGATTAAAAATCGTAGGAATTTTTAATTTCAAATCGGTTTGCAGTTTCTGAAAGTGTAGGTTCCACAGATTCGAACAGTAGGTATCATTCCTGCCTTCCGAATATTTCGGAAAATTTCAGATTTTTGAAAAAAAGGAAAGGGGTACCCCTTCTCATTTTTTTAGGCGAAAAAATTTTTTGTCGAGAATCGGATAATCTCAATGATATTCTCCATGGAAATGACCTGCTGATTCCAAATATGACTGCCGTTCCTCGATTCGAAAGCCTCCTGCGATTTTACTCATAAAAAACGAGATAAAAAAAAGTGGAAAGAAAATAAAAAGTAAATCGTCGATTAAAAATCGTAGGAATTTTTAATTTCAAATCGGTTTGCGGTTTCTGAAAGTGTAGGTTCCACAGATTCGAACAGTAGGTATCATTCCTGCCTTCCGAATATTTCGGAAAATTTCAGATTTTTGAAAAAAAGGAAAGGGGTACCCCTTCTCATTTTTTTAGGCGAAAAAATTTTTTGTCGAGAATCGGATCATCTCAATGATATTCTCCATGGAAATGACCTGCTGATTCCAAATATGACTGCCGTTCCTCGATTCGAAAGCCTCCTGCGATTTTACTAATAAAAAACGAGATAAAAAAAAGTGGAAAAAAAATAAAAAGTAAATCGTCGATTAAAAATCGTAGGAATTTTTAATTTCAAATCGGTTTGCAGTTTCTGAAAGTGTAGGTTCCACAGATTCGAACAGTAGGTATCATTCCTGCCTTCCGAATATTTCGGAAAATTTCAGATTTTTGAAAAAATGGGAAGGGGTACCCCTTCTCATTTTTTTAGGCGAAAAAATTCTTTGTCGAGAATCGGATAATCTCAATGATATTCTCCATGGAAATGACCTGCTGATTCCAAATATGACTGCCGTTCCTCGATTCGAAAGCCTCCTGCGATTTTACTAATAAAAAACGAGATAAAAAAAAGTGGAAAAAAAATGAAAAGTAAATCGTCGATTAAAAATCGTAGGAATTTTTTATTTCAAATCGGTTTGCAGTTTCTGAAAGTGTAGGTTCCACAGATTCGAACAGTAGGTATCATTCCTGCCTTCCGAATATTTCGGAAAATTTCAGATTTTTGAAAAAAAGGAAAGGGGTACCCCTTCTCATTTTTTTAGGCGAAAAAATTTTTTGTCGAGAATCGGATAATTTCAATGATATTCTCCATGGAAATGACCTGCTGATTCCAAATATGACTGCCGTTCCTCGATTCGGAAGCCTCCTGCGATTTTACTAATAAAAAACGAGATAAAAAAAGTGGAAAAAAAATGAAAAGTAAATCGTCGATTAAAAATCGTAGGAATTTTTTATTTCAAATCGGTTTGCAGTTTCTGAAAGTGTAGGTTCCACAGATTCGAACAGTAGGTATCATTCCTGCCTTCCGAATATTTCGGAAAATTTCAGATTTTTGAAAAAAAGGAAAGGGGTACCCCTTCTCATTTTTTTAGGCGAAAAAATTTTTTGTCGAGAATCGGATAATTTCAATGATATTCTCCATGGAAATGACCTGCTGATTCCAAATATGACTGCCGTTCCTCGATTCGGAAGCCTCCTGCGATTTTACTAATAAAAAACGAGATAAAAAAAGTGGAAAAAAAATAAAAAGTAAATCGTCGATTAAAAATCGTAGGAATTTTTTATTTCAAATCGGTTTGCAGTTTCTGAAAGTGTAGGTTCCACAGATTCGAACAGTAGGTATCATTCCTGCCTTCCGAATATTTCGGAAAATTTCAGATTTTTAAAAAAAAGGAAAGGGGTACCCCTTCTCATTTTTTTAGGCGAAAAAATTTTTTGTCGAGAATCGGATAATCTCAATGATATTCTCCATGGAAATGACCTGCTGATTCCAAATATGACTGCCGTTCCTCGATTCGAAAGCCTCCTGCGATTTTACTAATAAAAAACGAGATAAAAAAAAGTGGAAAAAAAATAAAAAGTAAATCGTCGAATCAAAATCGTAGGAATTTTTTATTTCAAATCGGTTTGCAGTTTCTGAAAGTGTAGGTTCCACAGATTCGAACAGTAGGTATCATTCCTGCCTTCCGAATATATCGGAAAATTTCAGATTTTTAAAAAAAAGGAAAGGGGTACCCCTTCTCATTTTTTTAGGCGAAAATTTTTTTTTCGGGAATCGGATAATCTCAATGATATTCTTCATGGAAATGACCTGCTGATTCCAAATATGACTGCCGTTCCTCGATTCGAAAGCCTCCTGCGATTTTACTAATAAAAAACGAGATAAAAAAAAGTGGAAAAAAAATAGAAAGTAAATCGTCGATCAAAAATCGTAGGAATTTTTTATTTCAAATCGGTTTGCAGTTTCTGAAAGTGTAGGTTCCACAGATTCGAACAGTAGGTATCATTCCTGCCTTCCGAATATTTCGGAAAATTTCAGATTTTGGAAAAAAAGGAAAGGGGTACCTTCCTTCTCATTTTTTTAGGCGAAAAAATTTTTTGTCGAGAATCGGATAATCTCAATGATATTCTCCATGGAAATGACCTGCTGATTCCAAATATGATTGCCGTTCCTCGATTCGAAAGCCTCCTGCGATTTTACTAATGAAAAACGAGATAAAAAAAAGTGGACAAAAAATAAAAAGTAAATCGTCGATTAAAAATCGTAGGAATTTTTTATTTCAAATCGGTTTGCAGTTTCTGAAAGTGTAGGTTCCACAGATTCGAACAGTAGGTATCATTCCTGCCTTCCGAATATTTCGGAAAATTTCAGATTTTTAAAAAAAAGGAAAGGGGTACCCCTTCTCATTTTTTTAGGCGAAAATTTTTTTTTCGGGAATCGGATAATCTCAATGATATTCTTCATGGAAATGACCTGCTGATTCCAAATATGACTGCCGTTCCTCGATTCGAAAGCCTCCTGCGATTTTACTAATAAAAAACGAGATAAAAAACAGTGGAAAAAAATAAAAAGTAAATCGTCGATTAAAAATCGTAGGAATTTTTAATTTCAAATCGGTTTGCGGTTTCTGAAAGTGTAGGTTCCACAGATTCGAACAGTAGGTATCATTCCTGCCTTCCGAATATTTCGGAAAATTTCAGATTTTTGAAAAAAAGGAAAGGGGTACCCCTTCTCATTTTTTTAGGCGAAAAAATTTTTTGTCGAGAATCGGATAATCTCAATGATATTCTCCATGGAAATGACCTGCTGATTCCAAATATGACTGCCGTTCCTCGATTCGAAAGCCTCCTGCGATTTTACTCATAAAAAACGAGATAAAAAAAAGTGGAAAGAAAATAAAAAGTAAATCGTCGATTAAAAATCGTAGGAATTTTTAATTTCAAATCGGTTTGCGGTTTCTGAAAGTGTAGGTTCCACAGATTCGAACAGTAGGTATCATTCCTGCCTTCCGAATATTTCGGAAAATTTCAGATTTTTGAAAAAAAGGAAAGGGGTACCCCTTCTCATTTTTTTAGGCGAAAAAATTTTTTGTCGAGAATCGGATCATCTCAATGATATTCTCCATGGAAATGACCTGCTGATTCCAAATATGACTGCCGTTCCTCGATTCGAAAGCCTCCTGCGATTTTACTAATAAAAAACGAGATAAAAAAAAGTGGAAAAAAAATAAAAAGTAAATCGTCGATTAAAAATCGTAGGAATTTTTAATTTCAAATCGGTTTGCAGTTTCTGAAAGTGTAGGTTCCACAGATTCGAACAGTAGGTATCATTCCTGCCTTCCGAATATTTCGGAAAATTTCAGATTTTTGAAAAAATGGGAAGGGGTACCCCTTCTCATTTTTTTAGGCGAAAAAATTCTTTGTCGAGAATCGGATAATCTCAATGATATTCTCCATGGAAATGACCTGCTGATTCCAAATATGACTGCCGTTCCTCGATTCGAAAGCCTCCTGCGATTTTACTAATAAAAAACGAGATAAAAAAAAGTGGAAAAAAAATGAAAAGTAAATCGTCGATTAAAAATCGTAGGAATTTTTTATTTCAAATCGGTTTGCAGTTTCTGAAAGTGTAGGTTCCACAGATTCGAACAGTAGGTATCATTCCTGCCTTCCGAATATTTCGGAAAATTTCAGATTTTTGAAAAAAAGGAAAGGGGTACCCCTTCTCATTTTTTTAGGCGAAAAAATTTTTTGTCGAGAATCGGATAATTTCAATGATATTCTCCATGGAAATGACCTGCTGATTCCAAATATGACTGCCGTTCCTCGATTCGGAAGCCTCCTGCGATTTTACTAATAAAAAACGAGATAAAAAAAGTGGAAAAAAAATGAAAAGTAAATCGTCGATTAAAAATCGTAGGAATTTTTTATTTCAAATCGGTTTGCAGTTTCTGAAAGTGTAGGTTCCACAGATTCGAACAGTAGGTATCATTCCTGCCTTCCGAATATTTCGGAAAATTTCAGATTTTTGAAAAAAAGGAAAGGGGTACCCCTTCTCATTTTTTTAGGCGAAAAAATTTTTTGTCGAGAATCGGATAATTTCAATGATATTCTCCATGGAAATGACCTGCTGATTCCAAATATGACTGCCGTTCCTCGATTCGGAAGCCTCCTGCGATTTTACTAATAAAAAACGAGATAAAAAAAGTGGAAAAAAAATAAAAAGTAAATCGTCGATTAAAAATCGTAGGAATTTTTTATTTCAAATCGGTTTGCAGTTTCTGAAAGTGTAGGTTCCACAGATTCGAACAGTAGGTATCATTCCTGCCTTCCGAATATTTCGGAAAATTTCAGATTTTTACAAAAAAGGAAAGGGGTACCCCTTCTCATTTTTTTAGGCGAAAATTTTTTTTTCGGGAATCGGATAATCTCAATGATATTCTTCATGGAAATGACCTGCTGATTCCAAATATGACTGCCGTTCCTCGATTCGAAAGCCTCCTGCGATTTGACTAATAAAAAACGAGATAAAAAAAAGTGGAAAAAAAATAAAAAGTAAATCGTCGATTAAAAATCGTAGGAATTTTTAATTTCAAATCGGTTTGCAGTTTCTGAAAGTGTAGGTTCCACAGATTCGAACAGTGGGTATCATTCCTGCCTTCCGAATATTTCGGAAAATTTCAGATTTTTGAAAAAAAGGAAAGGGGTACCCCTTCTCATTTTTTTAGGCGAAAAAATTTTTTGTCGAGAATCGGATAATCTCAATGATATTCTCCATGGAAATGACCTGCTGATTCCAAATATGACTGCCGTTCCTCGATTCGAAAGCCTCCTGCGATTTTACTAATAAAAAACGAGATAAAAAAAAGTGGAAAAAAAATAAAAAGTAAATCGTCGAATCAAAATCGTAGGAATTTTTTATTTCAAATCGGTTTGCAGTTTCTGAAAGTGTAGGTTCCACAGATTCGAACAGTAGGTATCATTCCTGCCTTCCGAATATTTCGGAAAATTTCAGATTTTTAAAAAAAAGGAAAGGGGTACCCCTTCTCATTTTTTTAGGCGAAAAAATTTTTTGTCGAGAATCGGATAATCTCAATGATATTCTCCATGGAAATGACCTGCTGATTCCAAATATGACTGCCGTTCCTCGATTCGAAAGCCTCCTGCGATTTTACTAATAAAAAACGAGATAAAAAAAGTGGAAAAAAAATAGAAAGTAAATCGTCGATCAAAAATCGTAGGAATTTTTTATTTCAAATCGGTTTGCAGTTTCTGAAAGTGTAGGTTCCACAGATTCGAACAGTAGGTATCATTCCTGCCTTCCGAATATTTCGGAAAATTTCAGATTTTGGAAAAAAAGGAAAGGGGTACCTTCCTTCTCATTTTTTTAGGCGAAAAAATTTTTTGTCGAGAATCGGATAATCTCAATGATATTCTCCATGGAAATGACCTGCTGATTCCAAATATGATTGCCGTTCCTCGATTCGAAAGCCTCCTGCGATTTTACTAATGAAAAACGAGATAAAAAAAAGTGGACAAAAAATAAAAAGTAAATCGTCGATTAAAAATCGTAGGAATTTTTTATTTCAAATCGGTTTGCAGTTTCTGAAAGTGTAGGTTCCACAGATTCGAACAGTAGGTATCATTCCTGCCTTCCGAATATTTCGGAAAATTTCAGATTTTTAAAAAAAAGGAAAGGGGTACCCCTTCTCATTTTTTTAGGCGAAAATTTTTTTTTCGGGAATCGGATAATCTCAATGATATTCTTCATGGAAATGACCTGCTGATTCCAAATATGACTGCCGTTCCTCGATTCGAAAGCCTCCTGCGATTTTACTAATAAAAAACGAGATAAAAAACAGTGGAAAAAAATAAAAAGTAAATCGTCGATTAAAAATCGTAGGAATTTTTAATTTCAAATCGGTTTGCAGTTTCTGAAAGTGTAGGTTCCACAGATTCGAACAGTAGGTATCATTCCTGCCTTCCGAATATTTCGGAAAATTTCAGATTTTTGAAAAAAAGGAAAGGGGTACCCCTTCTCATTTTTTTAGGCGAAAAAATTTTTTGTCGAGAATCGGATAATCTCAATGATATTCTCCATGGAAATGACCTGCTGATTCCAAATATGACTGCCGTTCCTCGATTCGAAAGCCTCCTGCGATTTTACTAATAAAAAACGAGATAAAAAAAAGTGGAAAAAAAATAAAAAGTAAATCGTCGAATCAAAATCGTAGGAATTTTTTATTTCAAATCGGTTTGCAGTTTCTGAAAGTGTAGGTTCCACAGATTCGAACAGTAGGTATCATTCCTGCCTTCCGAATATTTCGGAAAATTTCAGATTTTTAAAAAAAAGGAAAGGGGTACCCCTTCTCATTTTTTTAGGCGAAAATTTTTTTTTCGGGAATCGGATAATCTCAATGATATTCTTCATGGAAATGACCTGCTGATTCCAAATATGACTGCCGTTCCTCGATTCGAAAGCCTCCTGCGATTTTACTAATAAAAAACGAGATAAAAAAAAGTGGAAAAAAAATAGAAAGTAAATCGTCGATCAAAAATCGTAGGAATTTTTTATTTCAAATCGGTTTGCAGTTTCTGAAAGTGTAGGTTCCACAGATTCGAACAGTAGGTATCATTCCTGCCTTCCGAATATTTCGGAAAATTTCAGATTTTGGAAAAAAAGGAAAGGGGTACCTTCCTTCTCATTTTTTTAGGCGAAAAAATTTTTTGTCGAGAATCGGATAATCTCAATGATATTCTCCATGGAAATGACCTGCTGATTCCAAATATGATTGCCGTTCCTCGATTCGAAAGCCTCCTGCGATTTCACTAATGAAAAACGAGATAAAAAAAAGTGGACAAAAAATAAAAAGTAAATCGTCGATTAAAAATCGTAGGAATTTTTTATTTCAAATCGGTTTGCAGTTTCTGAAAGTGTAGGTTCCACAGATTCGAACAGTAGGTATCATTCCTGCCTTCCGAATATTTCGGAAAATTTCAGATTTTTAAAAAAAAGGAAAGGGGTACCCCTTCTCATTTTTTTAGGCGAAAATTTTTTTTTCGGGAATCGGATAATCTCAATGATATTCTTCATGGAAATGACCTGCTGATTCCAAATATGACTGCCGTTCCTCGATTCGAAAGCCTCCTGCGATTTTACTAATAAAAAACGAGATAAAAAACAGTGGAAAAAAATAAAAAGTAAATCGTCGATTAAAAATCGTAGGAATTTTTAATTTCAAATCGGTTTGCGGTTTCTGAAAGTGTAGGTTCCACAGATTCGAACAGTAGGTATCATTCCTGCCTTCCGAATATTTCGGAAAATTTCAGATTTTTGAAAAAAAGGAAAGGGGTACCCCTTCTCATTTTTTTAGGCGAAAAAATTTTTTGTCGAGAATCGGATAATCTCAATGATATTCTCCATGGAAATGACCTGCTGATTCCAAATATGACTGCCGTTCCTCGATTCGAAAGCCTCCTGCGATTTTACTCATAATAAACGAGATAAAAAAAAGTGGAAAGAAAATAAAAAGTAAATCGTCGATTAAAAATCGTAGGAATTTTTAATTTCAAATCGGTTTGCGGTTTCTGAAAGTGTAGGTTCCACAGATTCGAACAGTAGGTATCATTCCTGCCTTCCGAATATTTCGGAAAATTTCAGATTTTTGAAAAAAAGGAAAGGGGTACCCCTTCTCATTTTTTTAGGCGAAAAAATTTTTTGTCGAGAATCGGATCATCTCAATGATATTCTCCATGGAAATGACCTGCTGATTCCAAATATGACTGCCGTTCCTCGATTCGAAAGCCTCCTGCGATTTTACTAATAAAAAACGAGATAAAAAAAAGTGGAAAAAAAATAAAAAGTAAATCGTCGATTAAAAATCGTAGGAATTTTTAATTTCAAATCGGTTTGCAGTTTCTGAAAGTGTAGGTTCCACAGATTCGAACAGTAGGTATCATTCCTGCCTTCCGAATATTTCGGAAAATTTCAGATTTTTGAAAAAATGGGAAGGGGTACCCCTTCTCATTTTTTTAGGCGAAAAAATTCTTTGTCGAGAATCGGATAATCTCAATGATATTCTCCATGGAAATGACCTGCTGATTCCAAATATGACTGCCGTTCCTCGATTCGAAAGCCTCCTGCGATTTTACTAATAAAAAACGAGATAAAAAAAAGTGGAAAAAAAATAAAAAGTAAATCGTCGATTAAAAATCGTAGGAATTTTTTATTTCAAATCGGTTTGCAGTTTCTGAAAGTGTAGGTTCCACAGATTCGAACAGTAGGTATCATTCCTGCCTTCCGAATATTTCGGAAAATTTCAGATTTTTGAAAAAAAGGAAAGGGGTACCCCTTCTCATTTTTTTAGGCGAAAAAATTTTTTGTCGAGAATCGGATCATCTCAATGATATTCTCCATGGAAATGACCTGCTGATTCCAAATATGACTGCCGTTCCTCGATTCGAAAGCCTCCTGCGATTTTACTAATAAAAAACGAGATAAAAAAAAGTGGAAAAAAAATAAAAAGTAAATCGTCGATTAAAAATCGTAGGAATTTTTAATTTCAAATCGGTTTGCAGTTTCTGAAAGTGTAGGTTCCACAGATTCGAACAGTAGGTATCATTCCTGCCTTCCGAATATTTCGGAAAATTTCAGATTTTTGAAAAAATGGGAAGGGGTACCCCTTCTCATTTTTTTAGGCGAAAAAATTCTTTGTCGAGAATCGGATAATCTCAATGATATTCTCCATGGAAATGACCTGCTGATTCCAAATATGACTGCCGTTCCTCGATTCGAAAGCCTCCTGCGATTTTACTAATAAAAAACGAGATAAAAAAAAGTGGAAAAAAAATGAAAAGTAAATCGTCGATTAAAAATCGTAGGAATTTTTTATTTCAAATCGGTTTGCAGTTTCTGAAAGTGTAGGTTCCACAGATTCGAACAGTAGGTATCATTCCTGCCTTCCGAATATTTCGGAAAATTTCAGATTTTTGAAAAAAAGGAAAGGGGTACCCCTTCTCATTTTTTTAGGCGAAAAAATTTTTTGTCGAGAATCGGATAATCTCAATGATATTCTCCATGGAAATGACCTGCTGATTCCAAATATGACTGCCGTTCCTCGATTCGAAACCCTCCTGCGATTTTACTAATAAAAAACGAGATAAAAAAAAGTGGAAAAAAAATAAAAAGTAAATCGTCGATTAAAAATCGTAGGAATTTTTTATTTCAAATCGGTTTGCAGTTTCTGAAAGTGTAGGTTCCACAGATTCGAACAGTAGGTATCATTCCTGCCTTCCGAATATTTCGGAAAATTTCAGATTTTTGAAAAAAAGGAAAGGGGTACCCCTTCTCATTTTTTTAGGCGAAAAAATTTTTTGTCGAGAATCGGATAATCTCAATGATATTCTCTATGGAAATGACCTGCTGATTCCAAATATGACTGCCGTTCCTCGATTCGGAAGCCTCCTGCGATTCCACTAACAAGAAACGACATAAAAAAAAGTGGAAAAAAGATGAAAAGTAAATCGTCGATTAAAAATCGTAGGAATTTTTTATTTCGAATCGGTTTGCAGTTTCTGAAAGTGTAGGTTCCACAGATTCGAACAGTAGGTATCATTCCTGCCTTCCGAATATTTCGGAAAATTTCAGATTTTTGAAAAAAAGGAAAGGGGTACCCCTTCTCATTTTTTTAGGCGAAAAAATTTTTTGTCGAGAATCGGATCATCTCAATGATATTCTCCATGGAAATGACCTGCTGAATCCAAATATGACTGCCGTTCCTCGATTCGAAAGCCTCCTGCGATTTTACTAATAAAAAACGAGATAAAAAAAAGTGGAAAAAAAATAAAAAGTAAATCGTCGATTAAAAATCGTAGGAATTTTTTATTTCAAATCGGTTTGCAGTTTCTGAAAGTGTAGGTTCCACAGATTGGAACAGTAGGTATCATTCCTGCCTTCCGAATATTTCGGAAAATTTCAGATTTTTGAAAAAAAGGAAAGGGGTACCCCTTCTCATTTTTTTAAGCGAAAAAATTTTTTGTCGAGAATCGGATAATCTCAATGATATTCTCCATGGAAATGACCTGCTAATTCCAAATATGACTGCCGTTCCTCGATTCGGAAGCCGGCTGCGATTTTACTAATGAAAAACGAAATAAAAAAAAGTGAAAAAAAAATAAAAAGTAAATTAGTCGATTAAAAATCGTAGGAATTTTTTATTTCAAATCGGTTTGCAGTTTCTGAAAGTGTAGGTTCCACAGATTCGAACAGTAGGTATCATTCCTGCCTTCCGAATATTTCGGAAAATTTCAGATTTTTGAAAAAAAGGAAAGGGGTACCCCTTCTCATTTTTTTAAGCGAAAAAATTTTTTGTCGAGAATCGAATAATCTCAATGATATTCTCCATGGAAATGACCTGCTGATTCCAAATATGACTGCCGTTCCTCGATTCGAAAGCCTCCTGCGATTTTACTAATAAAAAACGAGATAAAAAAAAGTGGAAAAAAAATAAAAAGTAAATCGTCGATTAAAAATCGTAGGAATTTTTTATTTCAAATCGGTTTGCAGTTTCTGAAAGTGTAGGTTCCACAGATCCGAACAGTAGGTATCATTCCTGCCTTCCGAATATTTCGGAAAATTTCAGATTTTTGAAAAAAAGGAAAGGGGTACCCCTTCTCATTTTTTTAGGCGAAAAAATTTTTTGTCGAGAATCGGATAATTTCAATGATATTCTTCATGGAAATGACCTGCTGATTCCAAATATGACTGCCGTTCCTCGATTCGGAAGCCTCCTGCGATTGTACTAATAAAAAACGAGATAAAAAAAGTGGAAAAAAAATAAAAAGTAAATCGTCGATTAAAAATCGTAGGAATTTTTTATTTCAAATCGGTTTGCAGTTTCTGAAAGTGTAGGTTCCACAGATTTGAACAGTAGGTATCATTCCTGCCTTCCGAATATTTCGGAAAATTTCAGATTTTTGAAAAAAAGGAAAGGGGTACCCCTTCTCATTTTTTTAGGCGAAAAAATTTTTTGTCGAGAATCGGATAATCTCAATGATATTCTCCATGGAAATGACCTGCTGATTCCAAATATGACTGCCGTTCCTCGATTCGAAAGCCTCCTGCGATTTTACTAATAAAAAACGAGATAAAAAAAAGTGGAAAAAAAATAAAAAGTAAATCGTCGATTAAAAATCGTAGGAATTTTTTATTTCAAATCGGTTTGCAGTTTCTGAAAGTGTAGGTTCTACAGATTCGAACAGTAGGTATCATTCCTGCCTTCCGAATATTTCGGAAAATTTCAGATTTTTGAAAAAAAGGAAAGGGGTACCCCTTCTCATTTTTTTAGGCGAAAAAATTTTTTGTCGAGAATCGGATAATCTCAATGATATTCTCCATGGAAATGACCTGCTGATTCCAAATATGACTGCCGATCCTCGATTCGAAAGCCTCCTGCGATTTTACTAATAAAAAACGAGATAAAAAAAAGTGGAAAAAAAATAAAAAGTAAATCGTCGATTAAAAATCGTAGGAATTTTTTATTTCAAATCGGTTTGCAGTTTCTGAAAGTGTAGGTTCCACAGATTCGAACAGTAGGTATCATTCCTGCCTTCCGAATATTTCGGAAAATTTCAGATTTTTGAAAAAAAGGAAAGGGGTACCCCTTCTCATTTTTTTAGGCGAAAAAATTTTTTGTCGAGAATCGGATAATCTCAATGATATTCTCTATGGAAATGACCTGCTGATTCCAAATATGACTGCCGTTCCTCGATTCGGAAGCCTCCTGCGATTCCACTAACAAGAAACGACATAAAAAAAAGTGGAAAAAAGATGAAAAGTAAATCGTCGATTAAAAATCGTAGGAATTTTTTATTTCGAATCGGTTTGCAGTTTCTGAAAGTGTAGGTTCCACAGATTCGAACAGTAGGTATCATTCCTGCCTTCCGAATATTTCGGAAAATTTCAGATTTTTGAAAAAAAGGAAAGGGGTACCCCTTCTCATTTTTTTAGGCGAAAAAATTTTTTGTCGAGAATCGGATCATCTCAATGATATTCTCCATGGAAATGACCTGCTGAATCCAAATATGACTGCCGTTCCTCGATTCGAAAGCCTCCTGCGATTTTACTAATAAAAAACGAGATAAAAAAAAGTGGAAAAAAAATAAAAAGTAAATCGTCGATTAAAAATCGTAGGAATTTTTTATTTCAAATCGGTTTGCAGTTTCTGAAAGTGTAGGTTCCACAGATTCGAACAGTAGGTATCATTCCTGCCTTCCGAATATTTCGGAAAATTTCAGATTTTTGAAAAAAAGGAAAGGGGTACCCCTTCTCATTTTTTTAGGCGAAAAAATTTTTTGTCGAGAATCGGATAATCTCAATGATATTCTCCATGGAAATGACCTGCTGATTCCAAATATGACTGCCGTTCCTCGATTCGAAAGCCTCCTGCGATTTTACTAATAAAAAACGAGATAAAAAAAAGTGGAAAAAAAATAAAAAGTAAATCGTCGATTAAAAATCGTAAGAATTTTTTATTTCAAATCGGTTTGCAGTTTCTGAAAGTGTAGGTTCCACAGATTCGAACAGTAGGTATCATTCCTGCCTTCCGAATATTTCGGAAAATTTCAGATTTTTGAAAAAAAGGAAAGGGGTACCCCTTCTCATTTTTTTAGGCGAAAAAATTTTTTGTCGAGAATCGGATAATCTCAATGATATTCTCTATGGAAATGACCTGCTGATTCCAAATATGACTGCCGTTCCTCGATTCGGAAGCCTCCTGCGATTCCACTAACAAGAAACGACATAAAAAAAAGTGGAAAAAAGATGAAAAGTAAATCGTCGATTAAAAATCGTAGGAATTTTTTATTTCGAATCGGTTTGCAGTTTCTGAAAGTGTAGGTTCCACAGATTCGAACAGTAGGTATCATTCCTGCCTTCCGAATATTTCGGAAAATTTCAGATTTTTGAAAAAAAGGAAAGGGGTACCCCTTCTCATTTTTTAAGGCGAAAAAATTTTTTGTCGAGAATCGGATCATCTCAATGATATTCTCCATGGAAATGACCTGCTGAATCCAAATATGACTGCCGTTCCTCGATTCGAAAGCCTCCTGCGATTTTACTAATAAAAAACGAGATAAAAAAAAGTGGAAAAAAAATAAAAAGTAAATCGTCGATTAAAAATCGTAGGAATTTTTTATTTCAAATCGGTTTGCAGTTTCTGAAAGTGTAGGTTCCACAGATTCGAACAGTAGGTATCATTCCTGCCTTCCGAATATTTCGGAAAATTTCAGATTTTTGAAAAAAAGGAAAGGGGTACCCCTTCTCATTTTTTTAGGCGAAAAAATTTTTTGTCGAGAATCGGATAATCTCAATGATATTCTCCATGGAAATGACCTGCTGATTCCAAATATGACTGCCGTTCCTCGATTCGAAAGCCTCCTGCGATTTTACTAATAAAAAACGAGATAAAAAAAAGTGGAAAAAAAATGAAAAGTAAATCGTCGATTAAAAATCGTAGGAATTTTTTATTTCAAATCGGTTTGCAGTTTCTGAAAGTGTAGGTTCCACAGATTCGAACAGTAGGTATCATTCCTGCCTTCCGAATATTTCGGAAAATTTCAGATTTTTGAAAAAAAGGAAAGGGGTACCCCTTCTCATTTTTTTAGGCGAAAAAATTTTTTGTCGAGAATCGGATAATTTCAATGATATTCTTCATGGAAATGACCTGCTGATTCCAAATATGACTGCCGTTCCTCGATTCGGAAGCCTCCTGCGATTGTACTAATAAAAAACGAGATAAAAAAAGTGGAAAAAAAATAAAAAGTAAATCGTCGATTAAAAATCGTAGGAATTTTTTATTTCAAATCGGTTTGCAGTTTCTGAAAGTGTAGGTTCCACAGATTTGAACAGTAGGTATCATTCCTGCATTCCGAATATTTCGGAAAATTTCAGATTTTTGAAAAAAAGGAAAGGGGTACCCCTTCTCATTTTTTTAGGCGAAAAAATTTTTTGTCGAGAATCGGATAATCTCAATGATATTCTCCATGGAAATGACCTGCTGATTCCAAATATGACTGCCGTTCCTCGATTCGAAAGCCTCCTGCGATTTTACTAATAAAAATCGAGATAAAAAAAAGTGGAAAAAAAATAAAAAGTAAATCGTCGATTAAAAATCGTAGGAATTTTTTATTTCAAATCGGTTTGCAGTTTCTGAAAGTGTAGGTTCCACAGATTCGAACAGTAGGTATCATTCCTGCCTTCCGAATATTTCGGAAAATTTCAGATTTTTGAAAAAAAGGAAAGGGGTACCCCTTGTCATTTTTTTAGGCGAAAAAATTTTTTGTCGAGAATCGGATAATCTCAATGATATTCTCCATGGAAATGACCTGCTGATTCCAAATATGACTGCCGTTCCTCGATTCGAAAGCCTCCTGCGATTTTACTAATAAAAAACGAGATAAAAAAAAGTGGAAAAAAAATAAAAAGTAAATCGTCGATTAAAAATCGTAGGAATTTTTTATTTCAAATCGGTTTGCAGTTTCTGAAAGTGTAGGTTCCACAGATTCGAACAGTAGGTATCATTCCTGCCTTCCGAATATTTCGGAAAATTTCAGATTTTTGAAAAAAAGGAAAGGGGTACCCCTTCTCATTTTTTTAGGCGAAAAAATTTTTTGTCGAGAATCGGATAATCTCAATGATATTCTCTATGGAAATGACCTGCTGATTCCAAATATGACTGCCGTTCCTCGATTCGGAAGCCTCCTGCGATTCCACTAACAAGAAACGACATAAAAAAAAGTGGAAAAAAGATGAAAAGTAAATCGTCGATTAAAAATCGTAGGAATTTTTTATTTCGAATCGGTTTGCAGTTTCTGAAAGTGTAGGTTCCACAGATTCGAACAGTAGGTATCATTCCTGCCTTCCGAATATTTCGGAAAATTTCAGATTTTTGAAAAAAAGGAAAGGGGTACCCCTTCTCATTTTTTTAGGCGAAAAAATTTTTTGTCGAGAATCGGATCATCTCAATGATATTCTCCATGGAAATGACCTGCTGAATCCAAATATGACTGCCGTTCCTCGATTCGAAAGCCTCCTGCGATTTTACTAATAAAAAACGAGATAAAAAAAAGTGGAAAAAAAATAAAAAGTAAATCGTCGATTAAAAATCGTAGGAATTTTTTATTTCAAATCGGTTTGCAGTTTCTGAAAGTGTAGGTTCCACAGATTCGAACAGTAGGTATCATTCCTGCCTTCCGAATATTTCGGAAAATTTCAGATTTTTGAAAAAAAGGAAAGGGGTACCCCTTCTCATTTTTTTAAGCGAAAAAATTTTTTGTCGAGAATCGGATAATCTCAATGATATTCTCCATGGAAATGACCTGCTAATTCCAAATATGACTGCCGTTCCTCGATTCGGAAGCCGGCTGCGATTTTACTAATGAAAAACGAAATAAAAAAAAGTGAAAAAAAAATAAAAAGTAAATTAGTCGATTAAAAATCGTAGGAATTTTTTATTTCAAATCGGTTCGCAGTTTCTGAAAGTGTAGGTTCCACAGATTCGAACAGTAGGTATCATTCCTGCCTTCCGAATATTTCGGAAAATTTCAGATTTTTGAAAAAAAGGAAAGGGGTACCCCTTCTCATTTTTTTAAGCGAAAAAATTTTTTGTCGAGAATCGAATAATCTCAATGATATTCTCCATGGAAATGACCTGCTGATTCCAAATATGACTGCCGTTCCTCGATTCGAAAGCCTCCTGCGATTTTACTAATAAAAAACGAGATAAAAAAAAGTGGAAAAAAAATAAAAAGTAAATCGTCGATTAAAAATCGTAGGAATTTTTTATTTCAAATCGGTTTGCAGTTTCTGAAAGTGTAGGTTCCACAGATTCGAACAGTAGGTATCATTCCTGCCTTCCGAATATTTCGGAAAATTTCAGATTTTTGAAAAAAAGGAAAGGGGTACCCCTTCTCATTTTTTTAGGCGAAAAAATTTTTTGTCGAGAATCGGATAATTTCAATGATATTCTTCATGGAAATGACCTGCTGATTCCAAATATGACTGCCGTTCCTCGATTCGGAAGCCTCCTGCGATTGTACTAATAAAAAACGAGATAAAAAAAGTGGAAAAAAAATAAAAAGTAAATCGTCGATTAAAAATCGTAGGAATTTTTTATTTCAAATCGGTTTGCAGTTTCTGAAAGTGTAGGTTCCACAGATTTGAACAGTAGGTATCATTCCTGCCTTCCGAATATTTCGGAAAATTTCAGATTTTTGAAAAAAAGGAAAGGGGTACCCCTTCTCATTTTTTTAGGCGAAAAAATTTTTTGTCGAGAATCGGATAATCTCAATGATATTCTCCATGGAAATGACCTGCTGATTCCAAATATGACTGCCGTTCCTCGATTCGAAAGCCTCCTGCGATTTTACTAATAAAAAACGAGATAAAAAAAAGTGGAAAAAAAATAAAAAGTAAATCGTCGATTAAAAATCGTAGGAATTTTTTATTTCAAATCGGTTTGCAGTTTCTGAAAGTGTAGGTTCCACAGATTCGAACAGTAGGTATCATTCCTGCCTTCCGAATATTTCGGAAAATTTCAGATTTTTAAAAAAAAGGAAAGGGGTACCCCTTCTCATTTTTTTAGGCGAAAATTTTTTTTTCGGGAATCGGATAATCTCAATGATATTCTTCATGGAAATGACCTGCTGATTCCAAATATGACTGCCGTTCCTCGATTCGAAAGCCTCCTGCGATTTTACTAATAAAAAACGAGATAAAAAAAAGTGGAAAAAAAATAAAAAGTAAATCGTCGATTAAAAATCGTAGGAATTTTTTATTTCAAATCGGTTTGCAGTTTCTGAAAGTGTAGGTTCCACAGATTCGAACAGTAGGTATCATTCCTGCCTTCCGAATATTTCGGAAAATTTCAGATTTTTGAAAAAAAGGAAAGGGGTACCCCTTCTCATTTTTTTAGGCGAAAAAATTTTTTGTCGAGAATCGGATAATCTCAATGATATTCTCTATGGAAATGACCTGCTGATTCCAAATATGACTGCCGTTCCTCGATTCGGAAGCCTCCTGCGATTCCACTAACAAGAAACGACATAAAAAAAAGTGGAAAAAAGATGAAAAGTAAATCGTCGATTAAAAATCGTAGGAATTTTTTATTTCGAATCGGTTTGCAGTTTCTGAAAGTGTAGGTTCCACAGATTCGAACAGTAGGTATCATTCCTGCCTTCCGAATATTTCGGAAAATTTCAGATTTTTGAAAAAAAGGAAAGGGGTACCCCTTCTCATTTTTTTAGGCGAAAAAATTTTTTGTCGAGAATCGGATCATCTCAATGATATTCTCCATGGAAATGACCTGCTGAATCCAAATATGACTGCCGTTCCTCGATTCGAAAGCCTCCTGCGATTTTACTAATAAAAAACGAGATAAAAAAAAGTGGAAAAAAAATAAAAAGTAAATCGTCGATTAAAAATCGTAGGAATTTTTTATTTCAAATCGGTTTGCAGTTTCTGAAAGTGTAGGTTCCACAGATTCGAACAGTAGGTATCATTCCTGCCTTCCGAATATTTCGGAAAATTTCAGATTTTTGAAAAAAAGGAAAGGGGTACCCCTTCTCATTTTTTTAGGCGAAAAAATTTTTTGTCGAGAATCGGATAATCTCAATGATATTCTCCATGGAAATGACCTGCTGATTCCAAATATGACTGCCGTTCCTCGATTCGAAAGCCTCCTGCGATTTTACTAATGAAAAACGAGATAAAAAAAAGTGGACAAAAAATAAAAAGTAAATCGTCGATTAAAAATCGTAGGAATTTTTTATTTCAAATCGGTTTGCAGTTTCTGAAAGTGTAGGTTCCACAGATTCGAACAGTAGGTATCATTCCTGCCTTCCGAATATTTCGGAAAATTTCAGATTTTTGAAAAAAAGGAAAGGGGTACCCCTTCTCATTTTTTTAAGCGAAAAAATTTTTTGTCGAGAATCGGATAATCTCAATGATATTCTCCATGGAAATGACCTGCTAATTCCAAATATGACTGCCGTTCCTCGATTCGGAAGCCGGCTGCGATTTTACTAATGAAAAACGAAATAAAAAAAAGTGAAAAAAAAATAAAAAGTAAATTAGTCGATTAAAAATCGTAGGAATTTTTTATTTCAAATCGGTTTGCAGTTTCTGAAAGTGTAGGTTCCACAGATTCGAACAGTAGGTATCATTCCTGCCTTCCGAATATTTCGGAAAATTTCAGATTTTTGAAAAAAAGGAAAGGGGTACCCCTTCTCATTTTTTTAAGCGAAAAAATTTTTTGTCGAGAATCGAATAATCTCAATGATATTCTCCATGGAAATGACCTGCTGATTCCAAATATGACTGCCGTTCCTCGATTCGAAAGCCTCCTGCGATTTTACTAATAAAAAACGAGATAAAAAAAAGTGGAAAAAAAATAAAAAGTAAATCGTCGATTAAAAATCGTAGGAATTTTTTATTTCAAATCGGTTTGCGGTTTCTGAAAGTGTAGGTTCCACAGATTCGAACAGTAGGTATCATTCCTGCCTTCCGAATATTTCGGAAAATTTCAGATTTTTGAAAAAAAGGAAAGGGGTACCCCTTCTCATTTTTTTAGGCGAAAAAATTTTTTGTCGAGAATCGGATAATCTCAATGATATTCTCCATGGAAATGACCTGCTGATTCCAAATATGACTGCCGTTCCTCGATTCGAAAGCCTCCTGCGATTTTACTCATAAAAAACGAGATAAAAAAAAGTGGAAAAAAAATAAAAAGTAAATCGTCGATTAAAAATCGTAGGAATTTTTAATTTCAAATCGGTTTGCGGTTTCTGAAAGTGTAGGTTCCACAGATTCGAACAGTAGGTATCATTCCTGCCTTCCGAATATTTCGGAAAATTTCAGATTTTTGAAAAAAAGGAAAGGGGTACCCCTTCTCATTTTTTTAGGCGAAAAAATTTTTTGTCGAGAATCGGATCATCTCAATGATATTCTCCATGGAAATGACCTGCTGATTCCAAATATGACTGCCGTTCCTCGATTCGAAAGCCTCCTGCGATTTTACTAATAAAAAACGAGATGAAAAAAAGTGGAAAAAAAATAAAAAGTAAATCGTCGATTAAAAATCGTAGGAATTTTTGATTTCAAATCGGTTTGCAGTTTCTGAAAGTGTAGGTTCCACAGATTCGAACAGTAGGTATCATTCCTGCCTTCCGAATATTTCGGAAAATTTCAGATTTTTGAAAAAATGGGAAGGGGTACCCCTTCTCATTTTTTTAGGCGAAAAAATTCTTTGTCGAGAATCGGATAATCTCAATGATATTCTCCATGGAAATGACCTGCTGATTCCAAATATGACTGCCGTTCCTCGATTCGAAAGCCTCCTGCGATTTTACTAATAAAAAACGAGATAAAAAAAAGTGGAAAAAAAATGAAAAGTAAATCGTCGATTAAAAATCGTAGGAATTTTTTATTTCAAATCGGTTTGCAGTTTCTGAAAGTGTAGGTTCCACAGATTCGAACAGTAGGTATCATTCCTGCCTTCCGAATATTTCGGAAAATTTCAGATTTTTGAAAAAAAGGAAAGGGGTACCCCTTCTCATTTTTTTAGGCGAAAAAATTTTTTGTCGAGAATCGGATAATTTCAATGATATTCTCCATGGAAATGACCTGCTGATTCCAAATATGACTGCCGTTCCTCGATTCGGAAGCCTCCTGCGATTTTACTAATAAAAAACGAGATAAAAAAAGTGGAAAAAAAATGAAAAGTAAATCGTCGATTAAAAATCGTAGGAATTTTTTATTTCAAATCGGTTTGCAGTTTCTGAAAGTGTAGGTTCCACAGATTCGAACAGTAGGTATCATTCCTGCCTTCCGAATATTTCGGAAAATTTCAGATTTTTGAAAAAAAGGAAAGGGGTACCCCTTCTCATTTTTTTAGGCGAAAAAATTTTTTGTCGAGAATCGGATAATTTCAATGATATTCTCCATGGAAATGACCTGCTGATTCCAAATATGACTGCCGTTCCTCGATTCGGAAGCCTCCTGCGATTTTACTAATAAAAAACGAGATAAAAAAAGTGGAAAAAAAATAAAAAGTAAATCGTCGATTAAAAATCGTAGGAATTTTTTATTTCAAATCGGTTTGCAGTTTCTGAAAGTGTAGGTTCCACAGATTCGAACAGTAGGTATCATTCCTGCCTTCCGAATATTTCGGAAAATTTCAGATTTTTAAAAAAAAGGAAAGGGGTACCCCTTCTCATTTTTTTAGGCGAAAATTTTTTTTTCGGGAATCGGATAATCTCAATGATATTCTTCATGGAAATGACCCGCTGATTCCAAATATGACTGCCGTTCCTCGATTCGAAAGCCTCCTGCGATTTTACTAATAAAAAACGAGATAAAAAAAAGTGGAAAAAAAATAAAAAGTAAATCGTCGATTAAAAATCGTAGGAATTTTTAATTTCAAATCGGTTTGCAGTTTCTGAAAGTGTAGGTTCCACAGATTCGAACAGTAGGTATCATTCCTGCCTTCCGAATATTTCGGAAAATTTCAGATTTTTAAAAAAAAGGAAAGGGGTACCCCTTCTCATTTTTTTAGTCGAAAAAATTCTTTGTCGAGAATCGGATAATCTCAATGATATTCTCCATGGAAATGACCTGCTGATTCCAAATATGACTGCCGTTCCTCGATTCGAAAGCCTCCTGCGATTTTACTAATAAAAAACGAGATAAAAAACAGTTGAAAAAAATAAAAAGTAAATCGTCGATTAAAAATCGTAGGAATTTTTTATTTCAAATCGGTTTGCAGTTTCTGAAAGTGTAGGTTCCACAGATTCGAACAGTAGGTATCATTCCTGCCTTCCGAATATTTCGGAAAATTTCAGATTTTTGAAAAAAAGGAAAGGGGTACCCCTTCTCATTTTTTTAGGCGAAAAAATTTTTTGTCGAGAATCGGATAATCTCAATGATATTCTCCATGGAAATGACCTGCTGATTCCAAATATGACTGCCGTTCCTCGATTCGAAAGCCTCCTGCGATTTTACTAATGAAAAACGAGATAAAAAAAAGTGGACAAAAAATAAAAAGTAAATCGTCGATTAAAAATCGTAGGAATTTTTTATTTCAAATCGGTTTGCAGTTTCTGAAAGTGTAGGTTCCACAGATTCGAACAGTAGGTATCATTCCTGCCTTCCGAATATTTCGGAAAATTTCAGATTTTTGAAAAAAAGGAAAGGGGTACCCCTTCTCATTTTTTTAAGCGAAAAAATTTTTTGTCGAGAATCGGATAATCTCAATGATATTCTCCATGGAAATGACCTGCTAATTCCAAATATGACTGCCGTTCCTCGATTCGGAAGCCGGCTGCGATTTTACTAATGGAAAACGAAATAAAAAAAAGTGAAAAAAAAATAAAAAGTAAATTAGTCGATTAAAAATCGTAGGAATTTTTTATTTCAAATCGGTTTGCAGTTTCTGAAAGTGTAGGTTCCACAGATTCGAACAGTAGGTATCATTCCTGCCTTCCGAATATTTCGGAAAATTTCAGATTTTTGAAAAAAAGGAAAGGGGTACCCCTTCTCATTTTTTTAAGCGAAAAAATTTTTTGTCGAGAATCGAATAATCTCAATGATATTCTCCATGGAAATGACCTGCTGATTCCAAATATGACTGCCGTTCCTCGATTCGAAAGCCTCCTGCGATTTTACTAATAAAAAACGAGATAAAAAACAGTTGAAAAAAATAAAAAGTAAATCGTCGATTAAAAATCGTAGGAATTTTTTATTTCAAATCGGTTTGCAGTTTCTGAAAGTGTAGGTTCCACAGATTCGAACAGTAGGTATCATTCCTGCCTTCCGAATATTTCGGAAAATTTCAGATTTTTGAAAAAAAGGAAAGGGGTACCCCTTCTCATTTTTTTAGGCGAAAAAATTTTTTGTCGAGAATCGGATAATTTCAATGATATTCTTCATGGAAATGACCTGCTGATTCCAAATATGACTGCCGTTCCTCGATTCGGAAGCCTCCTGCGATTGTACTAATAAAAAACGAGATAAAAAAAGTGGAAAAAAAATAAAAAGTAAATCGTCGATTAAAAATCGTAGGAATTTTTTATTTCAAATCGGTTTGCAGTTTCTGAAAGTGTAGGTTCCACAGATTTGAACAGTAGGTATCATTCCTGCCTTCCGAATATTTCGGAAAATTTCAGATTTTTGAAAAAAAGGAAAGGGGTACCCCTTCTCATTTTTTTAGGCGAAAAAATTTTTTGTCGAGAATCGGATAATCTCAATGATATTCTCCATGGAAATGACCTGCTGATTCCAAATATGACTGCCGTTCCTCGATTCGAAAGCCTCCTGCGATTTTACTAATAAAAAACGAGATAAAAAAAAGTGGAAAAAAAATAAAAAGTAAATCGTCGATTAAAAATCGTAGGAATTTTTTATTTCAAATCGGTTTGCAGTTTCTGAAAGTGTAGGTTCCACAGATTCGAACAGTAGGTATCATTCCTGCCTTCCGAATATTTCGGAAAATTTCAGATTTTTGAAAAAAAGGAAAGGGGTACCCCTTCTCATTTTTATAGGCGAAAAAATTTTTTGTCGAGAATCGGATAATCTCAATGATATTCTCCATGGAAATGACCTGCTGATTCCAAATATGACTGCCGTTCCTCGATTCGAAAGCCTCCTGCGATTTTACTAATAAAAAACGAGATAAAAAAAAGTGGAAAAAAAATAAAAAGTAAATCGTCGATTAAAAATCGTAGGAATTTTTTATTTCAAATCGGTTTGCAGTTTCTGAAAGTGTAGGTTCCACAGATTCGAACAGTAGGTATCATTCCTGCCTTCCGAATATTTCGGAAAATTTCAGATTTTTGAAAAAAAGGAAAGGGGTACCCCTTCTCATTTTTTTAGGCGAAAAAATTTTTTGTCGAGAATCGGATAATCTCAATGATATTCTCTATGGAAATGATCTGCTGATTCCAAATATGACTGCCGTTCCTCGATTCGGAAGCCTCCTGCGATTCCACTAACAAGAAACGACATAAAAAAAAGTGGAAAAAAGATGAAAAGTAAATCGTCGATTAAAAATCGTAGGAATTTTTTATTTCGAATCGGTTTGCAGTTTCTGAAAGTGTAGGTTCCACAGATTCGAACAGTAGGTATCATTCCTGCCTTCCGAATATTTCGGAAAATTTCAGATTTTTGAAAAAAAGGAAAGGGGTACCCCTTCTCATTTTTTTAGGCGAAAAAATTTTTTGTCGAGAATCGGATCATCTCAATGATATTCTCCATGGAAATGACCTGCTGAATCCAAATATGACTGCCGTTCCTCGATTCGAAAGCCTCCTGCGATTTTACTAATAAAAAACGAGATAAAAAAAAGTGGAAAAAAAATAAAAAGTAAATCGTCGATTAAAAATCGTAGGAATTTTTTATTTCAAATCGGTTTGCAGCTTCTGAAAGTGTAGGTTCCACAGATTCGAACAGTAGGTATCATTCCTGCCTTCCGAATATTTCGGAAAATTTCAGATTTTTGAAAAAAAGGAAAGGGGTACCCCTTCTCATTTTTTTAGGCGAAAAAATTTTTTGTCGAGAATCGGATAATCTCAATGATATTCTCCATGGAAATGACCTGCTGATTCCAAATATGACTGCCGTTCCTCGATTCGAAAGCCTCCTGCGATTTTACTAATGAAAAACGAGATAAAAAAAAGTGGACAAAAAATAAAAAGTAAATCGTCGATTAAAAATCGTAGGAATTTTTTATTTCAAATCGGTTTGCAGTTTCTGAAAGTGTAGGTTCCACAGATTCGAACAGTAGGTATCATTCCTGCCTTCCGAATATTTCGGAAAATTTCAGATTTTTAAAAAAAAGGAAAGGGGTACCCCTTCTCATTTTTTTAGGCGAAAACTTTTTTTTCGGGAATCGGATAATCTCAATGATATTCTTCATGGAAATGACCTGCTGATTCCAAATATGACTGCCGTTCCTCGATTCGAAAGCCTCCTGCGATTTTACTAATAAAAAACGAGATAAAAAACAGTGGAAAAAAATAAAAAGTAAATCGTCGATTAAAATCGTAGGAATTTTTTATTTCAAATCGGTTTGCAGTTTCTGAAAGTGTAGGTTCCACAGATTCGAACAGTAGGCATCATTCCTGCCTTCCGAATATTTCGGAAAATTTCAGATTTTTGAAAAAAAGGAAAGGGGTACCCCTTCTCATTTTTTTAGGCGAAAAAATTTTTTGTCGAGAATCGGATAATCTCAATGATATTCTCCATGGAAATGACCTGCTGATTCCAAATATGACTGCCGTTCCTCGATTCGAAAGCCTCCTGCGATTTTACTCATAAAAAACGAGATAAAAAAAAGTGGAAAAAAAATAAAAAGTAAATCGTCGATTAAAAATCGTAGGAATTTTTAATTTCAAATCGGTTTGCGGTTTCTGAAAGTGTAGGTTCCACAGATTCGAACAGTAGGTATCATTCCTGCCTTCCGAATATTTCGGAAAATTTCAGATTTTTGAAAAAAAGGAAAGGGGTACCCCTTCTCATTTTTTTAGGCGAAAAAATTTTTTGTCGAGAATCGGATCATCTCAATGATATTCTCCATGGAAATGACCTGCTGATTCCAAATATGACTGCCGTTCCTCGATTCGAAAGCCTCCTGCGATTTTACTAATAAAAAACGAGATAAAAAAAAGTGGAAAAAAAATGAAAAGTAAATCGTCGATTAAAAATCGTAGGAATTTTTTATTTCAAATCGGTTTGCAGTTTCTGAAAGTGTAGGTTCCACAGATTCGAACAGTAGGTATCATTCCTGCCTTCCGAATATTTCGGAAAATTTCAGATTTTTGAAAAAAAGGAAAGGGGTACCCCTTCTCATTTTTTTAGGCGAAAAAATTTTTTGTCGAGAATCGGATAATTTCAATGATATTCTTCATGGAAATGACCTGCTGATTCCAAATATGACTGCCGTTCCTCGATTCGGAAGCCTCCTGCGATTGTACTAATAAAAAACGAGATAAAAAAAGTGGAAAAAAAATAAAAAGTAAATCGTCGATTAAAAATCGTAGGAATTTTTTATTTCAAATCGGTTTGCAGTTTCTGAAAGTGTAGGTTCCACAGATTTGAACAGTAGGTATCATTCCTGCCTTCCGAATATTTCGGAAAATTTCAGATTTTTGAAAAAAAGGAAAGGGGTACCCCTTCTCATTTTTTTAGGCGAAAAAATTTTTTGTCGAGAATCGGATAATCTCAATGATATTCTCCATGGAAATGACCTGCTGATTCCAAATATGACTGCCGTTCCTCGATTCGGAAGCCGGCTGCGATTTTACTAATGGAAAACGAAATAAAAAAAAGTGAAAAAAAAATAAAAAGTAAATTAGTCGATTAAAAATCGTAGGAATTTTTTATTTCAAATCGGTTTGCAGTTTCTGAAAGTGTAGGTTCCACAGATTCGAACAGTAGGTATCATTCCTGCCTTCCGAATATTTCGGAAAATTTCAGATTTTTGAAAAAAAGGAAAGGGGTACCCCTTCTCATTTTTTTAAGCGAAAAAATTTTTTGTCGAGAATCGAATAATCTCAATGATATTCTCCATGGAAATGACCTGCTGATTCCAAATATGACTGCCGTTCCTCGATTCGAAAGCCTCCTGCGATTTTACTAATAAAAAACGAGATAAAAAAAAGTGGAAAAAAAATAAAAAGTAAATCGTCGATTAAAAATCGTAGGAATTTTTTATTTCAAATCGGTTTGCAGTTTCTGAAAGTGTAGGTTCCACAGATTCGAACAGTAGGTATCATTCCTGCCTTCCGAATATTTCGGAAAATTTCAGATTTTTAAAAAAAAGGAAAGGGGTACCCCTTCTCATTTTTTTAGTCGAAAAAATTCTTTGTCGAGAATCGGATAATCTCAATGATATTCTCCATGGAAATGACCTGCTGATTCCAAATATGACTGCCGTTCCTCGATTCGAAAGCCTCCTGCGATTTTACTAATAAAAAACGAGATAAAAAACAGTTGAAAAAAATAAAAAGTAAATCGTCGATTAAAAATCGTAGGAATTTTTTATTTCAAATCGGTTTGCAGTTTCTGAAAGTGTAGGTTCCACAGATTCGAACAGTAGGTATCATTCCTGCCTTCCGAATATTTCGGAAAATTTCAGATTTTTGAAAAAAAGGAAAGGGGTACCCCTTCTCATTTTTTTAGGCGAAAAAATTTTTTGTCGAGAATCGGATAATTTCAATGATATTCTTCATGGAAATGACCTGCTGATTCCAAATATGACTGCCGTTCCTCGATTCGGAAGCCTCCTGCGATTGTACTAATAAAAAACGAGATAAAAAAAGTGGAAAAAAAATAAAAAGTAAATCGTCGATTAAAAATCGTAGGAATTTTTTATTTCAAATCGGTTTGCAGTTTCTGAAAGTGTAGGTTCCACAGATTTGAACAGTAGGTATCATTCCTGCCTTCCGAATATTTCGGAAAATTTCAGATTTTTGAAAAAAAGGAAAGGGGTACCCCTTCTCATTTTTTTAGGCGAAAAAATTTTTTGTCGAGAATCGGATAATCTCAATGATATTCTCCATGGAAATGACCTGCTGATTCCAAATATGACTGCCGTTCCTCGATTCGAAAGCCTCCTGCGATTTTACTAATAAAAAACGAGATAAAAAAAAGTGGAAAAAAAATAAAAAGTAAATCGTCGATTAAAAATCGTAGGAATTTTTTATTTCAAATCGGTTTGCAGTTTCTGAAAGTGTAGGTTCCACAGATTCGAACAGTAGGTATCATTCCTGCCTTCCGAATATTTCGGAAAATTTCAGATTTTTGAAAAAAAGGAAAGGGGTACCCCTTCTCATTTTTTTAGGCGAAAAAATTTTTTGTCGAGAATCGGATAATCTCAATGATATTCTCCATGGAAATGACCTGCTGATTCCAAATATGACTGCCGTTCCTCGATTCGAAAGCCTCCTGCGATTTTACTAATAAAAAACGAGATAAAAAAAAGTGGAAAAAAAATAAAAAGTAAATCGTCGATTAAAAATCGTAGGAATTTTTTATTTCAAATCGGTTTGCAGTTTCTGAAAGTGTAGGTTCCACAGATTCGAACAGTAGGTATCATTCCTGCCTTCCGAATATTTCGGAAAATTTCAGATTTTTGAAAAAAAGGAAAGGGGTACCCCTTCTCATTTTTTTAGGCGAAAAAATTTTTTGTCGAGAATCGGATAATCTCAATGATATTCTCCATGGAAATGACCTGCTGATTCCAAATATGACTGCCGTTCCTCGATTCGAAAGCCTCCTGCGATTTTACTAATAAAAAACGAGATAAAAAAAAGTGGAAAAAAAATAAAAAGTAAATCGTCGATTAAAAATCGTAGGAATTTTTTATTTCAAATCGGTTTGCAGTTTCTGAAAGTGTAGGTTCCACAGATTCGAACAGTAGGTATCATTCCTGCCTTCCGAATATTTCGGAAAATTTCAGATTTTTGAAAAAAAGGAAAGGGGTACCCCTTCTCATTTTTTTAGGCGAAAAAATTTTTTGTCGAGAATCGGATAATCTCAATGATATTCTCTATGGAAATGATCTGCTGATTCCAAATATGACTGCCGTTCCTCGATTCGGAAGCCTCCTGCGATTCCACTAACAAGAAACGACATAAAAAAAAGTGGAAAAAAGATGAAAAGTAAATCGTCGATTAAAAATCGTAGGAATTTTTTATTTCGAATCGGTTTGCAGTTTCTGAAAGTGTAGGTTCCACAGATTCGAACAGTAGGTATCATTCCTGCCTTCCGAATATTTCGGAAAATTTCAGATTTTTGAAAAAAAGGAAAGGGGTACCCCTTCTCATTTTTTTAGGCGAAAAAATTTTTTGTCGAGAATCGGATCATCTCAATGATATTCTCCATGGAAATGACCTGCTGAATCCAAATATGACTGCCGTTCCTCGATTCGAAAGCCTCCTGCGATTTTACTAATAAAAAACGAGATAAAAAAAAGTGGAAAAAAAATAAAAAGTAAATCGTCGATTAAAAATCGTAGGAATTTTTTATTTCAAATCGGTTTGCAGCTTCTGAAAGTGTAGGTTCCACAGATTCGAACAGTAGGTATCATTCCTGCCTTCCGAATATTTCGGAAAATTTCAGATTTTTGAAAAAAAGGAAAGGGGTACCCCTTCTCATTTTTTTAGGCGAAAAAATTTTTTGTCGAGAATCGGATAATCTCAATGATATTCTCCATGGAAATGACCTGCTGATTCCAAATATGACTGCCGTTCCTCGATTCGAAAGCCTCCTGCGATTTTACTAATGAAAAACGAGATAAAAAAAAGTGGACAAAAAATAAAAAGTAAATCGTCGATTAAAAATCGTAGGAATTTTTTATTTCAAATCGGTTTGCAGTTTCTGAAAGTGTAGGTTCCACAGATTCGAACAGTAGGTATCATTCCTGCCTTCCGAATATTTCGGAAAATTTCAGATTTTTAAAAAAAAGGAAAGGGGTACCCCTTCTCATTTTTTTAGGCGAAAACTTTTTTTTCGGGAATCGGATAATCTCAATGATATTCTTCATGGAAATGACCTGCTGATTCCAAATATGACTGCCGTTCCTCGATTCGAAAGCCTCCTGCGATTTTACTAATAAAAAACGAGATAAAAAACAGTGGAAAAAAATAAAAAGTAAATCGTCGATTAAAATCGTAGGAATTTTTTATTTCAAATCGGTTTGCAGTTTCTGAAAGTGTAGGTTCCACAGATTCGAACAGTAGGCATCATTCCTGCCTTCCGAATATTTCGGAAAATTTCAGATTTTTGAAAAAAAGGAAAGGGGTACCCCTTCTCATTTTTTTAGGCGAAAAAATTTTTTGTCGAGAATCGGATAATCTCAATGATATTCTTCATGGAAATGACCTGCTGATTCCAAATATGACTGCCGTTCCTCGATTCGAAAGCCTCCTGCGATTTTACTAATAAAAAACGAGATAAAAAAAAGTGGAAAAAAAATAAAAAGTAAATCGTCGATTAAAAATCGTAGGAATTTTTAATTTCAAATCGGTTTGCGGTTTCTGAAAGTGTAGGTTCCACAGATTCGAACAGTAGGTATCATTCCTGCCTTCCGAATATTTCGGAAAATTTCAGATTTTTGAAAAAAAGGAAAGGGGTACCCCTTCTCATTTTTTTAGGCGAAAAAATTTTTTGTCGAGAATCGGATAATCTCAATGATATTCTCCATGGAAATGACCTGCTGATTCCAAATATGACTGCCGTTCCTCGATTCGAAAGCCTCCTGCGATTTTACTCATAAAAAACGAGATAAAAAAAAGTGGAAAAAAAATAAAAAGTAAATCGTCGATTAAAAATCGTAGGAATTTTTAATTTCAAATCGGTTTGCGGTTTCTGAAAGTGTAGGTTCCACAGATTCGAACAGTAGGTATCATTCCTGCCTTCCGAATATTTCGGAAAATTTCAGATTTTTGAAAAAAAGGAAAGGGGTACCCCTTCTCATTTTTTTAGGCGAAAAAATTTTTTGTCGAGAATCGGATCATCTCAATGATATTCTCCATGGAAATGACCTGCTGATTCCAAATATGACTGCCGTTCCTCGATTCGAAAGCCTCCTGCGATTTTACTAATAAAAAACGAGATAAAAAAAAGTGGAAAAAAAATGAAAAGTAAATCGTCGATTAAAAATCGTAGGAATTTTTTATTTCAAATCGGTTTGCAGTTTCTGAAAGTGTAGGTTCCACAGATTCGAACAGTAGGTATCATTCCTGCCTTCCGAATATTTCGGAAAATTTCAGATTTTTGAAAAAAAGGAAAGGGGTACCCCTTCTCATTTTTTTAGGCGAAAAAATTTTTTGTCGAGAATCGGATAATTTCAATGATATTCTTCATGGAAATGACCTGCTGATTCCAAATATGACTGCCGTTCCTCGATTCGGAAGCCTCCTGCGATTGTACTAATAAAAAACGAGATAAAAAAAGTGGAAAAAAAATAAAAAGTAAATCGTCGATTAAAAATCGTAGGAATTTTTTATTTCAAATCGGTTTGCAGTTTCTGAAAGTGTAGGTTCCACAGATTTGAACAGTAGGTATCATTCCTGCCTTCCGAATATTTCGGAAAATTTCAGATTTTTGAAAAAAAGGAAAGGGGTACCCCTTCTCATTTTTTTAGGCGAAAAAATTTTTTGTCGAGAATCGGATAATCTCAATGATATTCTCCATGGAAATGACCTGCTGATTCCAAATATGACTGCCGTTCCTCGATTCGAAAGCCTCCTGCGATTTTACTAATAAAAAACGAGATAAAAAAAAGTGGAAAAAAAATAAAAAGTAAATCGTCGATTAAAAATCGTAGGAATTTTTTATTTCAAATCGGTTTGCAGTTTCTGAAAGTGTAGGTTCCACAGATTCGAACAGTAGGTATCATTCCTGCCTTCCGAATATTTCGGAAAATTTCAGATTTTTGAAAAAAAGGAAAGGGGTACCCCTTCTCATTTTTTTAGGCGAAAAAATTTTTTGTCGAGAATCGGATATTCTCAATGATATTCTCCATGGAAATGACCTGCTGATTCCAAATATGACTGCCGTTCCTCGATTCGAAAGCCTCCTGCGATTTTACTAATAAAAAACGAGATAAAAAAAAGTGGAAAAAAAATAAAAAGTAAATCGTCGATTAAAAATCGTAGGAATTTTTTATTTCAAATCGGTTTGCAGTTTCTGAAAGTGTAGGTTCCACAGATTCGAACAGTAGGTATCATTCCTGCCTTCCGAATATTTCGGAAAATTTCAGATTTTTGAAAAAAAGGAAAGGGGTACCCCTTCTCATTTTTTTAGGCGAAAAAATTTTTTGTCGAGAATCGGATAATCTCAATGATATTCTCTATGGAAATGACCTGCTGATTCCAAATATGACTGCCGTTCCTCGATTCGGAAGCCTCCTGCGATTCCACTAACAAGAAACGACATAAAAAAAAGTGGAAAAAAGATGAAAAGTAAATCGTCGATTAAAAATCGTAGGAATTTTTTATTTCGAATCGGTTTGCAGTTTCTGAAAGTGTAGGTTCCACAGATTCGAACAGTAGGTATCATTCCTGCCTTCCGAATATTTCGGAAAATTTCAGATTTTTGAAAAAAAGGAAAGGGGTACCCCTTCTCATTTTTTTAGGCGAAAAAATTTTTTGTCGAGAATCGGATCATCTCAATGATATTCTCCATGGAAATGACCTGCTGAATCCAAATATGACTGCCGTTCCTCGATTCGAAAGCCTCCTGCGATTTTACTAATAAAAAACGAGATAAAAAAAAGTGGAAAAAAAATAAAAAGTAAATCGTCGATTAAAAATCGTAGGAATTTTTTATTTCAAATCGGTTTGCAGTTTCTGAAAGTGTAGGTTCCACAGATTCGAACAGTAGGTATCATTCCTGCCTTCCGAATATTTCGGAAAATTTCAGATTTTTGAAAAAAAGGAAAGGGGTACCCCTTCTCATTTTTTTAGGCGAAAAAATTTTTTGTCGAGAATCGGATAATCTCAATGATATTCTCCATGGAAATGACCTGCTGATTCCAAATATGACTGCCGTTCCTCGATTCGAAAGCCTCCTGCGATTTTACTAATGAAAAACGAGATAAAAAAAAGTGGACAAAAAATAAAAAGTAAATCGTCGATTAAAAATCGTAGGAATTTTTTATTTCAAATCGGTTTGCAGTTTCTGAAAGTGTAGGTTCCACAGATTCGAACAGTAGGTATCATTCCTGCCTTCCGAATATTTCGGAAAATTTCAGATTTTTGAAAAAAAGGAAAGGGGTACCCCTTCTCATTTTTTTAAGCGAAAAAATTTTTTGTCGAGAATCGGATAATCTCAATGATATTCTCCATGGAAATGACCTGCTAATTCCAAATATGACTGCCGTTCCTCGATTCGGAAGCCGGCTGCGATTTTACTAATGAAAAACGAAATAAAAAAAAGTGAAAAAAAAATAAAAAGTAAATTAGTCGATTAAAAATCGTAGGAATTTTTTATTTCAAATCGGTTTGCAGTTTCTGAAAGTGTAGGTTCCACAGATTCGAACAGTAGGTATCATTCCTGCCTTCCGAATATTTCGGAAAATTTCAGATTTTTGAAAAAAAGGAAAGGGGTACCCCTTCTCATTTTTTTAAGCGAAAAAATTTTTTGTCGAGAATCGAATAATCTCAATGATATTCTCCATGGAAATGACCTGCTGATTCCAAATATGACTGCCGTTCCTCGATTCGAAAGCCTCCTGCGATTTTACTAATAAAAAACGAGATAAAAAAAAGTGGAAAAAAAATAAAAAGTAAATCGTCGATTAAAAATCGTAGGAATTTTTTATTTCAAATCGGTTTGCAGTTTCTGAAAGTGTAGGTTCCACAGATTCGAACAGTAGGTATCATTCCTGCCTTCCGAATATTTCGGAAAATTTCAGATTTTTGAAAAAAAGGAAAGGGGTACCCCTTCTCATTTTTTTAGGCGAAAAAATTTTTTGTCGAGAATCGGATAATTTCAATGATATTCTTCATGGAAATGACCTGCTGATTCCAAATATGACTGCCGTTCCTCGATTCGGAAGCCTCCTGCGATTGTACTAATAAAAAACGAGATAAAAAAAGTGGAAAAAAAATAAAAAGTAAATCGTCGATTAAAAATCGTAGGAATTTTTTATTTCAAATCGGTTTGCAGTTTCTGAAAGTGTAGGTTCCACAGATTTGAACAGTAGGTATCATTCCTGCCTTCCGAATATTTCGGAAAATTTCAGATTTTTGAAAAAAAGGAAAGGGGTACCCCTTCTCATTTTTTTAGGCGAAAAAATTTTTTGTCGAGAATCGGATAATCTCAATGATATTCTCCATGGAAATGACCTGCTGATTCCAAATATGACTGCCGTTCCTCGATTCGAAAGCCTCCTGCGATTTTACTAATAAAAAACGAGATAAAAAAAAGTGGAAAAAAAATAAAAAGTAAATCGTCGATTAAAAATCGTAGGAATTTTTTATTTCAAATCGGTTTGCAGTTTCTGAAAGTGTAGGTTCCACAGATTCGAACAGTAGGTATCATTCCTGCCTTCCGAATATTTCGGAAAATTTCAGATTTTTGAAAAAAAGGAAAGGGGTACCCCTTCTCATTTTTTTAGGCGAAAAAATTTTTTGTCGAGAATCGGATAATCTCAATGATATTCTCCATGGAAATGACCTGCTGATTCCAAATATGACTGCCGTTCCTCGATTCGAAAGCCTCCTGCGATTTTACTAATAAAAAACGAGATAAAAAAAAGTGGAAAAAAAATAAAAAGTAAATCGTCGATTAAAAATCGTAGGAATTTTTTATTTCAAATCGGTTTGCAGTTTCTGAAAGTGTAGGTTCCACAGATTCGAACAGTAGGTATCATTCCTGCCTTCCGAATATTTCGGAAAATTTCAGATTTTTGAAAAAAAGGAAAGGGGTACCCCTTCTCATTTTTTTAGGCGAAAAAATTTTTTGTCGAGAATCGGATAATCTCAATGATATTCTCTATGGAAATGACCTGCTGATTCCAAATATGACTGCCGTTCCTCGATTCGGAAGCCTCCTGCGATTCCACTAACAAGAAACGACATAAAAAAAAGTGGAAAAAAGATGAAAAGTAAATCGTCGATTAAAAATCGTAGGAATTTTTTATTTCGAATCGGTTTGCAGTTTCTGAAAGTGTAGGTTCCACAGATTCGAACAGTAGGTATCATTCCTGCCTTCCGAATATTTCGGAAAATTTCAGATTTTTGAAAAAAAGGAAAGGGGTACCCCTTCTCATTTTTTTAGGCGAAAAAATTTTTTGTCGAGAATCGGATCATCTCAATGATATTCTCCATGGAAATGACCTGCTGAATCCAAATATGACTGCCGTTCCTCGATTCGAAAGCCTCCTGCGATTTTACTAATAAAAAACGAGATAAAAAAAAGTGGAAAAAAAATAAAAAGTAAATCGTCGATTAAAAATCGTAGGAAGTTTTTATTTCAAATCGGTTTGCAGTTTCTGAAAGTGTAGGTTCCACAGATTCGAACAGTAGGTATCATTCCTGCCTTCCGAATATTTCGGAAAATTTCAGATTTTTGAAAAAAAGGAAAGGGGTACCCCTTCTCATTTTTTTAGGCGAAAAAATTTTTTGTCGAGAATCGGATAATCTCAATGATATTCTCCATGGAAATGACCTGCTGATTCCAAATATGACTGCCGTTCCTCGATTCGAAAGCCTCCTGCGATTTTACTAATGAAAAACGAGATAAAAAAAAGTGGACAAAAAATAAAAAGTAAATCGTCGATTAAAAATCGTAGGAATTTTTTATTTCAAATCGGTTTGCAGTTTCTGAAAGTGTAGGTTCCACAGATTCGAACAGTAGGTATCATTCCTGCCTTCCGAATATTTCGGAAAATTTCAGATTTTTAAAAAAAAGGAAAGGGGTACCCCTTCTCATTTTTTTAGGCGAAAATTTTTTTTTCGGGAATCGGATAATCTCAATGATATTCTTCATGGAAATGACCTGCTGATTCCAAATATGACTGCCGTTCCTCGATTCGAAAGCCTCCTGCGATTTTACTAATAAAAAACGAGATAAAAAAAAGTGGAAAAAAAATAAAAAGTAAATCGTCGATTAAAAATCGTAGGAATTTTTAATTTCAAATCGGTTTGCGGTTTCTGAAAGTGTAGGTTCCACAGATTCGAACAGTAGGTATCATTCCTGCCTTCCGAATATTTCGGAAAATTTCAGATTTTTGAAAAAAAGGAAAGGGGTACCCCTTCTCATTTTTTTAGGCGAAAAAATTTTTTGTCGAGAATCGGATAATCTCAATGATATTCTCCATGGAAATGACCTGCTGATTCCAAATATGACTGCCGTTCCTCGATTCGAAAGCCTCCTGCGATTTTACTCATAAAAAACGAGATAAAAAAAAGTGGAAAAAAAATAAAAAGTAAATCGTCGATTAAAAATCGTAGGAATTTTTAATTTCAAATCGGTTTGCGGTTTCTGAAAGTGTAGGTTCCACAGATTCGAACAGTAGGTATCATTCCTGCCTTCCGAATATTTCGGAAAATTTCAGATTTTTGAAAAAAAGGAAAGGGGTACCCCTTCTCATTTTTTTAGGCGAAAAAATTTTTTGTCGAGAATCGGATAATCTCAATGATATTCTCCATGGAAATGACCTGCTGATTCCAAATATGACTGCCGTTCCTCGATTCGAAAGCCTCCTGCGATTTTACTAATAAAAAACGAGATAAAAAAAAGTGGAAAAAAAATGAAAAGTAAATCGTCGATTAAAAATCGTAGGAATTTTTTATTTCAAATCGGTTTGCAGTTTCTGAAAGTGTAGGTTCCACAGATTCGAACAGTAGGTATCATTCCTGCCTTCCGAATATTTCGGAAAATTTCAGATTTTTGAAAAAAAGGAAAGGGGTACCCCTTCTCATTTTTTTAGGCGAAAAAATTTTTTGTCGAGAATCGGATAATCTCAATGATATTCTCTATGGAAATGACCTGCTGATTCCAAATATGACTGCCGTTCCTCGATTCGGAAGCCTCCTGCGATTCCACTAACAAGAAACGACATAAAAAAAAGTGGAAAAAAGATGAAAAGTAAATCGTCGATTAAAAATCGTAGGAATTTTTTATTTCGAATCGGTTTGCAGTTTCTGAAAGTGTAGGTTCCACAGATTCGAACAGTAGGTATCATTCCTGCCTTCCGAATATTTCGGAAAATTTCAGATTTTTGAAAAAAAGGAAAGGGGTACCCCTTCTCATTTTTTTAGGCGAAAAAATTTTTTGTCGAGAATCGGATAATCTCAATGATATTCTCCATGGAAATGACCTGCTGAATCCAAATATGACTGCCGTTCCTCGATTCGAAAGCCTCCTGCGATTTTACTAATAAAAAACGAGATAAAAAAAAGTGGAAAAAAAATAAAAAGTAAATCGTCGATTAAAAATCGTAGGAATTTTTTATTTCAAATCGGTTTGCAGTTTCTGAAAGTGTAGGTTCCACAGATTCGAACAGTAGGTATCATTCCTGCCTTCCGAATATTTCGGAAAATTTCAGATTTTTGAAAAAAAGGAAAGGGGTACCCCTTCTCATTTTTTTAGGCGAAAAAATTTTTTGTCGAGAATCGGATAATCTCAATGATATTCTCCATGGAAATGACCTGCTGATTCCAAATATGACTGCCGTTCCTCGATTCGGAAGCCTCCTGCGATTCCACTAACAAGAAACGACATAAAAAAAAGTGGAAAAAAGATGAAAAGTAAATCGTCGATTAAAAATCGTAGGAATTTTTTATTTCGAATCGGTTTGCAGTTTCTGAAAGTGTAGGTTCCACAGATTCGAACAGTAGGTATCATTCCTGCCTTCCGAATATTTCGGAAAATTTCAGATTTTTGAAAAAAAGGAAAGGGGTACCCCTTCTCATTTTTTTAGGCGAAAAAATTTTTTGTCGAGAATCGGATCATCTCAATGATATTCTCCATGGAAATGACCTGCTGAATCCAAATATGACTGCCGTTCCTCGATTCGAAAGCCTCCTGCGATTTTACTAATAAAAAACGAGATAAAAAAAAGTGGAAAAAAAATAAAAAGTAAATCGTCGATTAAAAATCGTAGGAAGTTTTTATTTCAAATCGGTTTGCAGTTTCTGAAAGTGTAGGTTCCACAGATTCGAACAGTAGGTATCATTCCTGCCTTCCGAATATTTCGGAAAATTTCAGATTTTTGAAAAAAAGGAAAGGGGTACCCCTTCTCATTTTTTTAGGCGAAAAAATTTTTTGTCGAGAATCGGATAATCTCAATGATATTCTCCATGGAAATGACCTGCTGATTCCAAATATGACTGCCGTTCCTCGATTCGAAAGCCTCCTGCGATTTTACTAATGAAAAACGAGATAAAAAAAAGTGGACAAAAAATAAAAAGTAAATCGTCGATTAAAAATCGTAGGAATTTTTTATTTCAAATCGGTTTGCAGTTTCTGAAAGTGTAGGTTCCACAGATTCGAACAGTAGGTATCATTCCTGCCTTCCGAATATTTCGGAAAATTTCAGATTTTTAAAAAAAAGGAAAGGGGTACCCCTTCTCATTTTTTTAGGCGAAAATTTTTTTTTCGGGAATCGGATAATCTCAATGATATTCTTCATGGAAATGACCTGCTGATTCCAAATATGACTGCCGTTCCTCGATTCGAAAGCCTCCTGCGATTTTACTAATAAAAAACGAGATAAAAAAAAGTGGAAAAAAAATAAAAAGTAAATCGTCGATTAAAAATCGTAGGAATTTTTAATTTCAAATCGGTTTGCGGTTTCTGAAAGTGTAGGTTCCACAGATTCGAACAGTAGGTATCATTCCTGCCTTCCGAATATTTCGGAAAATTTCAGATTTTTGAAAAAAAGGAAAGGGGTACCCCTTCTCATTTTTTTAGGCGAAAAAATTTTTTGTCGAGAATCGGATAATCTCAATGATATTCTCCATGGAAATGACCTGCTGATTCCAAATATGACTGCCGTTCCTCGATTCGAAAGCCTCCTGCGATTTTACTCATAAAAAACGAGATAAAAAAAAGTGGAAAAAAAATAAAAAGTAAATCGTCGATTAAAAATCGTAGGAATTTTTAATTTCAAATCGGTTTGCGGTTTCTGAAAGTGTAGGTTCCACAGATTCGAACAGTAGGTATCATTCCTGCCTTCCGAATATTTCGGAAAATTTCAGATTTTTGAAAAAAAGGAAAGGGGTACCCCTTCTCATTTTTTTAGGCGAAAAAATTTTTTGTCGAGAATCGGATAATCTCAATGATATTCTCCATGGAAATGACCTGCTGATTCCAAATATGACTGCCGTTCCTCGATTCGAAAGCCTCCTGCGATTTTACTAATAAAAAACGAGATAAAAAAAAGTGGAAAAAAAATGAAAAGTAAATCGTCGATTAAAAATCGTAGGAATTTTTTATTTCAAATCGGTTTGCAGTTTCTGAAAGTGTAGGTTCCACAGATTCGAACAGTAGGTATCATTCCTGCCTTCCGAATATTTCGGAAAATTTCAGATTTTTGAAAAAAAGGAAAGGGGTACCCCTTCTCATTTTTTTAGGCGAAAAAATTTTTTGTCGAGAATCGGATAATCTCAATGATATTCTCTATGGAAATGACCTGCTGATTCCAAATATGACTGCCGTTCCTCGATTCGGAAGCCTCCTGCGATTCCACTAACAAGAAACGACATAAAAAAAAGTGGAAAAAAGATGAAAAGTAAATCGTCGATTAAAAATCGTAGGAATTTTTTATTTCGAATCGGTTTGCAGTTTCTGAAAGTGTAGGTTCCACAGATTCGAACAGTAGGTATCATTCCTGCCTTCCGAATATTTCGGAAAATTTCAGATTTTTGAAAAAAAGGAAAGGGGTACCCCTTCTCATTTTTTTAGGCGAAAAAATTTTTTGTCGAGAATCGGATCATCTCAATGATATTCTCCATGGAAATGACCTGCTGAATCCAAATATGACTGCCGTTCCTCGATTCGAAAGCCTCCTGCGATTTTACTAATAAAAAACGAGATAAAAAAAAGTGGAAAAAAAATAAAAAGTAAATCGTCGATTAAAAATCGTAGGAATTTTTTATTTCAAATCGGTTTGCAGTTTCTGAAAGTGTAGGTTCCACAGATTCGAACAGTAGGTATCATTCCTGCCTTCCGAATATTTCGGAAAATTTCAGATTTTTGAAAAAAAGGAAAGGGGTACCCCTTCTCATTTTTTTAGGCGAAAAAATTTTTTGTCGAGAATCGGATCATCTCAATGATATTCTCCATGGAAATGACCTGCTGAATCCAAATATGACTGCCGTTCCTCGATTCGAAAGCCTCCTGCGATTTTACTAATAAAAAACGAGATAAAAAAAAGTGGAAAAAAAATAAAAAGTAAATCGTCGATTAAAAATCGTAGGAATTTTTTATTTCAAATCGGTTTGCAGTTTCTGAAAGTGTAGGTTCCACAGATTCGAACAGTAGGTATCATTCCTGCCTTCCGAATATTTCGGAAAATTTCAGATTTTTGAAAAAAAGGAAAGGGGTACCCCTTCTCATTTTTTTAGGCGAAAAAATTTTTTGTCGAGAATCGGATAATCTCAATGATATTCTCCATGGAAATGACCTGCTGATTCCAAATATGACTGCCGTTCCTCGATTCGAAAGCCTCCTGCGATTTTACTAATGAAAAACGAGATAAAAAAAAGTGGACAAAAAATAAAAAGTAAATCGTCGATTAAAAATCGTAGGAATTTTTTATTTCAAATCGGTTTGCAGTTTCTGAAAGTGTAGGTTCCACAGATTCGAACAGTAGGTATCATTCCTGCCTTCCGAATATTTCGGAAAATTTCAGATTTTTAAAAAAAAGGAAAGGGGTACCCCTTCTCATTTTTTTAGGCGAAAATTTTTTTTTCGGGAATCGGATAATCTCAATGATATTCTTCATGGAAATGACCTGCTGATTCCAAATATGACTGCCGTTCTTCGATTCGAAAGCCTCCTGCGATTTTACTAATAAAAAACGAGATAAAAAACAGTGGAAAAAAATAAAAAGTAAATCGTCGATTAAAAATCGTAGGAATTTTTAATTTCAAATCGGTTTGCGGTTTCTGAAAGTGTAGGTTCCACAGATTCGAACAGTAGGTATCATTCCTGCCTTCCGAATATTTCGGAAAATTTCAGATTTTTGAAAAAAAGGAAAGGGGTACCCCTTCTCATTTTTTTAGGCGAAAAAATTTTTTGTCGAGAATCGGATAATCTCAATGATATTCTCCATGGAAATGACCTGCTGATTCCAAATATGACTGCCGTTCCTCGATTCGAAAGCCTCCTGCGATTTTACTCATAAAAAACGAGATAAAAAAAAGTGGAAAAAAAATAAAAAGTAAATCGTCGATTAAAAATCGTAGGAATTTTTAATTTCAAATCGGTTTGCGGTTTCTGAAAGTGTAGGTTCCACAGATTCGAACAGTAGGTATCATTCCTGCCTTCCGAATATTTCGGAAAATTTCAGATTTTTGAAAAAATGGGAAGGGGTACCCCTTCTCATTTTTTTAGGCGAAAAAATTCTTTGTCGAGAATCGGATAATCTCAATGATATTCTCCATGGAAATGACCTGCTGATTCCAAATATGACTGCCGTTCCTCGATTCGAAAGCCTCCTGCGATTTTACTAATAAAAAACGAGATAAAAAAAAGTGGAAAAAAAATGAAAAGTAAATCGTCGATTAAAAATCGTAGGAATTTTTTATTTCAAATCGGTTTGCAGTTTCTGAAAGTGTAGGTTCCACAGATTCGAACAGTAGGTATCATTCCTGCCTTCCGAATATTTCGGAAAATTTCAGATTTTTGAAAAAAAGGAAAGGGGTACCCCTTCTCATTTTTTTAGGCGAAAAAATTTTTTGTCGAGAATCGGATAATCTCAATGATATTCTCTATGGAAATGACCTGCTGATTCCAAATATGACTGCCGTTCCTCGATTCGAAAGCCTCCTGCGATTTTACTAATGAAAAACGAGATAAAAAAAAGTGGACAAAAAATAAAAAGTAAATCGTCGATTAAAAATCGTAGGAATTTTTTATTTCAAATCGGTTTGCAGTTTCTGAAAGTGTAGGTTCCACAGATTCGAACAGTAGGTATCATTCCTGCCTTCCGAATATTTCGGAAAATTTCAGATTTTTAAAAAAAAGGAAAGGGGTACCCCTTCTCATTTTTTTAGGCGAAAATTTTTTTTTCGGGAATCGGATAATCTCAATGATATTCTTCATGGAAATGACCTGCTGATTCCAAATATGACTGCCGTTCTTCGATTCGAAAGCCTCCTGCGATTTTACTAATAAAAAACGAGATAAAAAACAGTGGAAAAAAATAAAAAGTAAATCGTCGATTAAAAATCGTAGGAATTTTTAATTTCAAATCGGTTTGCGGTTTCTGAAAGTGTAGGTTCCACAGATTCGAACAGTAGGTATCATTCCTGCCTTCCGAATATTTCGGAAAATTTCAGATTTTTGAAAAAAAGGAAAGGGGTACCCCTTCTCATTTTTTTAGGCGAAAAAATTTTTTGTCGAGAATCGGATAATCTCAATGATATTCTCCATGGAAATGACCTGCTGATTCCAAATATGACTGCCGTTCCTCGATTCGAAAGCCTCCTGCGATTTTACTCATAAAAAACGAGATAAAAAAAAGTGGAAAAAAAATAAAAAGTAAATCGTCGATTAAAAATCGTAGGAATTTTTAATTTCAAATCGGTTTGCGGTTTCTGAAAGTGTAGGTTCCACAGATTCGAACAGTAGGTATCATTCCTGCCTTCCGAATATTTCGGAAAATTTCAGATTTTTGAAAAAAAGGAAAGGGGTACCCCTTCTCATTTTTTTAGGCGAAAAAATTTTTTGTCGAGAATCGGATCATCTCAATGATATTCTCCATGGAAATGACCTGCTGATTCCAAATATGACTGCCGTTCCTCGATTCGAAAGCCTCCTGCGATTTTACTAATAAAAAACGAGATAAAAAAAAGTGGAAAAAAAATAAAAAGTAAATCGTCGATTAAAAATCGTAGGAATTTTTAATTTCAAATCGGTTTGCAGTTTCTGAAAGTGTAGGTTCCACAGATTCGAACAGTAGGTATCATTCCTGCCTTCCGAATATTTCGGAAAATTTCAGATTTTTGAAAAAATGGGAAGGGGTACCCCTTCTCATTTTTTTAGGCGAAAAAATTCTTTGTCGAGAATCGGATAATCTCAATGATATTCTCCATGGAAATGACCTGCTGATTCCAAATATGACTGCCGTTCCTCGATTCGAAAGCCTCCTGCGATTTTACTAATAAAAAACGAGATAAAAAAAAGTGGAAAAAAAATGAAAAGTAAATCGTCGATTAAAAATCGTAGGAATTTTTTATTTCAAATCGGTTTGCAGTTTCTGAAAGTGTAGGTTCCACAGATTCGAACAGTAGGTATCATTCCTGCCTTCCGAATATTTCGGAAAATTTCAGATTTTTGAAAAAAAGGAAAGGGGTACCCCTTCTCATTTTTTTAGGCGAAAAAATTTTTTGTCGAGAATCGGATAATCTCAATGATATTCTCTATGGAAATGACCTGCTGATTCCAAATATGACTGCCGTTCCTCGATTCGAAAGCCTCCTGCGATTTTACTAATAAAAAACGAGATAAAAAAAAGTGGAAAAAAAATAAAAAGTAAATCGTCGATTAAAAATCGTAGGAATTTTTTATTTCAAATCGGTTTGCAGTTTCTGAAAGTGTAGGTTCCACAGATTCGAACAGTAGGTATCATTCCTGCCTTCCGAATATTTCGGAAAATTTCAGATTTTTGAAAAAAAGGAAAGGGGTACCCCTTCTCATTTTTTTAGGCGAAAAAATTTTTTGTCGAGAATCGGATAATCTCAATGATATTCTCTATGGAAATGACCTGCTGATTCCAAATATGACTGCCGTTCCTCGATTCGGAAGCCTCCTGCGATTCCACTAACAAGAAACGACATAAAAAAAAGTGGAAAAAAGATGAAAAGTAAATCGTCGATTAAAAATCGTAGGAATTTTTTATTTCGAATCGGTTTGCAGTTTCTGAAAGTGTAGGTTCCACAGATTCGAACAGTAGGTATCATTCCTGCCTTCCGAATATTTCGGAAAATTTCAGATTTTTGAAAAAAAGGAAAGGGGTACCCCTTCTCATTTTTTTAGGCGAAAAAATTTTTTGTCGAGAATCGGATCATCTCAATGATATTCTCCATGGAAATGACCTGCTGAATCCAAATATGACTGCCGTTCCTCGATTCGAAAGCCTCCTGCGATTTTACTAATAAAAAACGAGATAAAAAAAAGTGGAAAAAAAATAAAAAGTAAATCGTCGATTAAAAATCGTAGGAATTTTTTATTTCAAATCGGTTTGCAGTTTCTGAAAGTGTAGGTTCCACAGATTCGAACAGTAGGTATCATTCCTGCCTTCCGAATATTTCGGAAAATTTCAGATTTTTGAAAAAAAGGAAAGGGGTACCCCTTCTCATTTTTTTAGGCGAAAAAATTTTTTGTCGAGAATCGGATAATCTCAATGATATTCTCCATGGAAATGACCTGCTGATTCCAAATATGACTGCCGTTCCTCGATTCGAAAGCCTCCTGCGATTTTACTAATGAAAAACGAGATAAAAAAAAGTGGACAAAAAATAAAAAGTAAATCGTCGATTAAAAATCGTAGGAATTTTTTATTTCAAATCGGTTTGCAGTTTCTGAAAGTGTAGGTTCCACAGATTCGAACAGTAGGTATCATTCCTGCCTTCCGAATATTTCGGAAAATTTCAGATTTTTAAAAAAAAGGAAAGGGGTACCCCTTCTCATTTTTTTAGGCGAAAATTTTTTTTTCGGGAATCGGATAATCTCAATGAAATTCTTCATGGAAATGACCTGCTGATTCCAAATATGACTGCCGTTCCTCGATTCGAAAGCCTCCTGCGATTTTACTAATAAAAAACGAGATAAAAAACAGTGGAAAAAAATAAAAAGTAAATCGTCGATTAAAATCGTAGGAATTTTTTATTTCAAATCGGTTTGCAGTTTCTGAAAGTGTAGGTTCCACAGATTCGAACAGTAGGCATCATTCCTGCCTTCCGAATATTTCGGAAAATTTCAGATTTTTGAAAAAAAGGAAAGGGGTACCCCTTCTCATTTTTTTAGGCGAAAAAATTTTTTGTCGAGAATCGGATAATCTCAATGATATTCTTCATGGAAATGACCTGCTGATTCCAAATATGACTGCCGTTCCTCGATTCGAAAGCCTCCTGCGATTTTACTAATAAAAAACGAGATAAAAAAAAGTGGAAAAAAAATAAAAAGTAAATCGTCGATTAAAAATCGTAGGAATTTTTAATTTCAAATCGGTTTGCGGTTTCTGAAAGTGTAGGTTCCACAGATTCGAACAGTAGGTATCATTCCTGCCTTCCGAATATTTCGGAAAATTTCAGATTTTTGAAAAAAAGGAAAGGGGTACCCCTTCTCATTTTTTTAGGCGAAAAATTTTTTTGTCGAGAATCGGATAATCTCAATGATATTCTCCATGGAAATGACCTGCTGATTTCAAATATGACTGCCGTTCCTCGATTCGAAAGCCTCCTGCGATTTTACTCATAAAAAACGAGATAAAAAAAAGTGGAAAAAAAATAAAAAGTAAATCGTCGATTAAAAATCGTAGGAATTTTTAATTTCAAATCGGTTTGCGGTTTCTGAAAGTGTAGGTTCCACAGATTCGAACAGTAGGTATCATTCCTGCCTTCCGAATATTTCGGAAAATTTCAGATTTTTGAAAAAAAGGAAAGGGGTACCCCTTCTCATTTTTTTAGGCGAAAAAATTTTTTGTCGAGAATCGGATCATCTCAATGATATTCTCCATGGAAATGACCTGCTGATTCCAAATATGACTGCCGTTCCTCGATTCGAAAGCCTCCTGCGATTTTACTAATAAAAAACGAGATAAAAAAAAGTGGAAAAAAAATAAAAAGTAAATCGTCGATTAAAAATCGTAGGAATTTTTTATTTCAAATCGGTTTGCAGTTTCTGAAAGTGTAGGTTCCACAGATTCGAACAGTAGGTATCATTCCTGCCTTCCGAATATTTCGGAAAATTTCAGATTTTTGAAAAAAAGGAAAGGGGTACCCCTTCTCATTTTTTTAGGCGAAAAAATTTTTTGTCGAGAATCGGATAATTTCAATGATATTCTTCATGGAAATGACCTGCTGATTCCAAATATGACTGCCGTTCCTCGATTCGGAAGCCTCCTGCGATTGTACTAATAAAAAACGAGATAAAAAAAGTGGAAAAAAAATAAAAAGTAAATCGTCGATTAAAAATCGTAGGAATTTTTTATTTCAAATCGGTTTGCAGTTTCTGAAAGTGTAGGTTCCACAGATTTGAACAGTAGGTATCATTCCTGCCTTCCGAATATTTCGGAAAATTTCAGATTTTTGAAAAAAAGGAAAGGGGTACCCCTTCTCATTTTTTTAGGCGAAAAAATTTTTTGTCGAGAATCGGATAATCTCAATGATATTCTCCATGGAAATGACCTGCTGATTCCAAATATGACTGCCGTTCCTCGATTCGAAAGCCTCCTGCGATTTTACTAATAAAAAACGAGATAAAAAAAAGTGGAAAAAAAATAAAAAGTAAATCGTCGATTAAAAATCGTAGGAATTTTTTATTTCAAATCGGTTTGCAGTTTCTGAAAGTGTAGGTTCCACAGATTCGAACAGTAGGTATCATTCCTGCCTTCCGAATATTTCGGAAAATTTCAGATTTTTGAAAAAAAGGAAAGGGGTACCCCTTCTCATTTTTTTAGGCGAAAAAATTTTTTGTCGAGAATCGGATAATCTCAATGATATTCTCCATGGAAATGACCTGCTGATTCCAAATATGACTGCCGTTCCTCGATTCGAAAGCCTCCTGCGATTTTACTAATAAAAAACGAGATAAAAAAAAGTGGAAAAAAAATAAAAAGTAAATCGTCGATTAAAAATCGTAGGAATTTTTTATTTCAAATCGGTTTGCAGTTTCTGAAAGTGTAGGTTCCACAGATTCGAACAGTAGGTATCATTCCTGCCTTCCGAATATTTCGGAAAATTTCAGATTTTTGAAAAAAAGGAAAGGGGTACCCCTTCTCATTTTTTTAGGCGAAAAAATTTTTTGTCGAGAATCGGATAATCTCAATGATATTCTCTATGGAAATGACCTGCTGATTCCAAATATGACTGCCGTTCCTCGATTCGGAAGCCTCCTGCGATTCCACTAACAAGAAACGACATAAAAAAAAGTGGAAAAAAGATGAAAAGTAAATCGTCGATTAAAAATCGTAGGAATTTTTTATTTCGAATCGGTTTGCAGTTTCTGAAAGTGTAGGTTCCACAGATTCGAACAGTAGGTATCACTCCTGCCTTCCGAATATTTCGGAAAATTTCAGATTTTTGAAAAAAAGGAAAGGGGTACCCCTTCTCATTTTTTTAGGCGAAAAAATTTTTTGTCGAGAATCGGATCATCTCAATGATATTCTCCATGGAAATGACCTGCTGAATCCAAATATGACTGCCGTTCCTCGATTCGAAAGCCTCCTGCGATTTTACTAATAAAAAACGAGATAAAAAAAAGTGGAAAAAAAATAAAAAGTAAATCGTCGATTAAAAATCGTAGGAATTTTTTATTTCAAATCGGTTTGCAGTTTCTGAAAGTGTAGGTTCCACAGATTCGAACAGTAGGTATCATTCCTGCCTTCCGAATATTTCGGAAAATTTCAGATTTTTGAAAAAAAGGAAAGGGGTACCCCTTCTCATTTTTTTAGGCGAAAAAATTTTTTGTCGAGAATCGGATAATCTCAATGATATTCTCCATGGAAATGACCTGCTGATTCCAAATATGACTGCCGTTCCTCGATTCGAAAGCCTCCTGCGATTTTACTAATGAAAAACGAGATAAAAAAAAGTGGACAAAAAATAAAAAGTAAATCGTCGATTAAAAATCGTAGGAATTTTTTATTTCAAATCGGTTTGCAGTTTCTGAAAGTGTAGGTTCCACAGATTCGAACAGTAGGTATCATTCCTGCCTTCCGAATATTTCGGAAAATTTCAGATTTTTGAAAAAAAGGAAAGGGGTACCCCTTCTCATTTTTTTAAGCGAAAAAATTTTTTGTCGAGAATCGGATAATCTCAATGATATTCTCCATGGAAATGACCTGCTAATTCCAAATATGACTGCCGTTCCTCGATTCGGAAGCCGGCTGCGATTTTACTAATGAAAAACGAAATAAAAAAAAGTGAAAAAAAAATAAAAAGTAAATTAGTCGATTAAAAATCGTAGGAATTTTTTATTTCAAATCGGTTTGCAGTTTCTGAAAGTGTAGGTTCCACAGATTCGAACAGTAGGTATCATTCCTGCCTTCCGAATATTTCGGAAAATTTCAGATTTTTGAAAAAAAGGAAAGGGGTACCCCTTCTCATTTTTTTAAGCGAAAAAATTTTTTGTCGAGAATCGAATAATCTCAATGATATTCTCCATGGAAATGACCTGCTGATTCCAAATATGACTGCCGTTCCTCGATTCGAAAGCCTCCTGCGATTTTACTAATAAAAAACGAGATAAAAAAAAGTGGAAAAAAAATAAAAAGTAAATCGTCGATTAAAAATCGTAGGAATTTTTTATTTCAAATCGGTTTGCAGTTTCTGAAAGTGTAGGTTCCACAGATTCGAACAGTAGGTATCATTCCTGCCTTCCGAATATTTCGGAAAATTTCAGATTTTTGAAAAAAAGGAAAGGGGTACCCCTTCTCATTTTTTTAGGCGAAAAAATTTTTTGTCGAGAATCGGATAATTTCAATGATATTCTTCATGGAAATGACCTGCTGATTCCAAATATGACTGCCGTTCCTCGATTCGGAAGCCTCCTGCGATTGTACTAATAAAAAACGAGATAAAAAAAGTGGAAAAAAAATAAAAAGTAAATCGTCGATTAAAAATCGTAGGAATTTTTTATTTCAAATCGGTTTGCAGTTTCTGAAAGTGTAGGTTCCACAGATTTGAACAGTAGGTATCATTCCTGCCTTCCGAATATTTCGGAAAATTTCAGATTTTTGAAAAAAAGGAAAGGGGTACCCCTTCTCATTTTTTTAGGCGAAAAAATTTTTTGTCGAGAATCGGATAATCTCAATGATATTCTCCATGGAAATGACCTGCTGATTCCAAATATGACTGCCGTTCCTCGATTCGAAAGCCTCCTGCGATTTTACTAATAAAAAACGAGATAAAAAAAAGTGGAAAAAAAATAAAAAGTAAATCGTCGATTAAAAATCGTAGGAATTTTTTATTTCAAATCGGTTTGCAGTTTCTGAAAGTGTAGGTTCCACAGATTCGAACAGTAGGTATCATTCCTGCCTTCCGAATATTTCGGAAAATTTCAGATTTTTGAAAAAAAGGAAAGGGGTACCCCTTCTCATTTTTTTAGGCGAAAAAATTTTTTGTCGAGAATCGGATAATCTCAATGATATTCTCCATGGAAATGACCTGCTGATTCCAAATATGACTGCCGTTCCTCGATTCGAAAGCCTCCTGCGATTTTACTCATAAAAAACGAGATAAAAAAAAGTGGAAAAAAAATAAAAAGTAAATCGTCGATTAAAAATCGTAGGAATTTTTTATTTCAAATCGGTTTGCAGTTTCTGAAAGTGTAGGTTCCACAGATTCGAACAGTAGGTATCATTCCTGCCTTCCGAATATTTCGGAAAATTTCAGATTTTTGAAAAAAAGGAAAGGGGTACCCCTTCTCATTTTTTTAGGCGAAAAAATTTTTTGTCGAGAATCGGATAATCTCAATGATATTCTCTATGGAAATGACCTGCTGATTCCAAATATGACTGCCGTTCCTCGATTCGGAAGCCTCCTGCGATTCCACTAACAAGAAACGACATAAAAAAAAGTGGAAAAAAGATGAAAAGTAAATCGTCGATTAAAAATCGTAGGAATTTTTTATTTCGAATCGGTTTGCAGTTTCTGAAAGTGTAGGTTCCACAGATTCGAACAGTAGGTATCATTCCTGCCTTCCGAATATTTCGGAAAATTTCAGATTTTTGAAAAAAAGGAAAGGGGTACCCCTTCTCATTTTTTTAGGCGAAAAAATTTTTTGTCGAGAATCGGATAATCTCAATGATATTCTCCATGGAAATGACCTGCTGATTCCAAATATGACTGCCGTTCCTCGATTCGAAAGCCTCCTGCGATTTTACTAATAAAAAACGAGATAAAAAAAAGTGGAAAAAAAATAAAAAGTAAATCGTCGATTAAAAATCGTAGGAATTTTTTATTTCAAATCGGTTTGCAGTTTCTGAAAGTGTAGGTTCCACAGATTCGAACAGTAGGTATCATTCCTGCCTTCCGAATATTTCGGAAAATTTCAGATTTTTGAAAAAAAGGAAAGGGGTACCCCTTCTCATTTTTTTAGGCGAAAAAATTTTTTGTCGAGAATCGGATAATCTCAATGATATTCTCTATGGAAATGACCTGCTGATTCCAAATATGACTGCCGTTCCTCGATTCGGAAGCCTCCTGCGATTCCACTAACAAGAAACGACATAAAAAAAAGTGGAAAAAAGATGAAAAGTAAATCGTCGATTAAAAATCGTAGGAATTTTTTATTTCGAATCGGTTTGCAGTTTCTGAAAGTGTAGGTTCCACAGATTCGAACAGTAGGTATCACTCCTGCCTTCCGAATATTTCGGAAAATTTCAGATTTTTGAAAAAAAGGAAAGGGGTACCCCTTCTCATTTTTTTAGGCGAAAAAATTTTTTGTCGAGAATCGGATCATCTCAATGATATTCTCCATGGAAATGACCTGCTGAATCCAAATATGACTGCCGTTCCTCGATTCGAAAGCCTCCTGCGATTTTACTAATAAAAAACGAGATAAAAAAAAGTGGAAAAAAAATAAAAAGTAAATCGTCGATTAAAAATCGTAGGAATTTTTTATTTCAAATCGGTTTGCAGTTTCTGAAAGTGTAGGTTCCACAGATTCGAACAGTAGGTATCATTCCTGCCTTCCGAATATTTCGGAAAATTTCAGATTTTTGAAAAAAAGGAAAGGGGTACCCCTTCTCATTTTTTTAGGCGAAAAAATTTTTTGTCGAGAATCGGATAATCTCAATGATATTCTCCATGGAAATGACCTGCTGATTCCAAATATGACTGCCGTTCCTCGATTCGAAAGCCTCCTGCGATTTTACTAATGAAAAACGAGATAAAAAAAAGTGGACAAAAAATAAAAAGTAAATCGTCGATTAAAAATCGTAGGAATTTTTTATTTCAAATCGGTTTGCAGTTTCTGAAAGTGTAGGTTCCACAGATTCGAACAGTAGGTATCATTCCTGCCTTCCGAATATTTCGGAAAATTTCAGATTTTTGAAAAAAAGGAAAGGGGTACCCCTTCTCATTTTTTTAAGCGAAAAAATTTTTTGTCGAGAATCGGATAATCTCAATGATATTCTCCATGGAAATGACCTGCTAATTCCAAATATGACTGCCGTTCCTCGATTCGGAAGCCGGCTGCGATTTTACTAATGAAAAACGAAATAAAAAAAAGTGAAAAAAAAATAAAAAGTAAATTAGTCGATTAAAAATCGTAGGAATTTTTTATTTCAAATCGGTTTGCAGTTTCTGAAAGTGTAGGTTCCACAGATTCGAACAGTAGGTATCATTCCTGCCTTCCGAATATTTCGGAAAATTTCAGATTTTTGAAAAAAAGGAAAGGGGTACCCCTTCTCATTTTTTTAAGCGAAAAAATTTTTTGTCGAGAATCGAATAATCTCAATGATATTCTCCATGGAAATGACCTGCTGATTCCAAATATGACTGCCGTTCCTCGATTCGAAAGCCTCCTGCGATTTTACTAATAAAAAACGAGATAAAAAAAAGTGGAAAAAAAATAAAAAGTAAATCGTCGATTAAAAATCGTAGGAATTTTTTATTTCAAATCGGTTTGCAGTTTCTGAAAGTGTAGGTTCCACAGATTCGAACAGTAGGTATCATTCCTGCCTTCCGAATATTTCGGAAAATTTCAGATTTTTGAAAAAAAGGAAAGGGGTACCCCTTCTCATTTTTTTAGGCGAAAAAATTTTTTGTCGAGAATCGGATAATTTCAATGATATTCTTCATGGAAATGACCTGCTGATTCCAAATATGACTGCCGTTCCTCGATTCGGAAGCCTCCTGCGATTGTACTAATAAAAAACGAGATAAAAAAAGTGGAAAAAAAATAAAAAGTAAATCGTCGATTAAAAATCGTAGGAATTTTTTATTTCAAATCGGTTTGCAGTTTCTGAAAGTGTAGGTTCCACAGATTTGAACAGTAGGTATCATTCCTGCCTTCCGAATATTTCGGAAAATTTCAGATTTTTGAAAAAAAGGAAAGGGGTACCCCTTCTCATTTTTTTAGGCGAAAAAATTTTTTGTCGAGAATCGGATAATCTCAATGATATTCTCCATGGAAATGACCTGCTGATTCCAAATATGACTGCCGTTCCTCGATTCGAAAGCCTCCTGCGATTTTACTAATAAAAAACGAGATAAAAAAAAGTGGAAAAAAAATAAAAAGTAAATCGTCGATTAAAAATCGTAGGAATTTTTTATTTCAAATCGGTTTGCAGTTTCTGAAAGTGTAGGTTCCACAGATTCGAACAGTAGGTATCATTCCTGCCTTCCGAATATTTCGGAAAATTTCAGATTTTTGAAAAAAAGGAAAGGGGTACCCCTTCTCATTTTTTTAGGCGAAAAAATTTTTTGTCGAGAATCGGATAATCTCAATGATATTCTCCATGGAAATGACCTGCTGATTCCAAATATGACTGCCGTTCCTCGATTCGAAAGCCTCCTGCGATTTTACTCATAAAAAACGAGATAAAAAAAAGTGGAAAAAAAATAAAAAGTAAATCGTCGATTAAAAATCGTAGGAATTTTTTATTTCAAATCGGTTTGCAGTTTCTGAAAGTGTAGGTTCCACAGATTCGAACAGTAGGTATCATTCCTGCCTTCCGAATATTTCGGAAAATTTCAGATTTTTGAAAAAAAGGAAAGGGGTACCCCTTCTCATTTTTTTAGGCGAAAAAATTTTTTGTCGAGAATCGGATAATCTCAATGATATTCTCTATGGAAATGACCTGCTGATTCCAAATATGACTGCCGTTCCTCGATTCGGAAGCCTCCTGCGATTCCACTAACAAGAAACGACATAAAAAAAAGTGGAAAAAAGATGAAAAGTAAATCGTCGATTAAAAATCGTAGGAATTTTTTATTTCGAATCGGTTTGCAGTTTCTGAAAGTGTAGGTTCCACAGATTCGAACAGTAGGTATCATTCCTGCCTTCCGAATATTTCGGAAAATTTCAGATTTTTGAAAAAAAGGAAAGGGGTACCCCTTCTCATTTTTTTAGGCGAAAAAATTTTTTGTCGAGAATCGGATAATCTCAATGATATTCTCCATGGAAATGACCTGCTGATTCCAAATATGACTGCCGTTCCTCGATTCGAAAGCCTCCTGCGATTTTACTAATGAAAAACGAGATAAAAAAAAGTGGACAAAAAATAAAAAGTAAATCGTCGATTAAAAATCGTAGGAATTTTTTATTTCAAATCGGTTTGCAGTTTCTGAAAGTGTAGGTTCCACAGATTCGAACAGTAGGTATCATTCCTGCCTTCCGAATATTTCGGAAAATTTCAGATTTTTGAAAAAAAGGAAAGGGGTACCCCTTCTCATTTTTTTAAGCGAAAAAATTTTTTGTCGAGAATCGGATAATCTCAATGATATTCTCCATGGAAATGACCTGCTAATTCCAAATATGACTGCCGTTCCTCGATTCGGAAGCCGGCTGCGATTTTACTAATGAAAAACGAAATAAAAAAAAGTGAAAAAAAAATAAAAAGTAAATTAGTCGATTAAAAATCGTAGGAATTTTTTATTTCAAATCGGTTTGCAGTTTCTGAAAGTGTAGGTTCCACAGATTCGAACAGTAGGTATCATTCCTGCCTTCCGAATATTTCGGAAAATTTCAGATTTTTGAAAAAAAGGAAAGGGGTACCCCTTCTCATTTTTTTAAGCGAAAAAATTTTTTGTCGAGAATCGAATAATCTCAATGATATTCTCCATGGAAATGACCTGCTGATTCCAAATATGACTGCCGTTCCTCGATTCGAAAGCCTCCTGCGATTTTACTAATAAAAAACGAGATAAAAAAAAGTGGAAAAAAAATAAAAAGTAAATCGTCGATTAAAAATCGTAGGAATTTTTTATTTCAAATCGGTTTGCAGTTTCTGAAAGTGTAGGTTCCACAGATTCGAACAGTAGGTATCATTCCTGCCTTCCGAATATTTCGGAAAATTTCAGATTTTTGAAAAAAAGGAAAGGGGTACCCCTTCTCATTTTTTTAGGCGAAAAAATTTTTTGTCGAGAATCGGATAATTTCAATGATATTCTTCATGGAAATGACCTGCTGATTCCAAATATGACTGCCGTTCCTCGATTCGGAAGCCTCCTGCGATTGTACTAATAAAAAACGAGATAAAAAAAGTGGAAAAAAAATAAAAAGTAAATCGTCGATTAAAAATCGTAGGAATTTTTTATTTCAAATCGGTTTGCAGTTTCTGAAAGTGTAGGTTCCACAGATTTGAACAGTAGGTATCATTCCTGCCTTCCGAATATTTCGGAAAATTTCAGATTTTTGAAAAAAAGGAAAGGGGTACCCCTTCTCATTTTTTTAGGCGAAAAAATTTTTTGTCGAGAATCGGATAATCTCAATGATATTCTCCATGGAAATGACCTGCTGATTCCAAATATGACTGCCGTTCCTCGATTCGAAAGCCTCCTGCGATTTTACTAATAAAAAACGAGATAAAAAAAAGTGGAAAAAAAATAAAAAGTAAATCGTCGATTAAAAATCGTAGGAATTTTTTATTTCAAATCGGTTTGCAGTTTCTGAAAGTGTAGGTTCCACAGATTCGAACAGTAGGTATCATTCCTGCCTTCCGAATATTTCGGAAAATTTCAGATTTTTGAAAAAAAGGAAAGGGGTACCCCTTCTCATTTTTTTAGGCGAAAAAATTTTTTGTCGAGAATCGGATAATCTCAATGATATTCTCCATGGAAATGACCTGCTGATTCCAAATATGACTGCCGTTCCTCGATTCGAAAGCCTCCTGCGATTTTACTCATAAAAAACGAGATAAAAAAAAGTGGAAAAAAAATAAAAAGTAAATCGTCGATTAAAAATCGTAGGAATTTTTTATTTCAAATCGGTTTGCAGTTTCTGAAAGTGTAGGTTCCACAGATTCGAACAGTAGGTATCATTCCTGCCTTCCGAATATTTCGGAAAATTTCAGATTTTTGAAAAAAAGGAAAGGGGTACCCCTTCTCATTTTTTTAGGCGAAAAAATTTTTTGTCGAGAATCGGATAATCTCAATGATATTCTCTATGGAAATGACCTGCTGATTCCAAATATGACTGCCGTTCCTCGATTCGGAAGCCTCCTGCGATTCCACTAACAAGAAACGACATAAAAAAAAGTGGAAAAAAGATGAAAAGTAAATCGTCGATTAAAAATCGTAGGAATTTTTTATTTCGAATCGGTTTGCAGTTTCTGAAAGTGTAGGTTCCACAGATTCGAACAGTAGGTATCATTCCTGCCTTCCGAATATTTCGGAAAATTTCAGATTTTTGAAAAAAAGGAAAGGGGTACCCCTTCTCATTTTTTTAGGCGAAAAAATTTTTTGTCGAGAATCGGATCATCTCAATGATATTCTCCATGGAAATGACCTGCTGAATCCAAATATGACTGCCGTTCCTCGATTCGAAAGCCTCCTGCGATTTTACTAATAAAAAACGAGATAAAAAAAAGTGGAAAAAAAATAAAAAGTAAATCGTCGATTAAAAATTGTAGGAATTTTTTATTTCAAATCGGTTTGCAGTTTCTGAAAGTGTAGGTTCCACAGATTCGAACAGTAGGTATCATTCCTGCCTTCCGAATATTTCGGAAAATTTCAGATTTTTGAAAAAAAGGAAAGGGGTACCCCTTCTCATTTTTTTAGGCGAAAATTTTTTTTTCGGGAATCGGATAATCTCAATGATATTCTTCATGGAAATGACCTGCTGATTCCAAATATGACTGCCGTTCCTCGATTCGAAAGCCTCCTGCGATTTTACTAATAAAAAACGAGATACAAAACAGTGGAAAAAAATAAAAAGTAAATCGTCGATTAAAATCGTAGGAATTTTTTATTTCAAATCGGTTTGCAGTTTCTGAAAGTGTAGGTTCCACAGATTCGAACAGTAGGCATCATTCCTGCCTTCCGAATATTTCGGAAAATTTCAGATTTTTGAAAAAAAGGAAAGGGGTACCCCTTCTCATTTTTTTAGGCGAAAAAATTTTTTGTCGAGAATCGGATAATCTCAATGATATTCTTCATGGAAATGACCTGCTGATTCCAAATATGACTGCCGTTCCTCGATTCGAAAGCCTCCTGCGATTTTACTAATAAAAAACGAGATAAAAAAAAGTGGAAAAAAAATAAAAAGTAAATCGTCGATTAAAAATCGTAGGAATTTTTAATTTCAAATCGGTTTGCGGTTTCTGAAAGTGTAGGTTCCACAGATTCGAACAGTAGGTATCATTCCTGCCTTCCGAATATTTCGGAAAATTTCAGATTTTTGAAAAAAAGGAAAGGGGTACCCCTTCTCATTTTTTTAGGCGAAAAAATTTTTTGTCGAGAATCGGATAATCTCAATGATATTCTCCATGGAAATGACCTGCTGATTCCAAATATGACTGCCGTTCCTCGATTCGAAAGCCTCCTGCGATTTTACTAATAAAAAACGAGATAAAAAAAAGTGGAAAAAAAATGAAAAGTAAATCGTCGATTAAAAATCGTAGGAATTTTTTATTTCAAATCGGTTTGCAGTTTCTGAAAGTGTAGGTTCCACAGATTCGAACAGTAGGTATCATTCCTGCCTTCCGAATATTTCGGAAAATTTCAGATTTTTGAAAAAAAGGAAAGGGGTACCCCTTCTCATTTTTTTAGGCGAAAAAATTTTTTGTCGAGAATCGGATAATCTCAATGATATTCTCTATGGAAATGACCTGCTGATTCCAAATATGACTGCCGTTCCTCGATTCGGAAGCCTCCTGCGATTCCACTAACAAGAAACGACATAAAAAAAAGTGGAAAAAAGATGAAAAGTAAATCGTCGATTAAAAATCGTAGGAATTGTTTATTTCGAATCGGTTTGCAGTTTCTGAAAGTGTAGGTTCCACAGATTCGAACAGTAGGTATCATTCCTGCCTTCCGAATATTTCGGAAAATTTCAGATTTTTGAAAAAAAGGAAAGGGGTACCCCTTCTCATTTTTTTAGGCGAAAAAATTTTTTGTCGAGAATCGGATCATCTCAATGATATTCTCCATGGAAATGACCTGCTGAATCCAAATATGACTGCCGTTCCTCGATTCGAAAGCCTCCTGCGATTTTACTAATAAAAAACGAGATAAAAAAAAGTGGAAAAAAAATAAAAAGTAAATCGTCGATTAAAAATCGTAGGAATTTTTTATTTCAAATCGGTTTGCAGTTTCTGAAAGTGTAGGTTCCACAGATTCGAACAGTAGGTATCATTCCTGCCTTCCGAATATTTCGGAAAATTTCAGATTTTTGAAAAAATGGGAAGGGGTACCCCTTCTCATTTTTTTAGGCGAAAAAATTCTTTGTCGAGAATCGGATAATCTCAATGATATTCTCCATGGAAATGACCTGCTGATTCCAAATATGACTGCCGTTCCTCGATTCGAAAGCCTCCTGCGATTTTACTAATAAAAAACGAGATAAAAAAAAGTGGAAAAAAAATGAAAAGTAAATCGTCGATTAAAAATCGTAGGAATTTTTTATTTCAAATCGGTTTGCAGTTTCTGAAAGTGTAGGTTCCACAGATTCGAACAGTAGGTATCATTCCTGCCTTCCGAATATTTCGGAAAATTTCAGATTTTTGAAAAAAAGGAAAGGGGTACCCCTTCTCATTTTTTTAGGCGAAAAAATTTTTTGTCGAGAATCGGATAATCTCAATGATATTCTCTATGGAAATGACCTGCTGATTCCAAATATGACTGCCGTTCCTCGATTCGAAAGCCTCCTGCGATTTTACTAATAAAAAACGAGATAAAAAAAAGTGGAAAAAAAATAAAAAGTAAATCGTCGATTAAAAATCGTAGGAATTTTTTATTTCAAATCGGTTTGCAGTTTCTGAAAGTGTAGGTTCCACAGATTCGAACAGTAGGTATCATTCCTGCCTTCCGAATATTTCGGAAAATTTCAGATTTTTGAAAAAAAGGAAAGGGGTACCCCTTCTCATTTTTTTAGGCGAAAAAATTTTTTGTCGAGAATCGGATAATCTCAATGATATTCTCCATGGAAATGACCTGCTGATTCCAAATATGACTGCCGTTCCTCGATTCGAAAGCCTCCTGCGATTTTACTAATGAAAAACGAGATAAAAAAAAGTGGACAAAAAATAAAAAGTAAATCGTCGATTAAAAATCGTAGGAATTTTTTATTTCAAATCGGTTTGCAGTTTCTGAAAGTGTAGGTTCCACAGATTCGAACAGTAGGTATCATTCCTGCCTTCCGAATATTTCGGAAAATTTCAGATTTTTAAAAAAAAGGAAAGGGGTACCCCTTCTCATTTTGTTAGGCGAAAATTTTTTTTTCGGGAATCGGATAATCTCAATGATATTCTTCATGGAAATGACCTGCTGATTCCAAATATGACTGCCGTTCCTCGATTCGAAAGCCTCCTGCGATTTTACTAATAAAAAACGAGATAAAAAACAGTGGAAAAAAATAAAAAGTAAATCGTCGATTAAAATCGTAGGAATTTTTTATTTCAAATCGGTTTGCAGTTTCTGAAAGTGTAGGTTCCACAGATTCGAACAGTAGGCATCATTCCTGCCTTCCGAATATTTCGGAAAATTTCAGATTTTTGAAAAAAAGGAAAGGGGTACCCCTTCTCATTTTTTTAGGCGAAAAAATTTTTTGTCGAGAATCGGATAATCTCAATGATATTCTTCATGGAAATGACCTGCTGATTCCAAATATGACTGCCGTTCCTCGATTCGAAAGCCTCCTGCGATTTTACTAATAAAAAACGAGATAAAAAAAAGTGGAAAAAAAATAAAAAGTAAATCGTCGATTAAAAATCGTAGGAATTTTTAATTTCAAATCGGTTTGCGGTTTCTGAAAGTGTAGGTTCCACAGATTCGAACAGTAGGTATCATTCCTGCCTTCCGAATATTTCGGAAAATTTCAGATTTTTGAAAAAAAGGAAAGGGGTACCCCTTCTCATTTTTTTAGGCGAAAAATTTTTTTGTCGAGAATCGGATAATCTCAATGATATTCTCCATGGAAATGACCTGCTGATTCCAAATATGACTGCCGTTCCTCGATTCGAAAGCCTCCTGCGATTTTACTCATAAAAAACGAGATAAAAAAAAGTGGAAAAAAAATAAAAAGTAAATCGTCGATTAAAAATCGTAGGAATTTTTTATTTCAAATCGGTTTGCAGTTTCTGAAAGTGTAGGTTCCACAGATTCGAACAGTAGGTATCATTCCTGCCTTCCGAATATTTCGGAAAATTTCAGATTTTTGAAAAAAAGGAAAGGGGTACCCCTTCTCATTTTTTTAGGCGAAAAAATTTTTTGTCGAGAATCGGATAATCTCAATGATATTCTCTATGGAAATGACCTGCTGATTCCAAATATGACTGCCGTTCCTCGATTCGGAAGCCTCCTGCGATTCCACTAACAAGAAACGACATAAAAAAAAGTGGAAAAAAGATGAAAAGTAAATCGTCGATTAAAAATCGTAGGAATTTTTTATTTCGAATCGGTTTGCAGTTTCTGAAAGTGTAGGTTCCACAGATTCGAACAGTAGGTATCATTCCTGCCTTCCGAATATTTCGGAAAATTTCAGATTTTTGAAAAAAAGGAAAGGGGTACCCCTTCTCATTTTTTTAGGCGAAAAAATTTTTTGTCGAGAATCGGATCATCTCAATGATATTCTCCATGGAAATGACCTGCTGAATCCAAATATGACTGCCGTTCCTCGATTCGAAAGCCTCCTGCGATTTTACTAATAAAAAACGAGATAAAAAAAAGTGGAAAAAAAATAAAAAGTAAATCGTCGATTAAAAATCGTAGGAATTTTTTATTTCAAATCGGTTTGCAGTTTCTGAAAGTGTAGGTTCCACAGATTCGAACAGTAGGTATCATTCCTGCCTTCCGAATATTTCGGAAAATTTCAGATTTTTGAAAAAAAGGAAAGGGGTACCCCTTCTCATTTTTTTAGGCGAAAAAATTTTTTGTCGAGAATCGGATAATCTCAATGATATTCTCCATGGAAATGACCTGCTGATTCCAAATATGACTGCCGTTCCTCGATTCGAAAGCCTCCTGCGATTTTACTAATGAAAAACGAGATAAAAAAAAGTGGACAAAAAATAAAAAGTAAATCGTCGATTAAAAATCGTAGGAATTTTTTATTTCAAATCGGTTTGCAGTTTCTGAAAGTGTAGGTTCCACAGATTCGAACAGTAGGTATCATTCCTGCCTTCCGAATATTTCGGAAAATTTCAGATTTTTAAAAAAAAGGAAAGGGGTACCCCTTCTCATTTTTTTAGGCGAAAATTTTTTTTTCGGGAATCGGATAATCTCAATGATATTCTTCATGGAAATGACCTGCTGATTCCAAATATGACTGCCGTTCCTCGATTCGAAAGCCTCCTGCGATTTTACTAATAAAAAACGAGATAAAAAACAGTGGAAAAAAATAAAAAGTAAATCGTCGATTAAAATCGTAGGAATTTTTTATTTCAAATCGGTTTGCAGTTTCTGAAAGTGTAGGTTCCACAGATTCGAACAGTAGGCATCATTCCTGCCTTCCGAATATTTCGGAAAATTTCAGATTTTTGAAAAAAAGGAGAGGGGTACCCCTTCTCATTTTTTTAGGCGAAAAAATTTTTTGTCGAGAATCGGATAATCTCAATGATATTCTTCATGGAAATGACCTGCTGATTCCAAATATGACTGCCGTTCCTCGATTCGAAAGCCTCCTGCGATTTTACTAATAAAAAACGAGATAAAAAAAAGTGGAAAAAAAATAAAAAGTAAATCGTCGATTAAAAATCGTAGGAATTTTTAATTTCAAATCGGTTTGCGGTTTCTGAAAGTGTAGGTTCCACAGATTCGAAGAGTAGGTATCATTCCTGCCTTCCGAATATTTCGGAAAATTTCAGATTTTTGAAAAAAAGGAAAGGGGTACCCCTTCTCATTTTTTTAGGCGAAAAATTTTTTTGTCGAGAATCGGATAATCTCAATGATATTCTCCATGGAAATGACCTGCTGATTCCAAATATGACTGCCGTTCCTCGATTCGAAAGCCTCCTGCGATTTTACTCATAAAAAACGAGATAAAAAAAAGTGGAAAAAAAATAAAAAGTAAATCGTCGATTAAAAATCGTAGGAATTTTTAATTTCAAATCGGTTTGCGGTTTCTGAAAGTGTAGGTTCCACAGATTCGAACAGTAGGTATCATTCCTGCCTTCCGAATATTTCGGAAAATTTCAGATTTTTGAAAAAAAGGAAAGGGGTACCCCTTCTCATTTTTTTAGGCGAAAAAATTTTTTGTCGAGAATCGGATCATCTCAATGATATTCTCCATGGAAATGACCTGCTGATTCCAAATATGACTGCCGTTCCTCGATTCGAAAGCCTCCTGCGATTTTACTAATAAAAAACGAGATAAAAAAAAGTGGAAAAAAAATAAAAAGTAAATCGTCGATTAAAAATCGTAGGAATTTTTTATTTCAAATCGGTTTGCAGTTTCTGAAAGTGTAGGTTCCACAGATTCGAACAGTAGGTATCATTCCTGCCTTCCGAATATTTCGGAAAATTTCAGATTTTTGAAAAAAAGGAAAGGGGTACCCCTTCTCATTTTTTTAGGCGAAAAAATTTTTTGTCGAGAATCGGATAATCTCAATGATATTCTCCATGGAAATGACCTGCTGATTCCAAATATGACTGCCGTTCCTCGATTCGAAAGCCTCCTGCGATTTTACTAATAAAAAACGAGATAAAAAAAAGTGGAAAAAAAATAAAAAGTAAATCGTCGATTAAAAATCGTAGGAATTTTTTATTTCAAATCGGTTTGCAGTTTCTGAAAGTGTAGGTTCCACAGATTCGAACAGTAGGTATCATTCCTGCCTTCCGAATATTTCGGAAAATTTCAGATTTTTGAAAAAAAGGAAAGGGGTACCCCTTCTCATTTTTTTAGGCGAAAAAATTTTTTGTCGAGAATCGGATAATCTCAATGATATTCTCTATGGAAATGACCTGCTGATTCCAAATATGACTGCCGTTCCTCGATTCGGAAGCCTCCTGCGATTCCACTAACAAGAAACGACATAAAAAAAAGTGGAAAAAAGATGAAAAGTAAATCGTCGATTAAAAATCGTAGGAATTTTTTATTTCGAATCGGTTTGCAGTTTCTGAAAGTGTAGGTTCCACAGATTCGAACAGTAGGTATCATTCCTGCCTTCCGAATATTTCGGAAAATTTCAGATTTTTGAAAAAAAGGAAAGGGGTACCCCTTCTCATTTTTTTAGGCGAAAAAATTTTTTGTCGAGAATCGGATCATCTCAATGATATTCTCCATGGAAATGACCTGCTGAATCCAAATATGACTGCCGTTCCTCGATTCGAAAGCCTCCTGCGATTTTACTAATAAAAAACGAGATAAAAAAAAGTGGAAAAAAAATAAAAAGTAAATCGTCGATTAAAAATCGTAGGAATTTTTTATTTCAAATCGGTTTGCAGTTTCTGAAAGTGTAGGTTCCACAGATTCGAACAGTAGGTATCATTCCTGCCTTCCGAATATTTCGGAAAATTTCAGATTTTTGAAAAAAAGGAAAGGGGTACCCCTTCTCATTTTTTTAGGCGAAAAAATTTTTTGTCGAGAATCGGATAATCTCAATGATATTCTCCATGGAAATGACCTGCTGATTCCAAATATGACTGCCGTTCCTCGATTCGAAAGCCTCCTGCGATTTTACTAATGAAAAACGAGATAAAAAAAAGTGGACAAAAAATAAAAAGTAAATCGTCGATTAAAAATCGTAGGAATTTTTTATTTCAAATCGGTTTGCAGTTTCTGAAAGTGTAGGTTCCACAGATTCGAACAGTAGGTATCATTCCTGCCTTCCGAATATTTCGGAAAATTTCAGATTTTTGAAAAAAAGGAAAGGGGTACCCCTTCTCATTTTTTTAAGCGAAAAAATTTTTTGTCGAGAATCGGATAATCTCAATGATATTCTCCATGGAAATGACCTGCTAATTCCAAATATGACTGCCGTTCCTCGATTCGGAAGCCGGCTGCGATTTTACTAATGAAAAACGAAATAAAAAAAAGTGAAAAAAAAATAAAAAGTAAATTAGTCGATTAAAAATCGTAGGAATTTTTTATTTCAAATCGGTTTGCAGTTTCTGAAAGTGTAGGTTCCACAGATTCGAACAGTAGGTATCATTCCTGCCTTCCGAATATTTCGGAAAATTTCAGATTTTTGAAAAAAAGGAAAGGGGTACCCCTTCTCATTTTTTTAAGCGAAAAAATTTTTTGTCGAGAATCGAATAATCTCAATGATATTCTCCATGGAAATGACCTGCTGATTCCAAATATGACTGCCGTTCCTCGATTCGAAAGCCTCCTGCGATTTTACTAATAAAAAACGAGATAAAAAAAAGTGGAAAAAAAATAAAAAGTAAATCGTCGATTAAAAATCGTAGGAATTTTTTATTTCAAATCGGTTTGCAGTTTCTGAAAGTGTAGGTTCCACAGATTCGAACAGTAGGTATCATTCCTGCCTTCCGAATATTTCGGAAAATTTCAGATTTTTAAAAAAAAGGAAAGGGGTACCCCTTCTCATTTTTTTAGGCGAAAAAATTTTTTGTCGAGAATCGGATAATTTCAATGATATTCTTCATGGAAATGACCTGCTGATTCCAAATATGACTGCCGTTCCTCGATTCGGAAGCCTCCTGCGATTGTACTAATAAAAAACGAGATAAAAAAAGTGGAAAAAAAATAAAAAGTAAATCGTCGATTAAAAATCGTAGGAATTTTTTATTTCAAATCGGTTTGCAGTTTCTGAAAGTGTAGGTTCCACAGATTTGAACAGTAGGTATCATTCCTGCCTTCCGAATATTTCGGAAAATTTCAGATTTTTGAAAAAAAGGAAAGGGGTACCCCTTCTCATTTTTTTAGGCGAAAAAATTTTTTGTCGAGAATCGGATAATCTCAATGATATTCTCCATGGAAATGACCTGCTGATTCCAAATATGACTGCCGTTCCTCGATTCGAAAGCCTCCTGCGATTTTACTAATAAAAAACGAGATAAAAAAAAGTGGAAAAAAAATAAAAAGTAAATCGTCGATTAAAAATCGTAGGAATTTTTTATTTCAAATCGGTTTGCAGTTTCTGAAAGTGTAGGTTCCACAGATTCGAACAGTAGGTATCATTCCTGCCTTCCGAATATTTCGGAAAATTTCAGATTTTTGAAAAAAAGGAAAGGGGTACCCCTTCTCATTTTTTTAGGCGAAAAAATTTTTTGTCGAGAATCGGATAATCTCAATGATATTCTCCATGGAAATGACCTGCTGATTCCAAATATGACTGCCGTTCCTCGATTCGAAAGCCTCCTGCGATTTTACTCATAAAAAACGAGATAAAAAAAAGTGGAAAAAAAATAAAAAGTAAATCGTCGATTAAAAATCGTAGGAATTTTTTATTTCAAATCGGTTTGCAGTTTCTGAAAGTGTAGGTTCCACAGATTCGAACAGTAGGTATCATTCCTGCCTTCCGAATATTTCGGAAAATTTCAGATTTTTGAAAAAAAGGAAAGGGGTACCCCTTCTCATTTTTTTAGGCGAAAAAATTTTTTGTCGAGAATCGGATAATCTCAATGATATTCTCTATGGAAATGACCTGCTGATTCCAAATATGACTGCCGTTCCTCGATTCGGAAGCCTCCTGCGATTCCACTAACAAGAAACGACATAAAAAAAAGTGGAAAAAAGATGAAAAGTAAATCGTCGATTAAAAATCGTAGGAATTTTTTATTTCGAATCGGTTTGCAGTTTCTGAAAGTGTAGGTTCCACAGATTCGAACAGTAGGTATCATTCCTGCCTTCCGAATATTTCGGAAAATTTCAGATTTTTGAAAAAAAGGAAAGGGGTACCCCTTCTCATTTTTTTAGGCGAAAAAATTTTTTGTCGAGAATCGGATCATCTCAATGATATTCTCCATGGAAATGACCTGCTGAATCCAAATATGACTGCCGTTCCTCGATTCGAAAGCCTCCTGCGATTTTACTAATAAAAAACGAGATAAAAAAAAGTGGAAAAAAAATAAAAAGTAAATCGTCGATTAAAAATTGTAGGAATTTTTTATTTCAAATCGGTTTGCAGTTTCTGAAAGTGTAGGTTCCACAGATTCGAACAGTAGGTATCATTCCTGCCTTCCGAATATTTCGGAAAATTTCAGATTTTTGAAAAAAAGGAAAGGGGTACCCCTTCTCATTTTTTTAGGCGAAAAAATTTTTTGTCGAGAATCGGATAATCTCAATGATATTCTCCATGGAAATGACCTGCTGATTCCAAATATGACTGCCGTTCCTCGATTCGAAAGCCTCCTGCGATTTTACTAATGAAAAACGAGATAAAAAAAAGTGGACAAAAAATAAAAAGTAAATCGTCGATTAAAAATCGTAGGAATTTTTTATTTCAAATCGGTTTGCAGTTTCTGAAAGTGTAGGTTCCACAGATTCGAACAGTAGGTATCATTCCTGCCTTCCGAATATTTCGGAAAATTTCAGATTTTTGAAAAAAAGGAAAGGGGTACCCCTTCTCATTTTTTTAGGCGAAAATTTTTTTTTCGGGAATCGGATAATCTCAATGATATTCTTCATGGAAATGACCTGCTGATTCCAAATATGACTGCCGTTCCTCGATTCGAAAGCCTCCTGCGATTTTACTAATAAAAAACGAGATAAAAAACAGTGGAAAAAAATAAAAAGTAAATCGTCGATTAAAATCGTAGGAATTTTTTATTTCAAATCGGTTTGCAGTTTCTGAAAGTGTAGGTTCCACAGATTCGAACAGTAGGCATCATTCCTGCCTTCCGAATATTTCGGAAAATTTCAGATTTTTGAAAAAAAGGAAAGGGGTACCCCTTCTCATTTTTTTAGGCGAAAAAATTTTTTGTCGAGAATCGGATAATCTCAATGATATTCTTCATGGAAATGACCTGCTGATTCCAAATATGACTGCCGTTCCTCGATTCGAAAGCCTCCTGCGATTTTACTAATAAAAAACGAGATAAAAAAAAGTGGAAAAAAAATAAAAAGTAAATCGTCGATTAAAAATCGTAGGAATTTTTAATTTCAAATCGGTTTGCGGTTTTTGAAAGTGTAGGTTCCACAGATTCGAACAGTAGGTATCATTCCTGCCTTCCGAATATTTCGGAAAATTTCAGATTTTTGAAAAAAAGGAAAGGGGTACCCCTTCTCATTTTTTTAGGCGAAAAAATTTTTTGTCGAGAATCGGATAATCTCAATGATATTCTCCATGGAAATGACCTGCTGATTCCAAATATGACTGCCGTTCCTCGATTCGAAAGCCTCCTGCGATTTTACTCATAAAAAACGAGATAAAAAAAAGTGGAAAAAAAATAAAAAGTAAATCGTCGATTAAAAATCGTAGGAATTTTTAATTTCAAATCGGTTTGCGGTTTCTGAAAGTGTAGGTTCCACAGATTCGAACAGTAGGTATCATTCCTGCCTTCCGAATATTTCGGAAAATTTCAGATTTTTGAAAAAAAGGAAAGGGGTACCCCTTCTCATTTTTTTAGGCGAAAAAATTTTTTGTCGAGAATCGGATAATCTCAATGATATTCTCCATGGAAATGACCTGCTGATTCCAAATATGACTGCCGTTCCTCGATTCGAAAGCCTCCTGCGATTTTACTAATAAAAAACGAGATAAAAAAAAGTGGAAAAAAAATGAAAAGTAAATCGTCGATTAAAAATCGTAGGAATTTTTTATTTCAAATCGGTTTGCAGTTTCTGAAAGTGTAGGTTCCACAGATTCGAACAGTAGGTATCATTCCTGCCTTCCGAATATTTCGGAAAATTTCAGATTTTTGAAAAAAAGGAAAGGGGTACCCCTTCTCATTTTTTTAGGCGAAAAAATTTTTTGTCGAGAATCGGATAATCTCAATGATATTCTCTATGGAAATGACCTGCTGATTCCAAATATGACTGCCGTTCCTCGATTCGGAAGCCTCCTGCGATTCCACTAACAAGAAACGACATAAAAAAAAGTGGAAAAAAGATGAAAAGTAAATCGTCGATTAAAAATCGTAGGAATTGTTTATTTCGAATCGGTTTGCAGTTTCTGAAAGTGTAGGTTCCACAGATTCGAACAGTAGGTATCATTCCTGCCTTCCGAATATTTCGGAAAATTTCAGATTTTTGAAAAAAAGGAAAGGGGTACCCCTTCTCATTTTTTTAGGCGAAAAAATTTTTTGTCGAGAATCGGATCATCTCAATGATATTCTCCATGGAAATGACCTGCTGAATCCAAATATGACTGCCGTTCCTCGATTCGAAAGCCTCCTGCGATTTTACTAATAAAAAACGAGATAAAAAAAAGTGGAAAAAAAATAAAAAGTAAATCGTCGATTAAAAATCGTAGGAATTTTTTATTTCAAATCGGTTTGCAGTTTCTGAAAGTGTAGGTTCCACAGATTCGAACAGTAGGTATCATTCCTGCCTTCCGAATATTTCGGAAAATTTCAGATTTTTGAAAAAAAGGAAAGGGGTACCCCTTCTCATTTTTTTAGGCGAAAAAATTTTTTGTCGAGAATCGGATAATCTCAATGATATTCTCCATGGAAATGACCTGCTGATTCCAAATATGACTGCCGTTCCTCGATTCGAAAGCCTCCTGCGATTTTACTAATGAAAAACGAGATAAAAAAAAGTGGACAAAAAATAAAAAGTAAATCGTCGATTAAAAATCGTAGGAATTTTTTATTTCAAATCGGTTTGCAGTTTCTGAAAGTGTAGGTTCCACAGATTCGAACAGTAGGTATCATTCCTGCCTTCCGAATATTTCGGAAAATTTCAGATTTTTGAAAAAAAGGAAAGGGGTACCCCTTCTCATTTTTTTAAGCGAAAAAATTTTTTGTCGAGAATCGGATAATCTCAATGATATTCTCCATGGAAATCACCTGCTAATTCCAAATATGACTGCCGTTCCTCGATTCGGAAGCCGGCTGCGATTTTACTAATGAAAAACGAAATAAAAAAAAGTGAAAAAAAAATAAAAAGTAAATTAGTCGATTAAAAATCGTAGGAATTTTTTATTTCAAATCGGTTTGCAGTTTCTGAAAGTGTAGGTTCCACAGATTCGAACAGTAGGTATCATTCCTGCCTTCCGAATATTTCGGAAAATTTCAGATTTTTGAAAAAAAGGAAAGGGGTACCCCTTCTCATTTTTTTAAGCGAAAAAATTTTTTGTCGAGAATCGAATAATCTCAATGATATTCTCCATGGAAATGACCTGCTGATTCCAAATATGACTGCCGTTCCTCGATTCGAAAGCCTCCTGCGATTTTACTAATAAAAACCGAGATAAAAAAAAGTGGAAAAAAAATAAAAAGTAAATCGTCGATTAAAAATCGTAGGAATTTTTTATTTCAAATCGGTTTGCAGTTTCTGAAAGTGTAGGATCCACAGATTCGAACAGTAGGTATCATTCCTGCCTTCCGAATATTTCGGAAAATTTCAGATTTTTAAAAAAAAGGAAAGGGGTACCCCTTCTCATTTTTTTAGTCGAAAAAATTCTTTGTCGAGAATCGGATAATCTCAATGATATTCTCCATGGAAATGACCTGCTGATTCCAAATATGACTGCCGTTCCTCGATTCGAAAGCCTCCTGCGATTTTACTAATAAAAAACGAGATAAAAAACAGTTGAAAAAAATAAAAAGTAAATCGTCGATTAAAAATCGTAGGAATTTTTTATTTCAAATCGGTTTGCAGTTTCTGAAAGTGTAGGTTCCACAGATTCGAACAGTAGGTATCATTCCTGCCTTCCGAATATTTCGGAAAATTTCAGATTTTTGAAAAAAAGGAAAGGGGTACCCCTTCTCATTTTTTTAGGCGAAAAAATTTTTTGTCGAGAATCGGATAATTTCAATGATATTCTTCATGGAAATGACCTGCTGATTCCAAATATGACTGCCGTTCCTCGATTCGGAAGCCTCCTGCGATTGTACTAATAAAAAACGAGATAAAAAAAGTGGAAAAAAAATAAAAAGTAAATCGTCGATTAAAAATCGTAGGAATTTTTTATTTCAAATCGGTTTGCAGTTTCTGAAAGTGTAGGTTCCACAGATTTGAACAGTAGGTATCATTCCTGCCTTCCGAATATTTCGGAAAATTTCAGATTTTTGAAAAAAAGGAAAGGGGTACCCCTTCTCATTTTTTTAGGCGAAAAAATTTTTTGTCGAGAATCGGATAATCTCAATGATATTCTCCATGGAAATGACCTGCTGATTCCAAATATGACTGCCGTTCCTCGATTCGAAAGCCTCCTGCGATTTTACTAATAAAAAACGAGATAAAAAAAAGTGGAAAAAAAATAAAAAGTAAATCGTCGATTAAAAATCGTAGGAATTTTTTATTTCAAATCGGTTTGCAGTTTCTGAAAGTGTAGGTTCCACAGATTCGAACAGTAGGTATCATTCCTGCCTTCCGAATATTTCGGAAAATTTCAGATTTTTGAAAAAAAGGAAAGGGGTACCCCTTCTCATTTTTTTAGGCGAAAAAATTTTTTGTCGAGAATCGGATAATCTCAATGATATTCTCCATGGAAATGACCTGCTGATTCCAAATATGACTGCCGTTCCTCGATTCGAAAGCCTCCTGCGATTTTACTAATAAAAAACGAGATAAAAAAAAGTGGAAAAAAAATAAAAAGTAAATCGTCGATTAAAAATCGTAGGAATTTTTTATTTCAAATCGGTTTGCAGTTTCTGAAAGTGTAGGTTCCACAGATTCGAACAGTAGGTATCATTCCTGCCTTCCGAATATTTCGGAAAATTTCAGATTTTTGAAAAAAAGGAAAGGGGTACCCCTTCTCATTTTTTTAGGCGAAAAAATTTTTTGTCGAGAATCGGATAATCTCAATGATATTCTCTATGGAAATGACCTGCTGATTCCAAATATGACTGCCGTTCCTCGATTCGGAAGCCTCCTGCGATTCCACTAACAAGAAACGACATAAAAAAAAGTGGAAAAAAGATGAAAAGTAAATCGTCGATTAAAAATCGTAGGAATTTTTTATTTCGAATCGGTTTGCAGTTTCTGAAAGTGTAGGTTCCACAGATTCGAACAGTAGGTATCATTCCTGCCTTCCGAATATTTCGGAAAATTTCAGATTTTTGAAAAAAAGGAAAGGGGTACCCCTTCTCATTTTTTTAGGCGAAAAAATTTTTTGTCGAGAATCGGATCATCTCAATGATATTCTCCATGGAAATGACCTGCTGAATCCAAATATGACTGCCGTTCCTCGATTCGAAAGCCTGCTGCGATTTTACTAATAAAAAACGAGATAAAAAAAAGTGGAAAAAAAATAAAAAGTAAATCGTCGATTAAAAATCGTAGGAATTTTTTATTTCAAATCGGTTTGCAGTTTCTGAAAGTGTAGGTTCCACAGATTCGAACAGTAGGTATCATTCCTGCCTTCCGAATATTTCGGAAAATTTCAGATTTTTGAAAAAAAGGAAAGGGGTACCCCTTCTCATTTTTTTAGGCGAAAAAATTTTTTGTCGAGAATCGGATAATCTCAATGATATTCTCCATGGAAATGACCTGCTGATTCCAAATATGACTGCCGTTCCTCGATTCGAAAGCCTCCTGCGATTTTACTAATGAAAAACGAGATAAAAAAAAGTGGACAAAAAATAAAAAGTAAATCGTCGATTAAAAATCGTAGGAATTTTTTATTTCAAATCGGTTTGCAGTTTCTGAAAGTGTAGGTTCCACAGATTCGAACAGTAGGTATCATTCCTGCCTTCCGAATATTTCGGAAAATTTCAGATTTTTAAAAAAAAGGAAAGGGGTACCCCTTCTCATTTTTTTAGGCGAAAATTTTTTTTTCGGGAATCGGATAATCTCAATGATATTCTTCATGGAAATGACCTGCTGATTCCAAATATGACTGCCGTTCCTCGATTCGAAAGCCTCCTGCGATTTTACTAATAAAAAACGAGATAAAAAACAGTGGAAAAAAATAAAAAGTAAATCGTCGATTAAAAATCGTAGGAATTTTTAATTTCAAATCGGTTTGCGGTTTCTGAAAGTGTAGGTTCCACAGATTCGAACAGTAGGTATCATTCCTGCCTTCCGAATATTTCGGAAAATTTCAGATTTTTGAAAAAAAGGAAAGGGGTACCCCTTCTCATTTTTTTAGGCGAAAAAATTTTTTGTCGAGAATCGGATAATCTCAATGATATTCTCCATGGAAATGACCTGCTGATTCCAAATATGACTGCCGTTCCTCGATTCGAAAGCCTCCTGCGATTTTACTCATAAAAAACGAGATAAAAAAAAGTGGAAAGAAAATAAAAAGTAAATCGTCGATTAAAAATCGTAGGAATTTTTAATTTCAAATCGGTTTGCGGTTTCTGAAAGTGTAGGTTCCACAGATTCGAACAGTAGGTATCATTCCTGCCTTCCGAATATTTCGGAAAATTTCAGATTTTTGAAAAAAAGGAAAGGGGTACCCCTTCTCATTTTTTTAGGCGAAAAAATTTTTTGTCGAGAATCGGATCATCTCAATGATATTCTCCATGGAAATGACCTGCTGATTCCAAATATGACTGCCGTTCCTCGATTCGAAAGCCTCCTGCGATTTTACTAATAAAAAACGAGATAAAAAAAAGTGGAAAAAAAATAAAAAGTAAATCGTCGATTAAAAATCGTAGGAATTTTTAATTTCAAATCGGTTTGCAGTTTCTGAAAGTGTAGGTTCCACAGATTCGAACAGTAGGTATCATTCCTGCCTTCCGAATATTTCGGAAAATTTCAGATTTTTGAAAAAATGGGAAGGGGTACCCCTTCTCATTTTTTTAGGCGAAAAAATTCTTTGTCGAGAATCGGATAATCTCAATGATATTCTCCATGGAAATGACCTGCTGATTCCAAATATGACTGCCGTTCCTCGATTCGAAAGCCTCCTGCGATTTTACTAATAAAAAACGAGATAAAAAAAAGTGGAAAAAAAATGAAAAGTAAATCGTCGATTAAAAATCGTAGGAATTTTTTATTTCAAATCGGTTTGCAGTTTCTGAAAGTGTAGGTTCCACAGATTCGAACAGTAGGTATCATTCCTGCCTTCCGAATATTTCGGGAAATTTCAGATTTTTGAAAAAAAGGAAAGGGGTACCCCTTCTCATTTTTTTAGGCGAAAAAATTTTTTGTCGAGAATCGGATAATTTCAATGATATTCTTCATGGAAATGACCTGCTGATTCCAAATATGACTGCCGTTCCTCGATTCGGAAGCCTCCTGCGATTGTACTAATAAAAAACGAGATAAAAAAAGTGGAAAAAAAATAAAAAGTAAATCGTCGATTAAAAATCGTAGGAATTTTTTATTTCAAATCGGTTTGCAGTTTCTGAAAGTGTAGGTTCCACAGATTTGAACAGTAGGTATCATTCCTGCCTTCCGAATATTTCGGAAAATTTCAGATTTTTGAAAAAAAGGAAAGGGGTACCCCTTCTCATTTTTTTAGGCGAAAAAATTTTTTGTCGAGAATCGGATAATCTCAATGATATTCTCCATGGAAATGACCTGCTGATTCCAAATATGACTGCCGTTCCTCGATTCGAAAGCCTCCTGCGATTTTACTAATAAAAAACGAGATAAAAAAAAGTGGAAAAAAAATAAAAAGTAAATCGTCGATTAAAAATCGTAGGAATTTTTTATTTCAAATCGGTTTGCAGTTTCTGAAAGTGTAGGTTCCACAGATTCGAACAGTAGGTATCATTCCTGCCTTCCGAATATTTCGGAAAATTTCAGATTTTTGAAAAAAAGGAAAGGGGTACCCCTTCTCATTTTTTTAGGCGAAAAAATTTTTTGTCGAGAATCGGATAATCTCAATGATATTCTCCATGGAAATGACCTGCTGATTCCAAATATGACTGCCGTTCCTCGATTCGAAAGCCTCCTGCGATTTTACTAATAAAAAACGAGATAAAAAAAAGTGGAAAAAAAATAAAAAGTAAATCGTCGATTAAAAATCGTAGGAATTTTTTATTTCAAATCGGTTTGCAGTTTCTGAAAGTGTAGGTTCCACAGATTCGAACAGTAGGTATCATTCCTGCCTTCCGAATATTTCGGAAAATTTCAGATTTTTGAAAAAAAGGAAAGGGGTACCCCTTCTCATTTTTTTAGGCGAAAAAATTTTTTGTCGAGAATCGGATAATCTCAATGATATTCTCTATGGAAATGACCTGCTGATTCCAAATATGACTGCCGTTCCTCGATTCGGAAGCCTCCTGCGATTCCACTAACAAGAAACGACATAAAAAAAAGTGGAAAAAAGATGAAAAGTAAATCGTCGATTAAAAATCGTAGGAATTTTTTATTTCGAATCGGTTTGCAGTTTCTGAAAGTGTAGGTTCCACAGATTCGAACAGTAGGTATCATTCCTGCCTTCCGAATATTTCGGAAAATTTCAGATTTTTGAAAAAAAGGAAAGGGGTACCCCTTCTCATTTTTTTAGGCGAAAAAATTTTTTGTCGAGAATCGGATAATCTCAATGATATTCTCCATGGAAATGACCTGCTGATTCCAAATATGACTGCCGTTCCTCGATTCGAAAGCCTCCTGCGATTTTACTAATAAAAAACGAGATAAAAAAAAGTGGAAAAAAAATAAAAAGTAAATCGTCGATTAAAAATCGTAGGAATTTTTTATTTCAAATCGGTTTGCAGTTTCTGAAAGTGTAGGTTCCACAGATTCGAACAGTAGGTATCATTCCTGCCTTCCGAATATTTCGGAAAATTTCAGATTTTTGAAAAAAAGGAAAGGGGTACCCCTTCTCATTTTTTTAGGCGAAAAAATTTTTTGTCGAGAATCGGATAATCTCAATGATATTCTCTATGGAAATGACCTGCTGATTCCAAATATGACTGCCGTTCCTCGATTCGGAAGCCTCCTGCGATTCCACTAACAAGAAACGACATAAAAAAAAGTGGAAAAAAGATGAAAAGTAAATCGTCGATTAAAAATCGTAGGAATTTTTTATTTCGAATCGGTTTGCAGTTTCTGAAAGTGTAGGTTCCACAGATTCGAACAGTAGGTATCATTCCTGCCTTCCGAATATTTCGGAAAATTTCAGATTTTTGAAAAAAAGGAAAGGGGTACCCCTTCTCATTTTTTTAGGCGAAAAAATTTTTTGTCGAGAATCGGATCATCTCAATGATATTCTCCATGGAAATGACCTGCTGAATCCAAATATGACTGCCGTTCCTCGATTCGAAAGCCTCCTGCGATTTTACTAATAAAAAACGAGATAAAAAAAAGTGGAAAAAAAATAAAAAGTAAATCGTCGATTAAAAATCGTAGGAATTTTTTATTTCAAATCGGTTTGCAGTTTCTGAAAGTGTAGGTTCCACAGATTCGAACAGTAGGTATCATTCCTGCCTTCCGAATATTTCGGAAAATTTCAGATTTTTGAAAAAAAGGAAAGGGGTACCCCTTCTCATTTTTTTAGGCGAAAAAATTTTTTGTCGAGAATCGGATCATCTCAATGATATTCTCCATGGAAATGACCTGCTGATTCCAAATATGACTGCCGTTCCTCGATTCGAAAGCCTCCTGCGATTTTACTAATAAAAAACGAGATAAAAAAAAGTGGAAAAAAAATAAAAAGTAAATCGTCGATTAAAAATCGTAGGAATTTTTAATTTCAAATCGGTTTGCAGTTTCTGAAAGTGTAGGTTCCACAGATTCGAACAGTAGGTATCATTCCTGCCTTCCGAATATTTCGGAAAATTTCAGATTTTTGAAAAAATGGGAAGGGGTACCCCTTCTCATTTTTTTAGGCGAAAAAATTCTTTGTCGAGAATCGGATAATCTCAATGATATTCTCCATGGAAATGACCTGCTGATTCCAAATATGACTGCCGTTCCTCGATTCGAAAGCCTCCTGCGATTTTACTAATAAAAAACGAGATAAAAAAAAGTGGAAAAAAAATGAAAAGTAAATCGTCGATTAAAAATCGTAGGAATTTTTTATTTCAAATCGGTTTGCAGTTTCTGAAAGTGTAGGTTCCACAGATTCGAACAGTAGGTATCATTCCTGCCTTCCGAATATTTCGGAAAATTTCAGATTTTTGAAAAAAAGGAAAGGGGTACCCCTTCTCATTTTTTTAGGCGAAAAAATTTTTTGTCGAGAATCGGATAATTTCAATGATATTCTTCATGGAAATGACCTGCTGATTCCAAATATGACTGCCGTTCCTCGATTCGGAAGCCTCCTGCGATTGTACTAATAAAAAACGAGATAAAAAAAGTGGAAAAAAAATAAAAAGTAAATCGTCGATTAAAAATCGTAGGAATTTTTTATTTCAAATCGGTTTGCAGTTTCTGAAAGTGTAGGTTCCACAGATTTGAACAGTAGGTATCATTCCTGCCTTCCGAATATTTCGGAAAATTTCAGATTTTTGAAAAAAAGGAAAGGGGTACCCCTTCTCATTTTTTTAGGCGAAAAAATTTTTTGTCGAGAATCGGATAATCTCAATGATATTCTCCATGGAAATGACCTGCTGATTCCAAATATGACTGCCGTTCCTCGATTCGAAAGCCTCCTGCGATTTTACTAATAAAAAACGAGATAAAAAAAAGTGGAAAAAAAATAAAAAGTAAATCGTCGATTAAAAATCGTAGGAATTTTTTATTTCAAATCGGTTTGCAGTTTCTGAAAGTGTAGGTTCCACAGATTCGAACAGTAGGTATCATTCCTGCCTTCCGAATATTTCGGAAAATTTCAGATTTTTGAAAAAAAGGAAAGGGGTACCCCTTCTCATTTTTTTAGGCGAAAAAATTTTTTGTCGAGAATCGGATCATCTCAATGATATTCTCCATGGAAATGACCTGCTGAATCCAAATATGACTGCCGTTCCTCGATTCGAAAGCCTCCTGCGATTTTACTAATAAAAAACGAGATAAAAAAAAGTGGAAAAAAAATAAAAAGTAAATCGTCGATTAAAAATCGTAGGAATTTTTTATTTCAAATCGGTTTGCAGTTTCTGAAAGTGTAGGTTCCACAGATTCGAACAGTAGGTATCATTCCTGCCTTCCGAATATTTCGGAAAATTTCAGATTTTTGAAAAAAAGGAAAGGGGTACCCCTTCTCATTTTTTTAGGCGAAAAAATTTTTTGTCGAGAATCGGATAATCTCAATGATATTCTCCATGGAAATGACCTGCTGATTCCAAATATGACTGCCGTTCCTCGATTCGAAAGCCTCCTGCGATTTTACTAATGAAAAACGAGATAAAAAAAAGTGGACAAAAAATAAAAAGTAAATCGTCGATTAAAAATCGTAGGAATTTTTTATTTCAAATCGGTTTGCAGTTTCTGAAAGTGTAGGTTCCACAGATTCGAACAGTAGGTATCATTCCTGCCTTCCGAATATTTCGGAAAATTTCAGATTTTTAAAAAAAAGGAAAGGGGTACCCCTTCTCATTTTTTTAGGCGAAAATTTTTTTTTCGGGAATCGGATAATCTCAATGATATTCTTCATGGAAATGACCTGCTGATTCCAAATATGACTGCCGTTCCTCGATTCGAAAGCCTCCTGCGATTTTACTAATAAAAAACGAGATAAAAAACAGTGGAAAAAAATAAAAAGTAAATCGTCGATTAAAATCGTAGGAATTTTTTATTTCAAATCGGTTTGCAGTTTCTGAAAGTGTAGGTTCCACAGATTCGAACAGTAGGCATCATTCCTGCCTTCCGAATATTTCGGAAAATTTCAGATTTTTGAAAAAAAGGAAAGGGGTACCCCTTCTCATTTTTTTAGGCGAAAAAATTTTTTGTCGAGAATCGGATAATCTCAATGATATTCTTCATGGAAATGACCTGCTGATTCCAAATATGACTGCCGTTCCTCGATTCGAAAGCCTCCTGCGATTTTACTAATAAAAAACGAGATAAAAAAAAGTGGAAAAAAAATAAAAAGTAAATCGTCGATTAAAAATCGTAGGAATTTTTAATTTCAAATCGGTTTGCGGTTTCTGAAAGTGTAGGTTCCACAGATTCGAACAGTAGGTATCATTCCTGCCTTCCGAATATTTCGGAAAATTTCAGATTTTTGAAAAAAAGGAAAGGGGTACCCCTTCTCATTTTTTTAGGCGAAAAAATTTTTTGTCGAGAATCGGATAATCTCAATGATATTCTCCATGGAAATGACCTGCTGATTCCAAATATGACTGCCGTTCCTCGATTCGAAAGCCTCCTGCGATTTTACTAATGAAAAACGAGATAAAAAAAAGTGGACAAAAAATAAAAAGTAAATCGTCGATCAAAAATCGTAGGAATTTTTTATTTCAAATCGGTTTGCAGTTTCTGAAAGTGTAGGTTCCACAGATTCGAACAGTAGGTATCATTCCTGCCTTCCGAATATTTCGGAAAATTTCAGATTTTTAAAAAAAAGGAAAGGGGTACCCCTTCTCATTTTTTTAGGCGAAAATTTTTTTTTCGGGAATCGGATAATCTCAATGATATTCTTCATGGAAATGACCTGCTGATTCCAAATATGACTGCCGTTCCTCGATTCGAAAGCCTCCTGCGATTTTACTAATAAAAAACGAGATAAAAAACAGTGGAAAAAAATAAAAAGTAAATCGTCGATTAAAATCGTAGGAATTTTTTATTTCAAATCGGTTTGCAGTTTCTGAAAGTGTAGGTTCCACAGATTCGAACAGTAGGCATCATTCCTGCCTTCCGAATATTTCGGAAAATTTCAGATTTTTGAAAAAAAGGAAAGGGGTACCCCTTCTCATTTTTTTAGGCGAAAAAATTTTTTGTCGAGAATCGGATAATCTCAATGATATTCTTCATGGAAATGACCTGCTGATTCCAAATATGACTGCCGTTCCTCGATTCGAAAGCCTCCTGCGATTTTACTAATAAAAAACGAGATAAAAAAAAGTGGAAAAAAAATAAAAAGTAAATCGTCGATTAAAAATCGTAGGAATTTTTAATTTCAAATCGGTTTGCGGTTTCTGAAAGTGTAGGTTCCACAGATTCGAACAGTAGGTATCATTCCTGCCTTCCGAATATTTCGGAAAATTTCAGATTTTTGAAAAAAAGGAAAGGGGTACCCCTTCTCATTTTTTTAGGCGAAAAAATTTTTTGTCGAGAATCGGATAATCTCAATGATATTCTCCATGGAAATGACCTGCTGATTCCAAATATGACTGCCGTTCCTCGATTCGAAAGCCTCCTGCGATTTTACTCATAAAAAACGAGATAAAAAAAAGTGGAAAAAAAATAAAAAGTAAATCGTCGATTAAAAATCGTAGGAATTTTTAATTTCAAATCGGTTTGCGGTTTCTGAAAGTGTAGGTTCCACAGATTCGAACAGTAGGTATCATTCCTGCCTTCCGAATATTTCGGAAAATTTCAGATTTTTGAAAAAAAGGAAAGGGGTACCCCTTCTCATTTTTTTAGGCGAAAAAATTTTTTGTCGAGAATCGGATCATCTCAATGATATTCTCCATGGAAATGACCTGCTGATTCCAAATATGACTGCCGTTCCTCGATTCGAAAGCCTCCTGCGATTTTACTAATAAAAAACGAGATAAAAAAAAGTGGAAAAAAAATAAAAAGTAAATCGTCGATTAAAAATCGTAGGAATTTTTAATTTCAAATCGGTTTGCAGTTTCTGAAAGTGTAGGTTCCACAGATTCGAACAGTAGGTATCATTCCTGCCTTCCGAATATTTCGGAAAATTTCAGATTTTTGAAAAAATGGGAAGGGGTACCCCTTCTCATTTTTTTAGGCGAAAAAATTCTTTGTCGAGAATCGGATAATCTCAATGATATTCTCCATGGAAATGACCTGCTGATTCCAAATATGACTGCCGTTCCTCGATTCGAAAGCCTCCTGCGATTTTACTAATAAAAAACGAGATAAAAAAAAGTGGAAAAAAAATGAAAAGTAAATCGTCGATTAAAAATCGTAGGAATTTTTTATTTCAAATCGGTTTGCAGTTTCTGAAAGTGTAGGTTCCACAGATTCGAACAGTAGGTATCATTCCTGCCTTCCGAATATTTCGGAAAATTTCAGATTTTTGAAAAAAAGGAAAGGGGTACCCCTTCTCATTTTTTTAGGCGAAAAATTTTTTTGTCGAGAATCGGATAATTTCAATGATATTCTCCATGGAAATGACCTGCTGATTCCAAATATGACTGCCGTTCCTCGATTCGGAAGCCTCCTGCGATTTTACTAATAAAAAACGAGATAAAAAAAGTGGAAAAAAAATGAAAAGTAAATCGTCGATTAAAAATCGTAGGAATTTTTTATTTCAAATCGGTTTGCAGTTTCTGAAAGTGTAGGTTCCACAGATTCGAACAGTAGGTATCATTCCTGCCTTCCGAATATTTCGGAAAATTTCAGATTTTTGAAAAAAAGGAAAGGGGTACCCCTTCTCATTTTTTTAGGCGAAAAAATTTTTTGTCGAGAATCGGATAATTTCAATGATATTCTCCATGGAAATGACCTGCTGATTCCAAATATGACTGCCGTTCCTCGATTCGGAAGCCTCCTGCGATTTTACTAATAAAAAACGAGATAAAAAAAGTGGAAAAAAAATGAAAAGTAAATCGTCGATTAAAAATCGTAGGAATTTTTTATTTCAAATCGGTTTGCAGTTTCTGAAAGTGTAGGTTCCACAGATTCGAACAGTAGGTATCATTCCTGCCTTCCGAATATTTCGGAAAATTTCAGATTTTTGAAAAAAAGGAAAGGGGTACCCCTTCTCATTTTTTTAGGCGAAAAAATTTTTTGTCGAGAATCGGATAATTTCAATGATATTCTCCATGGAAATGACCTGCTGATTCCAAATATGACTGCCGTTCCTCGATTCGGAAGCCTCCTGCGATTTTACTAATAAAAAACGAGATAAAAAAAGTGGAAAAAAAATAAAAAGTAAATCGTCGATTAAAAATCGTAGGAATTTTTTATTTCAAATCGGTTTGCAGTTTCTGAAAGTGTAGGTTCCACAGATTCGAACAGTAGGTATCATTCCTGCCTTCCGAATATTTCGGAAAATTTCAGATTTTTAAAAAAAAGGAAAGGGGTACCCCTTCTCATTTTTTTAGGCGAAAATTTTTTTTTCGGGAATCGGATAATCTCAATGATATTCTTCATGGAAATGACCTGCTGATTCCAAATATGACTGCCGTTCCTCGATTCGAAAGCCTCCTGCGATTTTACTGATAAAAAACGAGATAAAAAAAAGTGGAAAAAAAATAAAAAGTAAATCGTCGATTAAAAATCGTAGGAATTTTTAATTTCAAATCGGTTTGCAGTTTCTGAAAGTGTAGGTTCCACAGATTCGAACAGTAGGTATCATTTCTGCCTTCCGAATATTTCGGAAAATTTCAGATTTTTGAAAAAAAGGAAAGGGGTACCCCTTCTCATTTTTTTAGGCGAAAAAATTTTTTGTCGAGAATCGGATAATCTCAATGATATTCTCCATGGAAATGACCTGCTGATTCCAAATATGACTGCCGTTCCTCGATTCGAAAGCCTCCTGCGATTTTACTAATAAAAAACGAGATAAAAAAAAGTGGAAAAAAAATAAAAAGTAAATCGTCGAATCAAAATCGTAGGAATTTTTTATTTCAAATCGGTTTGCAGTTTCTGAAAGTGTAGGTTCCACAGATTCGAACAGTAGGTATCATTCCTGCCTTCCGAATATTTCGGAAAATTTCAGATTTTTAAAAAAAAGGAAAGGGGTACCCCTTCTCATTTTTTTAGGCGAAAATTTTTTTTTCGGGAATCGGATAATCTCAATGATATTCTTCATGGAAATGACCTGCTGATTCCAAATATGACTGCCGTTCCTCGATTCGAAAGCCTCCTGCGATTTTACTAATAAAAAACGAGATAAAAAAAAGTGGAAAAAAAATAGAAAGTAAATCGTCGATCAAAAATCGTAGGAATTTTTTATTTCAAATCGGTTTGCAGTTTCTGAAAGTGTAGGTTCCACAGATTCGAACAGTAGGTATCATTCCTGCCTTCCGAATATTTCGGAAAATTTCAGATTTTGGAAAAAAAGGAAAGGGGTACCTTCCTTCTCATTTTTTTAGGCGAAAAAATTTTTTGTCGAGAATCGGATAATCTCAATGATATTCTCCATGGAAATGACCTGCTGATTCCAAATATGATTGCCGTTCCTCGATTCGAAAGCCTCCTGCGATTTTACTAATGAAAAACGAGATAAAAAAAAGTGGACAAAAAATAAAAAGTAAATCGTCGATTAAAAATCGTAGGAATTTTTTATTTCAAATCGGTTTGCAGTTTCTGAAAGTGTAGGTTCCACAGATTCGAACAGTAGGTATCATTCCTGCCTTCCGAATATTTCGGAAAATTTCAGATTTTTAAAAAAAAGGAAAGGGGTACCCCTTCTCATTTTTTTAGGCGAAAATTTTTTTTTCGGGAATCGGATAATCTCAATGATATTCTTCATGGAAATGACCTGCTGATTCCAAATATGACTGCCGTTCCTCGATTCGAAAGCCTCCTGCGATTTTACTAATAAAAAACGAGATAAAAAACAGTGGAAAAAAATAAAAAGTAAATCGTCGATTAAAAATCGTAGGAATTTTTAATTTCAAATCGGTTTGCGGTTTCTGAAAGTGTAGGTTCCACAGATTCGAACAGTAGGTATCATTCCTGCCTTCCGAATATTTCGGAAAATTTCAGATTTTTGAAAAAAAGGAAAGGGGTACCCCTTCTCATTTTTTTAGGCGAAAAAATTTTTTGTCGAGAATCGGATAATCTCAATGATATTCTCCATGGAAATGACCTGCTGATTCCAAATATGACTGCCGTTCCTCGATTCGAAAGCCTCCTGCGATTTTACTCATAAAAAACGAGATAAAAAAAAGTGGAAAGAAAATAAAAAGTAAATCGTCGATTAAAAATCGTAGGAATTTTTAATTTCAAATCGGTTTGCGGTTTCTGAAAGTGTAGGTTCCACAGATTCGAACAGTAGGTATCATTCCTGCCTTCCGAATATTTCGGAAAATTTCAGATTTTTGAAAAAAAGGAAAGGGGTACCCCTTCTCATTTTTTTAGGCGAAAAAATTTTTTGTCGAGAATCGGATCATCTCAATGATATTCTCCATGGAAATGACCTGCTGATTCCAAATATGACTGCCGTTCCTCGATTCGAAAGCCTCCTGCGATTTTACTAATAAAAAACGAGATAAAAAAAAGTGGAAAAAAAATAAAAAGTAAATCGTCGATTAAAAATCGTAGGAATTTTTAATTTCAAATCGGTTTGCAGTTTCTGAAAGTGTAGGTTCCACAGATTCGAACAGTAGGTATCATTCCTGCCTTCCGAATATTTCGGAAAATTTCAGATTTTTGAAAAAATGGGAAGGGGTACCCCTTCTCATTTTTTTAGGCGAAAAAATTCTTTGTCGAGAATCGGATAATCTCAATGATATTCTCCATGGAAATGACCTGCTGATTCCAAATATGACTGCCGTTCCTCGATTCGAAAGCCTCCTGCGATTTTACTAATAAAAAACGAGATAAAAAAAAGTGGAAAAAAAATAAAAAGTAAATCGTCGATTAAAAATCGTAGGAATTTTTTATTTCAAATCGGTTTGCAGTTTCTGAAAGTGTAGGTTCCACAGATTCGAACAGTAGGTATCATTCCTGCCTTCCGAATATTTCGGAAAATTTCAGATTTTTGAAAAAAAGGAAAGGGGTACCCCTTCTCATTTTTTTAGGCGAAAAAATTTTTTGTCGAGAATCGGATCATCTCAATGATATTCTCCATGGAAATGACCTGCTGATTCCAAATATGACTGCCGTTCCTCGATTCGAAAGCCTCCTGCGATTTTACTAATAAAAAACGAGATAAAAAAAAGTGGAAAAAAAATAAAAAGTAAATCGTCGATTAAAAATCGTAGGAATTTTTAATTTCAAATCGGTTTGCAGTTTCTGAAAGTGTAGGTTCCACAGATTCGAACAGTAGGTATCATTCCTGCCTTCCGAATATTTCGGAAAATTTCAGATTTTTGAAAAAATGGGAAGGGGTACCCCTTCTCATTTTTTTAGGCGAAAAAATTCTTTGTCGAGAATCGGATAATCTCAATGATATTCTCCATGGAAATGACCTGCTGATTCCAAATATGACTGCCGTTCCTCGATTCGAAAGCCTCCTGCGATTTTACTAATAAAAAACGAGATAAAAAAAAGTGGAAAGAAAATGAAAAGTAAATCGTCGATTAAAAATCGTAGGAATTTTTTATTTCAAATCGGTTTGCAGTTTCTGAAAGTGTAGGTTCCACAGATTCGAACAGTAGGTATCATTCCTGCCTTCCGAATATTTCGGAAAATTTCAGATTTTTGAAAAAAAGGAAAGGGGTACCCCTTCTCATTTTTTTAGGCGAAAAAATTTTTTGTCGAGAATCGGATAATTTCAATGATATTCTTCATGGAAATGACCTGCTGATTCCAAATATGACTGCCGTTCCTCGATTCGGAAGCCTCCTGCGATTGTACTAATAAAAAACGAGATAAAAAAAGTGGAAAAAAAATAAAAAGTAAATCGTCGATTAAAAATCGTAGGAATTTTTTATTTCAAATCGGTTTGCAGTTTCTGAAAGTGTAGGTTCCACAGATTTGAACAGTAGGTATCATTCCTGCCTTCCGAATATTTCGGAAAATTTCAGATTTTTGAAAAAAAGGAAATGGGTACCCCTTCTCATTTTTTTAGGCGAAAAAATTTTTTGTCGAGAATCGGATAATCTCAATGATATTCTCCATGGAAATGACCTGCTGATTCCAAATATGACTGCCGTTCCTCGATTCGAAAGCCTCCTGCGATTTTACTAATAAAAAACGAGATAAAAAAAAGTGGAAAAAAAATAAAAAGTAAATCGTCGATTAAAAATCGTAGGAATTTTTTATTTCAAATCGGTTTGCAGTTTCTGAAAGTGTAGGTTCCACAGATTCGAACAGTAGGTATCATTCCTGCCTTCCGAATATTTCGGAAAATTTCAGATTTTTGAAAAAAAGGAAAGGGGTACCCCTTCTCATTTTTTTAGGCGAAAAAATTTTTTGTCGAGAATCGGATAATCTCAATGATATTCTCCATGGAAATGACCTGCTGATTCCAAATATGACTGCCGTTCCTCGATTCGAAAGCCTCCTGCGATTTTACTAATAAAAAACGAGATAAAAAAAAGTGGAAAAAAAATAAAAAGTAAATCGTCGATTAAAAATCGTAAGAATTTTTTATTTCAAATCGGTTTGCAGTTTCTGAAAGTGTAGGTTCCACAGATTCGAACAGTAGGTATCATTCCTGCCTTCCGAATATTTCGGAAAATTTCAGATTTTTGAAAAAAAGGAAAGGGGTACCCCTTCTCATTTTTTTAGGCGAAAAAATTTTTTGTCGAGAATCGGATAATCTCAATGATATTCTCTATGGAAATGACCTGCTGATTCCAAATATGACTGCCGTTCCTCGATTCGAAAGCCTCCTGCGATTTGACTAATAAAAAACGAGATAAAAAAAAGTGGAAAAAAAATAAAAAGTAAATCGTCGATTAAAAATCGTAGGAATTTTTAATTTCAAATCGGTTTGCAGTTTCTGAAAGTGTAGGTTCCACAGATTCGAACAGTGGGTATCATTCCTGCCTTCCGAATATTTCGGAAAATTTCAGATTTTTGAAAAAAAGGAAAGGGGTACCCCTTCTCATTTTTTTAGGCGAAAAAATTTTTTGTCGAGAATCGGATAATCTCAATGATATTCTCCATGGAAATGACCTGCTGATTCCAAATATGACTGCCGTTCCTCGATTCGAAAGCCTCCTGCGATTTTACTAATAAAAAACGAGATAAAAAAAAGTGGAAAAAAAATAAAAAGTAAATCGTCGAATCAAAATCGTAGGAATTTTTTATTTCAAATCGGTTTGCAGTTTCTGAAAGTGTAGGTTCCACAGATTCGAACAGTAGGTATCATTCCTGCCTTCCGAATATTTCGGAAAATTTCAGATTTTTAAAAAAAAGGAAAGGGGTACCCCTTCTCATTTTTTTAGGCGAAAATTTTTTTTTCGGGAATCGGATAATCTCAATGATATTCTTCATGGAAATGACCTGCTGATTCCAAATATGACTGCCGTTCCTCGATTCGAAAGCCTCCTGCGATTTTACTAATAAAAAACGAGATAAAAAAAAGTGGAAAAAAAATAGAAAGTAAATCGTCGATCAAAAATCGTAGGAATTTTTTATTTCAAATCGGTTTGCAGTTTCTGAAAGTGTAGGTTCCACAGATTCGAACAGTAGGTATCATTCCTGCCTTCCGAATATTTCGGAAAATTTCAGATTTTGGAAAAAAAGGAAAGGGGTACCTTCCTTCTCATTTTTTTAGGCGAAAAAATTTTTTGTCGAGAATCGGATAATCTCAATGATATTCTCCATGGAAATGACCTGCTGATTCCAAATATGATTGCCGTTCCTCGATTCGAAAGCCTCCTGCGATTTTACTAATGAAAAACGAGATAAAAAAAAGTGGACAAAAAATAAAAAGTAAATCGTCGATTAAAAATCGTAGGAATTTTTTATTTCAAATCGGTTTGCAGTTTCTGAAAGTGTAGGTTCCACAGATTCGAACAGTAGGTATCATTCCTGCCTTCCGAATATTTCGGAAAATTTCAGATTTTTAAAAAAAAGGAAAGGGGTACCCCTTCTCATTTTTTTAGGCGAAAATTTTTTTTTCGGGAATCGGATAATCTCAATGATATTCTTCATGGAAATGACCTGCTGATTCCAAATATGACTGCCGTTCCTCGATTCGAAAGCCTCCTGCGATTTTACTAATAAAAAACGAGATAAAAAACAGTGGAAAAAAATAAAAAGTAAATCGTCGATTAAAAATCGTAGGAATTTTTAATTTCAAATCGGTTTGCAGTTTCTGAAAGTGTAGGTTCCACAGATTCGAACAGTAGGTATCATTCCTGCCTTCCGAATATTTCGGAAAATTTCAGATTTTTGAAAAAAAGGAAAGGGGTACCCCTTCTCATTTTTTTAGGCGAAAAAATTTTTTGTCGAGAATCGGATAATCTCAATGATATTCTCCATGGAAATGACCTGCTGATTCCAAATATGACTGCCGTTCCTCGATTCGAAAGCCTCCTGCGATTTTACTAATAAAAAACGAGATAAAAAAAAGTGGAAAAAAAATAAAAAGTAAATCGTCGAATCAAAATCGTAGGAATTTTTTATTTCAAATCGGTTTGCAGTTTCTGAAAGTGTAGGTTCCACAGATTCGAACAGTAGGTATCATTCCTGCCTTCCGAATATTTCGGAAAATTTCAGATTTTTAAAAAAAAGGAAAGGGGTACCCCTTCTCATTTTTTTAGGCGAAAAAATTTTTTGTCGAGAATCGGATAATCTCAATGATATTCTCTATGGAAATGACCTGCTGATTCCAAATATGACTGCCGTTCCTCGATTCGAAAGCCTCCTGCGATTTGACTAATAAAAAACGAGATAAAAAAAAGTGGAAAAAAAATAAAAAGTAAATCGTCGATTAAAAATCGTAGGAATTTTTAATTTCAAATCGGTTTGCAGTTTCTGAAAGTGTAGGTTCCACAGATTCGAACAGTGGGTATCATTCCTGCCTTCCGAATATTTCGGAAAATTTCAGATTTTTGAAAAAAAGGAAAGGGGTACCCCTTCTCATTTTTTTAGGCGAAAAAATTTTTTGTCGAGAATCGGATAATCTCAATGATATTCTCCATGGAAATGACCTGCTGATTCCAAATATGACTGCCGTTCCTCGATTCGAAAGCCTCCTGCGATTTTACTAATAAAAAACGAGATAAAAAAAAGTGGAAAAAAAATAAAAAGTAAATCGTCGAATCAAAATCGTAGGAATTTTTTATTTCAAATCGGTTTGCAGTTTCTGAAAGTGTAGGTTCCACAGATTCGAACAGTAGGTATCATTCCTGCCTTCCGAATATTTCGGAAAATTTCAGATTTTTAAAAAAAAGGAAAGGGGTACCCCTTCTCATTTTTTTAGGCGAAAATTTTTTTTTCGGGAATCGGATAATCTCAATGATATTCTTCATGGAAATGACCTGCTGATTCCAAATATGACTGCCGTTCCTCGATTCGAAAGCCTCCTGCGATTTTACTAATAAAAAACGAGATAAAAAAAAGTGGAAAAAAAATAGAAAGTAAATCGTCGATCAAAAATCGTAGGAATTTTTTATTTCAAATCGGTTTGCAGTTTCTGAAAGTGTAGGTTCCACAGATTCGAACAGTAGGTATCATTCCTGCCTTCCGAATATTTCGGAAAATTTCAGATTTTGGAAAAAAAGGAAAGGGGTACCTTCCTTCTCATTTTTTTAGGCGAAAAAATTTTTTGTCGAGAATCGGATAATCTCAATGATATTCTCCATGGAAATGACCTGCTGATTCCAAATATGATTGCCGTTCCTCGATTCGAAAGCCTCCTGCGATTTTACTAATGAAAAACGAGATAAAAAAAAGTGGACAAAAAATAAAAAGTAAATCGTCGATTAAAAATCGTAGGAATTTTTTATTTCAAATCGGTTTGCAGTTTCTGAAAGTGTAGGTTCCACAGATTCGAACAGTAGGTATCATTCCTGCCTTCCGAATATTTCGGAAAATTTCAGATTTTTAAAAAAAAGGAAAGGGGTACCCCTTCTCATTTTTTTAGGCGAAAATTTTTTTTTCGGGAATCGGATAATCTCAATGATATTCTTCATGGAAATGACCTGCTGATTCCAAATATGACTGCCGTTCCTCGATTCGAAAGCCTCCTGCGATTTTACTAATAAAAAACGAGATAAAAAACAGTGGAAAAAAATAAAAAGTAAATCGTCGATTAAAAATCGTAGGAATTTTTAATTTCAAATCGGTTTGCAGTTTCTGAAAGTGTAGGTTCCACAGATTCGAACAGTAGGTATCATTCCTGCCTTCCGAATATTCCGGAAAATTTCAGATTTTTGAAAAAAAGGAAAGGGGTACCCCTTCTCATTTTTTTAGGCGAAAAAATTTTTTGTCGAGAATCGGATAATCTCAATGATATTCTCCATGGAAATGACCTGCTGATTCCAAATATGACTGCCGTTCCTCGATTCGAAAGCCTCCTGCGATTTTACTAATAAAAAACGAGATAAAAAAAAGTGGAAAAAAAATAAAAAGTAAATCGTCGAATCAAAATCGTAGGAATTTTTTATTTCAAATCGGTTTGCAGTTTCTGAAAGTGTAGGTTCCACAGATTCGAACAGTAGGTATCATTCCTGCCTTCCGAATATTTCGGAAAATTTCAGATTTTTAAAAAAAAGGAAAGGGGTACCCCTTCTCATTTTTTTAGGCGAAAATTTTTTTTTCGGGAATCGGATAATCTCAATGATATTCTTCATGGAAATGACCTGCTGATTCCAAATATGACTGCCGTTCCTCGATTCGAAAGCCTCCTGCGATTTTACTAATAAAAAACGAGATAAAAAAAAGTGGAAAAAAAATAGAAAGTAAATCGTCGATCAAAAATCGTAGGAATTTTTTATTTCAAATCGGTTTGCAGTTTCTGAAAGTGTAGGTTCCACAGATTCGAACAGTAGGTATCATTCCTGCCTTCCGAATATTTCGGAAAATTTCAGATTTTGGAAAAAAAGGAAAGGGGTACCTTCCTTCTCATTTTTTTAGGCGAAAAAATTTTTTGTCGAGAATCGGATAATCTCAATGATATTCTCCATGGAAATGACCTGCTGATTCCAAATATGATTGCCGTTCCTCGATTCGAAAGCCTCCTGCGATTTTACTAATGAAAAACGAGATAAAAAAAAGTGGACAAAAAATAAAAAGTAAATCGTCGATTAAAAATCGTAGGAATTTTTTATTTCAAATCGGTTTGCAGTTTCTGAAAGTGTAGGTTCCACAGATTCGAACAGTAGGTATCATTCCTGCCTTCCGAATATTTCGGAAAATTTCAGATTTTTAAAAAAAAGGAAAGGGGTACCCCTTCTCATTTTTTTAGGCGAAAATTTTTTTTTCGGGAATCGGATAATCTCAATGATATTCTTCATGGAAATGACCTGCTGATTCCAAATATGACTGCCGTTCCTCGATTCGAAAGCCTCCTGCGATTTTACTAATAAAAAACGAGATAAAAAACAGTGGAAAAAAATAAAAAGTAAATCGTCGATTAAAAATCGTAGGAATTTTTAATTTCAAATCGGTTTGCAGTTTCTGAAAGTGTAGGTTCCACAGATTCGAACAGTAGGTATCATTCCTGCCTTCCGAATATTTCGGAAAATTTCAGATTTTTGAAAAAAAGGAAAGGGGTACCCCTTCTCATTTTTTTAGGCGAAAAAATTTTTTGTCGAGAATCGGATAATCTCAATGATATTCTCCATGGAAATGACCTGCTGATTCCAAATATGACTGCCGTTCCTCGATTCGAAAGCCTCCTGCGATTTTACTAATAAAAAACGAGATAAAAAAAAGTGGAAAAAAAATAAAAAGTAAATCGTCGAATCAAAATCGTAGGAATTTTTTATTTCAAATCGGTTTGCAGTTTCTGAAAGTGTAGGTTCCACAGATTCGAACAGTAGGTATCATTCCTGCCTTCCGAATATTTCGGAAAATTTCAGATTTTTAAAAAAAAGGAAAGGGGTACCCCTTCTCATTTTTTTAGGCGAAAAAATTTTTTGTCGAGAATCGGATAATCTCAATGATATTCTCTATGGAAATGACCTGCTGATTCCAAATATGACTGCCGTTCCTCGATTCGAAAGCCTCCTGCGATTTGACTAATAAAAAACGAGATAAAAAAAAGTGGAAAAAAAATAAAAAGTAAATCGTCGATTAAAAATCGTAGGAATTTTTAATTTCAAATCGGTTTGCAGTTTCTGAAAGTGTAGGTTCCACAGATTCGAACAGTGGGTATCATTCCTGCCTTCCGAATATTTCGGAAAATTTCAGATTTTTGAAAAAAAGGAAAGGGGTACCCCTTCTCATTTTTTTAGGCGAAAAAATTTTTTGTCGAGAATCGGATAATCTCAATGATATTCTCCATGGAAATGACCTGCTGATTCCAAATATGACTGCCGTTCCTCGATTCGAAAGCCTCCTGCGATTTTACTAATAAAAAACGAGATAAAAAAAAGTGGAAAAAAAATAAAAAGTAAATCGTCGAATCAAAATCGTAGGAATTTTTTATTTCAAATCGGTTTGCAGTTTCTGAAAGTGTAGGTTCCACAGATTCGAACAGTAGGTATCATTCCTGCCTTCCGAATATTTCGGAAAATTTCAGATTTTTAAAAAAAAGGAAAGGGGTACCCCTTCTCATTTTTTTAGGCGAAAATTTTTTTTTCGGGAATCGGATAATCTCAATGATATTCTTCATGGAAATGACCTGCTGATTCCAAATATGACTGCCGTTCCTCGATTCGAAAGCCTCCTGCGATTTTACTAATAAAAAACGAGATAAAAAAAAGTGGAAAAAAAATAGAAAGTAAATCGTCGATCAAAAATCGTAGGAATTTTTTATTTCAAATCGGTTTGCAGTTTCTGAAAGTGTAGGTTCCACAGATTCGAACAGTAGGTATCATTCCTGCCTTCCGAATATTTCGGAAAATTTCAGATTTTGGAAAAAAAGGAAAGGGGTACCTTCCTTCTCATTTTTTTAGGCGAAAAAATTTTTTGTCGAGAATCGGATAATCTCAATGATATTCTCCATGGAAATGACCTGCTGATTCCAAATATGATTGCCGTTCCTCGATTCGAAAGCCTCCTGCGATTTTACTAATGAAAAACGAGATAAAAAAAAGTGGACAAAAAATAAAAAGTAAATCGTCGATTAAAAATCGTAGGAATTTTTTATTTCAAATCGGTTTGCAGTTTCTGAAAGTGTAGGTTCCACAGATTCGAACAGTAGGTATCATTCCTGCCTTCCGAATATTTCGGAAAATTTCAGATTTTTAAAAAAAAGGAAAGGGGTACCCCTTCTCATTTTTTTAGGCGAAAATTTTTTTTTCGGGAATCGGATAATCTCAATGATATTCTTCATGGAAATGACCTGCTGATTCCAAATATGACTGCCGTTCCTCGATTCGAAAGCCTCCTGCGATTTTACTAATAAAAAACGAGATAAAAAACAGTGGAAAAAAATAAAAAGTAAATCGTCGATTAAAAATCGTAGGAATTTTTAATTTCAAATCGGTTTGCAGTTTCTGAAAGTGTAGGTTCCACAGATTCGAACAGTAGGTATCATTCCTGCCTTCCGAATATTTCGGAAAATTTCAGATTTTTGAAAAAAAGGAAAGGGGTACCCCTTCTCATTTTTTTAGGCGAAAAAATTTTTTGTCGAGAATCGGATAATCTCAATGATATTCTCCATGGAAATGACCTGCTGATTCCAAATATGACTGCCGTTCCTCGATTCGAAAGCCTCCTGCGATTTTACTAATAAAAAACGAGATAAAAAAAAGTGGAAAAAAAATAAAAAGTAAATCGTCGAATCAAAATCGTAGGAATTTTTTATTTCAAATCGGTTTGCAGTTTCTGAAAGTGTAGGTTCCACAGATTCGAACAGTAGGTATCATTCCTGCCTTCCGAATATTTCGGAAAATTTCAGATTTTTAAAAAAAAGGAAAGGGGTACCCCTTCTCATTTTTTTAGGCGAAAATTTTTTTTTCGGGAATCGGATAATCTCAATGATATTCTTCATGGAAATGACCTGCTGATTCCAAATATGACTGCCGTTCCTCGATTCGAAAGCCTCCTGCGATTTTACTAATAAAAAACGAGATAAAAAAAAGTGGAAAAAAAATAGAAAGTAAATCGTCGATCAAAAATCGTAGGAATTTTTTATTTCAAATCGGTTTGCAGTTTCTGAAAGTGTAGGTTCCACAGATTCGAACAGTAGGTATCATTCCTGCCTTCCGAATATTTCGGAAAATTTCAGATTTTGGAAAAAAAGGAAAGGGGTACCTTCCTTCTCATTTTTTTAGGCGAAAAAATTTTTTGTCGAGAATCGGATAATCTCAATGATATTCTCCATGGAAATGACCTGCTGATTCCAAATATGATTGCCGTTCCTCGATTCGAAAGCCTCCTGCGATTTTACTAATGAAAAACGAGATAAAAAAAAGTGGACAAAAAATAAAAAGTAAATCGTCGATTAAAAATCGTAGGAATTTTTTATTTCAAATCGGTTTGCAGTTTCTGAAAGTGTAGGTTCCACAGATTCGAACAGTAGGTATCATTCCTGCCTTCCGAATATTTCGGAAAATTTCAGATTTTTAAAAAAAAGGAAAGGGGTACCCCTTCTCATTTTTTTAGGCGAAAATTTTTTTTTCGGGAATCGGATAATCTCAATGATATTCTTCATGGAAATGACCTGCTGATTCCAAATATGACTGCCGTTCCTCGATTCGAAAGCCTCCTGCGATTTTACTAATAAAAAACGAGATAAAAAAAAGTGGAAAAAAAATAGAAAGTAAATCGTCGATCAAAAATCGTAGGAATTTTTTATTTCAAATCGGTTTGCAGTTTCTGAAAGTGTAGGTTCCACAGATTCGAACAGTAGGTATCATTCCTGCCTTCCGAATATTTCGGAAAATTTCAGATTTTGGAAAAAAAGGAAAGGGGTACCTTCCTTCTCATTTTTTTAGGCGAAAAAATTTTTTGTCGAGAATCGGATAATCTCAATGATATTCTCCATGGAAATGACCTGCTGATTCCAAATATGATTGCCGTTCCTCGATTCGAAAGCCTCCTGCGATTTTACTAATGAAAAACGAGATAAAAAAAAGTGGACAAAAAATAAAAAGTAAATCGTCGATTAAAAATCGTAGGAATTTTTTATTTCAAATCGGTTTGCAGTTTCTGAAAGTGTAGGTTCCACAGATTCGAACAGTAGGTATCATTCCTGCCTTCCGAATATTTCGGAAAATTTCAGATTTTTAAAAAAAAGGAAAGGGGTACCCCTTCTCATTTTTTTAGGCGAAAATTTTTTTTTCGGGAATCGGATAATCTCAATGATATTCTTCATGGAAATGACCTGCTGATTCCAAATATGACTGCCGTTCCTCGATTCGAAAGCCTCCTGCGATTTTACTAATAAAAAACGAGATAAAAAACAGTGGAAAAAAATAAAAAGTAAATCGTCGATTAAAAATCGTAGGAATTTTTAATTTCAAATCGGTTTGCAGTTTCTGAAAGTGTAGGTTCCACAGATTCGAACAGTAGGTATCATTCCTGCCTTCCGAATATTTCGGAAAATTTCAGATTTTTGAAAAAAAGGAAAGGGGTACCCCTTCTCATTTTTTTAGGCGAAAAAATTTTTTGTCGAGAATCGGATAATCTCAATGATATTCTCCATGGAAATGACCTGCTGATTCCAAATATGACTGCCGTTCCTCGATTCGAAAGCCTCCTGCGATTTTACTAATAAAAAACGAGATAAAAAAAAGTGGAAAAAAAATAAAAAGTAAATCGTCGAATCAAAATCGTAGGAATTTTTTATTTCAAATCGGTTTGCAGTTTCTGAAAGTGTAGGTTCCACAGATTCGAACAGTAGGTATCATTCCTGCCTTCCGAATATTTCGGAAAATTTCAGATTTTTAAAAAAAAGGAAAGGGGTACCCCTTCTCATTTTTTTAGGCGAAAATTTTTTTTTCGGGAATCGGATAATCTCAATGATATTCTTCATGGAAATGACCTGCTGATTCCAAATATGACTGCCGTTCCTCGATTCGAAAGCCTCCTGCGATTTTACTAATAAAAAACGAGATAAAAAAAAGTGGAAAAAAAATAGAAAGTAAATCGTCGATCAAAAATCGTAGGAATTTTTTATTTCAAATCGGTTTGCAGTTTCTGAAAGTGTAGGTTCCACAGATTCGAACAGTAGGTATCATTCCTGCCTTCCGAATATTTCGGAAAATTTCAGATTTTGGAAAAAAAGGAAAGGGGTACCTTCCTTCTCATTTTTTTAGGCGAAAAAATTTTTTGTCGAGAATCGGATAATCTCAATGATATTCTCCATGGAAATGACCTGCTGATTCCAAATATGATTGCCGTTCCTCGATTCGAAAGCCTCCTGCGATTTTACTAATGAAAAACGAGATAAAAAAAAGTGGACAAAAAATAAAAAGTAAATCGTCGATTAAAAATCGTAGGAATTTTTTATTTCAAATCGGTTTGCAGTTTCTGAAAGTGTAGGTTCCACAGATTCGAACAGTAGGTATCATTCCTGCCTTCCGAATATTTCGGAAAATTTCAGATTTTTAAAAAAAAGGAAAGGGGTACCCCTTCTCATTTTTTTAGGCGAAAATTTTTTTTTCGGGAATCGGATAATCTCAATGATATTCTTCATGGAAATGACCTGCTGATTCCAAATATGACTGCCGTTCCTCGATTCGAAAGCCTCCTGCGATTTTACTAATAAAAAACGAGATAAAAAACAGTGGAAAAAAATAAAAAGTAAATCGTCGATTAAAAATCGTAGGAATTTTTAATTTCAAATCGGTTTGCAGTTTCTGAAAGTGTAGGTTCCACAGATTCGAACAGTGGGTATCATTCCTGCCTTCCGAATATTTCGGAAAATTTCAGATTTTTGAAAAAAAGGAAAGGGGTACCCCTTCTCATTTTTTTAGGCGAAAAAATTTTTTGTCGAGAATCGGATAATCTCAATGATATTCTCCATGGAAATGACCTGCTGATTCCAAATATGACTGCCGTTCCTCGATTCGAAAGCCTCGTGCGATTTTACTAATAAAAAACGAGATAAAAAAAAGTGGAAAAAAAATAAAAAGTAAATCGTCGAATCAAAATCGTAGGAATTTTTTATTTCAAATCGGTTTGCAGTTTCTGAAAGTGTAGGTTCCACAGATTCGAACAGTAGGTATCATTCCTGCCTTCCGAATATTTCGGAAAATTTCAGATTTTTAAAAAAAAGGAAAGGGGTACCCCTTCTCATTTTTTAAGGCGAAAATTTTTTTTTCGGGAATCGGATAATCTCAATGATATTCTTCATGGAAATGACCTGCTGATTCCAAATATGACTGCCGTTCCTCGATTCGAAAGCCTCCTGCGATTTTACTAATAAAAAACGAGATAAAAAAAAGTGGAAAAAAAATAGAAAGTAAATCGTCGATCAAAAATCGTAGGAATTTTTTATTTCAAATCGGTTTGCAGTTTCTGAAAGTGTAGGTTCCACAGATTCGAACAGTAGGTATCATTCCTGCCTTCCGAATATTTCGGAAAATTTCAGATTTTGGAAAAAAAGGAAAGGGGTACCTTCCTTCTCATTTTTTTAGGCGAAAAAATTTTTTGTCGAGAATCGGATAATCTCAATGATATTCTCCATGGAAATGACCTGCTGATTCCAAATATGATTGCCGTTCCTCGATTCGAAAGCCTCCTGCGATTTTACTAATGAAAAACGAGATAAAAAAAAGTGGACAAAAAATAAAAAGTAAATCGTCGATTAAAAATCGTAGGAATTTTTTATTTCAAATCGGTTTGCAGTTTCTGAAAGTGTAGGTTCCACAGATTCGAACAGTAGGTATCATTCCTGCCTTCCGAATATTTCGGAAAATTTCAGATTTTTAAAAAAAAGGAAAGGGGTACCCCTTCTCATTTTTTCAGGCGAAAATTTTTTTTTCGGGAATCGGATAATCTCAATGATATTCTTCATGGAAATGACCTGCTGATTCCAAATATGACTGCCGTTCCTCGATTCGAAAGCCTCCTGCGATTTTACTAATAAAAAACGAGATAAAAAACAGTGGAAAAAAATAAAAAGTAAATCGTCGATTAAAAATCGTAGGAATTTTTAATTTCAAATCGGTTTGCAGTTTCTGAAAGTGTAGGTTCCACAGATTCGAACAGTAGGTATCATTCCTGCCTTCCGAATATTTCGGAAAATTTCAGATTTTTGAAAAAAAGGAAAGGGGTACCCCTTCTCATTTTTTTAGGCGAAAAAATTTTTTGTCGAGAATCGGATAATCTCAATGATATTCTCCATGGAAATGACCTGCTGATTCCAAATATGACTGCCGTTCCTCGATTCGAAAGCCTCCTGCGATTTTACTAATAAAAAACGAGATAAAAAAAAGTGGAAAAAAAATAAAAAGTAAATCGTCGAATCAAAATCGTAGGAATTTTTTATTTCAAATCGGTTTGCAGTTTCTGAAAGTGTAGGTTCCACAGATTCGAACAGTAGGTATCATTCCTGCCTTCCGAATATTTCGGAAAATTTCAGATTTTTAAAAAAAAGGAAAGGGGTACCCCTTCTCATTTTTTTAGGCGAAAATTTTTTTTTCGGGAATCGGATAATCTCAATGATATTCTTCATGGAAATGACCTGCTGATTCCAAATATGACTGCCGTTCCTCGATTCGAAAGCCTCCTGCGATTTTACTAATAAAAAACGAGATAAAAAAAAGTGGAAAAAAAATAAAAAGTAAATCGTCGATTAAAAATCGTAGGAATTTTTTATTTCAAATCGGTTTGCAGTTTCTGAAAGTGTAGGTTCCACAGATTCGAACAGTAGGTATCATTCCTGCCTTCCGAATATTTCGGAAAATTTCAGATTTTTGAAAAAAAGGAAAGGGGTACCCCTTCTCATTTTTTTAGGCGAAAAAATTTTTTGTCGAGAATCGGATCATCTCAATGATATTCTCCATGGAAATGACCTGCTGATTCCAAATATGACTGCCGTTCCTCGATTCGAAAGCCTCCTGCGATTTTACTAATAAAAAACGAGATAAAAAAAAGTGGAAAAAAAATAAAAAGTAAATCGTCGATTAAAAATCGTAGGAATTTTTAATTTCAAATCGGTTTGCAGTTTCTGAAAGTGTAGGTTCCACAGATTCGAACAGTAGGTATCATTCCTGCCTTCCGAATATTTCGGAAAATTTCAGATTTTTGAAAAAATGGGAAGGGGTACCCCTTCTCATTTTTTTAGGCGAAAAAATTCTTTGTCGAGAATCGGATAATCTCAATGATATTCTCCATGGAAATGACCTGCTGATTCCAAATATGACTGCCGTTCCTCGATTCGAAAGCCTCCTGCGATTTTACTAATAAAAAACGAGATAAAAAAAAGTGGAAAAAAAATGAAAAGTAAATCGTCGATTAAAAATCGTAGGAATTTTTTATTTCAAATCGGTTTGCAGTTTCTGAAAGTGTAGGTTCCACAGATTCGAACAGTAGGTATCATTCCTGCCTTCCGAATATTTCGGAAAATTTCAGATTTTTGAAAAAAAGGAAAGGGGTACCCCTTCTCATTTTTTTAGGCGAAAAAATTTTTTGTCGAGAATCGGATAATTTCAATGATATTCTTCATGGAAATGACCTGCTGATTCCAAATATGACTGCCGTTCCTCGATTCGGAAGCCTCCTGCGATTGTACTAATAAAAAACGAGATAAAAAAAGTGGAAAAAAAATAAAAAGTAAATCGTCGATTAAAAATCGTAGGAATTTTTTATTTCAAATCGGTTTGCAGTTTCTGAAAGTGTAGGTTCCACAGATTTGAACAGTAGGTATCATTCCTGCCTTCCGAATATTTCGGAAAATTTCAGATTTTTGAAAAAAAGGAAAGGGGTACCCCTTCTCATTTTTTTAGGCGAAAAAATTTTTTGTCGAGAATCGGATAATCTCAATGATATTCTCCATGGAAATGACCTGCTGATTCCAAATATGACTGCCGTTCCTCGATTCGAAAGCCTCCTGCGATTTTACTAATAAAAAACGAGATAAAAAAAAGTGGAAAAAAAATAAAAAGTAAATCGTCGATTAAAAATCGTAGGAATTTTTTATTTCAAATCGGTTTGCAGTTTCTGAAAGTGTAGGTTCCACAGATTCGAACAGTAGGTATCATTCCTGCCTTCCGAATATTTCGGAAAATTTCAGATTTTTGAAAAAAAGGAAAGGGGTACCCCTTCTCATTTTTTTAGGCGAAAAAATTTTTTGTCGAGAATCGGATAATCTCAATGATATTCTCCATGGAAATGACCTGCTGATTCCAAATATGACTGCCGTTCCTCGATTCGAAAGCCTCCTGCGATTTTACTAATAAAAAACGAGATAAAAAAAAGTGGAAAAAAAATAAAAAGTAAATCGTCGATTAAAAATCGTAAGAATTTTTTATTTCAAATCGGTTTGCAGTTTCTGAAAGTGTAGGTTCCACAGATTCGAACAGTAGGTATCATTCCTGCCTTCCGAATATTTCGGAAAATTTCAGATTTTTGAAAAAAAGGAAAGGGGTACCCCTTCTCATTTTTTTAGGCGAAAAAATTTTTTGTCGAGAATCGGATAATCTCAATGATATTCTCTATGGAAATGACCTGCTGATTCCAAATATGACTGCCGTTCCTCGATTCGGAAGCCTCCTGCGATTCCACTAACAAGAAACGACATAAAAAAAAGTGGAAAAAAGATGAAAAGTAAATCGTCGATTAAAAATCGTAGGAATTTTTTATTTCGAATCGGTTTGCAGTTTCTGAAAGTGTAGGTTCCACAGATTCGAACAGTAGGTATCATTCCTGCCTTCCGAATATTTCGGAAAATTTCAGATTTTTGAAAAAAAGGAAAGGGGTACCCCTTCTCATTTTTTAAGGCGAAAAAATTTTTTGTCGAGAATCGGATCATCTCAATGATATTCTCCATGGAAATGACCTGCTGAATCCAAATATGACTGCCGTTCCTCGATTCGAAAGCCTCCTGCGATTTTACTAATAAAAAACGAGATAAAAAAAAGTGGAAAAAAAATAAAAAGTAAATCGTCGATTAAAAATCGTAGGAATTTTTTATTTCAAATCGGTTTGCAGTTTCTGAAAGTGTAGGTTCCACAGATTCGAACAGTAGGTATCATTCCTGCCTTCCGAATATTTCGGAAAATTTCAGATTTTTGAAAAAAAGGAAAGGGGTACCCCTTCTCATTTTTTTAGGCGAAAAAATTTTTTGTCGAGAATCGGATAATCTCAATGATATTCTCCATGGAAATGACCTGCTGATTCCAAATATGACTGCCGTTCCTCGATTCGAAAGCCTCCTGCGATTTTACTAATAAAAAACGAGATAAAAAAAAGTGGAAAAAAAATGAAAAGTAAATCGTCGATTAAAAATCGTAGGAATTTTTTATTTCAAATCGGTTTGCAGTTTCTGAAAGTGTAGGTTCCACAGATTCGAACAGTAGGTATCATTCCTGCCTTCCGAATATTTCGGAAAATTTCAGATTTTTGAAAAAAAGGAAAGGGGTACCCCTTCTCATTTTTTTAGGCGAAAAAATTTTTTGTCGAGAATCGGATAATCTCAATGATATTCTCCATGGAAATGACCTGCTGATTCCAAATATGACTGCCGTTCCTCGATTCGAAAGCCTCCTGCGATTTTACTAATAAAAAACGAGATAAAAAAAAGTGGAAAAAAAATAAAAAGTAAATCGTCGATTAAAAATCGTAGGAATTTTTTATTTCAAATCGGTTTGCAGTTTCTGAAAGTGTAGGTTCCACAGATTCGAACAGTAGGTATCATTCCTGCCTTCCGAATATTTCGGAAAATTTCAGATTTTTGAAAAAAAGGAAAGGGGTACCCCTTCTCATTTTTTTAGGCGAAAAAATTTTTTGTCGAGAATCGGATAATCTCAATGATATTCTCCATGGAAATGACCTGCTGATTCCAAATATGACTGCCGTTCCTCGATTCGAAAGCCTCCTGCGATTTTACTAATAAAAAACGAGATAAAAAAAAGTGGAAAAAAAATAAAAAGTAAATCGTCGATTAAAAATCGTAGGAATTTTTTATTTCAAATCGGTTTGCAGTTTCTGAAAGTGTAGGTTCCACAGATTCGAACAGTAGGTATCATTCCTGCCTTCCGAATATTTCGGAAAATTTCAGATTTTTGAAAAAAAGGAAAGGGGTACCCCTTCTCATTTTTTTAGGCGAAAAAATTTTTTGTCGAGAATCGGATAATCTCAATGATATTCTCTATTGAAATGACCTGCTGATTCCAAATATGACTGCCGTTCCTCGATTCGGAAGCCTCCTGCGATTCCACTAACAAGAAACGACATAAAAAAAAGTGGAAAAAAGATGAAAAGTAAATCGTCGATTAAAAATCGTAGGAATTTTTTATTTCGAATCGGTTTGCAGTTTCTGAAAGTGTAGGTTCCACAGATTCGAACAGTAGGTATCATTCCTGCCTTCCGAATATTTCGGAAAATTTCAGATTTTTGAAAAAAAGGAAAGGGGTACCCCTTCTCATTTTTTTAGGCGAAAAAATTTTTTGTCGAGAATCGGATCATCTCAATGATATTCTCCATGGAAATGACCTGCTGAATCCAAATATGACTGCCGTTCCTCGATTCGAAAGCCTCCTGCGATTTTACTAATAAAAAACGAGATAAAAAAAAGTGGAAAAAAAATAAAAAGTAAATCGTCGATTAAAAATCGTAGGAATTTTTTATTTCAAATCGGTTTGCAGTTTCTGAAAGTGTAGGTTCCACAGATTCGAACAGTAGGTATCATTCCTGCCTTCCGAATATTTCGGAAAATTTCAGATTTTTGAAAAAAAGGAAAGGGGTACCCCTTCTCATTTTTTTAAGCGAAAAAATTTTTTGTCGAGAATCGGATAATCTCAATGATATTCTCCATGGAAATGACCTGCTAATTCCAAATATGACTGCCGTTCCTCGATTCGGAAGCCGGCTGCGATTTTACTAATGAAAAACGAAATAAAAAAAAGTGAAAAAAAAATAAAAAGTAAATTAGTCGATTAAAAATCGTAGGAATTTTTTATTTCAAATCGGTTTGCAGTTTCTGAAAGTGTAGGTTCCACAGATTCGAACAGTAGGTATCATTCCTGCCTTCCGAATATTTCGGAAAATTTCAGATTTTTGAAAAAAAGGAAAGGGGTACCCCTTCTCATTTTTTTAAGCGAAAAAATTTTTTGTCGAGAATCGAATAATCTCAATGATATTCTCCATGGAAATGACCTGCTGATTCCAAATATGACTGCCGTTCCTCGATTCGAAAGCCTCCTGCGATTTTACTAATAAAAAACGAGATAAAAAAAAGTGGAAAAAAAATAAAAAGTAAATCGTCGATTAAAAATCGTAGGAATTTTTTATTTCAAATCGGTTTGCAGTTTCTGAAAGTGTAGGTTCCACAGATTCGAACAGTAGGTATCATTCCTGCCTTCCGAATATTTCGGAAAATTTCAGATTTTTGAAAAAAAGGAAAGGGGTACCCCTTCTCATTTTTTTAGGCGAAAAAATTTTTTGTCGAGAATCGGATAATTTCAATGATATTCTTCATGGAAATGACCTGCTGATTCCAAATATGACTGCCGTTCCTCGATTCGGAAGCCTCCTGCGATTGTACTAATAAAAAACGAGATAAAAAAAGTGGAAAAAAAATAAAAAGTAAATCGTCGATTAAAAATCGTAGGAATTTTTTATTTCAAATCGGTTTGCAGTTTCTGAAAGTGTAGGTTCCACAGATTTGAACAGTAGGTATCATTCCTGCCTTCCGAATATTTCGGAAAATTTCAGATTTTTGAAAAAAAGGAAAGGGGTACCCCTTCTCATTTTTTTAGGCGAAAAAATTTTTTGTCGAGAATCGGATAATCTCAATGATATTCTCCATGGAAATGACCTGCTGATTCCAAATATGACTGCCGTTCCTCCATTCGAAAGCCTCCTGCGATTTTACTAATAAAAAACGAGATAAAAAAAAGTGGAAAAAAAATAAAAAGTAAATCGTCGATTAAAAATCGTAGGAATTTTTTATTTCAAATCGGTTTGCAGTTTCTGAAAGTGTAGGTTCTACAGATTCGAACAGTAGGTATCATTCCTGCCTTCCGAATATTTCGGAAAATTTCAGATTTTTGAAAAAAAGGAAAGGGGTACCCCTTCTCATTTTTTTAGGCGAAAAAATTTTTTGTCGAGAATCGGATAATCTCAATGATATTCTCCATGGAAATGACCTGCTGATTCCAAATATGACTGCCGTTCCTCGATTCGAAAGCCTCCTGCGATTTTACTAATAAAAAACGAGATAAAAAAAAGTGGAAAAAAAATAAAAAGTAAATCGTCGATTAAAAATCGTAGGAATTTTTTATTTCAAATCGGTTTGCAGTTTCTGAAAGTGTAGGTTCCACAGATTCGAACAGTAGGTATCATTCCTGCCTTCCGAATATTTCGGAAAATTTCAGATTTTTGAAAAAAAGGAAAGGGGTACCCCTTCTCATTTTTTTAGGCGAAAAAATTTTTTGTCGAGAATCGGATAATCTCAATGATATTCTCTATGGAAATGACCTGCTGATTCCAAATATGACTGCCGTTCCTCGATTCGGAAGCCTCCTGCGATTCCACTAACAAGAAACGACATAAAAAAAAGTGGAAAAAAGATGAAAAGTAAATCGTCGATTAAAAATCGTAGGAATTTTTTATTTCGAATCGGTTTGCAGTTTCTGAAAGTGTAGGTTCCACAGATTCGAACAGTAGGTATCATTCCTGCCTTCCGAATATTTCGGAAAATTTCAGATTTTTGAAAAAAAGGAAAGGGGTTCTCATTTTTTTAGGCGAAAAAATTTTTTGTCGAGAATCGGATCATCTCAATGATATTCTCCATGGAAATGACCTGCTGAATCCAAATATGACTGCCGTTCCTCGATTCGAAAGCCTCCTGCGATTTTACTAATAAAAAACGAGATAAAAAAAAGTGGAAAAAAAATAAAAAGTAAATCGTCGATTAAAAATCGTAGGAATTTTTTATTTCAAATCGGTTTGCAGTTTCTGAAAGTGTAGGTTCCACAGATTCGAACAGTAGGTATCATTCCTGCCTTCCGAATATTTCGGAAAATTTCAGATTTTTGAAAAAAAGGAAAGGGGTACCCCTTCTCATTTTTTTAGGCGAAAAAATTTTTTGTCGAGAATCGGATAATCTCAATGATATTCTCCATGGAAATGACCTGCTGATTCCAAATATGACTGCCGTTCCTCGATTCGAAAGCCTCCTGCGATTTTACTAATAAAAAACGAGATAAAAAAAAGTGGAAAAAAAATAAAAAGTAAATCGTCGATTAAAAATCGTAAGAATTTTTTATTTCAAATCGGTTTGCAGTTTCTGAAAGTGTAGGTTCCACAGATTCGAACAGTAGGTATCATTCCTGCCTTCCGAATATTTCGGAAAATTTCAGATTTTTGAAAAAAAGGAAAGGGGTACCCCTTCTCATTTTTTTAGGCGAAAAAATTTTTTGTCGAGAATCGGATAATCTCAATGATATTCTCCATGGAAATGACCTGCTGATTCCAAATATGACTGCCGTTCCTCGATTCGAAAGCCTCCTGCGATTTTACTAATAAAAAACGAGATAAAAAAAAGTGGAAAAAAAATAAAAAGTAAATCGTCGATTAAAAATCGTAGGAATTTTTTATTTCAAATCGGTTTGCAGTTTCTGAAAGTGTAGGTTCCACAGATTCGAACAGTAGGTATCATTCCTGCCTTCCGAATATTTCGGAAAATTTCAGATTTTTGAAAAAAAGGAAAGGGGTACCCCTTCTCATTTTTTTAGGCGAAAAAATTTTTTGTCGAGAATCGGATAATCTCAATGATATTCTCTATGGAAATGACCTGCTGATTCCAAATATGACTGCCGTTCCTCGATTCGGAAGCCTCCTGCGATTCCACTAACAAGAAACGACATAAAAAAAAGTGGAAAAAAGATGAAAAGTAAATCGTCGATTAAAAATCGTAGGAATTTTTTATTTCGAATCGGTTTGCAGTTTCTGAAAGTGTAGGTTCCACAGATTCGAACAGTAGGTATCATTCCTGCCTTCCGAATATTTCGGAAAATTTCAGATTTTTGAAAAAAAGGAAAGGGGTTCTCATTTTTTTAGGCGAAAAAATTTTTTGTCGAGAATCGGATCATCTCAATGATATTCTCCATGGAAATGACCTGCTGAATCCAAATATGACTGCCGTTCCTCGATTCGAAAGCCTCCTGCGATTTTACTAATAAAAAACGAGATAAAAAAAAGTGGAAAAAAAATAAAAAGTAAATCGTCGATTAAAAATCGTAGGAATTTTTTATTTCAAATCGGTTTGCAGTTTCTGAAAGTGTAGGTTCCACAGATTCGAACAGTAGGTATCATTCCTGCCTTCCGAATATTTCGGAAAATTTCAGATTTTTGAAAAAAAGGAAAGGGGTACCCCTTCTCATTTTTTTAGGCGAAAAAATTTTTTGTCGAGAATCGGATAATCTCAATGATATTCTCCATGGAAATGACCTGCTGATTCCAAATATGACTGCCGTTCCTCGATTCGAAAGCCTCCTGCGATTTTACTAATAAAAAACGAGATAAAAAAAAGTGGAAAAAAAATAAAAAGTAAATCGTCGATTAAAAATCGTAAGAATTTTTTATTTCAAATCGGTTTGCAGTTTCTGAAAGTGTAGGTTCCACAGATTCGAACAGTAGGTATCATTCCTGCCTTCCGAATATTTCGGAAAATTTCAGATTTTTGAAAAAAAGGAAAGGGGTACCCCTTCTCATTTTTTTAGGCGAAAAAATTTTTTGTCGAGAATCGGATAATCTCAATGATATTCTCTATGGAAATGACCTGCTGATTCCAAATATGACTGCCGTTCCTCGATTCGGAAGCCTCCTGCGATTCCACTAACAAGAAACGACATAAAAAAAAGTGGAAAAAAGATGAAAAGTAAATCGTCGATTAAAAATCGTAGGAATTTTTTATTTCGAATCGGTTTGCAGTTTCTGAAAGTGTAGGTTCCACAGATTCGAACAGTAGGTATCATTCCTGCCTTCCGAATATTTCGGAAAATTTCAGATTTTTGAAAAAAAGGAAAGGGGTACCCCTTCTCATTTTTTAAGGCGAAAAAATTTTTTGTCGAGAATCGGATCATCTCAATGATATTCTCCATGGAAATGACCTGCTGAATCCAAATATGACTGCCGTTCCTCGATTCGAAAGCCTCCTGCGATTTTACTAATAAAAAACGAGATAAAAAAAAGTGGAAAAAAAATAAAAAGTAAATCGTCGATTAAAAATCGTAGGAATTTTTTATTTCAAATCGGTTTGCAGTTTCTGAAAGTGTAGGTTCCACAGATTCGAACAGTAGGTATCATTCCTGCCTTCCGAATATTTCGGAAAATTTCAGATTTTTGAAAAAAAGGAAAGGGGTACCCCTTCTCATTTTTTTAGGCGAAAAAATTTTTTGTCGAGAATCGGATAATCTCAATGATATTCTCCATGGAAATGACCTGCTGATTCCAAATATGACTGCCGTTCCTCGATTCGAAAGCCTCCTGCGATTTTACTAATAAAAAACGAGATAAAAAAAAGTGGAAAAAAAATGAAAAGTAAATCGTCGATTAAAAATCGTAGGAATTTTTTATTTCAAATCGGTTTGCAGTTTCTGAAAGTGTAGGTTCCACAGATTCGAACAGTAGGTATCATTCCTGCCTTCCGAATATTTCGGAAAATTTCAGATTTTTGAAAAAAAGGAAAGGGGTACCCCTTCTCATTTTTTTAGGCGAAAAAATTTTTTGTCGAGAATCGGATAATTTCAATGATATTCTTCATGGAAATGACCTGCTGATTCCAAATATGACTGCCGTTCCTCGATTCGGAAGCCTCCTGCGATTGTACTAATAAAAAACGAGATAAAAAAAGTGGAAAAAAAATAAAAAGTAAATCGTCGATTAAAAATCGTAGGAATTTTTTATTTCAAATCGGTTTGCAGTTTCTGAAAGTGTAGGTTCCACAGATTTGAACAGTAGGTATCATTCCTGCCTTCCGAATATTTCGGAAAATTTCAGATTTTTGAAAAAAAGGAAAGGGGTACCCCTTCTCATTTTTTTAGGCGAAAAAATTTTTTGTCGAGAATCGGATAATCTCAATGATATTCTCCATGGAAATGACCTGCTGATTCCAAATATGACTGCCGTTCCTCGATTCGAAAGCCTCCTGCGATTTTACTAATAAAAAACGAGATAAAAAAAAGTGGAAAAAAAATAAAAAGTAAATCGTCGATTAAAAATCGTAGGAATTTTTTATTTCAAATCGGTTTGCAGTTTCTGAAAGTGTAGGTTCCACAGATTCGAACAGTAGGTATCATTCCTGCCTTCCGAATATTTCGGAAAATTTCAGATTTTTGAAAAAAAGGAAAGGGGTACCCCTTCTCATTTTTTTAGGCGAAAAAATTTTTTGTCGAGAATCGGATAATCTCAATGATATTCTCCATGGAAATGACCTGCTGATTCCAAATATGACTGCCGTTCCTCGATTCGAAAGCCTCCTGCGATTTTACTAATAAAAAACGAGATAAAAAAAAGTGGAAAAAAAATAAAAAGTAAATCGTCGATTAAAAATCGTAGGAATTTTTTATTTCAAATCGGTTTGCAGTTTCTGAAAGTGTAGGTTCCACAGATTCGAACAGTAGGTATCATTCCTGCCTTCCGAATATTTCGGAAAATTTCAGATTTTTGAAAAAAAGGAAAGGGGTACCCCTTCTCATTTTTTTAGGCGAAAAAATTTTTTGTCGAGAATCGGATAATCTCAATGATATTCTCTATGGAAATGACCTGCTGATTCCAAATATGACTGCCGTTCCTCGATTCGGAAGCCTCCTGCGATTCCACTAACAAGAAACGACATAAAAAAAAGTGGAAAAAAGATGAAAAGTAAATCGTCGATTAAAAATCGTAGGAATTTATTATTTCGAATCGGTTTGCAGTTTCTGAAAGTGTAGGTTCCACAGATTCGAACAGTAGGTATCATTCCTGCCTTCCGAATATTTCGGAAAATTTCAGATTTTTGAAAAAAAGGAAAGGGGTACCCCTTCTCATTTTTTTAGGCGAAAAAATTTTTTGTCGAGAATCGGATCATCTCAATGATATTCTCCATGGAAATGACCTGCTGAATCCAAATATGACTGCCGTTCCTCGATTCGAAAGCCTCCTGCGATTTTACTAATAAAAAACGAGATAAAAAAAAGTGGAAAAAAAATAAAAAGTAAATCGTCGATTAAAAATCGTAGGAATTTTTTATTTCAAATCGGTTTGCAGTTTCTGAAAGTGTAGGTTCCACAGATTCGAACAGTAGGTATCATTCCTGCCTTCCGAATATTTCGGAAAATTTCAGATTTTTGAAAAAAAGGAAAGGGGTACCCCTTCTCATTTTTTTAAGCGAAAAAATTTTTTGTCGAGAATCGGATAATCTCAATGATATTCTCCATGGAAATGACCTGCTAATTCCAAATATGACTGCCGTTCCTCGATTCGGAAGCCGGCTGCGATTTTACTAATGAAAAACGAAATAAAAAAAAGTGAAAAAAAAATAAAAAGTAAATTAGTCGATTAAAAATCGTAGGAATTTTTTATTTCAAATCGGTTTGCAGTTTCTGAAAGTGTAGGTTCCACAGATTCGAACAGTAGGTATCATTCCTGCCTTCCGAATATTTCGGAAAATTTCAGATTTTTGAAAAAAAGGAAAGGGGTACCCCTTCTCATTTTTTTAAGCGAAAAAATTTTTTGTCGAGAATCGAATAATCTCAATGATATTCTCCATGGAAATGACCTGCTGATTCCAAATATGACTGCCGTTCCTCGATTCGAAAGCCTCCTGCGATTTTACTAATAAAAAACGAGATAAAAAAAAGTGGAAAAAAAATAAAAAGTAAATCGTCGATTAAAAATCGTAGGAATTTTTTATTTCAAATCGGTTTGCAGTTTCTGAAAGTGTAGGTTCCACAGATTCGAACAGTAGGTATCATTCCTGCCTTCCGAATATTTCGGAAAATTTCAGATTTTTGAAAAAAAGGAAAGGGGTACCCCTTCTCATTTTTTTAGGCGAAAAAATTTTTTGTCGAGAATCGGATAATTTCAATGATATTCTTCATGGAAATGACCTGCTGATTCCAAATATGACTGCCGTTCCTCGATTCGGAAGCCTCCTGCGATTGTACTAATAAAAAACGAGATAAAAAAAGTGGAAAAAAAATAAAAAGTAAATCGTCGATTAAAAATCGTAGGAATTTTTTATTTCAAATCGGTTTGCAGTTTCTGAAAGTGTAGGTTCCACAGATTTGAACAGTAGGTATCATTCCTGCCTTCCGAATATTTCGGAAAATTTCAGATTTTTGAAAAAAAGGAAAGGGGTACCCCTTCTCATTTTTTTAGGCGAAAAAATTTTTTGTCGAGAATCGGATAATCTCAATGATATTCTCCATGGAAATGACCTGCTGATTCCAAATATGACTGCCGTTCCTCGATTCGAAAGCCTCCTGCGATTTTACTAATAAAAAACGAGATAAAAAAAAGTGGAAAAAAAATAAAAAGTAAATCGTCGATTAAAAATCGTAGGAATTTTTTATTTCAAATCGGTTTGCAGTTTCTGAAAGTGTAGGTTCTACAGATTCGAACAGTAGGTATCATTCCTGCCTTCCGAATATTTCGGAAAATTTCAGATTTTTGAAAAAAAGGAAAGGGGTACCCCTTCTCATTTTTTTAGGCGAAAAAATTTTTTGTCGAGAATCGGATAATCTCAATGATATTCTCCATGGAAATGACCTGCTGATTCCAAATATGACTGCCGTTCCTCGATTCGAAAGCCTCCTGCGATTTTACTAATAAAAAACGAGATAAAAAAAAGTGGAAAAAAAATAAAAAGTAAATCGTCGATTAAAAATCGTAGGAATTTTTTATTTCAAATCGGTTTGCAGTTTCTGAAAGTGTAGGTTCCACAGATTCGAACAGTAGGTATCATTCCTGCCTTCCGAATATTTCGGAAAATTTCAGATTTTTGAAAAAAAGGAAAGGGGTACCCCTTCTCATTTTTTTAGGCGAAAAAATTTTTTGTCGAGAATCGGATAATCTCAATGATATTCTCTATGGAAATGACCTGCTGATTCCAAATATGACTGCCGTTCCTCGATTCGGAAGCCTCCTGCGATTCCACTAACAAGAAACGACATAAAAAAAAGTGGAAAAAAGATGAAAAGTAAATCGTCGATTAAAAATCGTAGGAATTTTTTATTTCGAATCGGTTTGCAGTTTCTGAAAGTGTAGGTTCCACAGATTCGAACAGTAGGTATCATTCCTGCCTTCCGAATATTTCGGAAAATTTCAGATTTTTGAAAAAAAGGAAAGGGGTACCCCTTCTCATTTTTTTAGGCGAAAAAATTTTTTGTCGAGAATCGGATCATCTCAATGATATTCTCCATGGAAATGACCTGCTGAATCCAAATATGACTGCCGTTCCTCGATTCGAAAGCCTCCTGCGATTTTACTAATAAAAAACGAGATAAAAAAAAGTGGAAAAAAAATAAAAAGTAAATCGTCGATTAAAAATCGTAGGAATTTTTTATTTCAAATCGGTTTGCAGTTTCTGAAAGTGTAGGTTCCACAGATTCGAACAGTAGGTATCATTCCTGCCTTCCGAATATTTCGGAAAATTTCAGATTTTTGAAAAAAAGGAAAGGGGTACCCCTTCTCATTTTTTTAGGCGAAAAAATTTTTTGTCGAGAATCGGATAATCTCAATGATATTCTCCATGGAAATGACCTGCTGATTCCAAATATGACTGCCGTTCCTCGATTCGAAAGCCTCCTGCGATTTTACTAATAAAAAACGAGATAAAAAAAAGTGGAAAAAAAATAAAAAGTAAATCGTCGATTAAAAATCGTAAGAATTTTTTATTTCAAATCGGTTTGCAGTTTCTGAAAGTGTAGGTTCCACAGATTCGAACAGTAGGTATCATTCCTGCCTTCCGAATATTTCGGAAAATTTCAGATTTTTGAAAAAAAGGAAAGGGGTACCCCTTCTCATTTTTTTAGGCGAATAAATTTTTTGTCGAGAATCGGATAATCTCAATGATATTCTCTATGGAAATGACCTGCTGATTCCAAATATGACTGCCGTTCCTCGATTCGGAAGCCTCCTGCGATTCCACTAACAAGAAACGACATAAAAAAAAGTGGAAAAAAGATGAAAAGTAAATCGTCGATTAAAAATCGTAGGAATTTTTTATTTCGAATCGGTTTGCAGTTTCTGAAAGTGTAGGTTCCACAGATTCGAACAGTAGGTATCATTCCTGCCTTCCGAATATTTCGGAAAATTTCAGATTTTTGAAAAAAAGGAAAGGGGTACCCCTTCTCATTTTTTAAGGCGAAAAAATTTTTTGTCGAGAATCGGATCATCTCAATGATATTCTCCATGGAAATGACCTGCTGAATCCAAATATGACTGCCGTTCCTCGATTCGAAAGCCTCCTGCGATTTTACTAATAAAAAACGAGATAAAAAAAAGTGGAAAAAAAATAAAAAGTAAATCGTCGATTAAAAATCGTAGGAATTTTTTATTTCAAATCGGTTTGCAGTTTCTGAAAGTGTAGGTTCCACAGATTCGAACAGTAGGTATCATTCCTGCCTTCCGAATATTTCGGAAAATTTCAGATTTTTGAAAAAAAGGAAAGGGGTACCCCTTCTCATTTTTTTAGTCGAAAAAATTTTTTGTCGAGAATCGGATAATCTCAATGATATTCTCCATGGAAATGACCTGCTGATTCCAAATATGACTGCCGTTCCTCGATTCGAAAGCCTCCTGCGATTTTACTAATAAAAAACGAGATAAAAAAAAGTGGAAAAAAAATGAAAAGTAAATCGTCGATTAAAAATCGTAGGAATTTTTTATTTCAAATCGGTTTGCAGTTTCTGAAAGTGTAGGTTCCACAGATTCGAACAGTAGGTATCATTCCTGCCTTCCGAATATTTCGGAAAATTTCAGATTTTTGAAAAAAAGGAAAGGGGTACCCCTTCTCATTTTTTTAGGCGAAAAAATTTTTTGTCGAGAATCGGATAATTTCAATGATATTCTTCATGGAAATGACCTGCTGATTCCAAATATGACTGCCGTTCCTCGATTCGGAAGCCTCCTGCGATTGTACTAATAAAAAACGAGATAAAAAAAGTGGAAAAAAAATAAAAAGTAAATCGTCGATTAAAAATCGTAGGAATTTTTTATTTCAAATCGGTTTGCAGTTTCTGAAAGTGTAGGTTCCACAGATTTGAACAGTAGGTATCATTCCTGCCTTCCGAATATTTCGGAAAATTTCAGATTTTTGAAAAAAAGGAAAGGGGTACCCCTTCTCATTTTTTTAGGCGAAAAAATTTTTTGTCGAGAATCGGATAATCTCAATGATATTCTCCATGGAAATGACCTGCTGATTCCAAATATGACTGCCGTTCCTCGATTCGAAAGCCTCCTGCGATTTTACTAATAAAAAACGAGATAAAAAAAAGTGGAAAAAAAATAAAAAGTAAATCGTCGATTAAAAATCGTAGGAATTTTTTATTTCAAATCGGTTTGCAGTTTCTGAAAGTGTAGGTTCCACAGATTCGAACAGTAGGTATCATTCCTGCCTTCCGAATATTTCGGAAAATTTCAGATTTTTGAAAAAAAGGAAAGGGGTACCCCTTCTCATTTTTTTAGGCGAAAAAATTTTTTGTCGAGAATCGGATAATCTCAATGATATTCTCCATGGAAATGACCTGCTGATTCCAAATATGACTGCCGTTCCTCGATTCGAAAGCCTCCTGCGATTTTACTAATAAAAAACGAGATAAAAAAAAGTGGAAAAAAAATAAAAAGTAAATCGTCGATTAAAAATCGTAGGAATTTTTTATTTCAAATCGGTTTGCAGTTTCTGAAAGTGTAGGTTCCACAGATTCGAACAGTAGGTATCATTCCTGCCTTCCGAATATTTCGGAAAATTTCAGATTTTTGAAAAAAAGGAAAGGGGTACCCCTTCTCATTTTTTTAGGCGAAAAAATTTTTTGTCGAGAATCGGATAATCTCAATGATATTCTCTATGGAAATGACCTGCTGATTCCAAATATGACTGCCGTTCCTCGATTCGGAAGCCTCCTGCGATTCCACTAACAAGAAACGACATAAAAAAAAGTGGAAAAAAGATGAAAAGTAAATCGTCGATTAAAAATCGTAGGAATTTTTTATTTCGAATCGGTTTGCAGTTTCTGAAAGTGTAGGTTCCACAGATTCGAACAGTAGGTATCATTCCTGCCTTCCGAATATTTCGGAAAATTTCAGATTTTTGAAAAAAAGGAAAGGGGTACCCCTTCTCATTTTTTTAGGCGAAAAAATTTTTTGTCGAGAATCGGATCATCTCAATGATATTCTCCATGGAAATGACCTGCTGAATCCAAATATGACTGCCGTTCCTCGATTCGAAAGCCTCCTGCGATTTTACTAATAAAAAACGAGATAAAAAAAAGTGGAAAAAAAATAAAAAGTAAATCGTCGATTAAAAATCGTAGGAATTTTTTATTTCAAATCGGTTTGCAGTTTCTGAAAGTGTAGGTTCCACAGATTCGAACAGTAGGTATCATTCCTGCCTTCCGAATATTTCGGAAAATTTCAGATTTTTGAAAAAAAGGAAAGGGGTACCCCTTCTCATTTTTTTAGGCGAAAAAATTTTTTGTCGAGAATCGGATAATCTCAATGATATTCTCTATGGAAATGACCTGCTGATTCCAAATATGACTGCCGTTCCTCGATTCGGAAGCCTCCTGCGATTCCACTAACAAGAAACGACATAAAAAAAAGTGGAAAAAAGATGAAAAGTAAATCGTCGATTAAAAATCGTAGGAATTTTTTATTTCGAATCGGTTTGCAGTTTCTGAAAGTGTAGGTTCCACAGATTCGAACAGTAGGTATCATTCCTGCCTTCCGAATATTTCGGAAAATTTCAGATTTTTGAAAAAAAGGAAAGGGGTACCCCTTCTCATTTTTTTAGGCGAAAAAATTTTTTGTCGAGAATCGGATCATCTCAATGATATTCTCCATGGAAATGACCTGCTGAATCCAAATATGACTGCCGTTCCTCGATTCGAAAGCCTCCTGCGATTTTACTAATAAAAAACGAGATAAAAAAAAGTGGAAAAAAAATAAAAAGTAAATCGTCGATTAAAAATCGTAGGAATTTTTTATTTCAAATCGGTTTGCAGTTTCTGAAAGTGTAGGTTCCACAGATTCGAACAGTAGGTATCATTCCTGCCTTCCGAATATTTCGGAAAATTTCAGATTTTTGAAAAAAAGGAAAGGGGTACCCCTTCTCATTTTTTTAAGCGAAAAAATTTTTTGTCGAGAATCGGATAATCTCAATGATATTCTCCATGGAAATGACCTGCTAATTCCAAATATGACTGCCGTTCCTCGATTCGGAAGCCGGCTGCGATTTTACTAATGAAAAACGAAATAAAAAAAAGTGAAAAAAAAATAAAAAGTAAATTAGTCGATTAAAAATCGTAGGAATTTTTTATTTCAAATCGGTTCGCAGTTTCTGAAAGTGTAGGTTCCACAGATTCGAACAGTAGGTATCATTCCTGCCTTCCGAATATTTCGGAAAATTTCAGATTTTTGAAAAAAAGGAAAGGGGTACCCCTTCTCATTTTTTTAAGCGAAAAAATTTTTTGTCGAGAATCGAATAATCTCAATGATATTCTCCATGGAAATGACCTGCTGATTCCAAATATGACTGCCGTTCCTCGATTCGGAAGCCTCCTGCGATTTTACTAATAAAAAACGAGATAAAAAAAAGTGGAAAAAAAATAAAAAGTAAATCGTCGATTAAAAATCGTAGGAATTTTTTATTTCAAATCGGTTTGCAGTTTCTGAAAGTGTAGGTTCCACAGATTCGAACAGTAGGTATCATTCCTGCCTTCCGAATATTTCGGAAAATTTCAGATTTTTGAAAAAAAGGAAAGGGGTACCCCTTCTCATTTTTTTAGGCGAAAAAATTTTATGTCGAGAATCGGATAATTTCAATGATATTCTTCATGGAAATGACCTGCTGATTCCAAATATGACTGCCGTTCCTCGATTCGGAAGCCTCCTGCGATTGTACTAATAAAAAACGAGATAAAAAAAGTGGAAAAAAAATAAAAAGTAAATCGTCGATTAAAAATCGTAGGAATTTTTTATTTCAAATCGGTTTGCAGTTTCTGAAAGTGTAGGTTCCACAGATTTGAACAGTAGGTATCATTCCTGCCTTCCGAATATTTCGGAAAATTTCAGATTTTTGAAAAAAAGGAAAGGGGTACCCCTTCTCATTTTTTTAGGCGAAAAAATTTTTTGTCGAGAATCGGATAATCTCAATGATATTCTCCATGGAAATGACCTGCTGATTCCAAATATGACTGCCGTTCCTCGATTCGAAAGCCTCCTGCGATTTTACTAATAAAAAACGAGATAAAAAAAAGTGGAAAAAAAATAAAAAGTAAATCGTCGATTAAAAATCGTAGGAATTTTTTATTTCAAATCGGTTTGCAGTTTCTGAAAGTGTAGGTTCCACAGATTCGAACAGTAGGTATCATTCCTGCCTTCCGAATATTTCGGAAAATTTCAGATTTTTAAAAAAAAGGAAAGGGGTACCCCTTCTCATTTTTTTAGGCGAAAATTTTTTTTTCGGGAATCGGATAATCTCAATGATATTCTTCATGGAAATGACCTGCTGATTCCAAATATGACTGCCGTTCCTCGATTCGAAAGCCTCCTGCGATTTTACTAATAAAAAACGAGATAAAAAAAAGTGGAAAAAAAATAAAAAGTAAATCGTCGATTAAAAATCGTAGGAATTTTTTATTTCAAATCGGATTGCAGTTTCTGAAAGTGTAGGTTCCACAGATTCGAACAGTAGGTATCATTCCTGCCTTCCGAATATTTCGGAAAATTTCAGATTTTTGAAAAAAAGGAAAGGGGTACCCCTTCTCATTTTTTTAGGCGAAAAAATTTTTTGTCGAGAATCGGATAATCTCAATGATATTCTCTATGGAAATGACCTGCTGATTCCAAATATGACTGCCGTTCCTCGATTCGGAAGCCTCCTGCGATTCCACTAACAAGAAACGACATAAAAAAAAGTGGAAAAAAGATGAAAAGTAAATCGTCGATTAAAAATCGTAGGAATTTTTTATTTCGAATCGGTTTGCAGTTTCTGAAAGTGTAGGTTCCACAGATTCGAACAGTAGGTATCATTCCTGCCTTCCGAATATTTCGGAAAATTTCAGATTTTTGAAAAAAAGGAAAGGGGTACCCCTTCTCATTTTTTTAGGCGAAAAAATTTTTTGTCGAGAATCGGATCATCTCAATGATATTCTCCATGGAAATGACCTGCTGAATCCAAATATGACTGCCGTTCCTCGATTCGAAAGCCTCCTGCGATTTTACTAATAAAAAACGAGATAAAAAAAAGTGGAAAAAAAATAAAAAGTAAATCGTCGATTAAAAATCGTAGGAATTTTTTATTTCAAATCGGTTTGCAGTTTCTGAAAGTGTAGGTTCCACAGATTCGAACAGTAGGTATCATTCCTGCCTTCCGAATATTTCGGAAAATTTCAGATTTTTGAAAAAAAGGAAAGGGGTACCCCTTCTCATTTTTTTAGGCGAAATAATTTTTTGTCGAGAATCGGATAATCTCAATGATATTCTCCATGGAAATGACCTGCTGATTCCAAATATGACTGCCGTTCCTCGATTCGAAAGCCTCCTGCGATTTTACTAATGAAAAACGAGATAAAAAAAAGTGGACAAAAAATAAAAAGTAAATCGTCGATTAAAAATCGTAGGAATTTTTTATTTCAAATCGGTTTGCAGTTTCTGAAAGTGTAGGTTCCACAGATTCGAACAGTAGGTATCATTCCTGCCTTCCGAATATTTCGGAAAATTTCAGATTTTTGAAAAAAAGGAAAGGGGTACCCCTTCTCATTTTTTTAAGCGAAAAAATTTTTTGTCGAGAATCGGATAATCTCAATGATATTCTCCATGGAAATGACCTGCTAATTCCAAATATGACTGCCGTTCCTCGATTCGGAAGCCGGCTGCGATTTTACTAATGAAAAACGAAATAAAAAAAAGTGAAAAAAAAATAAAAAGTAAATTAGTCGATTAAAAATCGTAGGAATTTTTTATTTCAAATCGGTTTGCAGTTTCTGAAAGTGTAGGTTCCACAGATTCGAACAGTAGGTATCATTCCTGCCTTCCGAATATTTCGGAAAATTTCAGATTTTTGAAAAAAAGGAAAGGGGTACCCCTTCTCATTTTTTTAAGCGAAAAAATTTTTTGTCGAGAATCGAATAATCTCAATGATATTCTCCATGGAAATGACCTGCTGATTCCAAATATGACTGCCGTTCCTCGATTCGAAAGCCTCCTGCGATTTTACTAATAAAAAACGAGATAAAAAAAAGTGGAAAAAAAATAAAAAGTAAATCGTCGATTAAAAATCGTAGGAATTTTTTATTTCAAATCGGTTTGCGGTTTCTGAAAGTGTAGGTTCCACAGATTCGAACAGTAGGTATCATTCCTGCCTTCCGAATATTTCGGAAAATTTCAGATTTTTGAAAAAAAGGAAAGGGGTACCCCTTCTCATTTTTTTAGGCGAAAAAATTTTTTGTCGAGAATCGGATAATCTCAATGATATTCTCCATGGAAATGACCTGCTGATTCCAAATATGACTGCCGTTCCTCGATTCGAAAGCCTCCTGCGATTTTACTCATAAAAAACGAGATAAAAAAAAGTGGAAAAAAAATAAAAAGTAAATCGTCGATTAAAAATCGTAGGAATTTTTAATTTCAAATCGGTTTGCGGTTTCTGAAAGTGTAGGTTCCACAGATTCGAACAGTAGGTATCATTCCTGCCTTCCGAATATTTCGGAAAATTTCAGATTTTTGAAAAAAAGGAAAGGGGTACCCCTTCTCATTTTTTTAGGCGAAAAAATTTTTTGTCGAGAATCGGATCATCTCAATGATATTCTCCATGGAAATGACCTGCTGATTCCAAATATGACTGCCGTTCCTCGATTCGAAAGCCTCCTGCGATTTTACTAATAAAAAACGAGATGAAAAAAAGTGGAAAAAAAATAAAAAGTAAATCGTCGATTAAAAATCGTAGGAATTTTTAATTTCAAATCGGTTTGCAGTTTCTGAAAGTGTAGGTTCCACAGATTCGAACAGTAGGTATCATTCCTGCCTTCCGAATATTTCGGAAAATTTCAGATTTTTGAAAAAATGGGAAGGGGTACCCCTTCTCATTTTTTTAGGCGAAAAAATTCTTTGTCGAGAATCGGATAATCTCAATGATATTCTCCATGGAAATGACCTGCTGATTCCAAATATGACTGCCGTTCCTCGATTCGAAAGCCTCCTGCGATTTTACTAATAAAAAACGAGATAAAAAAAAGTGGAAAAAAAATGAAAAGTAAATCGTCGATTAAAAATCGTAGGAATTTTTTATTTCAAATCGGTTTGCAGTTTCTGAAAGTGTAGGTTCCACAGATTCGAACAGTAGGTATCATTCCTGCCTTCCGAATATTTCGGAAAATTTCAGATTTTTGAAAAAAAGGAAAGGGGTACCCCTTCTCATTTTTTTAGGCGAAAAAATTTTTTGTCGAGAATCGGATAATTTCAATGATATTCTCCATGGAAATGACCTGCTGATTCCAAATATGACTGCCGTTCCTCGATTCGGAAGCCTCCTGCGATTTTACTAATAAAAAACGAGATAAAAAAAGTGGAAAAAAAATGAAAAGTAAATCGTCGATTAAAAATCGTAGGAATTTTTTATTTCAAATCGGTTTGCAGTTTCTGAAAGTGTAGGTTCCACAGATTCGAACAGTAGGTATCATTCCTGCCTTCCGAATATTTCGGAAAATTTCAGATTTTTGAAAAAAAGGAAAGGGGTACCCCTTCTCATTTTTTTAGGCGAAAAAATTTTTTGTCGAGAATCGGATAATTTCAATGATATTCTCCATGAAAATGACCTGCTGATTCCAAATATGACTGCCGTTCCTCGATTCGGAAGCCTCCTGCGATTTTACTAATAAAAAACGAGATAAAAAAAGTGGAAAAAAAATAAAAAGTAAATCGTCGATTAAAAATCGTAGGAATTTTTTATTTCAAATCGGTTTGCAGTTTCTGAAAGTGTAGGTTCCACAGATTCGAACAGTAGGTATCATTCCTGCCTTCCGAATATTTCGGAAAATTTCAGATTTTTAAAAAAAAGGAAAGGGGTACCCCTTCTCATTTTTTTAGGCGAAAATTTTTTTTTCGGGAATCGGATAATCTCAATGATATTCTTCATGGAAATGACCCGCTGATTCCAAATATGACTGCCGTTCCTCGATTCGAAAGCCTCCTGCGATTTTACTAATAAAAAACGAGATAAAAAAAAGTGGAAAAAAAATAAAAAGTAAATCGTCGATTAAAAATCGTAGGAATTTTTAATTTCAAATCGGTTTGCAGTTTCTGAAAGTGTAGGTTCCACAGATTCGAACAGTAGGTATCATTCCTGCCTTCCGAATATTTCGGAAAATTTCAGATTTTTGAAAAAAAGGAAAGGGGTACCCCTTCTCATTTTTTTAGGCGAAAAAATTTTTTGTCGAGAATCGGATAATCTCAATGATATTCTCCATGGAAATGACCTGCTGATTCCAAATATGATTGCCGTTCCTCGATTCGAAAGCCTCCTGCGATTTTACTAATGAAAAACGAGATAAAAAAAAGTGGAAAAAAAATAAAAAGTAAATCGTCGATTAAAAATCGTAGGAATTTTTTATTTCAAATCGGTTTGCAGTTTCTGAAAGTGTAGGTTCCACAGATTCGAACAGTAGGTATCATTCCTGCCTTCCGAATATTTCGGAAAATTTCAGATTTTTAAAAAAAAGGAAAGGGGTACCCCTTCTCATTTTTTTAGGCGAAAATTTTTTTTTCGGGAATCGGATAATCTCAATGATATTCTTCATGGAAATGACCTGCTGATTCCAAATATGACTGCCGTTCCTCGATTCGAAAGCCTTCTGCGATTTTACTAATAAAAAACGAGATAAAAAAAAGTGGAAAAAAAATAAAAAGTAAATCGTCGATTAAAAATCGTAGGAATTTTTTATTTCAAATCGGTTTGCAGTTTCTGAAAGTGTAGGTTCCACAGATTCGAACAGTAGGTATCATTCCTGCCTTCCGAATATTTCGGAAAATTTCAGATTTTTGAAAAAAAGGAAAAGGGTACCCCTTCTCATTTTTTTAGGCGAAAAATTTTTTTGTCGAGAATCGGATAATTTCAATGATATTCTCCATGGAAATGACCTGCTGATTCCAAATATGACTGCCGTTCCTCGATTCGGAAGCCTCCTGCGATTTTACTAATAAAAAACGAGATAAAAAAAGTGGAAAAAAAATAAAAAGTAAATCGTCGATTAAAAATCGTAGGAATTTTTTATTTCAAATCGGTTTGCAGTTTCTGAAAGTGTAGGTTCCACAGATTCGAACAGTAGGTATCATTCCTGCCTTCCGAATATTTCGGAAAATTTCAGATTTTTGAAAAAAAGGAAAGGGGTACCCCTTCTCATTTTTTTAGGCGAAAAAATTTTTTGTCGAGAATCGGATCATCTCAATGATATTCTCCATGGAAATGACCTGCTGATTCCAAATATGACTGCCGTTCCTCGATTCGAAAGCCTCCTGCGATTTCACTAATAAAAAACGAGATAAAAAAAAGTGGAAAAAAAATAAAAAGTAAATCGTCGATTAAAAATCGTAGGAATTTTTTATTTCAAATCGGTTTGCAGTTTCTGAAAGTGTAGGTTCCACAGATTCGAACAGTAGGTATCATTCCTGCCTTCCGAATATTTCGGAAAATTTCAGATTTTTAAAAAAAAGGAAAGGGGTACCCCTTCTCATTTTTTTAGGCGAAAATTTTTTTTTCGGGAATCGGATAATCTCAATGATATTCTTCATGGAAATGACCTGCTGATTCCAAATATGACTGCCGTTCCTCGATTCGAAAGCCTCCTGCGATTTTACTAATAAAAAACGAGATAAAAAAAAGTGGAAAAAAAATAAAAAGTAAATCGTCGATTAAAAATCGTAGGAATTTTTTATTTCAAATCGGTTTGCAGTTTCTGAAAGTGTAGGTTCCACAGATTCGAACAGTAGGTATCATTCCTGCCTTCCGAATATTTCGGAAAATTTCAGATTTTTGAAAAAAAGGAAAGGGGTACCCCTTCTCATTTTTTTAGGCGAAAATTTTTTTTTCGGGAATCGGATAATCTCAATGATATTCTTCATGGAAATGACCTGCTGATTCCAAATATGACTGCCGTTCCTCGATTCGAAAGCCTCCTGCGATTTTACTAATAAAAAACGAGATAAAAAAAAGTGGAAAAAAAATAAAAAGTAAATCGTCGATTAAAAATCGTAGGAATTTTTTATTTCAAATCGGTTTGCAGTTTCTGAAAGTGTAGGTTCCACAGATTCGAACAGTAGGTATCATTCCTGCCTTCCGAATATTTCGGAAAATTTCAGATTTTTAAAAAAAAGGAAAGGGGTACCCCTTCTCATTTTTTTAGGCGAAAATTTTTTTTTCGGGAATCGGATAATCTCAATGATATTCTTCATGGAAATGACCTGCTGATTCCAAATATGACTGCCGTTCCTCGATTCGAAAGCCTCCTGCGATTTTACTAATAAAAAACGAGATAAAAAAAAGTGGAAAAAAAATAAAAAGTAAATCGTCGATTAAAAATCGTAGGAATTTTTTATTTCAAATCGGTTTGCAGTTTCTGAAAGTGTAGGTTCCACAGATTCGAACAGTAGGTATCATTCCTGCCTTCCGAATATTTCGGAAAATTTCAGATTTTTAAAAAAAAGGAAAGGGGTACCCCTTCTCATTTTTTTAGGCGAAAAAATTTTTTGTCGAGAATCGGATAATCTCAATGATATTCTCCATGGAAATGACCTGCTGATTCCAAATATGACTGCCGTTCCTCGATTCGAAAGCCTCCTGCGATTTTACTAATAAAAAACGAGATAAAAAAAAGTGAAAAAAAAATAAAAAGTAAATCGTCGATCAAAAATCGTAGGAATTTTTAATTTCAAATCGGTTTGCAGTTTCTGAAAGTGTAGGTTCCACAGATTCGAACAGTAGGTATCATTCCTGCCTTCCGAATATTTCGGAAAATTTCAGATTTTCGAAAAAATGGGAAGGGGTACCCCTTCTCATTTTTTTAGGCGAAAAAATTCTTTGTCGAGAATCGGATAATCGCAATGATATTCTCCATGGAAATGACCTGCTGATTCCAAATATGACTGCCGTTCCTCGATTCGAAAGCCTCCTGCGATTTTACTAATAAAAAACGAGATAAAAAAAAGTGGAAAAAAAATAAAAAGTAAATCGTCGATTAAAAATCGTAGGAATTTTTTATTTCAAATCGGTTTGCAGTTTCTGAAAGTGTAGGTTCCACAGATTCGAACAGTAGGTATCATTCCTGCCTTCCGAATATTTCGGAAAATTTCAGATTTTTAAAAAAAAGGAAAGGGGTACCCCTTCTCATTTTTTTAGGCGAAAAATTTTTTTCCGGGAATCGGATAATCTCAATGATATTCTTCATGGAAATGACCTGCTGATTCCAAATATGACTGCCGTTTCTCGATTCGGAAGCCTCCTGCGATTTTACCAATAAAAAACGACATAAAAAAAAGTGGAAAAAAAATAAAAAGTAAATCGTCGATTAAAAATCGTAGGAATTTTTTATTTCAAATCGGTTTGCAGTTTCTGAAAGTGTAGGTTCCACAGATTCGAACAGTAGGTATCATTCCTGCCTTCCGAATATTTCGGAAAATCTCAGATTTTTGAAAAAAAGGAAAGGGGTACCCCTTCTCATTTTTTTAGGCGAAAAAATTCTTTGTCGAGAATCGGATAATCGCAATGATATTCTCCATGGAAATGACCTGCTGATTCCAAATATGACTGCCGTTCCTCGATTCGAAAGCCTCCTGCGATTTTACTAATAAAAAACGAGATAAAAAACAGTAGAAAAAAATAAAAAGTAAATCGTCGATTAAAAATCGTAGGAATTTTTTATTTCAAATCGGTTTGCAGTTTCTGAAAGTGTAGGTTCCACAGATTCGAACAGTAGGTATCATTCCTGCCTATCGAATATTTCGGAAAATTTCAGATTTTTGAAAAAAAGGAAAGGGGTACCCCTCCTCATTTTTTTAGGCGAAAAATTTTTCTGTCGAGAATCGGATAATCTCAATGATATTCTCCATGGAAATGGCCTGCTGATTCCAAATATGACTGCCGTTCCTCGATTCGGAAGCCTTCTGCGATTTTACTAATAAAAAACGAGATAGAAAAAAGTGGAAAAAAAATAAAAAGTAAATCGTCGATTAAAAATCGTAGGAATTTTGTATTTCAAATCGGTTTGCAGTTTCTGAAAGTGTAGGTTCCACAGATTCGAACAGTAGGTATCATTCCTGCCTTCCGAATATTTCGGAAAATTTCAGATTTTTGAAAAAAAGGAAAGGGGTACCCCTTCTCATTTTTTTAGGCGAAAAATTTTTTTTCGGGAATCGGATAATCTCAATGATATTCTCCATGGAAATGACCTGCTGATTCCAAATATAACTGCCGTTCCTCGATTCGAAAGCCTCCCGCGATTTTACTAATAAAAAACGAGATAAAAAAAAGTGGAAAAAAAATAAAAAGTAAATCGTCGATTAAAAATCGTAGGAATTTTTCATTTCTAATCGGTTTGCAGTTTCTGAAAGTGTAGGTTCCACAGATTCGAACAGTAGGTATCATTCCTGCCTTCCGAATATTTCGGAAAATTTCAGATTTTTGAAAAAAAGAAAAGGGGTACCCCTTCTCATTTTTTTAGGCGAAAAATTTTTTTGTCGAGAATCGGATAATCTCAATGATATTCTCCATGGAAATGACCTGCTAATTCCAAATATGACTGCCGTTCCTCGATTCGGAAGCCGGCTGCGATTTTACTAATAAAAAACGAAATAAAAAAAAGTGGAAAAAAAATAAAAAGTAAATTAGTCGATTAAAAATCGTAGGAATTTTTTATTTCAAATCGGTTTGCAGTTTCTGAAAGTGTAGGTTCCACAGATTCGAACAGTAGGTATCATTCCTGCCTTCCGAATATTTCGGAAAATTTCAGATTTTTGAAAAAAAGGAAAGGGGTACCCCTTCTCATTTTTTTAGGCGAAAAATTTTTCTGTCGAGAATCGGATAATCTCAATGATATTCTCCATGGAAATGGCCTGCTGATTCCAAATATGACTGCCGTTTCTCGATTCGGAAGCCTCCTGCGATTTTACCAATAAAAAACGACATAAAAAAAAGTGGAAAAAAAATAAAAAGTAAATCGTCGATTAAAAATCGTAGGAATTTTTTATTTTAAATCGGTTTGCAGTTTCTGAGAGTGTAGGTGCCACAGATTCGAACAGTAGGTATCATTTCTGCCTTCCGAATATTTCGGAAAATTTCAGATTTTTGAAAAAAAGGAAAGGGTCACCCCTTCTCATTTTTTTAGGCGAAAAAATTTTTTGTCGAGAATCGGATAATCTCAATGATATTCTCTATGGAAATGACCTGCTGATTCCAAATATGACTGCCGTTCCTCGATTCGGAAGCCGGCTGCGATTTTACTAATAAAAAACGAGATAAAAAAAAGTGGAAAAAAAATAAAAAGTAAATCGTCGATTAAAAATCGTAGGAATTTTTTATTCCAAATCGGTTTGCAGTTTCTGAGAGTGTAGGTGCCACAGATTCGAACAGTAGGTATCATTTCTGCCTTCCGAATATTTCGGAAAATTTCAGATTTTTGAAAAAAAGGAAAGTGGTACCCCTTCTCATGTTTATGGGCGAAAAAACTCTTTGTCGAGAATCGGATAATCTCGATGATATTCTCCATGGAAATGACCCGCTGATTCCGAATATGTGTGTCATCCCTCGATTCAGAGGCCTCCTGCGATTTTACCAACAATAAAAGGAGAAAGAAAAAAGTGGAAAAAAAAAATAAAAAGTAAATCGACGATTAAAAATCGTAGAAATTTTTTATTTCAAAACGGCTTGCAGATTCTGAAAGCGTAGGTTCCGCAGATTCCAAATATAACGATCATTCACCTGTTCCGAATATTTCGAAAAATTTCAGATTTTTGATAAAAAGGAAAGGGGTACCCCTTCTCATTTTCCTCATTTTTCTCGGCGAATTTTTTTTCTTGGTGGGAATCAGATAATCTCAATGATATGCTCCATGCAAATGACCCGCTGATTCCGAATATGTGTGTCGTTCCTTGATTCGGAAGCCTCCTGCAGTTTTACCAATAAAAAACGAGAGGAAAAAAAAGTGTAAAAAAAATGAAAACTAAATCGACGATTCAACATCGTAGGAATTATTTATTCCAAATCGGCTTGCAGTATCTGAACGGGTAGGTTTCGCAGATCACAAACATGTGTATCATTTTCATGTATCGAATATTCCAAAAAATTTCAGATTTTTGATAAAAAGGAAAGGGGTACCCCTTCTCATTTTTCCCATTTTTTTTTTGTGAAATTTTTTCTGGTGGGAATCAGATAATCTCGATGATATTCTCCATGCAAATGACCCGCTGATTCCAAATATCTGTGTCATTTCTCGATTCGAAAGCCTCCTGCAGTCTTACCAACAAAAAACGAGAGGAAAAAAAAGTGTAAAAAAAATGAAACACGAATCGACGATTTAACATCGTAGGAATTTTTCATTTTAAATCGGCTTCCACTATCTGAAAGGGTAGGTTCCGCAGATCACAAATATGTGTATCATTCTTATGTTCCGAATATTTCGAAAAATTTCAGATTTTCGAAAAAAAGGAAAGGGGTACTGAGAAAAATTTACGTATATGTATTTATGCTCAATATACTTCTATACAAGTGTGCAGTCATACTTAAATTCATTTCATTTTTCCAGCGCCGTAGCTAGGGCGGTGCCAGCGGTGCCCCAGCACTGGGCGCCCCGAAAGCAAGGGCGCCAATTTCTTGTTCGGAAAAATCAGGGAGTAAGAGGGACGGAGATGAAATTCAAGAAGTAGGCTCACTTTTGGCGCAGCGTTCGTAGTACCGATTGCCTCCACTCGCCGCGTTCGAGTTCCATGGATGTAGTGTGTAGTATTATTTCTCTTTGTTTTTCTTTATCCTGTATCGTACCGTCGCGTTAAGCCGCGCTCGGTCAGTCTTATTTTGACTATTGATACGTTGACGGAAGAATATAAAGACGGTCAGCCCTGGGTTATTTTGCGTGACGAGCAAGTGGGCTTGAAGTGGGCTTGGGGACGAAACAGCGTGCAAATTTACCGACCGAAATCACATTGCAGTATATCTATATATTCGCACAGTATAGATATACTGCAACGTTATTTCAGTAGGTAAAATCGCACGCTGTTTCGTCCCCAAGCCCACTTCAAGCCCACTTTCTCAGCACACATTTCCCCGTAAGGCTGACTGTCTTTAGAATCTTCAGTCAACGATTGATATCATTCGCTAGAGTCATCTCTCATCATTAGGATGAATAGATAGTTTGATCGATTAACACGAACCAAATACTTTCTTAATCTTCAATTCACTGATCTGATAACAAATCTTTCTTTGTAAATAAATTTTTTGCGATTGTATAGAATCTCATTTTTTTTGAATTGTTATTGTATGTCTCTCGTATCGAACCATTGTCGTTAAAACTCGAATGATTGATTGTGAATAAAATTTGATTACTATTTCTCCGGTATGATCGATAATTTAAATGAATTCCGGAAACATCTAAATCTGGTTATTTTGAACAACAACACGGTGAACCACCCCCTTTATCTTTAATAGATTGGTCTGCGTTAGCCGAACGCATCCGTCGTTAATGCTCTGATTGATATTTTGTAGAATAATTGATTTTATTGATGAATGACGTTTCCATACGTCTGGCGCCCAACACACTAAATTTTGGCTATTTTGGATTTTTTTATTAGAAATGAGAGAAACGCCGTAGGGTACGGAGCCTAGGACCTTTCCTCTGTCACACTGTATTAAAATATGAATAAACACACTCCTGTATAAACTTGATGTTATGATTTAAACATTCGCTAATTACCCCATAAAAGGCATAAAGGGGGCGACACGCTGATCCATGGCACCGAGAGCGAGAATCTCTAGCTACGGCGCTGCATCTTTCATGTAATTTGATCTTTAGGTGCCTAACCTTTCGATTCGTCAGAGTTCTAGCCTTTTTTGAAGTAAAAGTCATCTTCATTTCTCGGGTGCGATACGTTGACGTCCGTACGGTTAAATGGAAGTCAGAGATTAATTTTATCACGTACGCAATTTCTTTTTCCGTTGGCTAGCCTTTCAAATTTGAAGAATTTTCACTTGAGTTTGTCATTGATTATTCTGTAGCAGAATCTTTTTATATTTTCAGTTTTTCAGATAACATTCAGAGGCGTTCTTTATTCAGGTACAAAAACGAAGAATCGAAAAGTTCAACAGTAATTCGATATGCGTATTGCAAGGATAAATGTCATACGGCACTTAATTTATAAAACTTTACTTTATATCTGATTTGAGATAATGTTGAGAATTGAGTTGCATGTTTACATGAAAGCCTGGGTAATCTAACATGTCTCATTCGATTGGTACTTGGTAGGATCGACGAGTATCAAAAAACAATATTGAAAGGTTTGGCATCTGAAGATGAAATCACATGAAAGACAAAATGAATTTAGGTATGACTACACACCCAAATAGAATTATATTAGAAATAAATCCACGTACGTACATACCTGGTACGAATTGCATATGCGATTCAATCGAGCAGAATAATATAAATGCACAGATTTTTGCGTAGATCTATCTTGACGAAAGGATTATAAAATATGGAGGGAACAAATATAAAAAATCTGCCACGTGAACCTATTTATTTCTGATGAATTCCGATTTGATTTTTTGCTACTCGTTGATTCTACCGAGTACCAATCACTTAAAACATGTTAGATTACCCAGTCTTCTGTTTGTACTCAACATATCACTATGAGTAACTCTCTCCATTTCACCCCTGGGTTGTGTATACATTCTTTCCGGTGTAACTATTCGGAAAAAGAACAAATCATCAAGGTACGCAGAATATTTAACTGTCTGTTTGTCTATTCATTTATTTGTCCGTCCGCCCGTCCGTCCGTCCGCCCCCCCGCCGTCCGTCCGTCCCTCCGTCCGTCCCCGCGCCGTCCGTCCGTCCGTCCGTCCGGCGCGACGGACGGACGGACGGACGGACGGACGGACGGACGGACGGACGGACGGACGGACGGACGGACGGACGGACGGACGGACGGACGGGCGGACGGACAAATAAATGAATAGACCGTCCACCCGTCTATTCTTTCCCCCTCGAAACCCTTCAAGTTTTGTATGAAACTTTTTCTTCTGTCTCCTCTAGTTTTCGAGATATTCGCCTGGGGCGATTAAAAAAAATCACCCTGTATGTAAACAGTTGAATTTGATAATTGTTTAATATAATACATTATTATATATGTAACACGATAATGTACATGTACAGATACACACTATGCATGATTTGTATGTATATACGATATATTTTTGTCGACAAATTACAATCAAAATTATTGATCAAAACCGAAAAAAGAAACACTAAAAAAATCTATAAGGAACCATGAAATAAAATATTAGGTAAAGAGTGTATCGTATATGATTACTATATTATTATTTACCAAGTTTGTTGCGAAGGAGCGTATTTTCATTTATTTCTTCATTTATTTATTTTTGTTTTATCTAACAATAACTTTCTTCAGCTAATTTTTAGTTCTCTCCCACGTATTATGCATACCGAACTCCGTGAGCGTGGAATTGCCAATTTCGATTGATATTCATTTCTACATTTAATAATTTATACAATACATAATATATGTATATTTTCAATTTATATAGATATATGTATACTTATAGTGGATCAGCAATTATTAGACACATTCATATAATCTACGATCTAGATATATGTATGTATATTATCTATACATTGAACAACGAGGTATAGGTATGCATCTATATACAAATGTATATATTTACTGTTATAATGACATTTGAATGAATAAAAACTATTCGAAAGAGCTGAAATGACAAGTAAAATGAAAACTATCGAAAACCTGAGAATTTCAATAAATTCCATAAGAGTTACGGAAATATTTTGACGCATGTTATAATAGATGAAATAATGAAGAGGTATAATTATTATGATTATTATTCCTATAATTAACATTATTATTGTTTCCCTCGTCTCAATATGTTATTTATATTATTATTGTTGTTATTATTAGATTTATTTTTCCATCAGAGTTTGTTGATATTGTCCAAAATTGAAAAACAAAATAATGAATTAATTAACTCGTTAATTGAACAAATTGATCAATAGAGGGAAAATAAACAACAAAATTACAAATAAATATAAAACGTGTATTTTACGATGAATATTATACTATAATAATCAATAAATAAATGCCAAAAAATTATTTTTCATATTAACTTTCGCATGATTACATATAATTATACCTATACTATAGTGTATACGTATGATACGTATATATATGTAAATTAATTATACATAGTATACTGCAGGAATTTAAAAGTTCCGTTCTCATTTCATGACATAAGTAATAATATCATTACTTGAATTTACAAATTATACTATCGAATCAGGTATGACATCAATATAACCTCCTTCTTTTTTTCATCATATAATCATTTTCGTATCATCTTTTTTTTTTTTGTAATTCAAGTGCGCGCGTAAAGTTTACGTGGTTTACTAATTATTATCATTATTGTTGTTATTCATTTTTCTATTACATGCCTATACTGAATCAGTTATAATATAGTTTTATTCAATATTTTTATTATTATTATTATTTTTATTTTTATTTTTTCTTGTTGTTTTTTCATCCGTCGTCTACGTATATTGATAATTATTCTATTATTACAGATAAACTGTATGTATAGTATATGTATTTACCTAAATCCATATAGGTATTCAAAGAGTCGACACGCTAAATGTTACATCAAATAGCGTGCAATCATTTATTTATTTATTTATTTATTTATTCATATGATATTATCATGTAATAGTTCACAATTACAGCTAGAGAAAAAAAGAACAAATAAAAAAATAAAGGACAAAAATGAAGAAAGAAACGACGAGAAAAAAAATTGAAAAATAAAAAATTTCTTTAATTCACACATACGATAATTAACATAATGACAATAATAATAATAATAATAATAATAATAATAATATAAATCGTCCTATGTTGCAGTTTCGATCATAGAACGTTTTACAGCAGTCTTTAGATTATAATTAAATTTGATTAAAGCGACATGGGCGTTACAATTATTAGTATGTGTTGGATGATGACGTAGGTAATGTTTACGTGTATATATGTGTACATATATATATATATATATATATATATAGATATATATAAATATAGATATATATACAGAGAGATAGGTAGATGGGTAGAGAGATAAATAGATAGATAGATAGATAGAATAGATAGATACATACATGTACATTGGTATGATGATACGTCATATAACTTGCGAAACACATTTACATTTACATATTAATTAATCATTTTATATGATATTATGTCATATTGTATTATATTATTACCTCATATATGTATAATAATCGCATATAGATTTTTTCAGACAAGTGATACGCACATAGTATTTTGTATTTCATCATAATATACTATTATACATACGTATATATATGTATTGTGTATACTATACATCGTTTTATGTATATTTTCAAACATATACTACTATATTATATCATTATGATTCTTATGTATATTATGCGGTTTTCCATACATCATACTTATTTGTTTTTTGTTTTTTTCCTTTTTCATTTGCCTACGTTTCGTTTGTTATTTTTATTTTTATTTTTTCAATTTTCTACCTAGATAAATTATGTTTGTTATAACTTGGAAATAAATTCCCACTTGAACCATTATTTCTTCTTATCGTTATTCCATTTTTGGGGGGGTTTTAAAAAATTATGATTCTTTGTTTTCTCTCCCCCCCCCCCCCCCCCTTTTTTTTCTCACTCCCTCGTTTTTCCTACTTTTTCATTGTCGACATGTTTCTCGATTTAATTCATTATTATTATTATTATTATTATTGGTATTAATTACTTTAAATCAGGTATAACAAAGTTTTGTCTTGTTCTTTTTTTTTTCTCTCTCTTTCTCTCTTCTTTCATTCTACTCACAACTTGAAAAAGGACGACGAAATTCGTTTAATAACAATAATTAAATATTGTAGTCTATGTTTCACTGATCATTGATATTCAATATTGACGTGTAATATCAGTGTAATGCGTTGCATTAATTTAATACAGTATATATTGGATTCAATACGAAATGATTCATCGTCAACTAATCATGTTATACTTATGTATAACGATTAAACATTTCCACTATCCCTGACGTTTCGATCATATAAAGGAAAAAAAAAAAAAAAATTAATGAAACACTAATAATCTCAGGCGCAGAAATAATACTAATACAAAATGAAGAATGAAGAAAAAAAAAACAATAAAAAAAAAAAAACAAAAAAACAGGATCGTTCGAATGCGATTGTATTGGCTAGTATTGTTTCAATTTTCGAAAGAATTAAACTACAATCAATTTCCACTCGATTCCGTGTATAATTATTGTAAGCGTCGATTTTTTCCTAAATATAAAAAAAACGGAACACGTATCGATTAAATATATAGATCAACTAACGTAAACGACGTTAAATAATAGTGAAAATGACGTGTGAGAACAGAAAAAAAAAAAAAAAAATACAAAAAACAAACAAAAATAAATAAATAGTAATAGTTGAATTAGGGGATGGGAATGGGAAAGATGTGTAAAGAAATATACAATGACTTACGATGCAATGACAATAATGAAAATAATAATGACAATGATAATTGTTCGATGAAAATCACGAAATTAATATAATATAATATATACAGGTATAAATGGCTCACGCGATAGTGCCAAAATATGATATTTACATGTATATGTATAATACGAAGCCGAATAGCTTGCGTATAATTACATCGCAGGAATGAAAGAAAAAAAATAATAATAATAATAATAAAACAAAAAAACAAAAAATTAATAATAAAGACGGGACAATTACTTGAAATCGCGTTTGGAAAATATTCGACACATCGATACTCGAAATATAATGGTAAAATAAATTAAATCTAAATTAAATGTATAATTTAAAAAAATATAATATATCGCTCTAGGTACAAATTGTAATGTGGTATATACGTATATGCATACATACCTATATATAATATAGTAAATAATCGTCCTTAAGAAGAAGAAAAAAAAATAATAAAACAGAAATTGTTCGACTAAAACACTCGCGTTATCATATGAGTATAATATGTATACATATAGTATAGTATAGGAATCTAAGGACCGGTAAAAAAGAGAAAAAAAAAAGAAAAAAAATGAACTTCAATCTTATCCGCGTAAAATCAGGAAACCGCGTACTCTTAATTATAATCAATTCAATAATTAATTATACTGTGTATATACAATTTTACGAGAAATAATATGCGAAAAGAATAATAAAAATAATAATAAGTTATACTTGATATTTTAAATAAACAATGTGTGTATTTGCGGGCACTGCAACTATTCCACAAAATTCGTCTTATTACATTATTATCACGTATATTTACAATAAAACAAAAAAAAAAAAAGATGAAAAAAAAATTTACCGCATTGATCGACATAGAAAGCGAACCGCGAACTTTTAATTCTTCGATAATCTTGATAAACCGGAATACGTGAATGTGAAATGACGAAATAATAAAAAAGACGTGAAAAGCAGAAATCACAATATTGGGTGAAAATGAAAAAAATAAAAATAAAATAAAATGAAATAAAATAAAAAACGAAAAATGAAAAGAAGATTCTTTGCTTCAGTCAAATAGATTTTTTATATACCTAGTCCTCTCTTCGTTCGTATATCGTTTGAAGAAGAAGAAGAAGAAGAAGAAGGAGTTAATGCCGTGACCTTCTCCGCTGGGGTCCACCCACCCCGCCGATAAAGATATAAAGATAAAGAAAGAGAGGAAATAGAAATATAAATCACAAGTAATAATCGTTAATTCGAAAGAGTAAAAGAGGTAGTTTGTTGAACGAAGTTTAAACCCTTATCCCGGAGTAGGTAGGCTCTTGTGTCAGTGGATGTTAAAATTATATTGTTTACGGTTCGACGTGATGCGGAGCCACCGACTAACGGCCAAAGGTTCCGGGTGGCAATTTGACCACGAAATTTCACCAAAATGAGGATATGGGGTGGAGGTTGTTGTGGCTTCGACTTGAATGGCAGTGGAAAATTCTTGCTGTTGAAAATCGTGTTTGCTTCTCTTAACGATCGATCTACCGCCATTGTTACTTACGGTACTCCCACTCGTATGAGAATTAACAACCCCAATTCGTTTCCCGTTCGTTATTTGATGGCTCGTATTCCCCATGCCACTCTGCGAACTTTCGAAAATGCTTAAACACGGCATCGAAGCCTGATGCGAAACCGAGAACGATTTCGAACCGACTGGGGAAAGAAGCGCGGTGTTTGGCCCCGCGGGTATCTGTACAATAATCTGAGACTTGCCGGTGCAGGGCTCTTTGAAACCGGTAATCGGGGAGTAAATGGTTATGCTTTCAGTGTCTATTTCAACGGGGGTCTCAGCCTCGAGAATATTTGAAATAAGTGGCTGTGCCGCGGGCAAAGATGCCGGAAGTGTACTTGGGGCAGGTGAAACTGTTGCGGTTGTAGTTAAAAGCGCGGGAACTGGTGATTCCCCGTTATTTTTAACCGGAAGTGGTGATAGTGATGGTAATAATACAGATATTGGGGTAGTTATGGAGCTCGAAGTACTCGTCGAGTTGACCATCGCCGATTCCAGCCCAAGTTCTTCATTGGCGAAGTCTTCCTCGAGTTTTGTCTGTCAAAAAATAATAATACGCTATACCCTTTTCTTCGACTTTCGCCGCCACAGCAGCTGCAGCAGCAGAAATTACAGTTGCTGTCACAGTAGTAGTTCACGGGATTCGATTTCTTGGATGTAAATATCGCCGCCTTTACCTTTGGCAATGGATACATATCCGGCAGCGACAATACCGGAGGTGAACTTGGCGCGGTTGAATCCACGAGGCTTGAGCTTCCCGCCCCAACCACCAGAGGGTTTAAACTCGATGGCGCGCTCGACGAAGATACAGTAACCGTACCGGTTACCGTCATTTTCGGCGCACGCGCCGGGAGCTCCTTCGCAGCTCTGTGATCGGCAAGGAGTTTGTCGAAGGTTTTACTCCGTCCTGTAACCGTCCTCCGTAACGAGACCGTATGGGCCTTGCAGGTGAGGGATCTGGTACAGGGTTTTCCACTCTCATCGTTCCATACGCCGCAATGTCTGTCAGGATCGTATTCCCTGTCTTTGAGAAGTGACCGTTCAGTTTTGAGCTTTTTCCGACGAGGTTGACTCCCGCTTCCCGGACTTTTGACCGGACTCGATGAGGCCACACCGGTCGATGCCGCGTTAGGCGTTTGTATAGGAATGTTTTCTAAAGGTGACCTAGGCGAGGCCAGAGGTAACTGTGGTTGTTGCAGATTTGCCTGTTCCGCGGTTCTTTTGTTCGTTGAATTATTAGTCTTACTACTCGACGACGGCACCTGCGACGTCTGCGCCTTTTTCAATTTCGATACTTTGCAGTACGCCGTCTTTGCCACCGGCTTAACCAACGGCGTTGCCGGTGGCGGTAAATTCACCGTTCCGGACGGATGACGGATTTCTGAAATTAAAATTACAGTATTTTTCCATACCGACCAATTCTTACCTCTTAACACAACACGACAAAGAGCGGGGCAAGACGGGGTATTCCCGTTAACTCCCAGATTCATTTCTATGGAGAAATTCCCAAAATTCATGACAAAAAAAAAATGCAAAAAGTTTAATATTTGCTATGTGAGAATGAGAAGGGAGTATTTTGGACCCAAAATGTCTGAATAATGAGTAAAATCGTTGATTTTCGAGCGGCCAAGCCCCGCTCTGATTTAATCATCTAAAACGAAAATTGTATGAAAATTTAAGGATACTAACCCATGTGTTGTATAAGAGCTTGAGGTTTGACAATGGCATTACAAATTTCGCAAACAACTCCATAAAAGGCGTCCCTCTCAGGGCAAAAGCCGTATAGGTCGATATCTGAAATGGAGAAAAATTGACCATAGTTAAGAGGCTCGAAAGTGAATCGTTGCCTTTAGCTATTGAGAAAATAAATCATTGAATAAAGTATAGCTATACGTCACACAATATCAAAGACTCCAGTATTGAATCTCCTGGACAAATAAAACCAAGAGATAACAAAAAATATTAGTAATATGCGCGAAGAAAGATCTGGCCAAAGTTGAGCAGCAAGTTTTTTTATGTCTTTTTGTAGAATTCAATTCACCGTCGAAGATATATCAAAGATTCCAGTAGATAATCCTGGGATGAAGAATCGTTGAACATTCTTGCTAACGAACTCACAACGACGTAGACAAATCAGAGAAACACTTTCATTTGCAGTGGATATTTCATGGTCGAGTAATAGTTGGGCATTGAGAGACATGATAATAATAATAATTGACAAAGAAAAGTTGTAATAACGATTGAAAAATAACTATTCTTTTAATAAACAACAACGGGCTGTACAGGATTACACTTTATGTAATAAAACAAACTTGAACCAGAGAACAAGACATCCTTGTGTATTGTATGTATGATGTGTGTTTCTGTTTTTGTTTTAGTTTATAGTTTTACCTTCCGCAGCAAGGCGCATAACCGAGCTCCTCGGTTCATCCTCAGTCTCATCGTCACCTAAATTACAACAATAATCAATAACAACTATACAGGATAAGATGAAAATCAACTTATAACAAACAGAAGCGAAGACAATGCTCCAACTCCATCATAGACACAAAATTGTGTTAGAAAATAATAAAAAATAAAAAATTAGTCACCAAAGTCAGTAAAATCGTTTGATTATTTATTCGTGAAGAAAGAAGAAATCTGATTTATAAATCACACGGGGTGTTTCGTATCATCGAATATACATATGAAGGGAAGTTAAGGTCGGAGGATAGAGGAGAGAGCGGAAGTGAGGTTAGGTTCGTTTGGGTTGGTCGTACGGGGAGCGCGTAGGATAATAAAGCACGATTACCACGGAGCTTCGGTTGTTGGATTGTTTAATTAAATATACAACTGATAAACTCACTCAACGGTTTGTCTCGACCGATTTTTTCTATCCAACTGGACCATGGTTGACCGTGAAAAAATGTTGGGCTGTCACTTCCCGACATTGCAAGAGGCTACTTCGCGTGTTTGTAGTTAGGTATAGAGCTAGCTGCTAGCCCGATCTTGACGCGATATTGTATTGTTGCAGTTATACAGGCCCCAAGCCTGTTCTCTCGCAGTCTCGCGAGCCTCCTTGATGCGAGCTCTAGACGTGCGAGCGGCCCGGATCTGCAGTTGATCGGTTATCGTATTCTTATGCGTCTCGCAGGACGTGTCTATCTTTTCTATCATGTAATATTGTTAGTCGAGGGATTTTTTTCGTACGTATTATTCGTTTATTTATTTTGCTCCAATATTTACGAGTTAGTTATGTATCATGTATTGTACGAATATCTATAGACGGGTAGTAATTATTTATTTACTGCCGTTATAGCAAGGATTTCTTTCGCTCGATTCCGTCTTTAACTATCATTTGTTAATGTTTATTATTTCTTTCCCTTGTTTTCTCGTTCTTTCTTTTCTTTCTTTCTTTTGTTTTACTCGATTTATGTATATCGAGATTCTTGCTATTTTTTTTTTTTTTCTTAAGCGTTATTATTCTCTCTGTTTTTATGATATTTTATATGTTTGTTGTCAACCGAGAAACTACCCCCAAGTATATACGGCAGGCTTCAGTTAATTGAGTTTTTAGACGACGACGTGTTTGCGTGGTGGAAGAGCATCCCTCTTCTCTCTATCGGCGATACTCCGCTCTTTGTCGGATCTCCGATCCTCGGGTTGTAGAGATGCTGCTCGTTTCAGGTTTCTGTATTTTCGAGTTATCCAAGTATCGATATCCACCATGTTCTAAACTCGAACGTAGATCGAAAGACCGAAGCACATCGAGCAAATACAGTAGTCAGAAGTAATGCGCATGCGCATATGCGCGTCGTTCTGAAAAAGACCTGTCCTCAAGCAGACGACAAAACTAGTTCATCCAGTGATTGGCCATCGGCAACCGACAGGCTCGCGATTGGTTAATTCCGTCAGAAGCGGCCAATAATATCGCCTGTCGCATACAGTTTATTCTCATCGAACGACAGACTAACTATGTAGCTAGACGTGTATCACCTTTGGCTGAATATCTCAATAGCACATACGTCAGCGGGGATCGAAGCTGTATTACAGGTTTTGAATACCGAATGACTGAGTCGTCGACCTCGATGATATCGTCTTATTATTCTCAGTCAAACCCGATGCCCTCTGGGTATGGTAATAATCTTAATTTAATGTACTAGTTCCGCGTAAAGAAATATGTTTTGACTCCGGTATTCGGAATTATTAGCTTTTAATGATTCGCAGTTGATGAGAGATGAGCTGGTAGATTTCAATTATACTTTTCAACCAGACAAATAATTAATTAATACATTTCGAATATGATTAATAAAATAAAATGGGCTCAATAATACTCGTAAGAAATCTGTCGTTTTAAAAAACAAACAAAAAATGTGTTTTATTAATTAATACTATTCATGTATCCTATATCATGACGAAATCTTACAAAAAATTTATCTTACATTAGCACCAATATACGTATCGACCTGGTGGCATAAAACTTTTCATAATCGCACGAATTGACTCGATTTCAGAAAAAGCTTTTCAAACTAAAACGAGCTGTACAACTGATACTTTACAGCGTTGCTTTCCAATATTCGGTATCCAATAAAAACAAAAACATAAACGAATATAAACAGACTGTTACAGCTTAAAAAACTGGGGCATGAAAATGGCGACGCTCATTTGAAACGTTTGATAATTTTCAAGTTATTTTCCAGCGAAGAAGGACCCGCGAGAGGCAGTACCCACGCTGGGGACATTTTCCTGATTAGTAGGATTGAGGTGGGCAGCTACATGCTGTCTATTCGTGTACCAGAAGGGTCTCTGATCCTCGGGCCAGGTCTTGATCCTGTCGACGAAATCAGCCTGTCCCAAAGCAAGGACTGGAAGTTCGCTCGTGCTCGGGGCGACCGTTGAAGTTGAACTTGCTGTAGCAGTACTAGCTGCTGCTGGTGCACCAGATCCAGCAGGAATTGCAGTATCCTCTCCTACCCGATTACCAACAGCCGCGGTAGTCCCTTGCGTCGATGGCGTTGCGGTTGCTCTGTCTTGTTCCTCCTGGAACCGGGGAAGAACCTGCGGGTATCGATTCGCCGAGCCCGCATACGGGGGTCTTTGACCTTCACTCATTATCACCAGCATAGAAATTAGAGCGGCGTACTTAATCATCTGAAAATAATTTATCCATAAATAAACTACAATCATTAGTCGAGTCGTTAACGACGCGTATACGTCCAAGCTATGAGATACGCGGGAATCGTTGTTTTTTAATTCCTTCTGAACCAAATACCCGATCAGAATGAAAGTTTCGTAATTACTGTTCGAGTTTAGTAGACAGTGGCCCAGTATTCCACTTTCGCAAAACTTCGAAGATTCTTTCAAAATATCAATATCCAAAAGTTTGGAATTTTGGAAAAATAAAATACTGAGCCAATTTCTGCCAATGTGAAGTAATTATCCCCAAAGTTTCATCCCGATCGGTTGTCTTTTATGGAAGAAACTTCAAATCGCGTTTTCGAGGTGAGCGCAAACGTATAACCTAGCGCCATAACTTAAGACTCTACAGATCAGACGCCTTTCATACGGCTGAATGAGACTTTTTGAGTGAATTTCCAGGTCGGAAGGACTTTTTTTTTTTTTAAACTCCAGTTGATTTTACAGGCCGGAAAAAAATACATATGATTGAATAGTTTCTATATGACTCACCGTATTTTATATATGTCCCTGAAGTTTAAAGTCCAGAAAATGATCAGCTGAGCACCGTGTAGTTTCCTGTATCTCCTCGTGGATATATCGAGATCCTCTTTGTTTGACGCGGTCGGATAGTTCTGGCAGGTAGAGAAAAGTGTCGGGGTATATAAATCGCGGGTCTCGATTCTCCCACCTCTGACCTAGGCGCAAGGATGATGATGCTACTCGACCGCGTCGACGAGACGGGGATTCAACTTGTATGCGTAAGTTTTACGTTTACGTACGGGGAAACTTTGCCTGAACTTCCCGCTAAATTCCCGCCAAACACTATAACTATATTGTGACGAAATCGCTGAGCCGAACAACCTGTTTGGCCAGAATCGTGTATACCTACCTACGATCGAAATCAAACCGCAAATAATCATCATATATCCATATGAAACAATTCTCAGCACAACTTTAATATACATGTATGATTGTCTATATCGTTACGGTATATCATTTGATCGTGTATAGATACATTGATAAAATTGTATATCATGCAATTCATCGTCACTTTTTAATCGAATAATGAGAATTTGAGATGTATTGGATTCTCCGAAAAATTCTGGCGAAGCAATTATTGCGGTGACAATTTCGTCGACAGACAAATCCTACTTGCGTATTATTTATAAACAGTATATTGATTAAGTAAATGTGCAGGAATAAATTTTCACACAATATCCATGCGTGTGGTTTGCGACTCATCGTTACGATTAAATGCACAAATCACCTTCGTCAAGGACTGCTGCTGTTAGCGGAAAGCAAACCTCCGTTCGGTACACAACGATTTGCGAGAATTTGCACTACTAGCTTTTCCGGTTTTTGTACAATCTATACATGGCAAGACGAGCGACACGCCTAGTAGCAATTTTTTTGCTCGAATTTTTCAGCATCTCTCGTTCTTCATTCATATTATACACTTACAGGGTGATTCAGTATTTTGCAAATTCGATAATTTAAGTCGTATAACTCTGTTGGCTTTTGTCATCGAACAATGACTCTTAATTGTTTCGTTTTTAAAACAAGAAAGAGATCATCGGTTCTGAAAAAAAAAAAAAAAAAAAAAAAAAATGGATCATGATGTTTCAGTTTCAGGCCCGACGAGGATTGGTTCAAATGATGCGCCTCAAACTCTAAACTACCCTGTAAATAGCTTTAAAATGACCTTTTCCTTCTGCTTCATCTTCTTCTTCTTCTTTTACGCGGCGCTTCTTCTCCGCTGAAAATAAAAAATAAAAAATTGATATTGAACTTGAAATTGATACAAGCAGACAGGCCCCGGTAACATCACCGCGCGTGAGTATTATACATCTAGTTTTTGTCTTCCTTCAAACTAGTAGCAAATGGTAATCTATGCGTTTACGTAGGTTAATAAAATTTTTGTCATTTTTTTACCATCACCAGTAGTTTTAGGAATCTAAGATCATATATTATCATGTATAGACATACTTGACTTATTGTTAGAGGACACAGGTCATAATTTATTAATTATTTATTTAATTCATACATAAACAAATCCACCCAGCCACCTATATTTTGCCAGATTATTTTTTCCAGGCTTTTATGTGATTATTGACGTTAGTATAAAATGACGCAGTTTCATGTTCGATACATATTTTTCGTTCTGTGTGGTTTTTTTTTTTTTCTTTCTACTCTTTTTCATTAATTTTTACATTTTTGCATTTGCAAGGTATCATTCAACCGTATCTATAATATATGATTCACATGTATACAATAATAGTAATATATACAACTGCGTTGTTTTCCACAGGGGGAAAAACCTGCAGCAGCAGAAAAATTAGCTCAGCCTCTATAGGTTTCGCGGTATTTAATATTATATGACATTATATATGAAGCTCATCAGGGTTTCACAGCTATACCTTATAGCATCACAATACCTAAGAAATAATTAAGGCGACAAAAACATACGTGATCAGCGATGAGATAACTTCTATCATCACGTGAATTGTAAAAATAATAATTATAGAAACGAGCCTATAAATAATTGTACAAAGCCTGAAGAAGCAAAAATAAATAAATCCCTGATGAAAATTTTTAGAGAATTTTCATATTTAGTAGCTTTTCATATCGGAAGATGTTGGTCAATATTGTTGAAAAAAAAAAAATTGATATTTGTTGTACCAAAAACTGGGAAGGTTAGTCTGATTTCCGTAAAAATTTGTAAAAATTCTTTGAATTTTCTTGCGCCAGGTAAGAACCGTGCGCAATCATCCAGAAGCCTAGTGATTTCTATACACGCAGTGTAAAAACTACGCGTTGGCCAATAATTTCGAGAGTCTTATTTGAATGCTAGTCACGAAATAGGCATATATGCTAAATCGAGAATCTAATTAGCAAAGATGATTAAAATTATCGCAAGAAGTGGGCATATATAATATACGATGTATAAATATATCTTGTACCGGTGATTAGTCGATCATCGCGGATTATCAAGAAACGCTCAAAGCATCTAGGAATTATATGATCGTGTGCATATTGTATTACGTTTCTTATGTGATATCTCTCGACTATTTCCCGACAATTATTATCCGTTGTACTCGCGGTTAACCACGCGATTTCCTGATATTGTTTCCAACGAATAACGATTGTATATAATGTACACATATTTGTCATCGTGATATACGCTCATTTTCTACCAAGAATAAAATATACATATTATAGTTTGTTGCGATTTAAATTCCGCACGATGTTTGTATATACATATGTATACGTAGGTATTCACCACTGTGGCGAATAATGAGTAATTCATAATGATCAGAAATAGACGTGTGGCGAAACTTTTTTAGAGCTAAACACCTAAACGCCTAAATTAGGTCAATTCGATTATAGATTCAAGGCCATGAGGTTTGACGCTGTGCTGTAAATGACCAATCATCTTCCGATCCGCACACCTATCAATATATATATCAATCAATTATCCAGTACGCGGACTACGGAAACTTTCGGTTTTTCCATGAGGCAAAATCCTATGAAATTACAACGCGCATCAAGCTCAGTGATATGTTTTTTTTTTTTTTTTTCATTTTATGACCGATTGGCGTAATAAAACCAGAACGAAGTTCTAAGGAACATAAAAAGCGTTCTGAGATTAAAAATCAAATCTGGCAATGGTCAATCACCGGGTCGGGAACTCCGAGATTGAAGTTTCTGGAATTTTGGATACATTATCGATGTCCTAAACTACAGCTGAGGGACGTTCGTTATTATCCCTGGAATCGGTACTGACTTTTAGGTAAACAGATCGATCGACCGTTGATTGCAAATAATAATAATAATAATAATTAAGTATAATAAAGTAGATGATACTTTGAATCGGCATATCGCAATTAATTATAACAAATGCTGAAGACATTGAATGCGTGCTGATGACATTATAGTGTAAGTAATTGCAGTGTAGCCAGTGAGTATAGCGTTCAAAGTTCATACGAGTTTTGCTGAGCTGGTCATATTTCCGGCTATCTGTAGAGACGGATACCGATATGTATACATATACATATGTGTATCTAAAGAGCACAGTGCAAGAGGCAGGATTTGCAATTGGAACGAAAAATATTCCGAGTTTAAGTAATCGGTCGAAAAAATCTTGCAGCACGTGTAACCCCGACGTTATGTATTATACGTATACGTATATACTTGGAGTTTGTCGCGTTGTAGCTGAGTCACATAGTCATAGGTCAGACTATAATGTATATATTCAGTTGTTAAAAATCGACCGATTTTTTCACGCCAGTAAAAATTGCACGCGTCTGGTTTAGATTGATTCCTGATTTTTTTTTGTTTTTTTTTTCAAATTCTCTGCAATGGTGTAATTTTCCATGGAGAAATACAGTTTCCTTTGTTTGAACAGGAAAAAATGACCAAAAGATTTCAATTCCATGTTGAAAGGATTTCATGTATAAATTTATTTTTTTTTTTTGTTGTTGTTGTTTTTTCACGTTTCTAATGATGAAAAATTATTTCGCATTCTGTTACCGATACCGAGAAATGAGAATGATGCGGGTTATTATATGGGAAAGTCAACGAGTATACAGAACAGAAAGAGAAACCTATAGACCGTATGCAGGTAGCTTATAGTTTTCGGGAAATTCCCGTTAACATATGAGGGTTTCTTCGTCAAATGGGCCACCCGTTCAATCCGAGGTCTCCGAAAATTCTGTAAAATTTTCTACACGTTATTGGGGATGGGAAAAAATTTTGGGAATTATTTCAGATTTTTTGGTCATTGCTTTCCAAAAATCATTTTTTTCAGTCATTTTCACGTAGCGTGAGAAATAAGCGCCGGAGCGAAAAATTGTTGGGATGAAATTTATATGTCTTTTTCTCAGCTTTGCGGTAAAATTGAAAGAAAAAAAATTCCGACCCATTTGAACCCCCTTTTCCCCCAAAAACGCTTGGAAATGTGCTTTTTCCAAATTTGGACAGTTTTTTTTTTCATGAAAAAAATGTCGAAGAAGGGTATTCATAAAAGAGTTTTGGAAAAAAAAATTTGGAGTGGAGACTTTGATACTCTCCCAGAAAAAAATTATTGAGTAGCTTTTATTCAATTCCGAAAATTCATAACATCTATGTAGTAATTTTTTTCTGGGAGAGCATTGAAGTCTCCACTCCAAAATTTTTTTCCCAAAACTCTCTCATAAATACCCTTTTTTGACATTTTTTTCAAGAAAAAAAAAACTGTCCAAATTTGGAAAATGCACATTTCCGAACGTTTTTGGGGGAAAAAGAGGTTCAAATGGGTCGGAATTTTTTTTCTTCCAATTTTACCGAAAAGCTGAGAAAAAGACATACAAATTTCATTCCGACAATTTTTCGCTCCGGCGCTTATTTCTTACGCTACGTGAAAATGATTGAAAAAAATGATTTTTGGAATGCAATGACCAAAAAATCTGAAAAAATTCCCAAAATTTTTTCTCATCCCCAATAACGTGTAGAAACTTTTACAGAATTTTCGGAGACCTCGGATTAAACGGGTGGCTCGTTTGACGAAGAAACCCTCATATAGGTACCTAGATACATGTCAAGATTGATTTCAACAGGAAATTAATTACTCTGAATCGCAATGTACCTGCCATGAGATTTATGGATATTTCCATTCAAAGCTATGGAGAACATATCGGATTGATTTTAATATTCGTATAGATATATTAGCCCATAACGGAGTAGTGGAAATCCATTTTTGATGAAAAAAAAGTACTAAAAAAATTTCAAGAATATGTTCCACTGTGTATTTTCGTGTCGATTTGGAAAATCTCGAACGAATTGAAACATTTTACGAAAATAGGGGAGTCGGACAGTAAGTTAATTAATAATTTTACGACTAGGGCTCGTGTGGTCTGTTAATATTGTCTGAAAAATATACCATTTGAACGATTTTCTCGGATTTTCGATTGATTGTACATACACCTACAACGTAATTTCAATAGAATAAAGGAGACATGGAGGAGTTGAATGAGTCGAAAATCAATTCCCCGTACAAAATATTGAGCATATAATACCGCAATACATTCTTTCTCATTTATGATCAAGGAAATTTTTGGCTAACGATTAGATAAAGGACTCGGAAAGCATATTTTATTTATACTCTGCTTATTACTTTCTATCAGCTCTGCCATGTTCCTATGTTTGTTTTGTTTGTTTTCTATCTCCTATTTCATTTATTATTTTGTATTCATGTTAAGGCAGGGTCCTACTTTAGGAGGCTGAATAATTGATTTTTTTTAGTGCTTGTGTTAAATATTTTCCTAATGTATCTAAGAATATATATCCTAAGTTATAGCGGCTAATTCACTATATTTTCAAGTAAGTAAGCAACCGATAATCAACATTTTTTCTGATCGTAAAGTTTAAAGCACGTTTTCTCGAGTTTTCGATTTTACGTTTTTTTTAAACTGGCGGGCATGATTGTAAGAAAACTAGAGGTCCAATCAAAACGAACCAAGGCTTGTTAGCTTCAGTTTTGAATTATCTTCTATTCGATCTGAAAAGATTCCTGAAAAAAACAAAAATTCCAAACAACTTTTTTAGCAAGTTCAAAATTTTGTTTTTTTCTTGCAAAAGGCACATTTTCTTTAAACCTGAGAAGAATGTTTAATTTCACAATTCTTTGGGTTTTTCTTAGTTCATCTAGAAGAAAGATGTATGGAAATTAAAATTTTCTTTGGTTTTTTTGTTTGAAACGTAAATTACGAGCTTTATCTTTCCTACCGACTGGAAAATGCAAGTGCAAGGTGTTGCACAAATGTGCATAAAGTCAGCTGCCTTTGGATATTTTTAGCTCAAAAAATTGTCTTCTTAATGTTCAAATGTGCAATAAAATAATCTAAAAAGTTCGCTAGGCTTGCTTATTTTTTTCTGTCCTAAAAAAATGACCCCAAAAGATTACTTGAATAATTAATTTTCGCATGGCTAAATTAATTGGTTTTACTTTATAATTTGTCCACATCTTATTATTTCATCAATGTTCTATAGTATGCTTACTATACCTGTCTGCGTCCTTTATGGAATTTTTGCTCTAGGGTCGAACGAAAAAAAAAACAGCAGCCAACAAAGAGAAATTGAGTAAGTTAAAAGCCGATTTTTCGATAAATCTCTGAAATAGGTAGACGAAGGGAAAAAACTCACCTGATTGTATAATTGGGGTGATCAAAGAGCTCAGCTTCTGGTTAACGTCGGAGAGAAGTCTCAAGAGTAGTAGGAAAGTTGTTTGTCTATCACCCCCCAAGCGAGTCCATTAGATCAATCTGAAATTGCTGATGCATCCGGTGGCATTAGGTCAAAGCGGTATCATGCGAGGATAGTCTCTGCAGTTTATTGGAAAAATCGGCACGTGTGATACAATGTAGTGCTTGCTGAAATGGTCAAAGTTACGGGGTCAAATGACGTAGAACTTATCTCTGGAATTAGTATAAAAGCCCTTGCAGTATCGACAATGATCACTGCATCTGGAAGTCAACCAGCAGAATGTGGTCTCCTCTGCTTTTGTGTCTCCTCGGTAAGTACCACGACTTTATTAAACTTTGAATATTACTGACATCACCATAAACGATCAGTTTCGATCACGGTGAACTTTTGGCAAATCTGATAAAAGCCTTTGACTAGAAATAGACAGAAATATATATTTTCATGCAGTCCAAATTGTCTGATATTTTGCAAAAATGATTTTCTAAGCCAAGTAATAGATTGGCACAACTTCATGTTTGTGTTTAATTGACCGATTCTTTCAGTGGGAATCGCCTCCGCCGATAATTTGGCATGGAGACGTGGCCAAGAGTACACCTATCAGGTGCGTGGTCGCACCTTGGCCGCTCTTCACCAGGTCGCTGATCAGTATACTGGAGTAGCCGTGAAGGCCCAGCTTAAGTGCCAGGCCAAAGATTCGGACTCGTTGAGCTGTAGTATCCAAAACCACCAGACCGCTGAGATTCACGCTCAGTTGCCCGGCGGATGGGACTCTCCTCTTCCCGAGAAGAAGGCCAACTACCAGCCATCTGAGATCAGTTCAAAACCGTTCGAGATTAAATTCAAGAATGGTGCGATCTACGAACTCGTGGTTGAGAAGTCTCTTCCCACCTGGCAGGTCAACGTTATCAAGTCCATTGCCAGTCAGCTCCAAGTTGATACCCAGGGACAGAACGCTATGAAATCTCGTTACAACCAGGAACCTGAAGACAACAAGGCTTTCGCCACCTACAAGGCAATGGAAGACACCGTCACCGGAAAATGCGAGGTCCTTTACGACATCAGCCCTCTTCCTGAATACGTTCTCCAGACGAAACCTGAGCTCGCTCCAATCCCAAGCCTGAAAGGAAACGGACAGATCATTGACATCGTCAAGACCAGCAACTTCAGCAACTGTGATCAGCGTATGGGTTACCATTTCGGTATCACCGGAACCACCGACTGGGAAGCTGGAAGCAACTCCATGGGCGATTTCCTCGCTGTAAGTTCATGTGATTCTATTCATAGCAAATATTTGTTGAAGCTGAAAAGGGTTCATAGGCTGAACAGACATTATGGCTGACATCAAACTGTAGATTTTTCATCTGGACCTCGACTATTTTTTGATTACAGAAATCTGCAGTGAGTCGTGTCGTCATCTCCGGAAGCTTGGAACACTACACCATCCAGTCGTCAGTTACCACTAACAAAATTGCAGTGAGCCCAACTCTCCAGAATGAACAGAAGGGTATGGTTGTCAGTAGATTGAACGTAACTCTTGAATCAGTGAAAGATGCTTCGGGAAGCCCAAAATCTCCATCAAACCCTGAATCTGCCGGAAACCTGGTCTACAGCTACAACAGCCCTTTTGAGGCCAACGACAAACGTCGCCCAAGTCACAACAACGATGACTCTGACAGCTCTTCATCCTCTTCTTCCTCTTCCTCCTCGTCTTCAAGCTCCAGCTCTTCTTCTTCATCATCCAGCTCGTCCTCGGAGGAGAACGAAGGTGACCACGGAAATAAGAAGAACAGAAACCAAGGTGGCAAGCAAAACAGTGAACACGGACGTCGCAACCCCCGTTCAGCAAGCTCTAGAGGAAACGCAAACCAAGATTCTGACTCGAGCTCCAGCTCAGACTCCAGCAGCAGCTCAAGTAGCTCAAGCAGCTCAAGTGACAGTCTCAGCAGCAGCGAAGAATACTGGCAATCAAAACCGACCCTGTTGTTCGCACCTGAAACTCCCATGCTGCCACTTTTCATCGGTTACAAGGGAAGCGCAATTCAACAGTCCGACAAAGTAAACCCAGTTGCCATCGCCAAGAAACTCGCAAACCAGATCGGCGCTGAACTCAGGAAGCCAAGCGACATCCCAAGCGAAAATACCCTTGAGAAATTCTCCACCCTTGCTACTCTGCTCCGCACTATGAGCCTGAAACAGATCGACGAAGCCGCTTACGACATGTACGTACCATCTTCTCAATCCGGCAACGATAACGACAGCAAAGAACAGAGCGTGAAACGCGGTGCATGGAGTGCCTTCCGTGACGCAGTCGCCCAGGCTGGTACCGGACCCGCTTTCTCTGCCATCCAAAACTGGATCTCAACCAAGAAGGTTAAGGGTAGCGAAGCCGCTGAATTGATCGCAGTTTTGCCAAGCACTGCCCAACACCCAACCGAGGAGTACATGAACGCCTTTTTCGAACTTGCAACGAGCTCTGAAGTCACCAAACAACCTCACCTTAACGGTACCGCCATCTTAGCTTTCGCTGATCTCGTACGTGAATCTCAGGTGAACAATGCTTCGGCACACAACCGCTACCCCGTGCACAGCTTCGGTCGTCTGTCCGCCAAGAACAACCAAGCAGTTACCAAGCAGTGGATTCCATACATTGCCAAACAACTGAAGAACGCTATCCACGAAGGTGACAGCCAAAAAATCCAGGTCTTCATCCGCGCTCTTGGAAACGTCGCTCATCCTCAGATGCTCGCTGTTCTCGAACCATACCTCGAAGGTGAACAGGAGGCTTCAACCTTCCAACGTCTGGCCATGGTACTCGCCATGGACAAATTCGCCAAGCTCTACCCCAAACAGGCTCGCTCTGTTCTCTACAAGATTTACCAAAACACCGGAGAGGCTTACCAAGTTCGTACCGCTGCAGTCTTCCAACTGATGAGGACCAACCCACCCGCCAGCATGCTCCAACGTATGGCTGAATTCACCAACGAAGACACAAGCCAGCAAGTTAACTCTGCTGTCAAGTCTGCCATCGAATCTGCTTCCGAACTTGACGAAGATGAAGAACTGTAAGTATTAAATACACTGCCCATCAATGATACTCACCTAAATTGCGATATTGTCACTAAGAAATGTCCCGTTTTGTCTAGGGCTGAGAACGCACGTGCCGCCCGTCCTCTGCTCAGCACCAAGAACATGGGTCTCCAATACTCCCGTAGCTGGCTCCGTGACTACAGCGTTGAAGAAATGAACGCTGCCTACCAATTGAGCGCCAACTGGATTGGAAGTGACGACAGCATCGCACCTCAGGCTGTATTCGCTGAATTGGCTCGCAACAAGAGAGGATTCCAAATGCCCGACGCCCAGTACGGAGCTATGGTATCCAGTGTCGACGATCTACTCGACGCCCTTTACGACCAATTTGAAGACGATGACGATGACGATGAGAACAGCGGTAACAAGCACCAGGGAAACAACAAGCCCAGCCCATTCAGTCCTGAAGGTATCTTGAGTGCACTCAACATCCAGAGCGACGATGCCGAACAACTTGAAGGAAACATTTTGATCAGCTCCCTTCAATGGAACCGCTTCTTTGCTTTCGACAACAACACCATTGAGGAACTCCCCAAGTGTAAGTAAAAAATATTTTTACGAGTTCTCTGTGGTTTTCACTTGAGCAAACATTCTCTAATCACACAAACGTTTCCAGATGTCAAGCAAGCCGTAGCTGCTCTGAAGCATGGCCAGAAATTCAACTACACCAAATTGTACTCCGGAAATGAACTGACTGTCAGTTTCCCAACTGCCATGGGTTACCCCTTCGTCTACTCGATGAGAACTCCATCCCTCGTACAATACGGTGGTGAAGTCCAGGCTCGCGCTTTCCCATCTTACGAAGGTTCCGACGACGAAATCTCAATCCCTGACTCGATGAAAATCAGCGCTGACATCCACGCCGTTTACTCTCAGAGGATGATCGCCAGGATTGGATTCGTCAACCCTGCTAGCCACCAGCACCACGTTGCTGGTCTTGACAAGAACTTCCAAGTTAATTTGCCACTCAGCGCCGAAGTATCACTTGACATTGAGAACAGCCAAGTTCGCGCCAAACTCGAACCCATCGACCAGGACAAGAGCTACACCCTGGTACACTACAGCACCTGGCCCTACACCGCACAGAGAGACCTTCTAAACGAGAAACCAGTCTCAGAGCAGAAGGGACACCAACCTATCAACGTTCGCAGCACTGAAAAGAACCAATGGGTATTCGGACAGAAATCAACCGGTTTCGCCTTCCGTCTAGCTTTCGAAAGTCAGGACGAACCTCGGCAAAGCACCTGGGCTTGGGCTGCTAAGATGCTTGAATCTCACGACGCTCTTTCGCCATTCGCTTTCCCCGGAGGCGAGGAAAGCATCCAGTACTCTCAGTACAATCTCGAATTGGACTCAAAGCACAGCAGCAACAACGCCGTCGTACTTACCGCCGCATACGGAAACTACACCAAGGGAATGAACGGAGACTCTGACTCTGAAGGTCAACAAGGTTACAAACACCCTGCGGGACGTAAAAACTCCAGAAAATCTGGAAGCCACGACAACGATGACGATTACGAAGATGACGACGACTCATCCGACAACCAGAATGCTCAGGCTCCTCAACCAAACAGTCAAGAACCAAACAGCCAAAGCCGTCGCAAGCAGTTCCTCAGAGCAGCCGCTTCCGGTATCAAGGATGCTTCAGCCCATGTGGTCGATCTTGGCGCAGAATTCCGAGGAAAGAACAAGGCTCAGTTTGCCGCAACCATCGCAATGGCTAGTAGCAGCGTTGACAAGAAGAGTCGCGTCCTATTCTACTATGCAGCCAACCCTGCCGAGCAGAAGAAATTCGAAATCAGTGTTGCCGCTCAGAGTTCAAGCCCGAACGTACCAGTAATGGACTTCTTCAAGGCATTGAAGGCAGACCCAACCAGTAAATTCCAGGCTGATATCAGATTCGGTGAAAAGGCTCAATCCGGTGGTCGCGTACAAATTCAAGGTAAATGGAAACAGTCTGAAGAACGTAGAAAGTACCTCAGCAAGAGCCCAATGGCACAACAGTGCGCTGAGCAAATGCAACAGGGTAACAACGTTTTGCCTGCTTGCCGCAACGTAACCGCTCGCGCTAACTTCTTCGACGAGGGTAGCCTCACGATGAAATACGAGCATGTACCAAACTTCATCAAGAACATCTCAGCTCATGCTTACGGCCTTGTTCGCCACCTGACCTACCACAACGCCTACGAAAACACCATTGACCCCGAACACCAGAAGGACGGCCAGATCGATTTCGAATACGAAATCTCTCCAGACTTTGAATACCTTAACGTCACCATGAACGCTCCCAACTTGGACGCCAACATCACCAACTTGGAAATCGTCGACTGGGCTCGTCCCTTCGCCACTGTAGACCCCGTTCAATCTGCTGCTCGCCGATTTGGAAGAGAAGCACTCGCCGGTCAATACAACCGTGAGTAAAATATCATTTTCTGTAGATTGAAAAATCATAGGATATATTGTGAGGATCGTCTAATGACTGGTGAATTTTTTTTTTATTTTCAGCAACTTGCGTTATTGACAACAACCAGGCTAACACCTTCGACAACAAGACTTACCCAATTGACCTCGGCAACTGCTGGCACGTAGTGATGACCGCAATTCCCGACGACGACGATGACGACGACAACAATGACGATGATTCCGAAATCCCAGATGACATGGAAGTCAGTGTTGTCTGCCGTGACGTGAACAAGAACCAAAGGGAATGCAGATTGTCTTTGGGAGACACTGAGATCGAAATGTCCCCGAACAGTAACCAGCAATCAATCAAAGTAAACGGTCAACAGGTGAAACTTTCACAAAACAAAATCTACCGCCACGCCGAAGAAGACGACGACGATAACGATGACAGTGACGACGAAATCGCTTTCGAAGCCTACCTTCAAGCCGGCGGTTCAGTCGCCATCGAATCCGAAGCATACGGTATCAACGCCTACTACGACGGAGCCCGTATCAAGTTGGTCCTGGCTAACCAATACCGTGACCAAATCCGTGGTCTCTGCGGTACCTTCAACGGAGAACCAGCAACCGACTTCACTGCACCAAAGAATTGCATCCTTAAGGAACCCGAAATCTTCGCCGCCAGTTACGCCCTGACCAAACAAGGACAGTGCTCAGGACCAGCAATGGAAAATGCACGCAAGGCTTCTCAGGCTCGTTGCTACCGTGAGACCATCCTCCACGGTAACGTTGTCAGCGACCAGGAGGCAGGACGTGGACGCAGCAGGCCCAGCAAATCATCAAGCGGAACACGTGGCACCGGATCCAGCTCCAGCTGCACCAAATACCGTACCATTGTAACCGAGGAGAACAACCAGATTTGCTTCTCTCTTAGACCACACCCAACTTGTGCACCAGGCTGCAAACCAACCAAACAACACACTCAGACCGTTGGCATGCATTGCATCCAGAACAGCAGTCAAGCCCAGAGCATGGCCCAGCGTGTGAGGAAAGGAGCTAACCCTGATCTCAGACAAAAGGCCAACAACAAGGACGCTAGGATTTCGGTCCCAGCTAGCTGTGCGCCAGGTGCCAACTAGAAAAGTGCACCAATAAAAATGACCAATTCCAAAGATCATAAATCATATATATATGACGAAAATCGCTATTTCAACGGATTTCCACAATGTAATAAACTCGCAAATGTAGAAAAATAATATCAATTAGATAAGTCAAACTATTTAAAAATTTTTTAGAGAATGTATAATGTACTAGATATTGATTATAATAAATAGTATCACGCAAATAATTACCTTATATTTTCTTCCGCCTTTACTTTCCCAACTTTTTTTTTCCCCAAGTTAACAATTTAGTATGTACAAGTTTACTTCAATTTTATCAATTATAAAATAATTTAAACAGCGAAAACAGATGGATAGATAAATTCGTCTTTATTTAAATTAGAGTTACATTAAATTACACCTACTATTTATATGTTTACGTGCATAAAGAGAGAGAGAGAGAGAGAGAGAGAGAGAGACGAGCGACGTTTCTTATAACTGTCTGAATAATTAATTCCTTGCACTAATTATTATGACACTGTATATTTGACCTGATTAATTATCGATCAAAAAATATTATTTAAGCTACTTCGCGCACTTGTTTGATAATCACAGTTGTCTATTACCGCTAATCACTCCTATATAAGATGTTGTGTAATCGATATAACAACGGATTTTTCAATGGAAATAGAAATCTGACGACTTTTGCCCATCTCTAAATAATAATAATAATAATTAATCTTCGATTTATCGTCACTGATTTATGATTAAGTAATTAATCAATTAATTGATGATTAGAATTAATAATAATTAAGGATCGACTCGTCACTTTAAAATATCATGAATTCTATTATATCTCGTTCAAATCGTAACTTAGTATTTGCATATTATTATTATTCTTATTTCATTAAATGACTACAATTTGTCAAGCAAACCGTTCATCGTTTTCTCTTTATTTTTTCTTTATTTTTTCATTCTTATCTGAAATACCAAAATTGCAATATGCCCAAGACGCAAGAGATCTCTTAGACTCTTTAATAATAATAATATATATATATGGCCTTCGTATATAAACCTATACACGATATTTGGCATCTACTATATCCGTAGAGCCAAAAATTTTCAATTGAAATAGCGAACAATTAAATAATATAATTAGAGGTAATAATCAACTCGCTACTTTACACTTTTTCCTCTGACTCGTTATCAAACAATTTTTCTTATCGTACAAGTCGTTGGGTAAGAAAGTTCTATTCTGTTGATTTAAAAAAAAATGTAGAAAATACAATTGCAGAACGTTATAGTTTTCGACTAAGCATAATAAATTCATCTGAATGTATATATACTGAATACGGATTCAATAATGTCCGATGATTGTACGAAAAGTGAAAAATTGTTACGATAGAAGCGACGAATTCATGACCAAAATTACACATTTTTTTTCTTTTTTTTTCTTTCTTTTTTTTTTATGTTTCTCACGATACACTCTCACGTTCACAATACCTAAAACCAATTAATTCATATCGCATATAATACGTAATAATGAATTCATTATAACATTGTACATAATTTATGGATGTGTACTGTTTTTTTTTTCGTATAATATATTTGTTTGTAATGTATAATAATATGTATAAACGTATGTATATAATTATATGTATAGTATGTATATTATCGAAATATGTATACCGCGGATAATGACGATTGAAGATAAATTATCAGAGCTTCAATAGTCTGTTATATGGAATTGTACATGGAAATGTATACTGTATGTATATCTCGCAACCAATTTGCTCCAAACAGTTTTTGACTTTACGATTAATGGCAAAATCGAGAAAAAAACCAAAACCGAAAAAAAAGAAAAAGAAAAAAAAAAGAATACTTTTTCAAATGATATCACATCTAGTAAAATTCAAAATCGATTATACCAGTTTGAAGCAAGTTGGTCCCTATTTTCATAAACCCTTAAATGGCCAGCCCTATTTATTTTCTTCTATTCTATATGTATAATATCGTTAGTACGTTTCGGTACAAAATTGAAAATTGTATAAATATAGTCTATAGTTTCGAAATACGAAAAAAAGAAAAAAACATGATTAGAAAATTGCGGATATATAGAAAAACTTTTCTCCCGATTAATAAACCCGTTATTTGTTTTACCGCATATTGTTGCAGGCTCACTGCAATCCTTTGTAAAAACTCGAGGAATACCTGTAAGCCAATTATTAGTGTACCATTACTAAAACGTGAAACACTACAATAATAGGTTCATTAAGCTATAAGTAAGGCTCGAACTAGTGCTGCAGTTGATAAAAAGCGATCAGACACTGTTTTTTTTTTCTTTTTTTTCACGTGTTTATTTATCGGACAGACTTTTATTCCAATTGCTCAATTTATGATCTCCCTTATTAAATATATATATATATATATATTAGACTGGTTCAAATAAAGTGACTATTTTTTTTTTTTCGAAACAATTTCATTTATACCTTCCAGGAGGTGTAAAAAGGTGCCTGTTAAAAGGAAAGCTCTTAATATTAATATTTAGAGGTCGCTCATCGCAGATTTCTATTTCCCATTGAAATAACATTGGAAAAAAAATTTTCAAATTTTGGAATTTTATATTTCGGTCTAGAATCAAAATGCTGGGATGAGCGATACGTATTTACATAGAAAATTAGTTGCTCTACAGAAAAGGTCTCTTATCATTTTTCGATCAATGCACTCCTTCAAAAGTTATTCAAGGTTAAAGTTTAATTTAGAGTGAATTTAAGTTTTTTTTGTTTATTTCTGACAAAATGTTGAAACTTATCGCTAAAAATCATAAAATTTTCATGAATAATTTTCATGAATAATTTTCATGAATAATTTTATGATTTTTTTTTTTTCGAATAATTTTCATGAATAATTTTATTTTGTTTTATTTTTATTTTTTTTTTTGTTTTTATTTTTTTTTTGAATAATTTTCATGAATAATTTTCATGAATAATTTTATGATTTTAAGCGATAAGTTTCAACATTTTGTCAGAAATAAACAAAAAAAACTTAAATTTACTCTAAATTAAACTTTAACCTTGAATAACTTTTGAAGGAGTGCATTGATCGAAAAATGATAAGAGACCTTTTCTGTAGAGCAACTAATTTTCTATGAAAATACGTATCGCTCATCCCAGCATTTTGATTCTAGACCGAAATATAAAATTCCAAAATTTGAAATTTTTTTTTCCAATGTTATTTCAATGGGAAATAGAAATCTGCGATGAGCGACCTCTAAATATTAATATTAAGAGCTTTCCTTTTAACAGGCACCTTTTTACACCTCCTGGAAGGTATAAATGAAATTGTTTCGAAAAAAAAAAAATAGTCACTTTATTTGAACCAGTCTAATATATATATATATATGTATGTAGGTATATGTATATAAGGTATTTCAAGTATATATTCGACCATATATATCAAACTTTTTATGGAGAAAGGGCAAATTTGTCTCCGAATTAATTGTATAACTTATAATCCTAAACAATATGTACAATTATTACGTTTTATTATAATATAATATCGTAATAAACGATAAGTCGACGTTTGTAACGTCTCCTTGTCGTTGTTTCACGATCACGATACCATCAATTTTATTGGCAGTGTTATAGAAATTGTATTATTTGTTACTGTACGATAACGTCCCCGTTAGTTTCCTTAACCGAATCCATATTGGGTACGTAGTCCAAAGCCATTAGGCAGGCAAAAACGGTCATTACCATTTTGGGTTTAACTTCTGTTATATCTTCTGGTAGGGCGTAGACTCTAGCTCCGATTTTCCTAGCCATTGATATAGCGTATTTAGCGTTATCGAGGTTTTCTGCTTCGGTACCGCCTTCTTTGACAAGATCGTAGTTGATGACGCCAGGTTTGATCGTATCGATCAGGTCGATAACTACTTTTGCATCTGATATACTGTAATCTTGAAAACTTTTTATACTACTTGTCTTTCCGGCTTCTTCTAATTTAGAATTCACCCATTGAACAATGGACTTTTCAACTATTGGATTTCCCTGATTACCAGCCAACGACGCTAGGATTGAAAGCGAATAGGATCTCATCAATTGCCATATCAAAGCCAGAGTCAAAGTTGCATTACCGTCGTTTAGATCTTGTCCTGCTATACCAACCAGAGAAAAGTTCATCTGTTTACCAATAGACACTGCGTAATTACAATTTTCAAGTTTTTCCATGAATTTTCTTAGCTTTGTAAACTTTTTATGAACTTTATTCCAGCTGACGGTTCCCGGTTTAATGATATCGTACAATTGAAAGATGACTAGACCGTCGGCTAGGTCTGAATATAGCCAGTTAACGTAGGGAGATACACCCATGGAATTCATCCAATTCCTGTAAGTTTTTTCCTCCCTAGTTTCTTCCAGGGATTCCAAACCGTCGATTACTTGATCAGGATTGTCAAGTCCTGGATGATTGTTGAACAGATTGGCTACGAAGGCCAAATTGAGTTTGTAGATACCGTTTACCACGTCGCTGGGTGTGACAAAACTACGGCAACCAAGCTTAGCGGCTTGTTGAAGCATTATTTCTGCTCTAGTGCTGTGATTTGGTTCCATAAGGGCTTCCAGAGTGACGTCAGCATCAGAGGGAGCAATTTGTTTTATCAAATGGGAGTAAATCTCCGAGTCGGTTATATCCGATTGGAAGTTATTGCATCTCCTAGCTACCCCGGCTTTCTGTAGATGATGGTTTACCCATCGAAGTAGTATCGCTTCGGGTGATAATTTCAAGAGATCTTCGATCCTCTCTCCATCTTCAAGGAGGGTAGTTAACCCTGGACAATTCTCCAGAGTTATTTGATTGAACAAACCAATTCTGATGATCTGCCAAAGAAGTCCGAGAACCAAATGAGGAGATCCTTTTGTCAAATCGTGTGCGTCGATGTTGATTATGTTGCAGCCGATTGCTTGAGCCGATGAGAGAGCCAGCGTTAGGTTTTCGTGCTTTGTATAAAGGGTAAGGTTCTTCTTGTTGATTGTTCTTTCGTCGATTGTGTCTGGGCATGAGTGGTTGATGATTTTGCTGAAAAAGAGAACAGAATGATTCACTAATTTGATTGATATCAAAATAAGGCTGTAAAAAAGTTCAGGTGCAAATATATGTCGCCTGGTAATAAGAGCAGAGGGATTTAACAAGCTTTACAAGTGTAACGTTAAAAAGGAGCTACGTTAGGATCGACGGATGATCAAAGATATCGCGTTTTATCTGATGGCCATGAAAGCTATTGTTATCTGAGACGATAGTGCTTGGGATAAGGATTGAATATTATGTGTGTGTGTGTGTGTCTTAGACTTACCACAGCAGAATACCGTCCTTGACTTTATCGTAGAGTGTTTTGCCCTCGGAATCAATAGGCAGAAGGTGTTTTAGGTCTGGATCATATCCGAGATTGGTGTTTACCCAGTCGCTGAAAGCTAGCTGTTCTTCGAGTCTGACAGAATGGGTCGTTCCCTCGCTGGAAGCCTCCGATATACCGCCAAGAGTCTCAAGGTTTTCTTTTTTCGAAACAACTTGTTTGAAAGTTGACCCAAGCTCGTTGGCTTTTAGCTCTTTGCACAGCTTCTCAAACTCCTCAAAAGACAAACGTCCTTTATGCTCCAGTCTCTCCTTGTCGTCATATTCCTCGATCATCTGCCGTACCTTGTAGCCAGGCATTTTAAAACCACACACATCCAAGGCACTCCTGAGCTCCGCCAGATCAATGTATCCATCTCCATTTTGATCGATCTGAAAAACAATTGTGGATTATTAAAAATAGGATTCTGCTAGATTGCTGAGATCTTTTGATAGATTAATATCTTCTACAGTGATCTTGATGCATCCTATGAAGCTATAGAAAGTTAGAATAAAAGGATTTGTTCAATTCCCTGTATTGTCTGAGCGAATTGAGTAAACTGATTGATTGGGCGATGGTTCGAGGATCTATATATTGACTATAGGTATATCAGAACTAGGGAGTTTTCAGTTAAGGATGAGGGCAAAAGAACTTACAGCAGTGAACATGCTGAAGAAATCCTGAAAGAATTCTTCAATAACGTCCCATCTCCCCATCTGATTGATCTCCATGATTAATTTTATGGCAAATGTGAAGTTAAGTATAAAAATGAAGAAGAGAAACTTTCGCAGGTATCCTGCCTAATCGAAGCTTTAAACAGAACTCAGTCAGTTAGCCGACCGTTGGCTTATTCGCTTATCAACCTTATCAGAGTCACAAAAAAGGTATCGATAAAGAAACCCACCGCAGGAACTAATACAGCTGTGCGGTAATACTTCGATGGTACATATTTGCTATGTACAAATGAACATCACAATTTTATCAATTAAACTGATCAAAGCTCTTGATAATACTCTGACATACGAAAGTGGCATTTCACATACGCATTACATATGATCAATTGACAGATCAGTTTTTTTTTTCTTCTTGTTATTCACCTCGACTTACAGAATTTCCGATACAATCTATCAAGTGTCCGACAGAAATTTGAATTGCTTTTTGTTTATTTTCTCACAAATAAGGGTACGAACTTTGTTGAATGATAATATAATATGGATTAATCCTGATCTTATATGTATATAGCAAATATTTCGAATCATGTAATAATTAAAAAACGTTACATTCAACTTGTTGATTATATGTTTGAATAAAAATGTTGAAACGTTGTAGGTAGCTTCGATTTGAGAGATTATACTTGTTCCGTGATATATTAGCGATAAAATCAACGAGAAATAGAAAAAGAAGGTGAGATCAGTTCGTGTTATCTGATTAGAAGATTAAAATTTACACTGACTAAAGAATGGAAATTGTATATATATGTATGTATGTGTATATAATCTACAATGAAAAATTCTTCTACAAATACATCGATCGAGAATTTTCCATTCGCATATATATACTATATATATATACATATATATAATAAATCACGATCTACCAATGAGTTTTAGTGATAATAAATGAACGAATTGATGAATGAATAGACGAATGAACGAATTATATAATCATATCAAAGTTTTTCAGCGAGTCAACAATTTAAGTTTGCAAAATTTTTCGCCCGGATATGTACATTTATTGATCGTTTGGAATATCGTTAGATCGTATCTATTTTCACAGCTTGCGTGAGAAGAGGCTCGTGATCAGTGAACCACGCAAGTGTATGATACTCATTATAAATGGCAGGTGGGAACGAAGTCCTATAGGCTTTTAATTCTAACAAGACTTTTTGTGTTACGTCACATTATCCATCGTGCTTTGTTATACGGTTTAGGATAAAAAAAATAAAAAAAATCTATCAGGAAATATTTCTGTTTTTTTGTTTCCTTTTCTAATATTGATTTGACGATTTCGAAGAAGATGAACAAATCACAGCTGTGAATAAGATGACACAGTGTCCGATGAACGATATAAAAATCGGCCATTGATGTGTACTATATAATAGTCATATATAGTATCTTGTAGTTAATTAGTTACGACGATGACGCGATCATGTATGTACCTGTGACTAGACTCGATACTTGACGAATAGAAATTTCTCAAACCAAGATGACGACCAGTCACAGTATAAGGTGTAACATGATAGGTATTATATTCGTCAGAGTATAAAACTCATCGGGTATATAGAAACAAGCCTTAAAATGAATCATGGATTATAATTGCTAACGCATATTCTTGCTCACGCAATTTTAACTATTCGAATCACGACGCTGGAGTCCATGGACTGATTCATAAAATTGATCGAATCTATCCTCCACACTATAATACGATATAACGTACGTTGAAGTGGCTGTGTATCGTATCAAAAGACCTGATATCCAATATATACACTATATATATCAATCAATTAGTTGTGCGAAAGAAATCTAATTCCCGATCTGCAGGGATATATTGTCTTGGAATTGGATATATGGATCCGTAATATATATAGATAATGGAAAAGAACAGAAGTGTTATTTTGTTTCAATTTCATACGTATTATATAAATCAACGTTGTTTTATATTAATAAACTTTAGAAGTAGTATATAGGAATAATTATCTTTCTCTAAAGATATGATAATTGGATGTTTTTCAAATTCAATCTTGTCGCGCGTTCCGAGTTTTTTTTTTTTTTTTTTTTTTTTCTTTTTTGCGTTCATGATGAGTCATAAGTCACTCGCATAAGTAGCACAACATTATAGAACAGAAGGCGAATCGAAACGCGTTATACGGACTGTATATTAAGCCAGACATACGGAATTCCTAATGCGAGAACAAGACGTAGATGTATACATATTATAATTAATTGATCACGTGATATATGACGGGACGTTAATCAAACGAAAAAACCGTAAATTTCTTACCGCGATTGTTACTATATTGTTCAATTCTGTCACATGCATGCAATTATTTAACTGCATGTTTGCTCAGAGAAATTCCCTCCGACAAACAACATAAATGGCGAATATTCTGTGTCCCGTTATAAAGTATAAACGTTATATTATCTGGAAAACAATGCAGCAGTGTTAATTTTTTCCTTTTTTTTTTCTCTCTTGCTAACATACAAACGCGCAAACGAACCTTCGATCAAAAATATATATGTTAAAAAGGTAAAAGAATTTTGCTACCCGATGATTGGTCCAGGATTTTGAGTATAACTAATTTCAAGACAAAAGTAAGCAGCTGAAGACCGTAATAGTAACTGTAGAGGCATTATAATCATATAACGATTTTATCGTAGAACAAAAGTGAGAGCAAACAGTTGTAATTCCTCGTTGGTCAACGCGGCTATGTATTATTCGAAAGTGAGCCAGACTAGATATATTGTGTATTGTGGGAAAGTGCAGCATCGAATATGCACACCGATTGAATACGAATGATCGCAAAGCATAACGTAACAGTTGGATTCGAAAATTTCAATCCGCAACATGCAGTACTATATGTATAACTAAACGACGAGATTTTCAATCCAAAACTGATCTTCGCTCACTCTTTGAAGGGTAAAAAGAATGAAAAAAAAGGAAATAAAAATAAAAAAAAATTCGCGTAGGATGTGAATCCCGATGTAATTATGTCATTGTAATGACGCGAGCAGACTCGATCTTAACGAATGTGAAATTATATAGATATGGAAATGCTTATTCGACCCACGTTCTAAACTCGAGATCAAACTGGCCATGGACCACTTGAAATCGATCAACCCACATGGTACCATGTGCACATCATGTATCCAAAAAGATATACAGATAATTTCAATTCGCTATAAGATGGGAAAACACCATATAGACTACTTCTTGATGATGAAAATTTTTCTGAACAGTGAGTTGAAAATATTTTTCATTTAACAGCTGAACTCCGTTTTTTTCTTTGTCACATCTGTTCGTTAGCTGGTTAATATGAAAGAGGAGTTTTCATCCAGCTGATGATGTGGCGATGTATCAGTTCTTTGGGCTTCAGTCTGTCTGTCCGCTATTAGCATCGGGCTCTGGAGTTATTTCATTTTCTAAACTCGTCCCAGTGACCTTCTAAGCTCAATGTGAATTAACATCGCTGCTGAGTAACACACACGTGTGCTTGTCATGATGTGACCATGCAATTCTGATGACTCCACGTGTAGGTACACTCGTATATAATCTCCGGCTAATTGATACTTCCGTAGACAAGTGCCTAGATCCTCTTCTTCTTACGTTTGCACAAACGTTTCTTGCTGACTCGCCGGATATGAGGCTTTTATCTCTTGAATGTATCAACATGGTAAATTCGTGTATTGAATAACGATGCAGCATTAGTCTGATGAGGGTCGTCATATCAAGCCATGCACAATAAAAAGCAATCAGCGATTTATTTATACCATTTCGTATTCTTCGTTATACATATACCGCACAAAAGTAGATTTCAACAAATGACGTCCAATCACAATGGTTATAATTGTACAGGAATAGGGCAATGTGGATTTCTATGGTACATACAAAAGAAACTGCGACAAAGAGACACAAATCTATCTTACAGCAATATACTTCTGCACAAACATACAGCTGTAAGTATAATACAAACACAAACGGAATGATGGTTTGAAAGTGTGATTCACTGATTGAATGATGCAACGAGAAGGTGTAATAGTATGTCAAACTGCAGTACAGCCTTGTCTGTATAATATGCGAATGCGATGCGTAATACGGTTGCTGTAGCCCCGATAGTGTAATTGTGGTTTGCAGACCCGGTTTTCATCGGTGCTTTAATACCCAGTACATTTTTGCGAACGATAGGTATAAACCACCGTCTTCGGACGTGTTTGTTTGTTTGTCTTGGGTATAGTTTTTCCTTTTTCCTTTTTTTTTTTTACCACAATTTTTCAATCTATCCGCGTATAATAAACCGCAACGTTACTTAATACGCAGAGGTCTGTTGGTCTCAGACTCAGAAAAATTGGCATAGAAATAATGAAACGGAATGAAATTTAACTTAGAGAATTAATTAAAATCAGGATCATTATAAACGCACTGGCAATGAGTAGGTAATTATACATGGATTCAACTATTCGTGGGTAGGTACATACATAAGAAACCAATTTTGAAAAGATCCTGATCTCGAATCAAGGTATGCCAATTACAATAGAACCTCGGTGTAATTATAGCTGCTAGGTTCTCAAAGAGCGATCAAATACGGGTTTTTATAAACTCCCATAACGAAACCGCGTATATAGTATATATATATATAAATACCGTGTTTTTAATTCATGAGAAAAAGTAAGCGATCCTATAATGTATAATACTACACATTGCGATATGGTACCGTAAGGTTGAACCCTGGAGGTATAAACGGGGTCATAGACACACAAAGTAGAGAAATTTCATTATTCCAGAGAACGGTTGATTTCCCGCATAAACGTCATGGTTCATAATCAATCGTTACATGGAACTAACTAATCATTTCTCATTGGGTTTACGCCGAAAATCCGGTAACGATATATATAATCATTCGGTACGGAATCTTTGAGGAATTGAATGATCATCATGATTCATCCGGATAGAACCGGTGTTGTGAAATTGTACATAAACTAGTCTCTTCCTAATTAATTGAGGTCTTACTCTTCGTCTCAGACTTGATCATCAAACAGAAGCTGTTCCGGTAACGTTTGAAAAAGTGAAAAAAAAAAAAAAAAAATTACTTTGACCTGTAAGAGTGTAACGATTTCCAAAGTTATTCGTCATCTCATACGCACAAGCGTTTATCAATATGGTTATCTGCACCGACGTATCCGTCCGGAGTTGATCTTTCATATGGAATAAAAATGAAAAAGAAGCTACATCGTCTATTAGCATGAAATGTAAAAATGCCACGAAGACATTCAGGTTCTGAAATTTTTGCATGCGCTAATGGAATTTGTGTTATAATCATCGCGTGCCTTCAGCAATTCAGCCTCTGGTTTTTGTATTTGAATCCAGTTTGAATCTAAGAACGTAAAATCAGCTTCATATACCTAATGACATGGCAAGGTGTGGCAAACTGTGGCACGCTTCTCTCTGGTCTGATGTCAGTTTGACGCAATAACCGCGTGTAGTAAGTAAACGAGTATTAAGTGTTAACTTAACGCGTCGCGTAGTAGGTTAAGCAGTGCGTAACCGTGCTGTATGTATAACACAAGGACAATGGCGATGCGGTATATATATATATACATATATCGTCATCTTTAGCATCACGTTTCCCTTTTGTTTTACATTTCCATTCTCAACTATTTCTAAACAGGCACGTGACTTGCCTACTAGGTATAGCGAAAACTTGATAGCTCATGCTTTTACTCCTCCTCGTCTATCATCGCTATATACACCTTTTGCACCTTGACACGGATCTAATTCAGTTTCACGCCCAACAAGCACACAAATCGTTCATAGATCCTGGTTAAGCCGATATGGCAGTAGTCGCTTCGAACCTAACCTAGCTAACATGAAAAATAACACAAGTTTTACTGGAATCCCATTAGTTTTTTTTTTTTTTTGACCAAGTAACATTCTCAGCCACTTTTTGCCAAAAAAAACTGCATTCATCCGTCGAGGATTCGTTCATATAGGTTCGATTATAGTCATCGAGAAAGTATGATTCGCGTTTTCGAGGTGAGAACAATTGATAATAATGAAATTTCGAACAAACTTCAAGATGCTATGAAATACTCAGTGAAAATTAAAAAAAAAAAAAAAAAATAACGAAACCGTTGAATAAAGGATTTGGCGAACGTTTTGGTTCGCTGAACATGACTTTTAAAGAATGACTCGAAATTGTCTATAACCCGTGATCATTATCTACATTTGAGACTTGGGACTTTGCATTAGGTCAATAATTTCGAGTTACATTCATTTTAGGGGACATTACTGTTTCCCTGGTCAACTAGTATTCTGATGAACGACTATAGTGTACGTTTCAGCGATTCATGCAGATGTTATAATCTCTCGCCGGCAAACCACAATATGAGAAACCCGGACGTGAACATTGATAGTCGCAATCATGTTTACTAAATATAGAGACTGCAGGATGGACTGGCGTTGTTCGTGTATACTCGTGTGCTTGTATATTCACGTCGATTATTAATAAAAAAGGAAAGAAAAAAAAAAGCAAGGAAACTCCCTCGTTAGTCATAAGGATAACGAAGGTGAATCATCGCCTAAAGTTGAAAAAAAAAATAAATAAATAAAATATGGTAAACAGCGAATTTCCCCATAATACGTGTACACATAAAGTTCGCATGAGTTATTCTTTGGCCGGACGTCGATATCGATAAAGGGAAAACAGGACAGTGGTCAACTTGCGGTATTTGTGAGAATGTCGTATAATAAAAGGAAAAAGAGGGAACAAAAAAAAATGTATAAACAGACGTTTTTTCATCTAGACAGAAAGTGTAACATTATCGTGTAAGGCGATATATCCGTTCTGAGTCAACAATAATTTGAAAACGCGATGGGTCGCACTGCGGGAGAGTTAAGCTAATTAGAAGCTCGTCGTGTAATTCTGGCTGATAATAAAATCGACATTATGTATTGTACCATAAGCTATAGGTGGATGATGCGAAGCGATAAACCACAGCCGGACAAGATTCCAGACGATGTAATTGGCCCGGAATGAAAGAAAAAAAAAAAAAAAAAGGAAAAAAAAACAAATTTGTACATCGCACAAAGTTGCAACAGCCGCAGCTGCTGTGCTTAAATCTTGTTGATAAAAAATAAAAGTCTATAAGCCAAAACCAGTTCAGAAATCTAAGAACTCAAGAATAAGACGATGGTAACTCTGCTTTTGCACTTGTGATGACCAGTTGTAGTGTTTCAAAGACGACTCGATCTGTGTGCAGCAGAGACAATGAATCAGAACCTTCACTGACTATAATACGATGTATGTACATTAACTGCAATGAACGCGGGATTCCTGATTTCCAGCTTGATGATTTCTCGCGAATCTTGTAAGTAACGAGTATAATTGACGACATCCTTATGCCTTGAAAGAAACGATACAGTTTGTTCATTACTCAACTGGTCTGCAGTTTACAATGAAACTATTGAGCAGATAGTTGGAATTCAGGAATCACTTTCAAGATTAAATTTTTTGTATTAATTATCGAGCTTTTACTCGTAATTGAGAAGCAGAATCTGCATTAGATTTACGTGAGTAACGGTCCCTGCAGAGCTAATGACACAATGGTTCGATGGTCTTACGAAGAAAGTTGGAAATCATTGTCGATGTAATAACGTCAAAGAATGACTGCAGTCGTTCTTCCGTTAAATCGACATCCATTAAAAGCACCCATAACTTCCAAAAAAAAGTCGATTTTATTCAGAGCATAGCAGTGCGCGATCATACAAGTGTTTATCTATATGGACGTATGTACATCATCGTCATCATCATCATCATCATCAAAAGCCCTGTCGACCAATTCCGTTTTCTAGTTCGCACGGATCTGCGATCCAGGATGGAAACAAGACTTGTTGTTGAGTATAATGTTAAGGTATACGTTAACGTGAGAAAACCTCACGTATAGTTAGCATTGTCTTTAGAGTTGGGTATATATTCACGTTTCTCACATCGTCGTTTCAAACGCACATCGTTGATCATATGAGGTTGGGGCCAGGTAAAAAAAACGTTGGGAAAGAGCAGAGCTAAAGAATTTCGAATGTCTGCCCTACATCCGAGCAAACCCATGCAACAATGTATGTATGTACATTATCAGGATCTGTAAAAGTTATTATAGTAGCGTTAAATGCTTTGCGAAAGCCAGAGCCGATAAGGATATAACGAAGGTACACATCATCGAGTATAACCTATATACTGCATCATCGCTTAATGCACTTTCAGTACTCCACTTCACTGAACAACATCTTGACGATAATATGAATACGTGAGGATATAGCACATCGGGTCTGGTACCTTATTTACGCAGACCATATAGCAATCGGTCGTTGAACCCGCAATGGCACTGACCAGACTGTCCAGTGGACTAAAATTCCGTACCATGTACACGACCTTCTCCGCACATCTTGGATCCAAAATACAATTTCAAAAGCTTAAATTCCATTTCTTCCTGAAATTCATTGGTCCATTGGTCATTCAACGTACTAAGAATGAATAATTAGCCAGAGGTCAGTCGTCTCAAAGAAAAGTGAAGCCTTGGTTTAAACAGCTGATACTTCACAGACTGGTCTCGTTGATAATTGGAGTGATATGAACGGTGATAGATTTCCATGAATCAGAACGTATACATACGTTTGTACTGGATATAGTAGACTGTGCTGTAGTTATACCGATGCCAAGAAATGCGGATGTGTATCTATAGACTCGGAATAGTAACTCTGTTTACGATGCTATCAAATCGAAATCTGAGTAAACATTGGAAAATGAGTCTTCTTTTCATTCCCATCTTAAATTGTTTGTGTACAATGTCGATCAGTTATCAGCCGCAGGCTTACCCTGAGACAATATTTACTGTTTACCAAACTTGTTCATGCGATTCATGCTGTACGTATAACAGTGACAATGAATTGTAAACCAAAAAAAAATATATATATAGAAGAATATATTTATGAATGAAGAAAAGTTTGCTGCAAATTTTCGGGATAGAACGTTTCCTCGTTGAACAAGGAAGCTTCTTTTTCGATGCGGAGTTCCTTGTACCCATGACGCATTTATGAAGGACCTAGAAGAGGTCTGCTGGCAAAAGCCCGTACCTTTTGTGCCTTTTTTTTTCCTTTCCCTGGTCCAGGTAGGTATAAAGTAAGTAGGCAGGTATACGAGTTGGCGAAAGAAAGAAGCGAACCGGTTTTTGAAAAAGACGGATTATCATGGCACGTGTCACCTGCACAGTCAGGTAGACTAATTCTCGTTCACCTTTAGCACTCGAAACGCGACTAGGATATTATGATATTCAGACAATACAAAAAAAAAAAAAAAAAAGAGAGAAATAAGTTAAGTCTAATTAAGTCCAGAACAGGATTAGTTCACTCTATATACGTCATACGCATACAGCATAACAGTTTTGAATTCTCATTGGCTGTGACTTTCATCGCAAAGAAATTCCTATACGAATTTTTCTGGAAAATTTCAACATTTCGTAGTTTTTCATCACAAAAATGAAGATCTTTGTAGATCATTGTGAAAAATTGTTAAGTTCTCGTGAAAGAACTAGAAAAATTTTACAATTTATTTGATGAAAAACTGCGTGAGGTTTTCACGACTCTGCGGAAACTTCGTAAGAATCCGTATAAGAAATGATTTTTAACAGTCTGTATATTTATTATACAGAGATCCATTGATTTTTATTTCGTTTTTTGTTCCGAATTTATCTTTCTTTTCTCTTCAGGATAGAAGGAAGAAAGATCCTTTTTAGTATATATATAGACGGTTACAAAATTAGCAATTCTCGAGAATACCACCGCGAAGCAGTTCGATCCAGGGGGCAGCTTAGCACGTGCTTTATGTATATACGTACTGAACTTTTTCAGTTTTATTTATCTATAGCCTGACTTCGACTTCATAAATACAATCCATATGTAGTACATTCAGGTCTAGGAATACTATAGGCAATAAATCGCTATAAGCTATATTAGCCCCGCGTTAAGCGATTAGAATATATAATACATACATGTACTAAAGTTGAACTTAAGTCAAAGACAAATATATCTACTCGAAGCCTATTATTTTACGACATGTCGTAATATATATGCAGGAAGACCAGGTTGAATGCGAGACTACGACATAAATGCGTTCAAAAAATACAGTATAAAAAAATTGAAGAATAGAATATATATAACAGATCAAAACCTGAATTAACGATTATGAAAAGATTCTTTCTTGGTGAAATTTTTTTTAGTTAATTTTCATACAAATTGGCAGATTCTCGTTGCTATTACACAAATTGAATCGTTTCTTTTCTTATTTGTTTTTTTTCGTCTAACAGGCTGTATAGGTATTGAAAAAATTGCTTAAGTTATAGAAAGTAACTGAAATTTCTGATATGAACAAAGGAAAAAAAAACAAAAAAAAAACAGAGAATTGCGATGTTCGAGGAATTTGTATGTTCTACCTGGAGTATATATACATATGCTTACGTATACATAAGTATATCGACAAAGTTATCGTTCTTTATTTTCGCTTTGCTATTTCAGGTGATATAATACACGATGAATGTTAAATATACGTAAAGATATATACACACCTATATATATATATATATATTAGGTATATAGAATACAGATATAGTTATAGATGTGTGTATAACATGCGCGCACGCATTCGAACAGGTTCGAATAGTAGGGAGTGGTTCAAGGAAACTAACATTGAAATTCAATGCTTACCGCATTGTCAACGTATAAACTAAAAGACGAAGAGAAAAAAACAAAAGAAAAAAAAACAAAAAAACGAGAAATAATTTGAAAAAATGTATATTATTATACGTATATATAAAATATAGACGAAGCAAAGATATATATAAAGGTATACATATCATATATATACATATATATATACATATGTTTGTATAGTTTGAACTATATGATATTACATATCATGTAAAGGTACACGTCGGTATATATATATACCGGTTTTTTTTTTGTTTTTTTTTGCAACTGTAGGATAGAAAACTATAACACTATAACGATTACACATCTTGAGGTTTACGAGACTTCTGCATAGAAATGTAATACAGCTTGCGTGTAATAATATCGATTGTACACATATATACATATATAGGTATATCGAACGATCTATATGACAGCCCAAGAAGGATGATCGACGATCTATTATCTATATATATATATATATACCTATCGGTTTCTTTTGAATTTAAATTCCTCGAACAGCAATAGCAATTGGTGATCGAAGTCTGACATATTTTCTCTATATTCTTACCTCTAATTAAAAAAAAAATAATAATAAAAATAAAAAATAAAAACTCTACAAAATTGTAAAGCGATTTTTCTGTTCGGAAATTCGCAATTTTTTAATATTCTACGGCATCCACAACGATTTATCGTGTTAAATTCGTAGGAATTTTTTTTTTCTTTTTTTTACCGGTTAGTATTCAAATGATATATGAAATTAGTATAATTCGTTTCTTCGTATTTCGAATATAGAAAATTCTATACGAATTAATAATCCGACCGCAATGAAAACCCTTCGAATTGGTATAATATAGGGTATATACGAACTTGTGGGTCTACTATTGTCATTAAATAGTAAAGGATTCGATTACTCGACACGAGGGATTAAACCGGGTATATAGAATTGCACATCCCGCGCGTCCCCGGCCGGCATCAGCATCAATGCAGCATCAGCAACGAGGGAACGAGAGGGAACTAAGCATGGCAGCGTTTTGGATATAGTCTGGGCCGTGATAAGGCGTAGCATCGATCAATATACTAATATAAGTGCACCATTCAAGTGCTTAAGATTAAATTTGAGTATAAATTTGAATGATGGTCGTTATAATAGAAAAAAAATAAATAAATAAGATAAATGAAAAAAGTAAACAGGATTAGAATTCGGAATATCATTCGAATCCGTCGAGTTCAAATTGAAGGGAAATAAATCTACTCGATTGATGAAATTACGACAAAAAGTGGTGAATAGATTTGAAAAATTAAATCTCGAAATTCACTGTGAAATATTTTGATAATAATAATAAGAAAGAATTCGACTTACCGCTTGAAATTTTTCGAGGAGTTCCTGTCTGTCGTCTATAGCGGTCGCCATGTTGTTATAGCTTTCGGTTTATATTATATATGCGGCACTTTGCGGCGCGGATGTATATAGTTCGATCAGTATAATGTTGAAATCACAGTAGGATGTTTTACGGAGGGTTACTTTAAATTAAAGATAAAACCAAAAAAAAATAAATAAATAAAAATAACAACCTTCGGTAGAATAGGAATTCAATTTTTCGCTCTTATCTTGGTAAAATTTCACTCGGTTTTTTATATCCTATATTCTGCTTTGCCGTGGTTATGTAGGTATATATAGTATACTATATTACTCTATGGTGTGGGCAGCGCAGCAGCGTTGGAACGACACTTATCCGCGCACCTCACCACGCGCCGTCTCTAATGTGACTGAATTCTCTCTCTATATTCCGTATTCGAACCATCAGCCAAGCTATATACATGCTACATGCTACCCGGCACACACATACACACACCGTGTTCCCCCCCATATACATACTATAGCAAGTCTCTACTCTTATTTCCTATACCAACTTATACTATTGCTTTTACATGTACATACACTAAACCCAATGCACAACTGACTCACCGAGAGTCACACTCATTTCCCATCCGCACGAATACCCTCCGCGGTTGGGTGTATGTGAATCCCGCGGTATGCTTCATTCTTAGCAGGCTATTCAAATTCAAATTTCGAATTCAAATGTCCAGAGAACGAATTCTCGAGAGATTTGTTTGCCTTATATGTTATACTTTTGATGGTGTGAACTCAAAATTACAAAAAAAAATTTAATTCTTATAGAGATTTTTCGTACAGACAACAGATCCAATTTTTAATTCGTTATTGTTTCGATCATTTAAAGTATTCGAATGTTTTGTTTTTTTTTTCCTTTTTTCTGACACTTTTCGGTATCAACGAAAGAAACGGATGCAATCTCTAGTTGGTAGTTTTTGAATTATCAACTTTTCAAAAATACTGATTACTTCGATTTTCGAAATTGACAAAATGAAAATTGCAGATGAATTCCAATATTTGTGTACGTTGTTCTGTTTTATCCATTATTATACATATTGTACGGTCAATACCACACCGCGATGATAATGATTCCATTCATAATCAGTGAGTAATAACTTGCCATTCGTGTTTTAGCTCGACGAGGGGTCGAGTTGCTGATTCGGTTGACTCATAAGTACGCATCTGGCATATTATATGTATAGTATTCGTGTACATAGTTGAACAGGTTTTCATTAAATTATTTATCGATTGAATTTCAAAATTACCGTAACGCGAAAAAATGCGCATTGAATTGCATAACAAAAAAGAAATAAAAAAAAAAAAAAAAATTGTCAACTTGCGACCTTTCCGATCGAAAGAAAAAAAAACAGAATAATTTCTACGAATTTTTGAACTGAACTCGTTGAACGCGCGCTAAGCCATTTGCTTTTTAACCTAAACCGATTAGTTCAGCACTTGCCACTAGGTGGCAGGTGCTCTCGTAGGTAAAAATTAAACCTGATCGTAGAATCGAACGCGCGTTCTGTTCAAGAAACGATGTTTCGGCTTTTCTCCTCGGTCATTAATTATCTACTGATATCATTGTTTCTGGATTAACAACGAGTTACGATTTTCTTCGAATCTATATTTGTAATTGTACGAAAATGAAGAATTAGAAATAGAAAAAAAAAGAAAAAAAAAAAAACACACGTTTGTTTCCGAATACCGTTAATCATATAAGTTCCCGCAACAACTCAATTATGACTAACTATAACGTAAACCGTATGACACGAATGATATAATCAGATTATCCCTGTTTTGATTAATGATACAAACTAATAAGTAGAATAATAATTATTATACTTATGTATATTCGATGAAAAATTATCTCCGATGTGAATCATCCTGCAGGACAACCAGATATATCAATACATAAATGCCTTGTATTATATATATCGCGTGACTAAAAGCAAAAGGGCCTAAACGTCAAAAAATCATTTTTTTTGCGACTATGCCTAAAATGTTTTATGTTGCATGAAAAAGATTGTGGCACTAAAAAAAAACAAAAAATTTTTTTTCGCCCTCAGGCCCTTTTGCTTCTAGTCACGCGATATCTATTCGATCTTGTGGGTTTAACGCGCGGTGAAAGATATAAAACCCACCGCGTATATAATAATATACTTATTCCAAAGAATTTTAAAAATCTATACTTTCGAATGTATCGCATAAAGCCACAGTGGTTTTCCCTCACTTTATAAGTTTAATAGATTGCATGTATTCATTCCGAACTTGTTATTATATATTATCATATTCCCCATATATGAATAAACATGTCCAGTTTGATCTCGACTCGTTTTTTTTTATATACATACCTGCGCAATACATATACCTACAGAGACATCGAAATAGCGGTATTTAAAAAAAAAAATAAAAAATAAATAAAATAGAAATGCTTGAAATTTGAATTTCAAACCCATATTATATTCAGACATTCGAGCGAGATAGTATAAAGAACTGTTAGGAAAAGATAATTTCAAGATTTATTCATCGCTATCATTATTAATATTATTATTATGATTATTTTAATGATTATATTAATATGTTTCAATCTACAGAGGAAATAACAAGCTATACAACAATTGGCCCGTATCCAATTATATGATCTCAACATAATATGATTTATATGTATAGTTAATATTCTATAGTATAATGTAAATGTATTATATGTATTATATGTATATTTAATAATAACTTTCTCACGTCATTCCACATATAATTGTTTCTTTTTTCTTTCTCTCTCTTTCTCTCTGTTTTTCTATTTACTTTATAAATATAGTTTTCAATTTGTATCTAAATATTGTAAACGAATTCTAATCTAATAGTTATAATTCATATATGCGAAATAAAAATAATAAAATATTCATTACAGTATAAATATGTGTTATAATATTATAGACATATGCGAGAATTCTTCAATTTTTCTTTTTTTTTTTTCGAATATATGTATCGTCGCTGAGTATAATACTTACATGTAACGATAGAAACTAATCTATATTTTAATAAAAATAATATGTGAAAAATGTGTATGTATAAAAAGAATTTGCACTCAGACGCGTTTAAAAATGTGTCAAATGCCATTTTTATCTTTTTCTTTTTTTTTTTTTAATTCTTTGTTATAATATTCCCTTTTATAGTAGGTTTATTTTTTTTTTTTTTTTTTTTTTTTTTCTTTATTTTCCGGCTTGTCTCCATGTGGAAAAATAAATCCATATTCATTTAGATATATATATATATAGAGATATGATTAGTTTTAGCGGGGATAGCCAATATGCTCTCTGTTACACGATCCAGAATATATTATTATTTCATCGTTTTATGTTGTTTCTTTTTTTTTTCTCTCTTTTTTTTCCCGTGCTTGTTGTTTCCTCAAATCTATACAGCCTACCTTTCTATGATTATATATATACGTTAATCACAATGCTCGATTTGGATTGCTATTATACGTGTCTTCATCTCAAACCGATTATTGTTTTCAAAGATCTTTTTTTTTTTTTCTCCTTCTTCTTCTTTCCAAACAGAATCGTCTGCGTTAAGAATAATTAATAATTATATAATACACAATCAATCATACGACAAGATTCGTTTTTTTCGTCTTCACAGTTGTAATATGTATAATACCACATATTTATCATATATGTATATTGTTAGCTTTATTTGAAAAAAAAAAAAACAAAAAAAAACCAGATAAATTCATATATCTATTCATAATATACGTGTATTTGTTTATATATCAATCATCGATATTCTAACTTTAATTTTAATAAACATTTTAATAACTGTATACATATAGGTATGCATAATAATTTGTAAATATAATCATTATACTTATTTATTTTAATCGTAGATTTTTATAAATTATGTTCATAATTATATGATCCGACAGTTCGTTATATGTATATATATGATATTAATATGTGATTTCTATTACATTATACATCTATAATAATATACATACACTATATTATTTTATTTTATTTTTTCTTGTTTTTATCCAATTCTTCTTTCTTTCACTGATACATTTATACTAATTGTTATAGTATAATATACCTATATCGTTATAATAAAATGTAGAATTTTTCTTTTTCTTTTCTTTTTCTTTCAAGTCTTAAAAATTTGTCCAGCGTCCGAAATAGATATAATATTGTATATAATAAATCTATTCTCGTCGCGGTATCATCATCATATGATATAATATACATTCAATGATAATCAGAATAATAATAATAATAATGATAATATTAATAACGATGATAATTATGTTTGCGATATTATATTCATTACTCATATTAGGTATAATCGTATAATTTATCTATAGGAATTTAGCGGGTCATTCGAGTCCTGTATTAGATTATTATTATAGGTATAGAACATAACTATAACTTATTAACGATATAAAGTAGAAGTTGAGAAGAAAATACATATATAAGTATATTAAAAGAAAATGAAATAAATGAAATAAAATTAAATTAAATAACGAGTGAAGGGGATAATCGATGAATAAGGATAGAGAAATAGTAAAAAGAAAAAACAATTGTCTAATAAAAAAATTATTACGAATATCATACGTGTATAATAATTTTCACTGCCTCTTCATACAATCATCTTATTATTAGACGTATGATAATATGAAATAAAAATTCACATATCCAAATATTATACACATAGCTGCGAAATTCAGAAAAAGAGAGAAATATGAATGGTATTTATATAAGTTTGCTTTGTTGTGAATTCGAATCTTTTTCACAATTGATTGTAGATAGATAATTAAACTGGGCACAGAATTTATTCCGCTATCAATGTTATAATTATCAATATAAGACCGGAACCCATAAATTGATTTAAATTTATTAAGGACAAGTTTGTTTAAATATCCAATTCCATTTGGTCATATCGAGAGAATATCTTCTGCGGCGAGATCATAGATCCATATATATAGCTGTGTCTGTCAGTCCATCTTTAAAAGAGAAAAAAACAATAACAAATTATAGCGTAACGTAAATTATATGCGTTGAAAAACAAAAAAAAAAAAAAAAAAACCAAGAAAATATAATATAAGACAAAAACGAAACAAAGAATAATAAAAAGATATTAGTAATTTAAATATTTCTGTTTCTCACATAGTAAAATATCAAATAAAATAATATCGAGGGCTCAGATGGGATAATTGTTATTATTATCATTCTTTTTTCTGTAAAAATAACTCTAGACTAAATGTATACAAGTATAGGTGATTTGTATATTTACAAATTTTTCTTTTTTTTTTGTTCCATGTATTTCATACGTTTTATACTTATATGCATAACTATAATATTATTTCTGCTATTACTATAATCTTTGATTATATATTTATACGTATTAATATCAAAGATCACTATTATTATTATTATTATTATGATTATTATTAATATCGGTAATGTTATAATAATAATAATAATATACTAATGTATAATATCTTGCTAACTTATACCTTTGTGCCTAACTCGAATCGATATATATCCAAATCTCATTTATAATCCTAATTATAAATATACTGGAGGAAATTTTAAGATATTCCGTCATACCGATTACGAGTTAGGGATGAAAAATCTAATTTTTTTTGTTTTTTTGTTTTAAGATTCTAGAAAAATATACGTAAGACTTATACATATAAGTTGCTCTATTATATTTTTAATTCATTCGACTCGTGTTAGAATCTGTAAATTTTTAACTTTACATAATACATTTATAATTTATAGCGATCATATGATTTTTGAATATTTGTCTCATTTCCAAATATCAATTAACTCTCATCTAAATAGAAAATTAGTAGAAGAATACCTACAATAATTATCATCAAGCTTTGCAGCTGGTCAACTCCGCAATAGTAAGTAGTGAAAAAAAAAAGAAAGAAAAACTTAAAAAAAAAATACTTTGGAAGCAGAAGAAAAAGAAAAATAGTTGAAAAATATAAATAATAACAAGAAGAGATCAGTTTTTAAAAATTTATTCTCTACCGTAGTAATATTCTAACGGTGGTCAATATAAGTCATCATTCATTGATATTATGATACAAAATAGACACGATTACAAGAGATCAATAGACATCGAATAGTTTATCATCATCATCATTATTTAAATAATATATCAGATAATACATAATAATTAGTTCGGACACATGTTTTTCAAACACCTTTTTTTATTTTTATTTCTTTCTTTTTCTTAACTGGTTTCGAATACGATCGTGTCAAGTTTTCTGTATCGTTTAAATTCACCTAATTTATACAAAAAAAAAAAAAAAAAAAAAAAACCAACAAACATTTCATTATACAGAGTGTCTGCGAGCAAGGGAATGAAAAAATAACTTATGTACTAGAATCAGTTTAAATTTGACCTGAAACAATACAAATTAAAAAAAAAAGGACCCAATAACAGCAGAAATCAATTGTCAATTAGAAGAGAGAGAGAGAGAGGAAAAAATAAAAAAAAAAAAAAACAAGATTGGGAAACCGAACATTTTTCTAGATCTTGAAAGCTCAGTTCAGTTGCGGCGTTGACTGGCGAAGAAAGTTTTGATATAATATGTATAGTAGGTAATAATAATAAAAATAGCCTACGGCGTGAATATTAATTTTGCTATATCGCCATATTGGGTGGATTTAAATAATGGAGATTGATACGATGCAGCTGGATCAGTAAGTCCTGACGAACGAAGAAGTTTCCTGTATATCCGGATCTTCTGTATCACCGCTGGTGTATCCCTGAGATTGAGAAAGGGAAAGAAGCGCATCCAGCCCTAATGATTCGTCGTTGGGATCTGCCAACTGTTACAACGTCCAGCAGGAAAAAAATAAACATTTTGTTGTTGTTTTTTATTTGTTTTGTTCTTCTTGTCCGTCGTAGATTTCTCTGATCAAAAGCGCAACGACTTTGTAATTTTTATTTCGAAATTGAAAACATTTATATTTGTAATATAAATTGAAAACATTTGAGAATTCCGAATAATATCTAGGACTTCCAACAATTTCATTAGCTGCGCTCTTGACTTAATATTGAAGAATTTACACCGGTACAAAGTAGGTAATTTGAATTTTTAAAAACGAGAATAAAGAATTCAATTTTTGTACGTCTAGTAATAATTTTTATGTATTATATATATATATTTTTTTCTTATTTATGATCATTTATAAAGGTGCGATGACAAATGACATATGTAATTATAATAAGTACCATTAGCTGCTTTCGAATTGTTATGCAATTTTAATTTCGTCGTGTCGTATAAATATTTCAACATAATAATAATAGTGATAATCATAATAATTAAGTTTTAAAAATATAAAATACGTACATAGGATTAAGTAGTAGTAACAGAAATAAAGGTCTGGAATTGGTAATCATAATTGAATTGTTTTTTGTTTTTTTTTCAAATTACATATCTTCAATTTATTTTTGATTTCGTCTGTCAAAATCGTCTAGAAGTCAAAGAATAAGGAGAGGAAGAAAAAGTATAGAGATATGTTTAACATAGTTGATTTGAAAAATTCGTTTGTACTAATGTCAAAATAATCGTAATAATAATAATATTAATCATAATAATAATAACAACAATCATAATGATAATGATAATAATCATAATAATATAATATCGTAGGACAATTTAGACATGTAGTGGTTATTTATAGTGAAAAAGTGCGCAACGAGATTTAAACAGATAAATGAAAAGAAGAGAAAAGAAATGAAGAAAATTCATGAAAATTTTTCTATTTGTAATATGAAAAAATTAAAAAATTAAAAAAAAAATAAAAATGATTTTTCTGAACAAATAGGGTATAAAGAAAGCGTTAAAATAATACGATAATAATTAATTTATCGTACCGTGATATTCTGTTCCCCGTCTTTGCAATTACTGCATATATAATCATCTTCTTCGGCAATTTCAGCTCTGTCTAAACCAACGCAGTGCATATGGAACCAACCGTCGCATCCGCCGTCGCATTGAACCCAATCGACTTCTCGTCCTGTTAAATAATGGGAATATAAGAATTTATCGATAAGTAGAAATGATGGTTTTTTTTTGGACTTATTTCAAGATTTTATTCCGTATTAGAATTTGCCAAGTGATGATTGAACTTGGAAACGTTATTGTATTATTAAAAGTCTTGTTTGTAGTAGATTAAAATAAAACTAGTAATTTTGAAATAATTCACTAATTTTGGTATATATGTATAAGATTTGAGATGATGATATAAAATAAGATTCTTACCACTCGGTCGAAGGCAATTAACAGCTGCGCAATCGTCTTCCTCATCTGAAGTGTCTTGTTTCGTTTTTTTTCTGTTACCACCACGTTTTTTGGGTCCTTCTTCACCCTCCTTACGTTTCATCTGTAAAATATATTGATCTGAGATCGCGCTAGTAGATATTCTAAAAGTCGGACACGAGTCTGAATTTATAAACGAAATTTTATCATTCCGCTTCTCTCTGAAAATTAAAATCCACCAAGTACCTTTCTCGGGCCTCTTTTTATCGGTCCAACAGCCATAAAGATTTTCTTTTCCTTGTTCAGGCCTTTCCGCTTCATTATATTCTTTTCGTCGACTTTTTGCCTACCCAATTTTTTAAGGAGTTCAAATTCCTCTGACTTGCGTTTTCTACCTCTTTTCTTAACGTCTTTCATATCGTGTTTAAAAGTGGCTTGGACCTCTTCGAATGTAGCGTACTTTTGTACGCTGCTAGGTATATTCGTATGGCTAAGAATCTTCCATATGTGTTGCGTCTCGTCTAAAGCAACTTCTAGCAAGTCTCCCTCCATCATAAGTTCCTCTAATCTACCCCTCGCCGTTTCTGAGAGAGCTACAGCCGACTCAGGATCTTGGGTCTGAAGTTTGTTCGGTTGAAATTTGGAGACTAAAAAGAAACACAATTCAACACTAAGCTGGGCAGAGTTTGTTGTGGATAAATAAGCTACGGGATTGGGTGATGGATAAACAGGAAATATGAATCTCCGCAAGACGGCGAACTGCTTCGTTTTATACGTAAATAAAAAAAAAAAAAAAAAAAAAAAACACGTATCATCAATTCGCTGATTATTCTATTATTATAGAATAAGGAACAACAATTTACCGTACGAATAATCGTGTTCGTTACTATTAAACGTACTACAAGTAGGTTCGTCGTCCTCGATGGTAACAACGTCCTCGTCGTCGTCCTGAAATGATTTTAAAAAATAATAATCAAGGATAAATCTCTAGTAAAAAAAAATTTCAGAAGAAACTTCTTTTCGTAATTAATAAAGAAAGAAATCTTACAGCAGTGCTGGGTACGCTGTCGTCGGAATGTACGCCGCTAAGTGGAGCGATGGCCTGTACTCTTTGATGAAGTTCTGGATTATTAGCCGCCTTTTTTAACTCTGAGCTTATAATTTTTTCTGTTTTTTCCCTCGCCGCTGCTTCAACAAGTTTTTGTGACAAGACCGATAGTTTGGCTAGAGCCGATGAGAGTTCGTCTGTTGCTAAGGCTTGCCTGGCTCGATCCTGAGGCAAATTAAATACAAGAATGATTGTCATTTTTATAAATCCCCAGAATCTGGAAGTTAGTTCTATGCGCTATAGTCTTCTCCGTAACTTACCTGCCAGTTCATAGCTCGTTCTGTGAGACATTGAAGAGCTTCGCCTTCTGGTAACCGGACAGATATTTTTTGCAGACTTACTAAAAGGGCTAAAATAGTTTCGAGCCGAGGTCTACGAGACCTCAAACAACATGGACACAAGAATTTCATGTCTCGAGACATCGGGAGTTTCCCTTTGTACGTAGTTTTTGGTAAAGGCACGCAGTTTGCTGAAAGAAAACAAAAGGAGGTCAGAGTACCGTTAGAAAATTGATGGGGAATAAAACCGGCGATATCTCAGAAGAGAAAAATCATAGAAAGAAGTTAAAAATACCATTTCGAAGCTGAAAAAATTAGCTTTTTAAAGCTATTAGTGAAATAATTGTACGATTTTTTTCCTCCCGAGTTATTAGGACAAAAAAAAAAAGTGATTAAAATCTTACAATGAAACCAATCCTTGCACAACTCGCACTGTAGCATAAGTCCAAATCGAGGTCTTCGGCATACGCAATATCTCGAATCGTCGATCTCAGTCTTGGTCAAATTCCTCTCTCTAAGATTTCGCATAGCTTCCATTTCTCGTTGTTCGGCAAGTTTAAAAGCAGCGACAACATTAGCCGAGTCGTTAGTATCGTCTAATTTAGTATCGCATACAAAAACAGCACCGACAGTTTCCTCGCCTTTGTTTCTTTTAGTTTTCATAGCTTGAACGCCAACTCCGATCCTTGGAGAAAGAGCCTCCATTAAAGTATAATGAGAATTTTTTCTCAAAAAAGTCCTCGCAGTTCTTTCCTTCCAAACTTTAGCCTGAGAAAGAGTCGACTCAAGAATAGGCAGAGCATCTAAATGCAGAGGAATGTTTCTCCCCCTGCGTACTAACTCGTCGAGAGTATCGTAATAGGGAAAATTCTCTTTAGCTTGTATATCCTCAACATTTTTACTCCAATTTTTAGCCTTTGTTAAAATATCTTGTAAATTATCTAAACTGGGTAAATAAGCGTCGATAGTATCAGCTTCCTTCAAAAAATCTTCTATCGTCGCAATGGTTTGACGATTTTTATTTTGTAGATAATTCTTAGCTTGTTCTTCCCACTTTTCCATTCCTAACATAAGATTCTGTAGCTTGGACAATGTGTTTTCTATACTTTTGTGCGGCGGTATGGTCATTCCTTTTTCTACTAACTTTGCCAGATCTTCGTGACTAGCGGATTTAGGTTCGTCTTGTATCTGTTTCACTTCCTCTAGCCACTGGGTTTGCAGTAGTCTCTGAAATATGAATTAAAGATGTTAGAAAATTGTCTCTTTCAGCTATTAATAACATTAAAAGAAAGAAATAGGATACCTGTTTGAGCCGAACTAGCTGCGGTAATTCGATGCAAATAGAATCGCCAAAGTCGATACATTTCTCTAGTTTATCGATATCAGAAACTTCTTCTTTGGCCTCAAGATCCTCAGCGTCTTTTTGAAATTGTACGACTTGGTCTAGAATGTACTTTACGCCGTCGGACTCTTTTAATTCGCAGCAAAGATTTGTTATTTCTTTATAAAACAGAGTCAATTCTTCGACGGTCAGTTTGTACTTTGTATCTACCGACTGCCTGGTCCTGTTTTCAAAAAAAAAAAAAAAACAAAGAATAAAATACAAACAATTACTTGTAGAAATCTGAACATTCCAAAACAAAAAAAAATCAAAAATAAGATGAAAAGTAGTAAACCTTGTCCGTTGTTTATTGTTCAATAGCTGCTGAGCGACGCTGGCACATTTTTCAGCATCTTGAACGGCGGTAGTAAGAGCCGTAAGAAGTTCGCTCTCTGGAAACTTTTTGCCCTCAGCTTCGCTGAGCAATTCTTTAAGTTCATTAAGCTCAATTTTGTCACCTTTTGGGTCCATGGCCTCTTTGACCTTAGATACCCATGAGTCGAAAGACTCCGCTTTAAGTTTAAGCTTTTGCAACATTATCGGTAACTCATCGAGCGTGTATCGATATCTGAGAGTATGTTTGTCAGGCGGACAATCGCAGAGTTCTGTAAAATGCCTGAGGCAAACAAGCTGCGAACTGTGGCAAGCGCAGGTCACAGCACTTAAAAAACAAGTCGTTTTACATGCCTCGCACTGCCTTTCGTCATCCGGCAAAAGCTCAAAAGCTTCTCTTTCCGCCTCCGTTACACCCTGGAATAAACAGAGCAAATCGTTTCTCACTTTCAGTTGGAATTCTCTCTTTTAGTCAGTATTTCAATGATCAACAACTGGAATTCTTTAATCAAGTAGGGGGGATGTTTTTGTTGGTATAAAACAAGAAGAAAAATCGTTATTTATACTCAAATTTGCGAATAACGTTACAAATAGTGAGACGTTCTATTTGAAAAATAGTAATCGATGATTTGAGTTTGTTGATTTTGGTCTAAAAAAGAGCGGAGAGTTTAGATAGTCGAAGACGGAGCATCGATTGAGTCGGCGAGTCGTATAGATTTCAGCAAAGATGTTAAGAACAAGCTGTTTCCAAATTTTGTGCATAACTAATAACAGGATTGTGTCAAAATTGGTGAAAACTATGGAAGTAGATGGGAAACGGAGACCAACTATATGCTTATCTGTTAATAAGCTGTTTGACAACAAACTACTTCTGCGAAACACATGAGTAATCGAATGGTGTGATTTTGGTAAACCGGGACGAATCGATAATTCGAAAACTATTGAGAAATTTTTTTTAGAAATAATAAATTAGCTCCGTTCAATTTCTGTGGATTTTTGGAGTAAAATAACTGCGTTTAAAGATGTGATTTATAAAACACATAACCTGGACTCACCGAATCATGTTACGTAACTAAAGTGAGATGATGAGATGTTGTATAGCGACGAATAAACGATGATAAAACAAAGTTTTCGATCTTAGGAGTAACGTGGGTAAAATAATGGTAATATCGTATCGGCGTTAAAACTATTGTAAGAACTTAAGCTTAGCGAAGTAACGCACGTAAGCAAAGACATTAATTAAAGTGTATAATGCGAAGTGAGTAAAATCGATCGATGTTTAATAAACTGGCAGTACATTCGTCCCTCTCCATGTGTACCACAAAGTTGGCGTGTGGCATGTGGGAAACGAGCTACTACTCTTACCAACTAAACTAGCTCATCAGGATTTCAGTTCTTGACTAACCATACCCGATTCACGATAACTTTAACTTTTACACTGCCGCTTACTCCCCACGTATTATCTTTACGTAATTTTTCAACTAACGGGGGATAGATGTATCGGGTATACATGCATAGAGAACTCCGTATATTATTGAGATCGATTCGATCCACGAGGTATGAGTCACATAGCGAGCGATCGTTAATAACTATTCGCTACTTTTACTACATTACAGAGTTCAAAGCAGTTTTAGATTATCTAAATATTGATAATGATACGAATTTTTGAGCAGAAATTGAACTTTCAAGCGCATTAAATTAATAACTTTATTAAAGATTCTATTTATTGTTAGATTAAATCAATTCTTGATAATAACGCAGTTGGATTTTATAATTTGGAACCTTTCGTAGGATCTTTGAAATAGTTTTGAGTCTCGTTTGGAGATTTATTTTCATTTCAGACTATATTCTGCTTGATGTACCTCAAATTCAGATATTATATTTGAAATTGCCATGCAAAAAGTAGACAAATAAATATTATAAGAAGTTTGATTGTATCTGATAGGAATTTAATCCAGTTTGGAGATTTTTATTTGTCATTCAGACGAAGAGACTTTGCAATTTTTCAAATCAGTTTGTAGTTTTTTTTTTAGAACAATCCTGAGTATTTACTATTTGTAAATATAATTTTGGGGCAAGAATCGAAGATTGATATTTAGTGTGTTTGACGATATGAGGTCGCCGCTTTCTCTGCTTTAATTCGTTACATTTATTCAGTTAAGTTTATTTTGAAACGATGCTGATTTTTCAAACACGTGTCCTAATTTTGTCAAATATTGATATAAACTTGGCTTTCCTGAATAGAAAAACACAACTAAATACCTGTGTATGTACATATTTTTAAAAACATAACAAAAACCGACAATGAAACAAAATTTAATAATAAAACTCACCCATTCTAGTAGATTTTTGCGTAATTTTTTCTCGTCGTCAACCATTTGTAGCATATCGTGATAAGTTGCGGTTGCTATACCGATGTCCAAAGAGTCTGGATCGAGAGACATTTTGCAGACAAGTTCGTCGTGTGAAAAAACGCAGAAACGTCTCAAGTTAGAATAATGTGAAATACACTCGCGGCCCATTTTAAGCTGTGAAAAACAAATAGGAACAAGAAATAAGAATAATTATCGCGGATATTTTCCCATTTAATAAAGTTCGTTGTTTAATTTTTCTCACCCAATCGGCTGGTGCGAAATTAACAGCTTCGGCAAAATTGTATCCTTGATTAAATCCGGCGTGATAAGCCCTGGGAAAAGTGACAACAAATTCACCGGCGTGTTGATCAGTTCTGAATACTGGAACTCCTGAATAACAAAAATAGCAATACATGTTGATGAAATTTATCAAGTTTATCGGAGAAGCCTGTTAGGTATTGTTTTGCTTTTTTAAATTAGTCTCTACATCGTTTTGTTGCTCAAACATTGAGGAGAAACCTGAGCGAGCTCAAATCGTTTCTAAGAAAACATATAGAATAAATGAAATCCTTGACCGATCGCTGCTTTTCCATTATTTATTCTCAATGAAACTCGCTCAGCTTTAACTTTCGAGATAATTAAAGAAATTTTTCAACTATTCCACACATAAGAAGCTGAGGAGTAGGAAATTTGGATATCTGAGGACAGGAAATCGGATACCTATGTATACGGGAGTTTGATTATTTGTCTTTTGGCATCTCTGCGAACAACCAGGTCCCGGACAGTACAGCCATTCTTGATTTTCTGAAGTAAAGTAACAACAACAAACTCCTGAGTAAAATATAAGATTATATTCCAAGGGCTGAGGACGAAGCAGATTGAAAAAAAAAAAGAAATAACCAATCGAATGGACAAGCAGGATCAGTGTCATTTCCTTTTTTTACGTTTCGTTCTTTCAGTTAAATTTCTCACAACTAGAGCTTGGCCCTCGACTGATATTCACCTTCGTTCATTAAAATATTTGGATTCATAATGGTGACGAGTTGATGAAGAAGGTCTGGCTGACTGTGGAATAACTCAGGAGCAGCAGATTTCATGGAATGTTCAAATCTCTCGGCTTGTGAGCCGGGTACGCCGTACCAAGTCTTGGGTTCTCCCCAGTGTAAGTAATTGATAGAATAACTCCAGTGGTCTTCGTTGTGCCAGCAAAAAGTGGCAAAACACATGCCGACGTACATCCAGGGGACTTTCATCCCACTAATGTCTGCGTTAATATGTCCAAGGACGCTGCCCTGAAGGACTGGCAAGTTGTTAAGATTCCAAGATGATTCCGCATATTCTTGATCACAAGTGAACAAATTGACGCTAGTTTTTGTTGGAAAACCTGAGCCGTGGTCCATGGTGTGTAAATCCGCGCCGTACTCGACGGTCACATCTTCATCTATCGAAGATACAATTCGCCAGAATTCTTTCTCAACTAAGGGAGTCGGCACCATCTGAAATTTGAATTTTAAGAATTAAAGTTCAATCAAAGTCTGTCTAAGTGGTAAAAGGAAATTTTGAGGGAAAGAGTCTGCAAGTTTTCACTCACATGCACAGGCATGTTGAAGTAATCGCTTTTGAACTGATCAGCCATCTCGCCAAATTGTTGTAACGTGTATTCTCTCTGAGCCTGTTCGAAACCGAAAGCTTCCATAGGCTTTGAAACTTCTTCGGCAACACATTTTGGACACCTCCAATCACCCTTTGGTATTTCAGTGAGAGGAGGCATGAGACAAAATGTGTGATAACTGTCGTCGCATCCGTCGCATAGAAGCATGCTTTCTTCTGTGTCTCCCCTTCCGCAATTGTGGCAAATGTACTTGGCGAGCTGAGGAGAAAAGGGAAAGAAAAATTGAAATTTTTACTGCTGATATTTACACCTTGAAAGGTGCGGAATTATTTGATTTACCGGGTCAAAGTCGTAGTGTAATTTGACGCCTCTGGTTTTGCTCGGTTTCTTAACATCTTTGGTATTAAAACCGGCCATTTTTGGCCCGGGTCCATAAAATTGTAATTTTTTAAGTTCTTTGCTGTTGTCTTTGTCCTTTTCGTTGTCCGAATCGCACTCATCTTTACAATCTTCTTGTTTAAGAGGCGAAGTGTCTGTTAGTAAGTCTGGTTTTTCATCTGTACCAGCAAACCGTTTTGAACGTCTTGAAAACTTTTCATTTGGCGGTTTTATCTGCTGCCTGGATATTATACCGTGCGGTTTATAATCACGGTCTTTTTTCTCATTCACATCTGCTTCTGGCTCGATTTTCTACAGAGTAAAATACCTCGTTAATATTTGAGGGCTGCTTTTTGTGTTGAATTTTGGGAAAGGAAGTAACAGTAATGATTGTGGTGAATGTTTTTATTGCATCATCCATTAAATAAATAAAGAAGTCTTTCAAGTAATTGCTTCAAATAAAGTTTATGGAGTTTCTGGACTTGAAATTCATCAACAACTTGCGATAAATTTCGTTAAAAATCCAGTTCCTGCTTACAGTTAAAGTCTTGAGTATCAAGACTTGAATAACATCAAAAATTTCAATGATATTCATGACGCTGAATCGATTAATCGCTTTGATTGAAGTCTGTAGAGTTTCTAGACTACAATCGAAGCGCTAAGTCAAATGATATTTGATCGAATGTCAAATTACAGCTACAATCGAAGATCACAGAGCTTTTGGAGTCCAAAATTTTAATTTTCTCCCAAATGTGGTTGTCGCGATAATTGCAGTTCATCTATTTTCCACACAGCAATAACAGCGATAACTAAGTTCCAAGAATATCATGATTCTTGCCATTTGCCCGTGACAGAGATAGATAAAATACGTAGACAAAATGGACTAATTTTAGTCCTTGAATTCAGCAAGGAATGGTTTGAAACCATAGAAGGTATATTGGTGTTAGGGACTATTGATCACTCGGGTAGTTTCTACCTGTATCATAAACTGGTATATACATATATACAGTATAATACATAAATAACTAAAAGCTACGAGAACTATAACTGTAAATACCTATAAATACATGAAATCAATTCTTTTTTTATTACTATGAAGTAAAAAGAAATTGTACTTACTATATCTGTGAGGGTTTTTCCTTGTTTGAATACGTCGAATGGATATAAAATTCTTTCGTAATGATTTTTCAAAATACTTCCGACGCTTCGTCCCGAAGGATATCCTATCCTGTTTGCAATCTTTGCCCATCTTCTTTCTTTTGTTACTATTTCAATTCCTCCTGTTAAGACAAAAGAATATGATATGAATTTCTGCTAACACTGATATATCATATATGATTATGAAACCATGATGATCAGCAGACATACCTTCCTCAGTGACAATTCTATGAAGCGAATAAAGGTCCAATGCTTTACGTTCGACTAGTGGAATTTTCAAAGACGATCCTTGTAGTTCCCAGAATTTTGCTATTTGGTCTAAAAAATTAAGCTTTATTCTGGTCTTAGCCTCGAGTTCATTTAGCCTCTGGATTCTTGGTACAAATTTAAATTTGTCAACATCGACTGCGAAGGGTGGCTGCCAGTTCTGCAAATTTAATATGAAAAAAAATAAAATAAAATCATCTCTTTTTTTATTGTCTACGACTATTTCTATGATTTTTGCAAATCGTAACAGAAATTTCATTTTATTTTTTCTTTATTTTCGGTTTACGATATAAAAAAAAAAAAAGAAATCCTTTAGCGCATAATTGAGGATTTTTGATAAAAGGAATAATTATTTTCATTCAAATATGGTTTTCGAAAACTGTAACGGAAGTTCAATTTTTGAAAATTCGATCGTTAAAAATCCCCCTCCCCTCATTTCGTGTACCATCCTTTGTTTCCCACCCCTTCCGCGTATTGATGTAAGTCCCCGTTCTATTGGTTTAGCAAGTAACGGAGATGAAGGTTTTTCTGACCGTTCTCTCTCTCTCTCTCTTTCTCTCTTCTCTCTCTCGCATTGGGGCTAAAATAGCGAGAATATACGTGTGTAACGTACTAGGAAACGTAACGATATATAATTCCCGTTAAAATGATAAGAGAGAGAGACGTAGTATTTAATTTCGCATAATGATATCGTTCCATAGTTTTTTTTTTGTTTTTTGTTTTTTTTTCTTCTCTGCGGTTTTATATGTATTCGTATCTTCTTCATGATCAGGAAATGCAATGCAAAGGTGAAAAACAAAATGGACAACTTTTTCCATACACGGCCGCCGCGCGATTATATTCCCATTATTCTGTTTCGTATTATACATATTATATACAACGAAAACGTTTTACGAACGTTCGTATATTAGTATACAGTATATCGAAATAGAAAAAAAAAAGAAGAAGAAAAAAAAAAAGAAAAATCACAGCGATATGCAAATTGGATGAATAAAGAGAAGGGCGATATCGTAAAGTATCGACGTTTTTTATAACTATATATATATATATATATATACATATACATATATAATACATCGAATTATCAATCCTCGGACAAATTATTAATTCGTCTATGTATTTGTAAAATGTAATAATAATATTATATTATCACAATGACGAATACGAGAATCGTTTGAATCGTGGCTATAGTATGTATTTGATTCGTAAGAAGAGAAAGAGATTATAATGTCCGATAGTAAGAGTACGAAGTAAGTACGAGTAAGTATAGTTTCGAAAAATGGAGAAGAAGAAAAAAAAAAAAGAAACGCGTTTCCAAAGCCTGTTCAAGCGAAAGATAAGTTTGAAAGTAAAATGGTCACGCATATATATGTATACAATCCGCAGCACGTTTCTACGCTGTTTATGACGATAGGGAAGTTAAAATGATAATGTTTTTTTTTCGAAAAAATTGAAATAATAAAGGGTATTACAGGAACGAGCGAAATATGTTAATAAATGATAAAACGTGACGTCACTGGATGGACGACGCTGTTTGGGTATATACGACTAGTTGTCACTTGTCTCTCTCTCTCTCTCTCTCTCTCTTTCTCTCGGTTTGAGCCCGAAAATCATCGTAGATGATGATGATTTCAATTGACAATATACTATAAATGTCTTCGAAAGAGAGAGAGTATTATTTACATTTTGAATAGATGATAACAAACACGCAGTCGATTGAACGATCCAGGGGATTTCCCATTTGCAGTTTGGATATTGGGCGAGGATGATGAAAAACGCGAGGCTTGGTTTATAATATGCGCTTTGGGAATCCTTCGAGCGAATCGTATGAATATATATGTATGTATACCGTTGTTGCAACAACGTGATGTATGTAATACTTAAAAAGATTCAACTCACTGGCGGTGGTTTTATTTTGCAAATCCCAGACTTTTCGGCAATTGGACGAATTTTCGAGATGTAGCCAAGAGGGTCGAGGAATTCCTCGGCTGTTGGCTCGAATACTGGTGCCTCTGGTGGTATAGCGAACTCGAAATCCGTGTCACCTTTTTCACTCATATCTTTACCGTGATAATTAGTACCAACAAACCGAGCCTCGGACGAACCGATATTTACATCCACCTTAGAGACCATCACGTAATTTTCGTCACACAACACAACACAACACAACAGAACACACCACCTTAAAACAAACTAACACACACCCCGATACCGTCCCGCACTCTGATTATACATGTGAAATGTTAGGGTATAGTATAAATGCGTGTGATTTTGTTGAAGAGCACTAATACACCCTGACACGTGACAATACGTGACAAGGGATCGATTAGAAAACTTTACCTACTATACTCGGGTAGTATTAATTGGTAAAACTTGTTGAGAAATGTTTTCAGTCCTGCAGCCATGGCTACGCGGATGTTCTTATATTTACTATCAGATTATAGTTCCACAAGTGACAATGCATACGCACACGGGTTCTCTGTCCCTGCAGGCTCTCTCACGGGTTGAAGATACTATAGGACTGAACGATACGGGCTCAACTCTCGTGTATCTGTATTCTCTGTGTGTGCAGGAACACCTTGCACACACGTTACCTTCGACATGCACACAGTCGAGTGCCTGCTGGCTGCTTCCCAAAAGCGAAATCCTGCGCGCGCAGGCAACTCGCGACGCTTCCTCCCCTCTACAAAATGGCCGACGTTCATTCAGCCAACTTCAGAGATCAGCGTTTCGTCCTTTTATTCCTTCCGACATCTTTCCCGCCTAAGAATTACATCCACGATAATTCATTTATCGAGATATAATCTCTCCGCGGAAACAGATCAATGAATCTGCCACTCAGATTCTGCACGAAACGTTAACCGCATATTTTTGTTTGAATAACCGACGCTGGTTCGGCGAAGCGAGTCGATTGAACGGTACGTGATTGGCGGGAAGAGAATCTCGTAAGATTGGCAAAACTGTACAGCGAATAGAAGTTTCTTCGGTTGGCTGTTGCCCCGTGTTGTTAACCGATCTGAAGTTAGTTATTTACTCATTCTCCTGGAGGAATCAAGTGGTAGGTGTTTTCCTGTTTAAAAATTACATAATTATTAGAATAAGGGTGATTTTGTCCTGAAAAATTGCTTTCCTTACTCGTCTTTCCTCTGTTGCAATTAATTCACTAATTCCATTCGTTACGCAACTCATATTCCATCCCAGAGCTGATCAACGATTGCGCAAAATAACCAACCGTAGTTGTTCGATCTGCAATTAGCTCTCCTCCAATAATTCCCCGAGATTCGCATCTCGTTTGTCTCGGTAATTTGATGTGTCAGGTTTTGTGAATTTATCTCATAATCGTCAATCATTAATCCGTAAAAATATCAAGCATAGCTTAACTTGTGGACTTTTTTTTTAATTATCGTCGTAGACAGAGTCAAGATGGGAAAGCACTTTGGTGAGCTCGCAAAAATCCGAGGAATTGTTTATTACCGACTGAGTCCGTACGAGCAGCGGGCTTTCGCCGGTGCGATAGACAACGGAATACCGAATATAATCCGTAGAATAAGAGAGAATATATTCCGTATGGCACCCCGTGAGTGTTACATCATGTAAATAAATGAATGTTGTTCTGGAGGTAGGAATAATAACCGTTTGATTCATTACTATTTCAGCCTTCATCGGTGCCTACCTTCTCTACGATTGGGCGGAAAAGGAGCACGCACGTCTCCAGAGAAAGAACCCTAAAGATTACGAAAACGATGTATAAATAATGTTGAAGATAAATCACGGTCGTTCGACCATAGTTTACTTATAGGATTATTATATCGCGATGCCGCCAGGCTGTAAAACTCTGTACAGAATTATATCAATAACGGATATGATAAATACATAAATTTCAATGTCGAATATGTAAGAAAACTATTTAATAAAATTCAAGCCCCAATTCCGAATAGCAAAAGCGTTTTGCCAAACCAATTAGAGAATCGTTCGAAAATTCGAACGATTCGAAATTTGTTGGCAAAGGCAGAATTCTGCAGTATCTGAAAGATAGACAGTTATATGTGCCTCACCGGTACATACGGTTAGTCCAGGTGATTCTCGACCAATGGAGAACCGGGTACCGTAGGTATCTCAGCGAATGAGAAAGCCCGTTTCATTAGCTACCTGCGATCGCGGGGGGACCCCCGGCCAAGGTTTTACCTGGGGCTTCGCCGAGCTTAAGGTAGGCAGGTAGGGTACGGCTCAGGTATTTCCAGTCGACAATGAGTGGGACAGAGGTCCACCCAAAACTCCGTAGCATTTCACCGTATTGTATATAGGTGAGTAAAATCTATTAGTGACGTCGACGTGGGGCTGACACTTGTTGATGTAGTTCGTATACATAATATTGTTGGAAAAGAGTTTCCTAAAGAGGATTGTTATGAGTGATATCGGTGATCGTAACATCGCCGTTGTTCTTTCGTTATATACATACGATACGCCTTATATACCGTAATTGGGATTTTACTAACTGGATCGAAAACTCCGATCAACTGAGCTCGGGCAAACCTCGCTCGACTGTCAAGGTATTTATCGAAATTCATCTACACTCAAATATCATTATATTCTTATACTACGATGCCGCTGCTATCTTATACAATTAGAGAAACAACTGGCCGCTTGGAGCGCCGATTTCTCTCTTATATATATCTACGATCCGCAACGTGTCTCGATCGACGATATATTTTTTAAACAAATCCATCGTCAAATTCAATTCTTTGCTACATTTATAAAAATCGGCTGAATTTCCCGTACAAAAATAAAAACATATAAAATCGGCAACGAAATGCATAAATCGGTTATGATCAGTCGATATTCCTACAAATAGGCTAATGAGAGGATAAACATATTCGTTGACAATGCACGCGTTGATACCGTAAATCGATCTCTAATTATCGTTTACTGTAAAGAAATCGTCGATCGGTAATGATGATTTTCTTGAAGAATTTAGCGCAGGTGAAAATTTAGCCAGTGATTATAAAACGAGTACGAATATATCCCGCTGATCGAGTTATCTTTTGGTTGATTAAATTAATCCTTAGTAAAACAATAATAATGCAGAGGTGATTCGCGTTCGCATATCGCGTTTTACGATATATTAATTATAATGACGCCGATCTGCGGTACGTCTATGAGTTAAGTGTCGTATATTTTTGAGTCCCTGGGCGTGCCGAGACTCCGGTATAAAGTATAATATCCCACTATAGCGCATGAGTCTTTTGCGGATCACGTTCTCGCACCTAGCTCGATCACTGTAGGTATTTGTATATACATATAGATAGAATTCTCCCATAAACGTATATTACGGAACAACGCCTAAGACATTTCCGATGCGTTTCGTAACGGTCAACATATTAAAAGTAACCGGGAGATTTGATTGTTCGATAGACCGAGACGCGATCGTACGTAATGGTAAATTATTATCAATAATGATTAATAACCGTGCGGATAGAAATTGGAAGGAGTCAACTAGTTAACCACTGCACACATTGTGTACATACTTCGATGCATATACGCGAGCTTGTAGAAAGTTACAACACTCCGTATATATCTTAGAGCTCGTTTACCCTCACGTACTAGAGTATTGAAAATGAGTAAAATACCGTTCGAGGAACGCATACCTGAAGCCTTCCGCCACGTACTGTAACGTTTCTTGAGTTTTTCGTCCTTGGCCTTGGCAAGGTCATTTAACCGATACTCAATCCTGATCCCAATCGAGCTTATATATTCTTATCATATTATTATAATTGGGACGTATGCATGGTATAATGGATCGCAATCGATTCATCCCCGTTCTGGAAATCTATCAATCCTATATACTATATCCAGAAGAAAGATCGCGGAGATAGATATGAAAGTTTCAACCTTCACATATGTATAATATACATATATATATATATATACGTTCGTCGATTACGGACAGAGAATTTGAAATGTGGTTAAAGTAGTTTTGGAATCTCTGGAATGTGATTCAGCCAAGAACTAACTCCCTTCTATCTATAGATATATATATAGCACGTACGATATATCCGTTTGTGTGTCTCTCTTCATGTTTGTGTATACGTAGGTATATTATTATATCTACCAATACCATATCAAGGAGAGGCACCTTTCCTTACTTGCTCAACACCTAGCCTTACCTAAACCCTCGCCTTCTTCACTAGTGTCAACATAAAGGTGCGTACACACGTGACGACATGTGCGTATAGATTTTTTTTTTTTTTTCTTTTTTCTTTTTTCAAACTTACAGGATTCCCGTTCATCGCAAGGTCAATGCCGCGCTGATCTTTCGCATATTTTCTATATATAGTTCCGGAAATATGGGTCAACCGTTCAAAATTTGGTTATTATATATATATATATATTAGGGTGGCCCTTAATATGGGTAAAAAAAAAAATTGATCGCGCCGCCCTCCAAAGCGGTTCCAAATAATAAAAAAAAAATCTACACAAAGCCCCAGCTATGTCCGTTAAGAAGAAGACGTGCCTGTAAGCATGAACTTGAATTTAAATATCAATTTTTCTTCATGATTGGATAAATTTTGATTTTTTTAAACTAGTTCATGTGTCAATTTTTTTTTCAACTTTCCGAAACTATTGTACATTGGTATTCAATATATGAACCAAATAATAAGGTCCTCCATATTAAATTTGATGAGCGTTCAGTTCTACCATCCCATTATTTTGGAACAATAGTTCGATTTAGCTGCCGTCGAACGTTTTGATTCCCATCAAAATCAAACTTTAAATTTGCATCTTATCAGAGAAATCTATCAAGTACGAAGGATATAAATTTACGATAAACCATTCACATCGAACTTCCAGATTGGCCAGAATTGTTTTTTTTTTTAATTTTGTTAGAAATATCCCTTGCGTACTGAGATACATAGTAATCTAGTATGGAGGACCTTATTATTTGATTTGTATATTGAATACCAATATACAATAGTTTCGGAAAGTTGAAAAAAAATTGACACATGAACTAATTTAAAAAAATCAAAATTTATCCAATCATGAAGAAAAATTGATATTTAAATTTAAGTTCATGCTTACAGGCACGCCTTCTTCTTAACGGACATAGCTGGGACTTTGCGTGGATTTTTTTTGAATTATTTGGAACTGTTTTGGAGGGCGGCGCCACCAATTTTTTTTTTCACCCATATTAAGGGCCACCCTAATATATATATATATATATCCTCATCGCGCGCAGTTTCGCAGCAAAAAACAAGTTTTCATTCGATTTACGTATATACGTGTATATAGTCAGTTATAATTGACGCTTTATATATATAAGGAGAAATTGACCGAGTTTTTATTTTTAACGAATTATCATCAGCCTCAAATCCATGTGATGGCTTTCCGTTCATCTAATTTCGTCCTTTTTTTTTTCTCTTTCTGTTTTTTTGCCTCAAAGGTTGTGAGTGTTCATTTGGTAAATGGGTTTTGTTTTTGAGGTACTATGATAATTTTACAAAAATGAAATACCGGTGGCCAGTGTCACCATAGGCATAATTCGTTCGTTGACACCCAATCGAAATTGAAAGTCCTTAATATATAGACGTCTAGGTATATAGGGTGTATTTATAGTTTACGCTATAAACTGACTGCAGAATCGCAAAGGCGTGTCTGTCAAATTTGAGAGGGCCGTTTTTGGATGGAAAAAAAAATATATATGTATATATCAACAAGAATGTCTCGGGTATTTCGGCTTGATAATTAATTGACGTTGAACGATGATTTTGAGATTGATCGATTTCATCCGCGTGTATAAGGGGACTGGAGAGGGAGAATATCTTTTGGTACTTTTAACACGTGTCGATCTAGTATCGATAAATGACGGTAATAAATTTGAGTCAATATACATATATATATATATATATATATATATATATACACGTCCGGTTGAACGACGCTGTCAAAATTTATACCTACTTTTCGACTTAATTACGGTTTATATGGAGTGAGTTCGGTTTAAAATGTGAAACCGATCATATTATATATCACGTATAAAATGCCTGCGGTGATAATAATGGTAATATAATAATTATAAAAAGTAATACGAGACTGCAGCTTATGAATAATTTATCATTTAGTCGGTTTCTTTCGTTTGTAGGTATGTAGGTATAATAATGTGTATATATATATATATATATATATCTCTCTATATTATATCTCTCTATATTATAAAGATATATCACCGCCACCGCCGCCGCCGCCGCCGCCGTGTCAGTCATAAACAAAAGACGATCGTAGGGAATTCTGGGTAATGATGGGTTTTTCCGAGAATGCCTTGGGTTTTCCCAGAATTCCATGGGTTTTTCCCAGAATTCAATGGGTTTTTCCCAGAATTCCATGGGTTTTTCCCAGAATAAACAAAAGACGATCGTAGGGAATTCTGGGTAATCTTGGTTACTATGGTAATGGAGACTGCAAAAGAATAAAAACGTAAGACGTGAGACGTCAGACGTCAGACGTAAGATGTGAAACGTAAGACGATTTAGACGATTTAGATTAAGATGTAAGACGTAAGAAATTTGGCAATTAAAATTAATGAATGAAAAATAAATTTTCTAAATAAATTATTGAAAATCAATAAATTGAAAGATGAAAGTGATAATTAAAATTAATACATAATAAATTAAAAAATAAATGAATGTCAATCAATAAATATTTAAAAAAAAAATTAATAAAAACATACCCGTCGTCCCATGCCAGTCCCGGTCACCGGTGCCGGTCCCGGTCCCGGTCGCGGTCCCGGTCCCGGTCCCGGTCCCGGTCCCGGTCGCGGTCCCGGTCCCGGTCCCGGTCCCGGTCGAGGTCCCGGTCGCCGACGTCGTCGCCCGGAACCGGGACCGGGACCGGGACCGGGACCGCGACCGGGACCGGGACCGCGACCGGGACCGGGACCGCGACCGGGACCGCGACCGGGACCGGGACCGGGACCGCGACCGGGACCTCGGGACAAAATCACAAAATTCATTTTTTTTCTCCTAAATATAAAAAATAAAATAAAATAAAAGATCCCCCAAAAATTTGGCAATTAAAATTAATGAATGAAAAATAAATTTTCTAAATAAATTATTGAAAATCAATAAATTGAAAGATGAAAGTGATAATTAAAATTAATACATAATAAATTCAAAAATAAACGAATGTCAATCAATAAATATTAAAAAAAAAAATTAATAAAAACATACCCGTCGTCCCATGCCAGTCCCGGTCACCGGTGCCGGTCCCGGTCCCGGTCGCGGTCCCGGTCCCGGTCGCGGTCCCGGTCCCGGTCGCGGTCCCGGTCCCGGTCCCGGTCCCGGTCCCGGTCGAGGTCCCGGTCGCCGACGTCGTCGCCCGGGACCGGGACCGGGACCGCGACCGGGACCGGGACCGCGACCGGGACCGGGACCGGGACCGGGACCGGGACCGGGACCGGGACCGGGACCGCGACCGGGACCTCGGGACAAAATCACAAAATTCATTTTTTTTTCCTAAATATAAAAAATAAAATAAAATAAAAGATCCCCCAAAAATTTGACAATTAAAATTAATGAATGAAAAATAAATTTTCTGAATAAATTATTGAAAATCAATAAATTGAAAGATGAAAGTGATAATTAAAATTAATACATAATAAATTAAAAAATAAATGAATGTCAATCAATAAATATTTTTGAAAAAAATTAATAAAAACATACCCGTCGTCCCATGCCAGTCCCGGTCACCGGTGCCGGTCCCGGTCCCGGTCGCGGTCCCGGTCCCGGTCCCGGTCCCGGTCGCGGTCCCGGTCCCGGTCCCGGTCCCGGTCCCGGTCGAGGTCCCGGTCGCCGACGTCGTCGCCCGGGACCGGGACCGGGACCGCGACCGGGACCGGGACCGCGACCGGGACCGGGACCGGGACCGGGACCGGGACCGGGACCGCGACCGGGACCTCGGGACAAAATCACAAAATTCATTTTTTTTTCCTAAATATAAAAAATAAAATAAAATAAAAGATCCCCCAAAAATTTGGCAATTAAAATTAATGAATGAAAAATAAATTTTCTGAATAAATTATTGAAAATCAATAAATTGAAAGATGAAAGTGATAATTAAAATTAATACATAATAAATTAAAAAATAAATGAATGTCAATCAATAAATATTTAAAAAAAAAATTAATAAAAACATACCCGTCGTCCCATGCCAGTCCCGGTCACCGGGACCTCGACCGGGACCGGGACCGGGACCGGGATCGGGACCGGGACCGGGACCGGGACCGGGACCGGGACCGCGACCGGGACCGGGACCGCGACCGGGACCTCGGGACAAAATCACAAAATTCATTTTTTTTTCCTAAATATAAAAAATAAAATAAAATAAAAGATCCCCCAAAAATTTGGCAATTAAAATTAATGAATGAAAAATAAATTTTCTGAATAAATTATTGAAAATCAATAAATTGAAAGATGAAAGTGATAATTAAAATTAATACATAATAAATTCAAAAATAAATGAATGTCAATCAATAAATATTAAAAAAAAAAATTAATAAAAACATACCCGTCGTCCCATGCCAGTCCCGGTCACCGGTGCCGGTCCCGGTCCCGGTCGCGGTCCCGGTCCCGGTCGCGGTCCCGGTCCCGGTCGCGGTCCCGGTCCCGGTCGCGGTCCCGGTCCCGGTCCCGGTCCCGGTCGAGGTCCCGGTCGCCGACGTCGTCGCCCGGGACCGGGACCGGGACCGCGACCGGGACCGGGACCGCGACCGGGACCGGGACCGGGACCGGGACCGGGACCGGGACCGGGACCGCGACCGGGACCTCGGGACAAAATCACAAAATTCATTTTTTTTTCCTAAATATAAAAAATAAAATAAAATAAAAGATCCCCCAAAAATTTGACAATTAAAATTAATGAATGAAAAATAAATTTTCTGAATAAATTATTGAAAATCAATAAATTGAAAGATGAAAGTGATAATTAAAATTAATACATAATAAATTAAAAAATAAATGAATGTCAATCAATAAATATTTTTGAAAAAAATTAATAAAAACATACCCGTCGTCCCATGCCAGTCCCGGTCACCGGTGCCGGTCCCGGGACCGGGACCGCGACCGGGACCTCGGGACAAAATCACAAAATTCATTTTTTTTTCCTAAATATAAAAAATAAAATAAAATAAAAGATCCCCCAAAAATTTGACAATTAAAATTAATGAATGAAAAATAAATTTTCTGAATAAATTATTGAAAATCAATAAATTGAAAGATGAAAGTGATAATTAAAATTAATACATAATAAATTCAAAAATAAATGAATGTCAATCAATAAATATTAAAAAAAAAAATTAATAAAAACATACCCGTCGTCCCATGCCAGTCCCGGTCACCGGTGCCGGTCCCGGTCCCGGTCGCGGTCCCGGTCCCGCTCGCGGTCCCGGTCCCGGTCCCGGTCCCGGTCCGGGCGACGACGTCGGCGACCGGGACCTCGACCGGGACCGGGACCGGGACCGGGACCGGGACCGGGACCGCGACCGGGACCTCGGGACAAAATCACAAAATTCATTTTTTTTCCTAAATATAAAAAATAAAATAAAATAAAAGATCCCCCAAAAATTTGACAATTAAAATTAATGAATGAAAAATAAATTTTCTGAATAAATTATTGAAAATCAATAAATTGAAAGATGAAAGTGATAATTAAAATTAATACATAATAAATTAAAAAATAAATGAATGTCAATCAATAAATATTTTTGAAAAAAATTAATAAAAACATACCCGTCGTCCCATGCCAGTCCCGGTCACCGGTGCCGGTCCCGGGACCGGGACCGCGACCGGGACCTCGGGACAAAATCACAAAATTCATTTTTTTTTCCTAAATATAAAAAATAAAATAAAATAAAAGATCCCCCAAAAATTTGACAATTAAAATTAATGAATGAAAAATAAATTTTCTGAATAAATTATTGAAAATCAATAAATTGAAAGATGAAAGTGATAATTAAAATTAATACATAATAAGTTCAAAAATAAATGAATGTCAATCAATAAATATTAAAAAAAAAAATTAATAAAAACATACCCGTCGTCCCATGCCAGTCCCGGTCACCGGTGCCGGTCCCGGGACCGGGACCGCGACCGGGACCTCGGGACAAAATCACAAAATTCATTTTTTTTTCCTAAATATAAAAAATAAAATAAAATAAAAGATCCCCCAAAAATTTGACAATTAAAATTAATGAATGAAAAATAAATTTTCTGAATAAATTATTGAAAATCAATAAATTGAAAGATGAAAGTGATAATTAAAATTAATACATAATAAGTTCAAAAATAAATGAATGTCAATCAATAAATATTAAAAAAAAAAATTAATAAAAACATACCCGTCGTCCCATGCCAGTCCCGGTCACCGGTGCCGGTCCCGGGACCGGGACCGCGACCGGGACCTCGGGACAAAATCACAAAATTCATTTTTTTTTCCTAAATATAAAAAATAAAATAAAATAAAAGATCCCCCAAAAATTTGACAATTAAAATTAATGAATGAAAAATAAATTTTCTGAATAAATTATTGAAAATCAATAAATTGAAAGATGAAAGTGATAATTAAAATTAATACATAATAAGTTCAAAAATAAATGAATGTCAATCAATAAATATTAAAAAAAAAAATTAATAAAAACATACCCGTCGTCCCATGCCAGTCCCGGTCACCGGTGCCGGTCCCGGTCCCGGTCGCGGTCCCGGTCCCGCTCGCGGTCCCGGTCCCGGTCGCGGTCCCGGTCCCGGTCCCGGTCCCGGTCCCGGTCCCGGTCCCGGTCCCGGTCCCGGTCCCGGTCCCGGTCGAGGTCCCGGTCGCCGACGTCGTCGCCCGGGACCGGGACCGGGACCGCGACCGGGACCGGGACCGCGACCGGGACCGGGACCGGGACCGGCACCGGTGACCGGGACTGGCATGGGACGACGGGTATGTTTTTATCTTCTGTCTGGGCACTCGAAACAGCGAGGTAAAATTTCTGGCACTGCAGAGTTTGCTAAGGCTCTCGAGACACTAGATATATATATATATATATACAGGTCGCGACAAAGGCTGAAGAATGGCTGTTTTCTATCTACTGTTTCGGTCTAAAGTTAGTCGATCACTAGCCTGTAACGGACTGCTATCCCTGGTTCTATTGATCGATTCAAGGGGGTTCGGAGATCAGGAGAACCAATCTGGGTGTTATTCGGGCAAACAACATCGGAGAATTCATTCTATGAAAAAATTTTTTTATATATATATATATATATATATATATAGTATATACGTATACGAAGCCCAGGGTATACGCGGGGAAAAAAGCATTAACTCTACAGTTTGATCTAATTCGAACGATTCTCGGCTATATCAAGGTGTATATACTAGTTTTGATGACTAATTACTAATTAAGGAAAGTTAATTAACTCGAATCGTTGTAACGAATCTGTCCTGATATCCAACGAGTATACATACATACATACATAAATACATACATACATAAATACATACATACATCAGAAAGCGTCTCGCCGCGCTATAATCCGATCAAATATTATAAATCTATCATTCCCGAGTTGCTTTCAAATCATATACTAATCCTCTAATTTCATAGTAACACAAATTAGACGTTATTATTACAGACGGGTACACAGGTGCAGTGTAATAAATTTTGATATAATAGGTGTGTTTCTCAGACCCAGGAAAACCTTCTATCATCGTTTATAAACTATACAGTACGGGGTTATAGATATATTGGGCGTTTTATATACCTACATATATGCGGTATGGATAGTAAAATAGCTTGAGGCTCAAGTGCCTCCTAAGACTTAAATTGCGTATACATATATATATATTTTCCCTCCGGATATATGAAACGTAGAAAACAGATACGAATTTTCATGTAATTACCTTGTCGAGTCGTCGCTTGACCGATGACCCGTACGACGCTTTATGCGGGATCGTGAAAATATAATTCTAGGCAGCAATGATTGGTTTTTTTTTTGTTTTTTTTACCACGGTTCATCAGCGAGAACCTCCTTCATTTCTATCTTCAAGTACTTATACTTGACTATAGCCAGCTATTAGTTGAGCTAGGAGCTGCTAAACCATTACACTGGAACCGCAATATGTATATATGTATTATAGTATACGGCCCAAGATATCTACGTTTAAGACACTATTATTTCTATATAGTACCTACCTAGAAGAAGAAGTTTCAACAAATTTTCAAATTACCTAGATAATATAGAAAAATATCTCCGGTAATTAACAGTAGACGTTAATTACAGCTGGTCGATGCCTATATTGCATTTGTTTTCTCATACCTACAGTTATATGTTCGAATAACCCGCTGCCTGAATTCCAGATATTCTCCGTATAAAACCTGGCGAGAGATTATACATCCGGAAGTATATATCTGTGGCCCCAAAAAGGTGTAGGTATAGGGAATGGTAAGAAAAAAAAAAATGACAAAAAAAAAAAAAAATTGATATCCATCCGTATTGGCGAAATGCAGATTTATTTCGCATATTCCGCACAATATGGCCTGTGCTGACGACCTCTTCGGTTAATGTGCAAACGGAAATACACACACGTCCTATACGGGCTGCTCGTATTATGCTGGCGCCCTTATTGCCACGAACTGGTTTGGTTTGTCGAATCGTTGACCTTTACCTCAGCATCAGGGGGGGATTTCTTGCAGCTTGCTCGATATACAGCAACGGGGTCTGCGATGTAAATACGTAATTAGGAAATGATGAAAACCGCAAAAAAAAAAAAGAAAAATATCAAGACCGAAGTATCCTTTCCCACTTCTGGCGAAAAGGATTTGTTTTTCATTTCAAAAGAATTTTCCTATCGTTCCTCAAGGTGCAGGCTGTTCAGATCATCGAGTCATTTGATACCTGTGAAATAAAATCGCCGAATTATAATCCGTTCTTGCTAATTCTCTTATTCTATAATCCATCTGACAGGATCTAGGTTAAAATATGTTATGATGGGTATGCTAATTCGAGTATGTCTGCAGCCTGACACTGCAGTGTATAATAGTGCGAATTGTAAATTATACACTCTGTTTTGATTATGAAATTGTTTGAAGAATAATTCGAGATCGTGTTGGTTGAACCGACGAATTTATTTGAATAATTCTATATTCAAATGATAAATATATCCGTACACGTATATAATGGTGTACTTGCAAAAATTTGAACCAGTCGCGTTGAGATCATCAGATCGTTACCCCGAAAAACGGGCAAATATAAAAATAGAAAATAAAATAAATTCAAATAACTGATTGATTGATGGCGATGAGTTATTTCATATAGCCAAGTGGTTTTATCTATAGCGGATCAATGTATCTGACAATAAGATGCAACGTAGTATATCAAGAATGAGAGGCCAGTTCTACAAGTAATATAAGAACGAGCCTTAGTCTATCCGGTATCTTGCAATCTAATCGCGGTATTGTTGGATGGATGTAAAGAAACTTTGCTGCAGTATCTTGGAATCGTATATATTATATATATGAAATAGACAAATACTCGCAGATTATACGTATAATGTCTCGTAGTTTAAAATCGTGCGTGATTCACGCAAGATATATACGCACCGAATTGCGTCAGAATTGATATTTGAAACATATAAGAGATCGGGCATTATTCGTCTCGAACAATGTCAGTTATTCATATAACAAACATATACCGTGATGTGAAAAATAACTAACGAATACCTATACGTATACACTACGTAATGTGCCTCTTTGGAATATATAATCATTATGCCAACATCCCGTGGGCTTAGTTAGCTATAACCGCGTTGACACGCTTTCCATACGATGCTGATCATTAGCAATTGCTTGCATGATCGAGCCACGTTGAATAGACAATATTATATGGACCTGAAGGAATTTCCATTTGACTTTCATGCTGCCTGGTAAGGAGTTCCGCGACCTAATTGCCAACGCGATATTTGGTTGCCTTGCACACCGGATGTATGTATGTACATTGTACATACATACATACATTCATCGAATTTAAGCAGAGGGATAGATCCGATCATTGATATCAGCCTGTCGTACCAAACGAATTGATTCCACGACATCAAACATCAGACACCGTCATCGAGCTGATAAATTTGCGATATCCATCAGGAAGAGCGATATAGTATATATCTAACTATCACACGCTTATTTATGTTTCAGCCCGGAAAAAAACACGATAAGAACTGTTAATCGCACAATGCCTTACTATAACAGTGGCCACAGTACTTCTACCTACAACAAGGGTGAGTTAGTTTTCCGTGCCTCGTTGATCATCCCCATATTGGTATAACATCTTTCGTCGAATCCTCTTGCTGTTATTTATTTTATTTTATTTTTTTCAATCTTTTCTGTGAAGATGGTGGCTCCAGCGGACCACCCAGCACATCAGGAGGAGCTGGAACTGGCTCGGAACCAACATACCTGATGGAACACTTGGCGACATTTACCGTGACGATAGAAACCGGGATAGTTTATCCAGCTGATGGAATGAGGCGGCTACTTCAATTGGAAAAGAGCAACGGTATATGGAGCCAAAAGATGCAGCTACGTTTGGAAAGGTCATGGGTATTGATAATGGACAACGAGACTGGGGTAATGACCGGAAATCAATTTTGCGGTTTATCTTCTTGGGAATTTGATGAACTGCTGATAAATATATAATCGGAAACTTGTCAATTTCAGGCAGTGATGGAGCGATTTCCAGCGTCATTGATTCAGGAACCAACGGCATTTACATCGAGGGATCCAATGGAGATGTACAACAATATTCTGGTATTCACAGTAGCTGATGACAGCGCGTCTGGTCAACGTGCCGAAATGCATATATTCCAATGTCAGAGTATCTCGGCTCAGGATCTTGTCGAAGATTTGAAAATGCTTCAAATGGGAAAATTAGTACCAGGAGGATCACCCAGAGGACCCAGAGGCCAAATACCACCACCTCCTGCACTACCGCCACCTGAACCACCGTTGAACGGTGTTAACGTTCGGGAACAAGTATCAGCTTTCAATGCAGCAAACCGTAAGATATTTTCTAACCCTAATTGATGATCTCGTACTATTTGACCATCAGTGGATCGTCATGGTGGGTACTGTTTTTTTTTTTTTATTTCAGACGATACGCCTAACGACATGTCCAGAGAGGAGAACATCGATGAGGTGTCATCGACATCGTCAGAAAAATACGAAAGAGACGTTACGATACTTAACCACTGTTTCGATGACATTGAAAAGTTCATAGCTCGTCTTCAGCACGCGGCAGCAGCTTCTCGAGAACTTGAACGTCGGCGTAGAAATCGAAAATCAAAGAAGAGGAACCTGGGGGACGGAATGCTGACTATGAGGGCTAAACCACCACCGGAAATGGAGTTTATTGACATATTCCAAAAGTTTAAACTCTCTTTCAACCTTCTGGCAAAGCTCAAAGCTCACATTCACGATCCTAACGCACCCGAGCTCGTCCACTTTCTTTTCACACCATTAGCTCTGATCGTTGATGCATCTCACGACACTAACTACGATCCAAACTTACCAAACAAAGTAGTATCTCCTCTACTGACACGAGAGGCAGTAAACCTTTTGATAAACTGTGTTACAAGCAAAGAAACTGAACTTTGGCATTCCCTCGGAGATACTTGGCTAATACCCAGAGATCAGTGGAAGGGACATGTACCTCTTTATCATCCGATATTTATGGATGGATGGTCCCCAGAGTACCCAATACCAGAAGATCGGGATCATGACCATTTGGCATCCCTTCTTAATGCCGATAAACAAAAAAGGGACGAAATTCCGGAACCCCAGAATCTAAATGATCCTTATTACAATCATAGGGATGTCGACGAGTCACATTACAGCAGTGATTATCTCGAGTACGAAGGTGGCAGGGAAGAAAGACCGAGTAATGATTATTTCGATAGAAATTATGGACCAACTTCTGATATTTATGCTCGTGAAGATCGGGATCGAGGGGTTGATCAGACCAGAGCTCACAGCGAAATATCACTCGATTCAATCGAACGTGGTCCCAGAGGTGCTGGGGCTGTTGAAAGAGCTCAAGAAGCTTGGCTGGATGAATTAGTGTCGAGAAATGCCAAAGTTGTTCAGGTCACCTATCCTAGAACTGCGAATAACGATAAAGAACTAACTGTCGTCAGGGGTGAGTATCTTGAACTTCTTGACGATAGCAGGAAGTGGTGGAAGGCCAGGAATTCTAAAGGACAAATAGCACATGTTCCTCACACAATTGTAACACCGCACAATTCATCAGGGCAAACTGGAGACAACGATGTATTTAACAATCCTCTTTACACTAGCAGATATCAACGGCAAGGACACGGATACAATTACGAGGTATTAACTCGTTTATATAATCGGGTGGTGGTATAAGAAAAACCGAAAGATTAGAATTTTTAAGGTGATGTGGTGGAGATCACTTACAACATAACCTAGCCAACATAGAAAAATATCAGTTTTACTTGAATTCTTAATTGGTTTTTAGCACCAAGTGATATACTTGGCAAATTTTTGCCAAAAAACTAAATTCATTCGTCGAGGATTCGTTCGGATCGGTTCGGTAGTCGTAGAGAAATTACGATTCGAGTTTTCGAGGTGACGAGGTGACAATTGGTCATCATGGAATCAAACTTACGAATAATGCAAAATACAGAATGAAAAAATTGAGAAAGACCGAGAATTCTAGACGATCATTTATTCCAAAAGACTTTCTTAAATTTGGAAAATAGTTAAATTCAGATTATGATAATGCGGAAGGTTCAATTTGCCGGAAATATAATTTTCGAGTCTTCTCTTCGATACTTCGATGGTGCGAAACTTAGAAGATCCGTAGTCGTAAAAATTCAGAAAAATCAAAGTCCCGAAAACGCCGCGAGAATTGCTTATCAATTTATACAAATGTATTGAGTATATTTTTCATAATTATTTTCAACTATTAGACATGTGAAATATTCTATGCAATATCCATTTTTGAAATTTCGCAGCATCGAAAAATTTGATTATTCAGTATTTTGACCCCTCGCTTCTTTGATCATTCTCTAATTTTATCTCGGTATTTAATTTTTCTGAATTCTGACTGATGTGAAAATGGTTGATTTGCTTTTTCGAATGTTTAGTATTTTCGTAATTCGGTTTTTTGGTTGATTGAAACTTCACCAATTCTCAATTTTACCTAAATCATCGCGATTTACCTTCGACATTTTCTTATTCCATATATATAATTATTTCATATCGGCTTTATGGAGCTTTTCTGCAAGCCTATCTGGATTTTTGGTTTTTGAATTATGCGGTCTTTTGGTATTTCGACTTCCATCAATCGACTGGTTATTTTTGACAAAAATTCTTACCCAGGTGTCTCAAGTATAATTCTTTTTTTTTTTTCTTTTTCTTCTTAATTTCTCTTGCAGGATTCTGAGGTCGAGGGCACCAGCACAAGTCCTGGACCCGACGCCTCCCATCGTCCTCATGCCATACCACCACCGGCCCCCGCTGACTGGGTCCGGAAAGAAAGGCTTGGAAAAAAAGGTGAATTTCGATATTTCTAACAAGGGAATTATAATCCAGCAGAAGCGATTCCATTTTTTTTTTTTCTCTCTTTCTTTCTTTCTTTTCATCTATCACTGGTGAGAATATTTCTATAGATTAATAAAAAATTTTCCGTTTGTTCGGACCTCGCACAGTGTTTCGTACGACAAACGCACAATTTTTTAAATTATAAACTACGAACAGTTACAGATTTCTTTCTTTGACAAAAAACTATATGAAGTGTTCAAATTTTTTTCGAAATTCGCGAGGATTTGTAAAATCAGATATTTTTTACCTGCAGGGAATAAGAGTCGAACTGATCGACATTATCAATTATTTTATATATAATACATCATGTAAATCTTACAACCCCTTTGACTGAGGAATGACTCAAGACACAATGTGACGATACAATGACGCGTCGCTAAATTCATCAGGTCAAAAACTATCACGTATCATAGTTAGAAATTGATTAAAAAAGTTTTGTTGTTTTTTTTTTTTCTCTCCTCTCGATCGGAGAAACTTCCTTTTTGATATTGAAAAAAAAAAACGAGTGAAAATTTCGAGTAATTTCCGATGAAAAAAAATAAAAATAAAAATAATAATACCGGACAGTCAAAATTGCGATTCTTGTTTTTTGAATTCAAAATCTAAACTTTGAATATACTAATCGAATGCATATTCCGTATTTATCGATTCTAACAAATTTCATTCTCATCGTAAACGATCCTGACAATCGAATTATAGTTAGTGTTTTTTTTTTTTTTTTTTCTTGTTTTTCCACCCGTAAATTACCTGATTTTTGGAATACCTGAATAGATTCAGGTCCTAATATCGACACCTTGACCAAAACTAACTAATCTATCGATCGACAATTGTCTATATATAGCAATCGTATATCGTTAGATTTTCAATAGTAGTTTACAGTTTATTTGTCTGTCCATATTGTCCTCATATATTAGTTACTCATTGGGTCTATGTATATGTCGTTTAATATACGTATACCTATGTCATGTGCAATATCGAATTCCCAAAATATCTAAATACATACATATGTAAATCACGTAATATCATCTGAATAATCAATTCGTTTCTTTTTTCTTCTCTATAAACATCACATTCGTATAATTTTCACCATTTTTGCCACTTCGTCTTCTTCTTCTCCATTTTTTTTTTTTCTAATTACTTTTTTTTTTCTCTTCGTACATATATACACAGTTTTGAGTATATTTTAGAATTTCTTTTAGCCCTTATCTCTTCCTAGCCTATATAGGTATATACTATACAAATACATTACAATATAATAGAGATTCGTATATTATTAGAGTGTAAATAAATTTGGTAATAACGATTACGATTACGATTATGATAATGATTACGATAATAACGATTACGATAATACAGTAATGATAGTTTTTCGTAATTCCGCCCCCCCCCCCCCCCCCCCCCCGCCCCCTCTCAAATCACCCCCAAAAAACGTAACTTAATTTGTACGATTAGTTATAATATTGTAGTAGATCTTATTATCAAATTTATCAAATTTATTCGGTCAACTGACAAAGATATATATGTATGTATATTGTGCCGTCGTGTGGTGTGTATGTTTTATCTATGTATACGTCATCGTCATCAGAATTTTTTTTTTTATACATATATCAGGAATGATGGAAAAATTTCTTTCTAGAGGTATTATGTGACGTCTTCCATGATTTCTTCCCCCCCCCTTTTTTTTTTTTTTTTTTTCATAGTACAGAAATGGATGATAGAAAAAAAGAAGAAAAAACAAAGAAAGAAAGAATTTCCAAAGTCTGAAACACATTGATATATATATATATATACATGTATGTGTATAAACATCACTTCGAGTTCTCTATTTTTCTATACACGTATCTTTTGGTATAGAATCATGAAGATTAGTTATTTTTATTTTTTTTCTTCTTTTTTCTTCTGATAGAAACACACACACAAAGTCACGCGGGTGTTGTATAATTACCGGATGACACATACACGTATAGGTATATATTATATATACATAATATTTTGATTGTATTGTAATTTATGTAAATCTCTTATTAATAAATATATACGATATTATATATGTTTAAATGTTGTGATTGTCTATCTGTATATGAAATTATATATATACGTATCGGTACACATATAGGTATGTATGTGTTCATGTCCAAAATTTGTATAGATATCGTGACCACCTGCATACACGATGACAAATCCATTGCAACTAATTGTAAAATCATCAATATATCCCATTTGCTGTTGGTACATACAACCCCCACCCCTTTTCTTTTCCCTTTTTTGAAATTCCTCTCCAAAAAGTAAGAAAAAAATAACAAAAAGAAAAAAAAAAACAACACTTGATTACCATTTTTTGCCCCTAATATGAATTTGGAGATCCTAATTTATTGTCTTTCTTGTCTATCTTTCTATCTTTATATATATATATATATTTGCGCATATATAAGATCGCTATGTGTTGTACCAAAAAGCGTCCTGTCTGCCGATACCATCGCTTCGAATATTCGCCGCAAAAATTTTGTTACCGCTTCTGATAAGGAAAGATACAGAGTCAAATTATAATTCATACGATGGCGATATTGAAATTAAGAAAATACACCGTCAGGATGAAAATCTTTACTTTTATGGTAAGTTTGCTACGTTCTAAGCATGCTTATATGTATATTTTATCTGGGTTTATTCGGTGATTTTCACAACTGCATCAGGATCAATTAATGAACAAGTTGCTTCGAGTCATGCTCAATTACATACTACTAACAAACCCATATCCTTGCTTTTGTATGGAAAATAAATTTCGTTATGATTGATGATCAGAAAATTTCAGGATCAAACTTAACACCCTTTTCCCATCATCATCATCATCATCATCATCAGAAATCTGCATGACAAATAGACCATCATTGAAGTTATCATTCTCATTATAGTTTTCAGTGAATTGAATTGGTACGGTGGCGGTTTTGGCGAACGGATGTATCAGTTTTTTTTTTTTTTTTTTTTTTTTTTTGATAAATCAATTAGATTTCTAGATCCTTCCGGATCCTAATGGTCTGGTTTTTGGTACCGTTTCATTACCAACAACTGGTTACACCATATTGCAGGTGAATCTAGCATTTCGAACGGAACCGTTAGTGCAGACGATTTGTCCAGTCCTCCAACCCCAAGTCTAAAACCAAAAACTAGACTGGTTCCACTGGCTGCTGCAGCTCCACCTCCACCTCCTCCACCACTGCCGCCATTAGGTGGTCCAAAAATTTCTGGAAATGATTCTGGCCGCAGCGGGACATCCAAAAGCAACAAATCAATCGGTCCAGGTATGAGATTTCCTAGAACTTATGATTAAAACGGATGATATAAATAGATGAAATAATTATATACGAAAAGTGGAATTCTCGCAGGACTAAGCAGCCAGGATCAAATGCAAGAGGAGCTCAAATACGTCCTTACGATGTTCAGGGAAAAGAGGAGAAATCTGGACATCGCGAAGACTCCGGATGTCTTTATCGATCAAAGGTCTTCCCCGAGTGAGGTTCAGGATTGGCTGAAAGCCAAAGGATTTTCGGACAAGTAAGTGATCATGGTTTATATTAATAATATTGCCACTTGTATTGGGAATAAAAACATCCTCCGCGTATTTATTTATTATCTTCTTGGGCTCACCTTTTTTTTTTCTTTCTATCCTTTGATGCAGAATCTGCAGGCAACTTCGAGGCATGGCTGGATCCGAACTTTTCGCATTGACCAAACGCCAATTGGAACAATACTGCGGGGCAACCGATGGCAGAAGACTCGATGGCCAGATCACATTGTCCAGGAACATGTCAGGGGTGAGTATATCCCGAAAAAAGTTATGCCGAAGTAGTTTTTCTTCCTTTTTTTTTTGGGTTTTTTTTTGTTTCGACTGGGACTTCTCGTACGCGTTCTTGCTCAAGGTTTGAAATTTTAGTTTTAGTCTGGTTTTTGGATACAACCATTATTTTAACTAAAAACTATTAGAAAAGTATATAGAGATTTTTGACAGTAGAAAAAGATTTACAATAACGAACGGTTTGATTTTTTTTTTTTTTTTTTTTTTTTCTAGTATAAAACCGCAAGAACCTCCGAACTGAAACAAATTTTGGACAAAGTACGTCACAAAGCTGATCCCGAAGAATTGAACGACAGAGATGACGACGATTGATCGAATGAATCTCGTGTTCAAAATACGAAATATGAACCAATGTTTAGAAAAATTTCTATAAATAGGATAATATATATTATTTAAGTTGTGTATAAAATTATAGAATAATCGAACGAGTTTTTATTATCTTTACGTTATCTTGTTGTATATTTGTTATATATATATATATATATCGTTATATTGATTTGTTATCGAATTTTAAACCCTGTAAAAACTTGTTCAAATCACTTTACCAATCTGTAATTAATCATTATTATCCAAAGATGCAATTAAACCCAGTGATATTGATATTTTTGTTAAAATTTCAGCATTTTATAACCAAACATTTAAATATTTAGTTTAAGATGAAAAAAGAAAAAAATATATTAACACACACACAGATACAGACACCACTCACACATGGTTATATCGATAATTATTATTAATTGTTTTTTGTTTTTTTTTTTGTTTTTTTTTTTTCAATTTATTCAAAGCAATGCCACATATACATATTGTAACAGACATACTCTGCAAATTATTACGAATATGTGCAAATTATCGCATCTTTATCAATGTTCTGAATTGTCCGGTTAAAAGTTTCGTCCTTTTCCTTTTTTTTTTTTCTAATTGGACAATGATGGAGCAATAACGCGTCTCGATATAGATATTGAAAATCATCCCCTTATTATTTCGAATCATCGAGTGTTTTTCGTTTTTTTTTTTTCCACTTACGAAATTACTCTGCGTATGCCCTAGACTATATAGTATATATATAATATTATTGATTCACGTAACTATTTTTATAGTTATTTCCCGTAAATAGCAATTTACTTTTCTTTTTTTTTTCTGTTTTTTTTTTTTTGGTTAGAAAATTTGTTTCTAGTACATGTATATCTCAAAATTTGATATGAATAAGGCAAATAGTCATTGCCTCAACATACAATATACATGATGAAAAGGTGGCGTGTAGAAGAAATTTGATTCGGAAGTATAACGATGAGTTTTTCGCTGAAAACTTTATCTTGTAATTATTTATTTATTTATTTATCTATTTTATTTAATTTAATTTTATTTTATTTTCTTTCTTGGGTTTATTTCTCTTTAAAAAATCTAGTAGAAAAAACTGCGAGTAAGTACAAATACCTACGTATAATTGTAACACATACACAACATTACCATAATATAATATATAATAACCGTCGTGAAAAAATTTGTCTAAAATTTTCAGCAATTTTTTTTCTTTTTTTTTTTTTTTTTTTTCTTTTTCAATAACTATCAGATTTTCATTATCTAAAATCGCTCAAGGCTGTAACACTATATGTAGGTATATATGTTATACATATAACTTCAGGGTCCTGTCGTACAATACCTATACCGCGATCGCAAAATCATAATTGATATTAATTCACGTGTCTCTATGTATACATATGTATCTATTGCAATACGACTTGTACCAAGGTGGTCAGAGAATTCTCGAGTTTCGTTCGTATAAAAACCTGAGGACTTTGACATTTTTATTTCAAAAATTCATTTTTTTTTTCTTTCTTTCATAAGTAAACGATCATTTTTCAAGGTATATATATGTCGCTTACGTTACAAAAAAGAATTTTTCGTTGATTGCGTATAAATTACGGTATTTTACACTTTTTATTGCTATCATCTGAGATTTTGCAATACAATCAAACAAATTATTCGTTTTTCTTCGCTATTGCCCATTTATTTATTTATTTATTTTATTTTATTTTTTTTTTTGAATTATTGTGGTTGTATATTTTTCAACGTTTATAATCGAGTCAAAGTCCTCTATATGGTATGCAGAACGGTATTACATAATATACGAATATATTCAGCGATATTGAATAACTTTAATAAAAAAAAATTATCAACGATTATTCAAATCATTAAACGCAGGATATTATTATTGATTCTAATTATAGACTAGAACAACGTGCGCGCGGTTTTCTAACCCGAATTAACAAAATCAACACACAATCTCGCAGCCAATAGTAACGATATTCTGAAAAAAAACAAGAAATTAAAAAAAAAAAACGATCTATAATCTTGATTTTAATCGCGTCGAATATTTCTTATACGACTCATTAGCTAATATATCATATATAATCATATAATATATATACTTATAATATATAATATATATCAATCATATAATCATTTGTGCGTGATCAATTACAATTAATTATACCTACCACAAAAACCGAAAATATTTTTAAATGCCTATCCTCGACGATGGTATATGTATGTATGTATGTATACATATTATAAATATTATTACGATGATACAAATTCAACCCTAATTATGCATTTTTATCAATCAATCAATCTTCAAAGAAAATATATAATATACCAACAAATGTGTACATATCAAAGTAATAATAATAATAATAATAATAATATTAATAATAATAATAATAATAATATAATAATCAATCTAGATAGATTTATGTAAATATCTACTGAACTATAGCTTGTACTCAAATTCGTATATTAAAGAATTGCTTGATAATGATAATAATATTTATAATTATATGAATAATAACAATAATAATAGTAAAAATTATTTGATCGTTAGCTTTACTCATATATGTATATGTACGATTAATGCAGTAATCGTTATGATTGGACAATATCAGCAAAAAATTATTGGAGAGAAAGATAGAGAGAGAAAAGAAAAACAAACAGGAGAAAAATGAAGAAAATATAGATGAATAAGAAAAATTTGACTTATATGACTATATTTTAGTTATACAAATGAAAACTTAACACAGAACATATAATAATTGTATATAATTATAATTAATTAGTATATAACGGGGGGGGGGGGGGGGGGGGGGGATAGGGAGAAACGATTCTTTCAAAAAATAATCATCATTATAATAATAATAATAATAATAATAATAATAATTAATTGTCATTTGTTCCCAAGCACCGTCGCCGCGCACATATACATAGATAATGATAATAGCTATAATTATACGATAATATACTAAATATATTATGAATAATAATTTATGGGCGACTGTATATCAAATTTAAACAAGTATACTCGAACAAACCATAAATCTCTGCTGCACCGGCATATATTTATAACCTATAGAATTATGTATTATTTTTTAATATAGATACGTGGATAGTCGAATAAATAAATATTTAACAAGCTTGTACAGATGAATATATGTATAGGTGAATATACTATAAAGCATAAGAACCACTCAAATTGGGCAAATATGAATGGTAAGATTATATGTATAATATCGATAATGTAGCTGTATTTGTAATATTGCCTAAAGAAAATTCACGTGATTACAGAAAAGAAAAGAAAGAAAGAAAGAAAGAAAAAAAAAAGCAATAAGCTTTTCGAAAAAAGCGATTTACGTGAAACGAAAAAAAAAATTCACAAAAAGTTTATAAAAAAGAAAACAGATTCTGTATGAGCTGAGCGGCGAAGATAGTGATCGTCAAGAGAGAGACACAAGGCATAAATTTAAATTTAATAATAATAATCATTGATGATATTTCAATAATAGACTGGAGCGTAATTAATAAATTAATTATAATGAATATATATAATCAGGTCTGCGGATATAATGAAATACACAACCTACTGGCTCGGCGGCTCCGTATCCTCCTTGGATGGAACAGACCTTGATGGATTTGAACGTTGGTGATAATAAAACTTAACGTTTAATATTTGGTATAATTAGCGAAACGTCAAAGCTGGATCGTTTTATCAAAGTATCATATAGATAGGCATGTTATATGGGAACGATGTCGGGATGTTGGGTTTGGGCATTTGTCGTTTCCTTCTTTTTTTTTTTGTTTTTTTGTTTTTTTTTTACTCAATTTTCCATCACTTTTTTTTGCATGATAGGTATATTATATATAGTTCTTTTGCTTTTTGCGCGTTAAGCGGAACCATTACGACCGTCAAGATGAAATTACCAAAAACCACCGGCACTGCGACCACCAGGAGGATTGTTGACGCGAATACAAGCTCGACGTGCCTCGTCAACGTCCTCTGGAAAGTTAAAATGTCAAAAATAAATTATCGTGTCAATATTCCGCGGTGACCAAAACCTTAAAGGTGTACATAAGTTGGTTTGATCCTAACCTAGCTAACATGAGACGTGTTAATCTGACTGGAATTCTGTTAGTTTTTTTTCAAACAATAAAATAGCACGAATCTCCTGAATTTCATTCCGGTAGGTTGTATAGTTTGGAAGATACTAAGAATCGCGTTTTCGAGGTGATGAAATAAATTGGCAGTCATGGAATTTCGAACATAGTCACGTGGCACCCAGTCTGTTCAAAATTCCAGTGTTACCAATTTTTGTCACATCGAAAACGCAAATTGTATTTTCTCGACGATTACACGACCGATCCGAACGAATCCTCGACGAATTAATTCAGTTTTTTGGCAGAAATCAACCAAATATATTACTTCAATAAAAAAAAAAAAATTGATTGGATTTAAGTAAAACTGATGTTTTGTATGTTAGCTAGGTTAGACTAGCTTGTAACAATTCACTTTGTTAGTTATACTGGTCACCCATAATATCGGAGAATCTCGCCAGTAAATTGATGAGTGTGGGTTTTTCAAAGCTGCCCAATGGGCTTTTGCCTTGAAAGAAAATTTCTACTTGACAAAACTTACCACTAATCGAGAAGGTGGAGTCCTGCAAATTCCTTTGACCTTCGAGACGAGGTCCTCTCGCCGATGGGGTCACAACCGCGGATTCCGGAAGTGTTGGAACGCAGGAAAGACTTGCCAACTTGGGCTTGTGGCTGTCGATCGAACCGTTCGTATAGCTGTTCTGAATCGATGCATTGGCTGCTGCAACAGCCGCAGCCCTTGCAGCTTCTCTTGCTTTTGCCAAGGCAGCATCCTCTTCGGCGAATCTCTTGAGCTCAGCTTCGCTTCTAGCAACGCCTCGTGGTTTCTGTGAATGATGATAAGCAATCAGCCATTAGAAAAAAAAATAAGAAGAGTGTCGAAGTCGAAAAACAGAAATTGACTTGATCCTTAAAGAAGATGGTACCTTTTCCCTTTCGGAGATCAGATCGTAGACGTAGGGCGGGTAAATAGGAGTTTCAACGAATCTGCCGTAGCCATGAACGACCTTGACGTCGCACTCGTCGACGCAGACCCGTCCATTGACGATCACGTATTCTGGAACACCATGAACTTCCAAGCCCTGAAGAAGAAGCGGACGAGAAGAGTAAAATGGCGGTGTTTTTCATAACGGATATCGAGATGAAATTAGCATTCGGTAAAACTCACCTCGAAGATGTTGAAATCTACTGCCTGGACGTGTGTCTGGGCTGAAATTGTACGTTTTCTGTTCGGGTCCCAGACGACAATATCGGCATCTGAGCCAACCGCTATTACTCCTTTCCTCGGGTAGAGGTTGAAGATCTTAGCAGCGTTTGTGCTCGTGACTGCGACGAATCTCGTTGGGTCCATGATCCCGGCTTGGACTCCCTTTTCCCAAACCACCGACATCCTGTCTTCGACCCCGTTTACCCCATTTGGTATCTTCGAGAAGTCATCCTTTCCCAGAGCCTTCTGGTCAGCGTTAAATGTGCAGTGATCGCTTCCAGTCACCTGAAGACCACCTCTGGTTCGGTGTTGGAAAAAAAAAATCTTTTAGCTATTCGCCAGAGTCTTCCAATGAGTCGTTGAACAAAAATCGTCAGACTGCAGTACTGGTCAGAAAAGAAATCGACTGAAGAGGGTTTTGTTTGCTGATGATCGAACCGTCTATTGATATGCTGATTATTCTTATGCAAGAGGCTCTAAGAAGAAGTTTCGTGACCATAAACGCAAGGCTCTTTTTTTTTTCTCTCTATTCTATCATTCCGTGACTCATTGAGCAGTCATGGTGAGTAAATCCGAAATCTGTTATATCGATGATCATTCTTCGATATCGTTGCCCTGGAGCTATCAGCCCAGCTTTGATAGCGACGTGAGGACTTTTCGCGATCTGAATTGCTGATAGCATTGCATAGAAGTGTGCATAACTTGAATAGCAAAATAGATTTCCTCGACCTACTCCTATGAGTACGACTGCGCAATCTGTTTACGACTGACCCGACCAGACGCCCACGTCCGACAATTAGCATAAAGTGTCAGTTGCATCATCAAGAGAGTGAGGAGAAGAAGAAGAGGACAGTAGCTTGTACATCAATCTGGGTGGGTTGGCAATGAATTGATGTCACATGTCCAGTGGAAGAAAGTAAAAAATGAAAACCAAAAAGGTAATTAAATGACGAATCGTAGGCTGGTTGTTTGTACCACTATTGCTCCGGAGGTGATATTATTACTTACTGAGCAAGCTGCTCAATCAAATATGCAGGTGTAGTTGGGTCCGGTCTTAGCGGAGGACTAGTGATGAGTTTAATGGCCTTGTTAAGGTCCTTTCCGTATTGTTCGCTACCGTCAATCCCGATGCTACTCGCCGGGGGTTCACCAAAAACGACAACTCCGTTAGCACGTTTCCCAGCGATAATGTCAGCTGAAGATTTGCTCGTCACCGGAGATACGTACAGCGGACAATTTGCCTAGACGTAATAATACGCAGATAGTGTATTTCATGGATTTTTCTAAAAAAAGAAAAAGAAATCGCTACTCTTCGGACGTCGTGAAATGGAAAGGTCCGCAAAGTGGTCTATCGTTTCCATTTCACATGCCGATCAATGAACTCTTCAGCATCTTTAAACTAAAGCGTGATTTACGAAAACTCAAAAAATGCGTGCGAAGAAGGTGGGAAGAAATCAACCGACTACACATCAAGTCTAATCCGAAAAGAATAAAACGAAAAACGAGAACTAAACACCATAGAAAACATTTTTTATCCTCTTCATGGTCGCTGCAGGATGACTGGATCAGTGTCGAGGCTGGGTAAAATCTAACGTCTCTTCCGACCAGTTTTTGGGAAAGACGGAAATATTTTGAACAAAATAACAAAACAAAAAAACCCACTAAAACATCGACTTACGTTGCAAGTTTAACCATCAAATCATAAGGTGTGTCTGGATCTGGTCTTAAGGGAGGACTGAGCACATGTCCGGCCGCGTGTCTCCAGCAAGAGTGTTCGTAGTGTGTTCCATCTGTTCCTAAAGCAGCTGCCAATGTTTCACCCCAAACAATAACCCCACGTCTTCGTGCTGCCTCAACTTCATCGGCGGCACTTCGACTCATGACATGCACAACATAGAGTGGACAGTTGACCTACGGTCGTGCACAACTACTGATTAAAAAGGTGGATAAAATGGGAAAAAAAACTTGGCGAAGTTCAAATCAGAAATAATAATCAGCAAATTAAAACGTTGGCAGTGCAGTAAAGTGGCCTGGAACCTTAGAAAAAGTGATTTTCTTACTTGATTCGCGATCACGCAAGCTCTGTTCACCGCCTCAGCCTCGACCTCCTCTGTTCGCGACATTTCGTGACCTTCAGGTCCGGTCACACCGGCTGCCAGAAGCTTTTTTGTATTCTGAAATCGATTGACAATTTCAGAGGGTAACTAAACGCTCCGGAAGTGCGTTTAGTTTAGTTGAAAACGCTCCTTTCCAAAGTGACGAATCATTCGATCACTTTTTCAGCTTTCAATGCCGTAAATGAAATGGGAGGTTACCTCGGCAATGATGTCGCCGTTTTCGGCATGTACTTGAGCAACCGCACCGAGACTTTTGCAGGCTGCAAAGACTTCGATGAGTTCCGGATCCCTGAGCATGAAAAGGTCCTTGTAGGCCATGAAGACTTTGAAGCTGTTGATCCCGAGGTCCCTAGCCAAAATGGCCATTTCTTCTTTGACCTGAAAGGCAGATATGCTGCAGTGACTTGATCACCTCTCAACACTCCAAGGGAAGATGACATTTTATCAGGTTGTTCAAACGCTCGAGGGCCTGCGGTGTGTTTGGTTCTCAAACAAAATGTGCGATAAAACTTGTTAGCACTAGGCGACGTCGAGAGATCGAGCAAGTCGTAGGCATGTTTCTGGGTTAAGAGTTTAACTCGTTGAGGAGACCATCTATTCCCATAGTCGGAGTAGCGCACTTCTAGGGGGGAAAAGAGAAAGCCTGAACTCTTGTAATCTCGAATCTCGATGGGCAGCTAGTCGAGGTTCAACTTGGTCACAAATGTCTCACGAACAAACGGTTCTACGTATACATCATAACACCGTGACGAAGATACACGAAGATGAACCACCAGCCCATGCAAAGATATCATTTAAACTGCTACCACATCCCGAACTCCTACTGGGTTCTGGTCACTGGGTTTAATCGCATGTCGTTGCACCGGTTGCCGACAGTTGAGCAGATCTATATAATAATGGTCAACGAGATCACAGGAGATTGAACAAATGTCTTTGTTCCCTCGACCCAGTTATGATCAGACAAATATTTATACATTTTTGCATCAAGTATAGGCCGACTAAGAAGGTGTACCGTCGATTGCTGTTTACACGTGAGAATATCTAGCGCGGAACTGTCGGAATTATACTATTCGTCTAATACTATTTCCTGCCCTCGAGGTATTAGAGGCACTATAGCCTCACTTGGCTTGGTAATTATGAAACGAGTCCGCGTTCAATTGTTTTCGTCACAGTTAATCATTCGGCCCGTGGCTCTCTTTATTGCTCCAATTTTCATACCGAGTACGTTATAATTACTGGACATCATTCATGATCCCGCAATTCCGACTGAAATACGCGTTTTTATTAATTCCAATAACAACTGGACCAGTTTGACCGTCAATTAAGGTGTTAGTGATATCTTGAAGAGGTCAAGGATCGATTATTTGCTATGAAAAAGATATCCACGTATATTTACTAATTGAAAGAAAGTGCAGACACAAGCTAAACGATGGATTTAACTTGACAGATAAGAACGTTGCACATCGATCAAAACCCCCCCCTGGTTTTTAATCTGACACACAACAGCGCCTATTAAGCATCGTCAGAGTAATAAAATGTCGCGGTTCTTTTCCCCGGGCAATGAATGACAGTACGCGTATCAGTGTGACAGTGTGTAGACAGGAAGTGGCATATTTAACGGACATAGGTATATACATATATAATGTAAAAAGAGGCAGACCATCAGCTCCCGAAGAGCACTAAGGATCCTACCTTGTTGTTCCAGGAAGTGATGCCAATGTGGAGGCCATAGTCACAGCAGACTTTCTCATCAGCGGTTGCCCTGTACCTGTCATAAGCCTCGAGAAGTGATTCCCCTTTTTTAGGAATTGCAAAGTCGATGATCATGGTAGTTCCACCAGCCACCGCGGCCTTGGTACCCTGATAAAAATCATCGACCGATGTTGCACCCATCAGCTCAAGCTCGAAGTGAGTATGGGGATCGATACCTCCTGGCATAACGTACTTTCCTCTTGCATCGATCACCCTGGTACCACCTGGGATGATGAGGTTCCTTCCGAGTTGTCTGGAAATGAAAATATGGACAAGAATATAATTTGAATGTTATCGGTACTTCCGTTCCGACCGCGTAGTCGTCGTCGAACATGTGCTAGACGGATTATGATCGTTCATGACATTAGCATGCGATTGTGGGAGCCATTGGTGAACCGGCATTGGAATACTAATCGATGATAAACTCGATGGACATAATCGACGAGAAAAGTGCAGTACGATGATAGAATGACGAGTGTCTAGATACGGCGCTAGAGATTTTTCAACTACTCCAAAGTTATAATCTAGACACGATAACGCGTGAGGGCACTCAAGCTTACATGTGTAACTTTCAATTAATTACCAAAAAAAAAAAAACAGGAAGCCGTTTAGGTAATTTAAAAAAAAAAAAAAAAAAAACTGTCCCAGGCTTTTTCCTCTCTTCATATTCCCCCGCGGTTGGATATCTTCTACGTGTTAAATCGTCGAGAATATCGCGTGTGTAAATAGATTAGAAATTTTCCTAAAAATAGATCCGCAAACCTGCGCCAAGCGAATTTATACATTATTTTCACCACCGTTAAAGAACCGAAAGAAATAATCGTAAGTTTGTTACAATTCGAATTTCGGATTACTTATCTGCAGGCTTATTCGTGTACTTCATGGAGCTTATCTGCACAACAAGTGTCGCTTATCTCTTTTTCTTCTAAGCTCAGAGCTCAAATTTTTTTTTTTTTTTATGATTCTTCGCCGTGGACGTACTAAGCGTCTTTGATGACAGATGCACGTAATCATTTGACAGACACGGATGAATTAATCGGCTCTTTTAAATGCCGGCATTGCGGTATAAGGATGATCTCTACCACCGAAGCTGGACGAAGCTCGTCATCGATCCGATACTATTGCGCAGTCTGGATATATATCTATATCGTATACTTGAATACGCGACAAAACTGCCACGGTAACTGCGAAACACTCGTCTTGGAATTTTGCCCAAAGTTCCAATCCGTCTTCTGACAAACCTCGAGCACTTTTGATTTCGTTGAAGGAGATGCGGATTCGGAAGATCGAGCGTCGAATCCTTGATGACTTTTTTGAAATATTAGTAAATCGAGTTTTTTTTTTAATGGAAATTTCCGCCTCTCAGACTCAAAAACGAGCTTTTTCCAGTCTTAGGGACGTTTTTTAACTTCGAGAATTGATCCGGTGATCTAGTGACTGTTCAATGTCCGAAGCAAAATACGTTGAAGCTGAAGAAGTGAGTCACGGGTCGGGTGTGTTTAATCTTACATTAAATCGAGCGAACACCCTTCCAGTTTCTGTTCACTGGGCCTAAAAGCTTTAACCTTGTAAAGGATATGCTGGGTTAAAGTTACACCCTACATACTATAGCTTTAGATGGTGGTTATTCTCCCTAGCTAAGGGTGCAAAGCTACACAACTTGCGGTCACCAAAGGGAAAATCGACGATCCTTCATCCTGGGTCTTTTTTTTTTGTTTTGTTTTTTTGTTCTTTTTCAAATTGTGTCATTTACGTTTTGTATACTCACTTGATGATTCCGTCTTCGACGTAGACGTCGCTGTCGACCATCTCGTCCTCGTTAACAATTTTTCCATTTTTTATGAGGAGTCGATTCTGGGCACTCTGTAAGAAAAACATTCCACGTCATTCCTAAGCCTTTCGTTTCTATATAAATATTTTTCCCGTAGATTTTTTTTTTTCTTTTCAAATCTTTTCTTTTTCCGGGATCGTTTTTTTTTTACAGGAGGCGTACGTCATCGCGCGGGTCAGGTTTATTTCGACAATCCCCTTTTACGCTATTTCTTGCTTCGATCTATTTTTACCCCCCCGACAGATTTCTTCGCGCTCCTATCTCGACACGCGGGGGTTTAACCGGATAGTTGTGAAAGCTCGATCTTCGAAGGGGTTATTTTGGTTTTTTTGTTTCATTTCCTTTTTTCTTTTTTTTTTTTCCTATACCCTTACTTTCGAGGTATATGTATGTGCCTATAGGGCGTTGTCCTCAAAGGCTCTTTACACCCTCACGGGAGGCTCGACAGAGGCACACCAGCGCCACCTATGCTGACGCCGACGCCCCAAGCCTCCGAAACTACCCTCGAATATAGATTTTCTCGATATACATGACACAACCTTCTCAGAGTTTCTCAATCATTTATTTACAATGCGTTAGTCAACTGTGAAAAAAAATTTATTAACTTCTCAAGAATCTTATCAACAAACTGAAAATAAAAAAAATTTGACAATCGCAATGTTGAAGAATCGGAAAATTTTGAAGAAAAGAAGCTGGAGTCTGTACATAATAAGTATTTCTTTTTACAGTATATTTAAAATATACACAGAAAATTTTACAAGCAGTTTAAAATTTAAGAAGAAACTTTGGGGCTTCCGTGGTGGTGAGAATTAATCAGAAACTATAATCCGGAGTAGGTACTGGAATAGTATATCGATCTGTGTGGGGACTGGGAATAAACGGAAGGTCTCTGGCCTGCGGTGATATTTCTAGCCATAGTATAGATATAATGCGACTGCCGTGAACTTCTACTGGGTATATAGTAATTTTATTTTGGTCTAGGAGTGAGCTATGGTAGACTGGAGTCAGTCTGTCAGTCAGTCAGTCAGTCAGTCAGTCATTAACCCTGTACCGGCATAAGAGTAGCTAATCAGACTAATTAAAGAACTAGAAAAATGGAGACTGGTCAAGTATCGTGTTCAGAGCTGTTATATGCGGTAAGCTGATGAAAATCCCAAACTGGGTTAATTCCATTTTACAAATAAATAGAACGAGTCCAAACGGAGCTTTTAAAAGTGTAACCAAGTGCACTTAGCTCGATGCAACTAGCTGACTTCCCGATCTAGGATCCAACTATAAAGCCATATCAATGGCAAAGGACATAGAATTAGGAACGGATTGAACACACTGACTATTTCCACCTGCTTGGTTCTGAAAGGCAGACCATGGCATGTAACCGATATCGCCCACTTTATCTGACTACTGGACTCTCGCGGGTTCATGCCCTGGTTCTCTCTGTTTCCGGAAGTGGTATGTAGCCGTATGGAAATTGGAACTTTATCGGGCATGGAAACTGTTGCACATCCCTAGTCTGGTTAAGTATGTAAATAACGAAAGAAGTAGAATTTAATTTAATACCAAGTTGAAACAATCCCTTTCCCATTGATCTTCTAAAAGATGGCTAATTTCCATGGTAACGGTGTTAATATCGATTTCGCACTATCTACCTGGTCTGTCTAGTCAGGAAGTCTGCCCAAGATATGAAAGCGGATCTTTTTTTTTTTTTTTGTTTTTCTTTACTAAGGGGGTTCCGGTGGTTTGCAAATAACCGAATAGTTTTCCCATCTAATGATAAGCAAATTTGGCTCTACTAATGCAGAGCTGAAAATTCCGCCACAGTGGAACGCACAACAGTCTTCGCGCTTCACAGTCCGAATACCCACAAGAGTATATATAGGTATACGCGGGCTCAATTCATATTCCATAACCGTAAACCGTAAGACGTAACCGGATGCTATTGCAGGCATTAAAGATGCCTGACATCAACTCAACACAATTCGTATATATGTATAATATCTATGTATTTGTTCTCCGCATTCATTCCGTATAATATCGAGGATAAGAAAAGGTAACAAACAATCGACTGCAGCCGTATAGTTGTTAATTTGAATAGCCCGTTTCAGGCGATGAATCTCGAAGTTGGCACCATGTGTTATGATAACACCGTTCACCAACATGAACATCGAACACTGCTGCAGCTTTGACATGTATCAATTATATGTATAAGTGGCAAAGGCTTGATCGATTCATTCATAGAGACTGCGATCTAGATCGTGAATGTATCAATGAAAATAACAGCAATGGTTATGTGTGTATAGAAATTGAGCAATGGCAATGTCCTAGCGTTGAAAATAATAACAAAAGTCACTGCGTCCGCGGTGCTATTTCACCGATAAACCCATTATAATACAAGTTACGTATGGCTAGTTACGAATGTATGTACACAATACTACATGGCCTTCTATAACTATACGTATGTATCTATACATTGCTATGAACGAACGTTGATGGAAAAATCTTTGCTCTGAAACGCGAATTGCGATAAAAAGTTCAAACGATCCGCAGCAACATACCGCGTCCTCCATCGTAAGTATACAAGAAAATGACTGAGTATATAGTATAACTTCGCAGGAATTAACCGAAGGACGAGATGATGGTAGATCTTTGTGCGGGGGGAAACTGGTTACTAAAGCATCAAAAAAACAAAAAAAAAAAACTCTGCGAATTGATTTTTTCGCGGTGATTGTTTTAGATCGTTGATCGGTTAACAATACCAGGGTTTTGACCTTTCGCAAGAATGGTCTGAATACGCGAATAGACGTAACTTGAGTTACGCAACCCCGTGAATTTTCACGAGTTTTTATTATTTTCTTAATATCGTATAATCGATGATTCTTACCTGGAGATGAATCGGCACCTTCTTCACCGGCGTACTCATGATCCTGTTTTGACGATGAACTCTGAGTTATAAGGGTATGGATTGAATTTTTCAAACCCAAAATTTTTTCTTTTTTTTTTTTTTTCTCTCTTCCTCTTCGGTTAAGGAAACGAGAATTAAAAACCCGTAGCTACGATCTCACGCACGTAACTAATTCAAAGCCCGTAGCACTTTATTTTATAGGAAACACAACGCGTTTCGTCCGTTTCGTTACTCGCCAGAGATCTAATCGTCACAGAGCTGGCGCGCTATAGTCGGGTGGCTTTGAGGCGGTTCGGAGTCTGCGCGGCTGGTTCAACGGCTTGCGATCGACTGACAGCTAACCCGGCGAGTTCTCTTTCGTACCGTAACTACTACTACTACTACGCCTGATGGTTGGTTAGACTATATACACACACATACAACGTTGCCAGTTTGGCCCGAGCACAACATGAAATTGGAATAATAATCGTTCGCTCGTTTCGCGACGCGACTCGATCCAACGATCAGGCAGCATGTGTTCCAATCGCCCGTACGTTCGTAATTCACGATAGCGAATTTCAAAATCATCACATTAAACAAACAGCAGGAACCGCTTATTATATCGAATCTATTATAATTAAGAATTGCACATCTCACCCCGCTTTTTATCCCGAAGCTATACCCGGAATACAGGGTGATTCAGAATTCGAATTCAAAATCCTTGTTAAAGTTGGAGCCGAAAGTTCCTTATTAGCTATTTCTTAAAAAAAAAAAAAAAAATGACCCATTCCAATTGAAAACATTTTTTTTTTAAATTTAATTTGATTTCTAATTTTTCGTTACATTCTGATGGAAATGGAGATTGAAATTTTCCTAATAATTAGTTCATAATACTCGAGGAAAATAATCTCTGCTATTGCTCTAATTATTTTAATTTTTTTACCAGATTTTTATACACAAAAATTGAAACAAAAGATGTTTTTTTTTTTTTTTTTCAATACAAAAAGTGTTTTCCAGAAAAATGGCTTATAAGGAACTTTTGACTTCAATTTTGACAAGTCAGATTCAACCTGTAAAATATTCGTCACGAATTCTGAATCACCCTGTATGCTCCGCGACTTTTTCCGATAGATCTTGAGTTTAGTTTTCTTTTCTCGCTTTCGATCAGAAAGATCGACCGATCAATGCAATTTCGCGAAAGCTTTGCGGAGAATTCCGCGCAGCAGCAGCAACTGCGGGAAACTTTCTTTGGTATACAAATAGTCGATTACCATAAACGGTTTTCCCGCCTAATGGAAAATGATCGTGTTCGTTATAGTTTCACAGTTCTCTCCCCTTAAAGAATATCATATACAAGCGATATATAGAATTTCACCAGAGTTTCTTTAAGGTGCCATTATTCAAATAACAACTAGATAACATTGTTATCTGTAGAGACTCCCTTGGCACCTCAAAGTGATATGGGAGTCCTTCGAAATTCCATTATTACCAATTGTTGTCACCTCGAAAACGCGAATCGTAATTTCTCGACGACTACACAATCGATCCGAATGAACCCTTGATGAATGAATTCAGTTTTTTGGCAGAAAGGTGGCTAAGTCAAAAAACCTGATCGGATTCCAGTAAAACTCATGTTTTTTATATTAGTTAGGTTAAGTTGGGAATGATATCTACTATATGTATAACATCACCTTTACAACTTGCGGTAATTGAATTCCTGATATTGAAAACCCGATCGACGATAATTGTCATCATATGCAGTAGTGCGTTTCTCGAACCCGCATACGTGTCTATATAGGAAAAGCAGGGAACGTGATGACAACTGCCATATTAGCCGGGGCGGTAGTCGGCGCGATAAATACTAATGAACTTCCTATAAGCCACCGTGACTGTGATTTCTACTTAACGCCATAAACGGAGCCTTGGATGGTTAAAATCTGTCAGTCGGTGTGAGGGTAGCTTTAAGACCGTTTCACATGGGTATAACAAATACCTGCAATTACCGCCAAAATAGGATTCCTGAGTAGGCAGCTAGCTGGCAGAGGCATGGGTTCCTCTCATTCTTTACCTGACCGAGAACCCCGCAATGCTATTATTCTCGCCGTATAGTTTCTGAAAGAAAAATCTTTATAGATATAATAGGAATGTGGGAAAGAATAAGTCGTGGAAATAATATGACTTTTAGGAATTTTTTCGATCCTCGCCCTTGGATGCGAGCGTCAAAGCAAAGCATAATATAAGTGCAGAGGTTTGTATATTTTTGGAACGTCACGATCGCATTGCGTCGCGTTCCTGCATGTCTTCCTGAAGGTTAAATGTTTAAATATAGGATCTTTCTTGTCTTGCGGGAGTCTCAAACTGTTCCATTTTCGGAACCGATTTCCCACGAGCCAGCTCGAGGGTCTGAGCGATAAATCTATTCGAAAAAGTCAATTCCATAAGCGCAAAAGTATATGCATCCGTCGGCCTCTGTTGACATAAACTGGCGATTGGTAGAGACTGCAATATGTTCGTTTTTCTTCACGAGGGCAAAGGGTCCTCGCAGCTTTCATCCGCAGATGGTAACGTCAGTTTTCCGGTTTTACTTTTGCCTACGTATAGTTTGCAGCTCCCGCCGATCGATGCAAGCCACTGTGTTATCCAGACCCAGCGCAGTCTGCGATATCGTTAAACAGATGGCGTCACTGGCTAGAAATCTTCTCTGGGATAACCTCGTACGTATTGTATCCTCGTTTCGCCTTTGTGAAGTTGGTCCGCGATCTATAATTTTCATTTAAGACGATATGGTACAAGTCGCTTTGAACCTAACCTAGCTAACGTAAAAACAATATGAATTTCACTAGAATTCCATGCGTTTTTTTCAAACAGTAAAATACTTGGCCACTTTCTGCTGTGGTAAAGTATTAAGCTCCTGAGTTTCATTCCGGTAGGTTGTATAGTTTGGAAGAAACTACGAATTGCATTTTCGAGGTGATGACAATTGTTAATAATGGAGTCTGTTTAAAATTCGATAATTACTAACTGTCGTCACTTCGGAAACGCGAATCGTATTTTCTCCACGACTATCCAACCGATTCTAACGAATTCTCGAAAAATGAATTTAGTTTTTTGGCAGAAAGTGGCTAAGTATTTTACTTCGTAAGAGAAACTGATGGGATTCTAGTAAAACTCGTGTTTTTTTTTTAAGTTAGCTACTAGGTTAGGTTCGGAGTGATTTCTGTTATATCACCCTAATGTATCGCGTACTAAAAAACTGTCTTCAAATATCTTTCAATCTGGACAAAGCAGATATAGATATATAGTAATAAAATAACGCGAAGATAGAAAAATATGTATTTATTGTACATAGAGCGTAATTAGCAGTGGTTTAAACAGTCATTTTATAATTCGAATTTATACTTAACCCTAATAATCAATAAGATACATTTATTTTGATATTCGTTACACTTAAACAGTGATGGTAAAGTCTTTTGGTGACTTTGAGAGGGCGTTGAGCGCGATACCCTTTTTATGATGGAGTTTTAGCTTCATGTCAATGTCACACTCAGCTTCGCTAGTCTCGTGGGCATCCATGAAGCCGGATGGCGGTTTAAGCTCCAATGTTGACAACTCGCTACCCCAGTCTTCGTCTCTCTCGCGGTTTCGAATTTTCTGGTTCCGCCGAAAGTCGCGGGGTTCTTCAAGCAGGCAAAGTGATTCGACCGATTTTCTTGGATTCAATTCTTTCAACCGACTGCTGCAAACTCCCGGTGCCTGCTGCTGGTGCAACGCTCGATTGCTCACCGTCTTCTGATGGCTGGGTGATACGTTGGCGGAATACGGACGCATTCCAGCCTCGGATAATTTTAATATTGGTCTAGTCCCACCCATCGGACCACGGCCTGAATCAACTGAAATATCTGGCGTTGCTCCACGACTCCTGGAACGAAAAAAGTGAAAAAGGATCGAGTTTCATCGACTTGGTGGACTCTGGTATGATCAGGATAGTCCAGTGATCACCTGTTGAGATTTTTAACAAAGAACGTACAATGGGTGCATACCTCTGCTTTTCCAATCTGGGAAAAGTCTTTCGTTCAGAAATTGGTGACGGCTCTGTCGATGTACTTGATTCTTGCGTGTGGTACAGCACATCTACAGGTTATCGGACGTAGATGAAGATTCGAGAAAAGAGAGAAACAAGAAGCGGAAGAAAGCGATTTAGATTAGTAAAGCATCATTGGCTTGGCAAAGATGAACACAGCAAGTCCGAATACTAACTTACTATGATGAACCGCCCGAGGTACCAGAGCCAATCGTTGTTCACGACCCCGATGGGCTCCGGAATTCGGTCCGGGCGATCTCGCCATCATCGAAGTTGGCCCTGAGTCATCCAGGTGATTAGAAGACTCGGTACGACTGCTCGTACCAACTTCCGTATCACTGTCTGATCCCAGAGTGTCGTACTCCTCTGATTCTGATTTGAAGGACTTTGACTTGCGCCGTGAACGTCCTCTGACCTTTGTGTACTGGTCAACGTCGCACTGGAAACCATAAAAATGCAATTCATCTAAAGAAAACTCCTACAAGACTGTCACACTCACCTGTGCCCCTTGAAGCATCGTTTCTCCACGTTCGTAGAAGAAAGCTTGCCGCATGGGATTCGCGGAAAGATTTTCTTGTTCGGGAAGATGAAAAGTAGCATAAGGATAAATGTCCTCGGAATACTCAGGGATCCTCTCGAGAGCGTTTACTTCTCTACACGGTGACTGTTGCCCGGGTTTCCTGGCGGTAGCGTAGTACTGTTCTCTCTGTTCCATGTTATGCTTATTGTCCAAAGCCGCTTGAGTTTGAGACGGTGGGTCATTTGCTGACCCTGCTCTTCCAGGATCTGAAATTTTCACTTCCTGATTACGTTTTCACCAACTAAAATTCATCCTACTAATAAATGACCGATACTTACGCGTCTTAAGACAAAAGCACACTCCAGCAACAGCCAGAATTACAGCAAGTACCGAAACAACGCTTGGCGCAAGGACCTGGGCATCCAGATACAACGGTGTCTCATCAGTTTCGAGGGGTGGTCCTTCGTAGATTCTTTTTCCACCGTTATGACTCAAAGTGGAAAAGAGATACTCGGCGTGAGTGGAACCGGCATTGTTGTGAGCAGTGAGTCTGAGTTCGTAACTGGAGCCAGTTTCCAAATCGACTATGGGAAACCGGGAGTGAGGTGGTATGTTGCTCGATACTGTGAACAGTGAAAAACACACAGAGAAAGAGAGAGAGAGAGAGAGAGAGAGGGGTTTAGAAATTGGGTATGAATATTGACTGAAGAGGTATGTTGTTTGCTTACCCAAAAGCCAGTCTCCAGGAAGTCTTCTGTATTCAACGATGAAGTAGAGCAGTGGGCATCCGCCGTCTTGCCATGAGGCCAACTCGAGTATAACTGAAGTCAGGTTGGATCTAATTAAATGTTGTTTGGCTGGGGCGATGGGCTTTGATCCCTTTGTTCTTGCGCTTTCGGTTTTGCTCGCACCGCCACTTCCAATACGGTTGAAAGCTGCCAAAGTAAACTGATATTTGGTACCGCATTGCAGACCTTCGAGTAAATGGGTACTGGCCCTTCGATCTATCATCACTTCCTCCCATTCGGAAAATTCTCGTCGATAAGCCAGGAGGAATCCTTTTATCGGAGATCCACCGTTGTCCCCTTGCTTCCATTGCAATTGAACTGCATCGGTTGTCGTTCCGGTAGCTAAAAGCGTTGGTGGAGTCGGAGGAACTAGACACAAAGTAGGAAGTTTACCAATTAGCTGACAAGTTGGATGCTCATGCTGTGGGGGAGACGTATTGTTCTGTGTACGCGTATCTGGGATGATATACCAACGATATTCAATTTGCCTTCAAACTAGCAACAACGGTGAAGGTAATTACGTAAAGTAGTTTAGTACAGGAATGGAGAGAGAGAGGAGCCTTGTGCATAAAATCAACTTCTGTAACTTATTAACTAGCACTATGCCCGCAGAGTAGATAATGAGATATTCTGACAGGTCGGAGACCGGCGGATTAGGTATATTTTTTACCTTGAACTTGGAGACTGTAAACGATCTGATCCGAACCGAGAGAATTTCTAACGTGACATGAGTAATTTCCCTCGTGACTGCGCTGCACACTTTTCAGTAGAAGGGTGTTGTCTGCGCCAATGTCAAGTCTGGAATGATCAAACACGAAGTGAGAAGATATCAGGTAAGGTTTACCATTCAAACATTAGACGTTGATCGAAGGGGCTCATCTCACCTTTGCTGTTTTTGTAATTTGACATCTCCGAGTCTCCATTCAGCCGTGGGTCGTGGATTACCGACAAAAAGACATGGTAGATTGACGTCGACCCTCCAAGGCACCAATACCATAACACCGAATGATATAATTGCGGCTGGAACTAATTGCCAAGTTGTGATCGATGTTTGTGTCAGATAATTAATAATGGATATTCACCTGTGGGACTTGGCTGGAGTTTTATCACCGAGGACTTCGAACCTTCGCCTACTTTCGTCCAGGCGGTAACCCAAGCTTCGTAAGTTTCTCGGACTTTTAATCCCGTTGCATCGTAATGGAGATTTTGTGCCGGAACGGAATTTGGTGTGATTTTTTTCTCGTGCCCCTGATCGTACATTCTTATGTAAACGATGTAACGCGTCAACACACCGTTCGGTCTTCGTGGAGGCAGCCAGGATATCACAACCGAGTCTTCCGCACTCGTCACAGCTTTCACCTTCTCCGGAGCATCAGGAACTGAAGAAATATAGCCAAAAATGAAGCACTCGAGTTAAATAAAGACTAAACTTCGCACACCCGACTCACCTGTTTCCTCAGTAGTGCAAGACACGGGGCTGCTGCTGACGCCTTCGCCAGCCCTAGTGTAAGCCAATGCTTGGACTGTGTAGTTCGTGTAAGGATTCAATCCATGGAGCACGGTGCTCAGAGCATGTGTGATTTTGGTCTCACGAGATCCTTGGAGTTCGGCTGATGTGGCGTCGTTCGCAGCTTCGTAGAGCAGTTTGTATCCTTGAACAACACCGTGAACCTTGTCAGACGGAGGCGGCTTCCAGGTGACCTGGACGTTCTGAGCGGTCAAAGCAACGCAGGCTACGTTCTGGGGTGGAGCGCTGGGAACTGTTCGATGATAAAGTTAGCCACCTAATTCTTACCATGGAAATGAAGGATGTCTTTTCATATATCTTACCATCCTCCAGGGTCTGGGATATTATCGGATCTGATCCGGGTCCGTCACCTTTACTGTTAAATGCCTTGACCACCACGCTGTACTGAGTGTACTTTTCCAATCCTATCAGTCTATAATCGTAGGATCCATCACCGTTACCCATTATACCCACCCGCGTTGTGTTGACGGATTTTTCATCGTTCCTGATGTGATTAAACGGTTAGCGATACCACGATTTACCACGATGTGCTTCAACGAGCAACTAGACAACCAAAACAATTCAATCAAAGTCTATACCCCAAATTTCTGAAGGCTATGGTATATCCAAGAAGTTCTCCATTCCACAGCGATCTGTCTGGTGGTTGCCAGGTGATCCTGAGCTGCTGGGGTCCCAAAGGTTCGACAGACACTTGTCGCGGTGGTCCGCTAGGTACTTCGCTGTCAGTTTGTGCCTGGAAAGAAAATGTCGCGAGAAACCGATAATACGTGTCAGTTATCGAGACATTGATCATGAGACGAGACCCTTATAGACAATATGCGACACTCACGTGGAGTATATCGCTAGGCGCTGATGTTCCAAGATGATTTTCAGCATAGACACGAAAGTGGTAAGTAGTGGCTGGTTTCAAAGGGGTTACTAAAGCAACAGTGTTATCACCAGCAACCAATTTCTGCGTATTGTGCTCGTGCCAAACGTCTGTGGACAAATTTCACGGATTGATTGATCGCCCGTGAATGATGCATGCCTCGGAAACAGAGGCGCGTTGATGTAATTTAATGAACAATGCGAACACCCGCTCTTCGTGGCACAAATCGGATAAGCAGGCTTGTGGACATGGGATAATACAGTGGATAATAGTATCTGCTCGAGCTGCTGAGAGGGCTCGATGGCAAAATAAACCGCAGAGTGTAAGCCTTGAGAAGTTTGAAAAGAAAAAGTTTACGGGTGAAACGGGAGAAAAACTGACTTTGTGCTGTATCAGGGAAAGTGAAAATGGAAAAAGGACGCAAAGGATGAAGAAATATGGGAGGTCAGGGGCTGACAAACTAGACATTTCCACGAACCTTGTGCTTCTTTGTATTGAACGACGTAGCTGATGATCGGGGAGTCGGGGTGTACCGGGTCCGAGTCGCCGGAGGGCGGTGACCAGGCCAGGCGTATCGAGCGACTTCCTTGTTCGGCCACGTGTAAATTTCGTGGAAAGTTTGGTGGCTCTTGTACAAGGAGATGAATATTTGCACGGTCGTGACCATACGCGTTACTAGCCACACACGTGTACTCACCACGGTCAGCGTGACCAGCTTCAGAAATTCGCAGTTCCGATATCATACCTCGTGGTATCGGTGAATTGTCCACAGAGTACCTTACAGAGACCAGATGACGAAGTGGTGAATTCTTTGTGTGAAACTATTTCACTTTGAGTTGATACTTTCAAGTGCCCATTCTCTCGATTACAGTTTTAGAGGAGTTTCTTTTTTTTTTTTTTTTTTCTTTCTCTTTTCATATCCAAGTACTACCGAGGGTTCACTTTGATGTGTAAAAGTTCCACATATTTCCACGACAGAAAAGTATAATAAGTCGCATATATAGAAAAGTTTTAATGATACTTTAATTCGAGTGCAACCCGGTGTGCCGGCAATTATTCTCTCAGGGTGTTTCTTAGTCAGGCGTCGATTTCGAACAATGGATATTATCAGGGAAACTTTACGCCGCGCCGGGGTTCCATTCAATTCAATCAAGATGCATAAGTTTCGAAATCGAATATCACCCGAGTTCTTCGAACCGTGATAAATCCCTGAGTCACCACACCTTTATCAAGTAACGTTATAGGTAAACCGTGAAGTGGATGTGAAAATAGCTAGGTGTCATTTTCCCGGGTTGTTTGGTTACTGGACAAAATCGTGGCTCCGTTCGCTCAGGCACGTGCTTAGATTTGCGGTATCGTCCTAGGCTCAGAAGGTATTCGAATTTAGGGTTCGCCCCTTGGTCTGCTCTGCGTACGTCGCAACTATTAGCTCGGGTGAAGGGCGAGAGGAGGATGAGGAGGACCTACGTGAGTGGATTGGATACCAACCTAATGTCGTAGTTAGGGTCGACCCGACTGTTGCGAGCAAGCCAGCTGAGCTCAAGGGGTGAGTCGCCCTCGGCTTCGCATCGCAGGGTGACTGCCTCACCCCTGCGGACTGACTCTTGCCTCGTCCTCACCGTCACGCTGGGTCCCGCTGCGGCAACGAGTCACGATTCTCATGTCATACAATTAGCAACGTTTTACGGTCGTACCGCACTCACTGGTGCGGATACGATATTGGAATTGCAGCAAGCGAGGGGCTATTCACTGTGATTTTGGATGTACGCGGGTAACTTCGGACTTCTAAAGCTTTCCGAAGACTTCCAGAGAATTCCGAGGAATTCCAAAGACTCCCAAAGACTTTCAAAGACTATCCAGTTGCGTATTATGAGGAATTCTTCGAATTCTAATCTAAGACTTCCAAAGAATTCTAATGAATTTCAATGACGCCTAAAGACTTCCAAAAAATCCCAAAGACTTCCAAAGACTTCCAGAGAATTCCAAAAATTCCAAAGACTTGCAATGAATTTCAAAGAATCCCAAAGCCTTCAAAAGAATTCCAAAGACTTCCAAAGAATTCCATAGACTTCCAAAGACTTGCAATGAATTTCAAAGAATCCCAAAGTCTTCAAAACAATTCCAAAGACTTTCAAAGAATTCCAAAGACTCCCAAAGACTTCCAAAGACTTTCAAAGACTTCTAGAAAATTTTAAAGAATTCCAATGAATTCCAAAGACTTCCAAAGAATTCCGAAGACTTCTAAAGAACTCCAAATAATTCTGAAGACTTCCGAAAAATTCTGAAGAATTCCAAAGACTTCTAAAGACTTCCAAAGACTTCCAAACACATAGGACTTCCCAAGTGAATAGCCCCTTGGCAGCAAGTCTGCACTGTCGATTTTGCGTTCTGGCAAATTTCCTACATTCGCACTTGTTCGGTGAGTACCTATTGCATCCGACGAACATAACAGTGCGAACTTCGGTTACTGGATATGCGATAAAAATAAGAGGAAAATATATGTGGCTGGTAAAGATAGGCGGTTCCCCCATAAAGGCGGATCATAAATAAAACTGCGATGGGACAGGAAACACCCGTCCCGGTATCTAACCCACGTCAGATGCACGTCCTACAATATCGTGTATGGGATTTGAATATTTTACCATGGACGGTTAATCGAATGAGTTTGCTGAGTCCTGGACCGATCCCATTGCTTGCCTGGCATAGATAAAAGCCCCCGTGATCCTTGGCCACTCGGGGAATGACCAATGAACCGTTGTCAGCAACTCCCGCACCTTCCGTACCACCGTAACCAAGCTCTCTATAGTCACCAGGTGTTTCACCTGCGAAATAAACGCCATGACAATAAAAATCGGACGCTTTCCATCAACTGTAAAGTTATGTCTGAAGGTTTAAACGATGGAGAGAAAAGAGAAGAGAGACGAAGCCCTTGATCCATACTCGGCTTGAAAAATAATCTCTACCCTGAAACTTTGCGGCACCGTGCGTTGGATGGCGAGTATCAGATTGTTCTCAACTATTTGCAAGTCAAATACTTTGATGAACTATTTTTCAATATTTTTCAGAAATTGTTCGCCCGGAGTTTTGCGCTGATAACTTTTCCACTCCGTTCGGCGCAACGTTATGCTATCCCTGAAATTCTTCAGTATTATGAAACGGCTGCGATTCCAGCACCCCGTGAAGGTACCGGACATTGATTGAACGGGTTTATTCTCGGCAAGATACCTTCGGTTATTAGGCTCCGACTGTTACTCACCTATAGATTGTTTCCAAGTGACTGAAGGAATCGGAAACCCTTCCGCTTGACAAGCCACCGAGACACCATGGCTCACTATGGCGGTCTGATCGATTGGTTCCACGGTCCATTTCGGAGGAACTAGAAATATGTTTTCCGTTCACCGAAAATCTATTTCCGTTTATCAACCACTCGATTTACCAGTCGACCTAAGCGAATATCAATGCCACGTATACATTTTCACCGTCCAGAAAATTACTTTTCAAACTTTTCGAATAACGAGAATATGGTACCTATAAGGACTCGACCTCGAATTTCATCGAATTATCGATGAGGATGATCGATACAGTTTCTCTCCACGGTTTGGCAAAAATATCGCAAGATTGCTCTGGTAAATCGAGGTGTCAATTTGTACGTCGTCAAGTACGATATGAAATTCGAAATGTCTCACATTTTCTCGTACCAAGTGCAACCAAAGGTGTTCCAATTCTCCGATCATCACCAATAACAATACACATACAAATTGGAAACTGGATTCTCGAACTATGTGACTACGACCAAAAAAAGTTTGTCCATTTACAAAAGTCTATACTGCTCTGCATTTTCCGATATCTTCTTTAATTAGCGGTACGCGGTTTCAGTTAGCCCCGCGCGTTATCTGGACTCGCCCAGAGGCGTCAATTAGCGTTCCGTTTATTTGCTGTGACGGGAGATGGACCAAAAAATAAAATTAAAAAAAAAAAAAAGGAGATAAACAAAAAAGGTACCAGAAGCACGTTGTATCGAATGAATAAATAACCACGGAATAAAACCAGCTGCCCCTCACACGTACGATTCCAACGCGGATCAATGCACGAGTGATCTTTCGGACTTTTGTTTATCATATTCTAAGACGCGATTCAAAATTGTTGAAGACAAATTTCGGCAATATATCTAACATATTCGCAGATTGAAAACGTAGGTATGTTTTAAAGCCCTTGTTATCAGCCTGCAGATGAAAATTACATGAGAAATTGGAACACCTTTCGATGGTAGGCGCTCGTGCAAAGGACTCTGAGTGAATATGATCATCACACAGTGTCTGTGTCAGTGTCCGTGCCTCTGCCATCGCTTATTAGACGTATAACGTTTAATTGTAAGTATAAGTTGTGCACAGCCTAGCTGCACCACACTACGCTAACAATTTTCGTCAAGGTAATTATGAGAACTAGTTCATAACTCATTCTACGTTATAATTATAATATAATTGAACGTCATATAATATATATATATCGTACCGATGAAAAATTTCATGCATTATATCGAACTTGTAAACTATGTATGTCGTTTTGGTGTTTTTTTTTTATGATCACCGAGCTGATCAGGATCGATGATGAATCCGCTTTATATTTGGTCCTTAATTGGTGACGTTCTGCAAGGTTTGTAAACGACAAATATAGGCGAAAAATTTAGTCACCAGACTGGGACTAGCCGGGAATCGGAATCAAAGGAATTCGAATAAATTATTCCGACTGTTCAGCTTTTAATAAAACATCACAAGTAGGTCAACAGGTGTTCAATTATTCCCCACAAACGCGAGAATACGCCATAGTGCATCGAACCGAAATCCATATCTATCTATCTTCATTGCTATCGAATGGACACAAATAGACGCAGTTAATTAACTGATAATTAATATCTATCGACAATTCAGACATCCTGTTGCCCTCGACTATATAGGTATGTACTATCTTCGCCATTACCGTGGGGCTGCCATCGCGAAATCCGAGCACAACAACTTTTATCTCGAATATCAAATATTGTGCGTATCCTTTCGGTCGAACAATCAGTGTGATCATACATCAAAGCTAATTGGAACGAAATTCGCGATTCGCGATATCCGCACGAGAATGAATCTTGGTGGGGGGTTTTTTTTTTTCTCACAGAGGAAATGAAATAACGAATTCATCATCGTCCTGGTCTTCAGTTGGTTTGATATACAGGGTGAGTTTTCTCCGGGGTTCTGAGAGGGTGTGGCCTAAATTGGTTGAGGCTCCGCCTTCTTTCATTCATACTTGTTATTATCGAAATATTATCCCTTGCCCACTGTCAGTTATTGCTTACTGAGCTCTAGTGCAGACTTGTGTTTATCGACGCAGAAGGTGGTCAGTTCTAACACCTAATGTGATACTACTCGAATGAATCAATATTATTAAGGCTTATTGTTAGTGCCATGGCTTTCGTTACACTATATCATCATAATACAATATGCGATTAGACTGTTTGTTGACTCGATCTAGATCGCCCAGAATGATAGGTAGATTTGGGAATGAAGATATCTCAACATGAATTGAAATTATTTTCTCGACAATAACAGGTATGAATAGAAGAAGGCGGAGCCTCGACTAATTTAGACCACACCCTTTCAGAACCCCGGAAAAAACTCACCCTTTATATGCGAGGGTATTTTACGTATTATACGTGTGATGAAATTGCATGCTATGGACAGTTGGTCTCAAACGTCAGTGTGAAAACTTGAATTCTTGTAGTCATATATAGTATAGGTAATAGTGTAAAAGTAAATTTACTAAACTAATTACGTGAATTAGTTACTTGAGTGTATTATACGGTTGATGATGAACTCTGATTGTAGAATGTATGGGCAAGTACGTACGTCGTGTATAACAATGTCGAAAACAATGTACTATGTATGTATACAGTACACATCGAGTGAACAGTGATAATAGCTAACTGTTCGATCATGCACTAACTATTATATTCAATGTATAAACGGTACTGGACAAGTATCTATTTGTTTTATTTTGTCAAAACTATATAATGTCTGCGTATTAGTGTCTTGGTGTGCAGTAGTGTGCAGTGTGCTTGGGTCCATTATTCAGTGTTCCATGATTTTTCATATTCATTGCCAGTTTTGTGCCACGTGCGTTTTTAATTTTTTATTTTTTTTTTCTTGTGATCGATTTTTCTCATCGCGATTGTTAAACAACCCAATTTCCTGGGGAATCCACATCATTCCATTCTTGGTGCTGTTCGTCGACTGGCTTTTTGGACTTATTTAGGTTCCGATTGTAGGCCTTTCGGAAAGGATAAGAACGTTCAATCATCGATCGCTCAATTCCATACTGAATCATTAAAAACACAAATAGATTATTCGATTCTTGTCCTTTCCTTTTGGCACGAAAAAAACCCGCTTACAGATCTACGATAATTTTTTTGTACGGGTTTGATGACCCACCGGTGACGAAGAGGCTCGCAAAATGTTCAGCGATACCAGCAGCGTTACTGATTTGACAGGTGTAGTTTCCGCTATGTCTTGCAGTCACGCTATTAATGGTCAGTATGCTGGAAAACGGTGGATAGTCGCTTATCTGAATGCTGTTTGATGCTGACGATGTAACAGCCACAGAAGATGAAGAAGAAGAAGAAGAAGCCGAAGATGCTGAAGAACCGATGACTGGTTCAGGGGATGATAAAATTTGCCCAATCTGAATGGGTCTGTTGTCCATCAGCCATGATATGTTGAATGGTTGATCGCCCTGGCTAGTTGTGCACATCAGTTGTGTCCTCATTCCTTCGGTGACACCATCCTCGAAATAAAAGGGTGATATCCTCGGTGGAACTATAATGGGGGCAGTAGCAGTGATGGCAATTGTATCTTGGACGGTTCCACGTCGTTCGAAGACCTTAATACGCGTACGATTGAGTCTTTTTATGGTATTACTTAAAAATCTGTGTTTTACTTTTACGTTTCCCTAATTTCAAGTCCCCATCGATTAGCCATTATTAATTCGCAAACCCCCCCCAATCAATGATCAATCATCTGTGGTTATCGCTCGTCGATTCTGTGGTGGTAGAAGAACAAGGGTGGTTTTTTTCGTGTGTGTGTGTGTGTGCTTGTGTATATGCTTTGTATTTTGCGATAAGAAAGATAAGTTGAACAGTATGTCCGATTACTCGACGTTGATTTTCGACCGATTGATCGTGAGCTACTTACCGGTTCGATACCGTATATATTCTCGATTTATAATTTAAACAAAACTACCTACACTTGTGTACAAATTTCAACTACGAATGTACAAATTCATGACAAGATACAAGAAAAAAAAATTCAAAATTAGATATGTATATATATATAATATATATTTAAACGATATTGACTACCGATCGTTTCTCGTCACTTCGTACTTTGATATCATCTTTCGACAAGTTTTTATTCACTCCCCCGACTTTCTTTCTCTGTATACGAGTTATGAGATTATATCAAGGTAAGAAGAAACAGTTACGGATCAAAATATTAATACGACACAACACAACGATGATAGATAGGTATATGTATATATATATATATATAATGTATATAAATGATCATTCATTATAAAAAAAAAAACTTTCCTACTGATATTTAATAATGTATTACCATGACGTGTATATTATAGGTACACAAATATATAATTGTATGTGATGTGCTCAAATATATTATATAGAGAAAAATTACTCAACGATATTGTGATGGTATATATAAATGTCATTATGGTTGTGTACATGTTCAGGGTACATATTTATAACTTGATATGCATTGCAAATAATGCGACAAGTCACTTTGATCATCAGGATATATTATCAGGATCGTTTGATCAACTGCAGAACGATTAAATACGTTTTGTGTCATTATATAATACGCGAAATATAAATTTATAGTATCTATCTCAAGTATATAATTTTTTTTTTTTACCTGCAACGACGTAAGAATGTTGATATTTAAACGAACGAACGAACGAACGATGATAAGAAAATAACAGTATAACGGCAACAGTTCCAACTTTCAATTATTAAGAGTATATTATTATATTCGGTGTTTGTATAGTATAGATATGTAATAAGCGTGCAATCAGCGTGCAAAAGAGATAGCGTGCAGGATGGGGGAAGAATCAGTATATAATAATAATAATAATAATAATAATAATAATAATAATAATAATAATATCATCATCATCATCATCAATAATATCTGAAGATGAGTAAAAAATCTACGCGAATCGCATCGGCGTACGTCACGATTCCAAGTCGACCAGTATCCATAGCAGAGAGTGAATTGGAGATTGGTTGAAGGACTGATAATGACACTGATGCGATCGATTGACAACGTGCAATGATTTTTGAAATTGAATTATATATATTTCCCGTTTTGGTGGCCAATAGACAAGTTCAAGACTCGGAATCATCCAAGAAATTTCAGTATCACCTTCCGGAAGATATTCCGTGATTTTATGGCGGATGAAGAAAGTTCCAGGGTATAGATTACGACTGGGAACCAGTCTATTTGGCGATATATATTTAAATCATGATATTTGTTGAAATTTATCGAAGTGGTATATAAATTAGATGCGATAAAAGTGAAAAGAATGTGATGAAGAATCAGGTTGGTGCTTGAGAAACACCAACGGTTGGTTACCGTTGACGTTGAGGAGTGCGGAATGTGCGACTGTAGCAGCATCATTTGCTACACGACAGGTATAGGTGCCATTGTGAACGGGGGCGATCTTTCCAATGCTCAAGGCGCTGTTAAACTCGTCGAATTGTCGTACGGTGATTGTTTTCCCGGCCTTTTCGATTGGGGATTGGGGATCACCTTTCTTGCCGGTTGGTACTTCCAAAGACGTTTCAATCGATGCGTTATCTTTTAGCCATGTGAACGTTAGCGGAAGGTCGCCCGTCGCTACAACGCACTGTATGCTAGTTCGGTCTCCTACGTTTAAATCGCGACCAAAACTGAAAGGTGTGATTTTAGGTGGCACTGAAAGAACAATACAGAACAGGTACGGCATTCCATATATGAAAGCGTTAAAGACAGATCAGACATCTCTGTGTGTGACGATGCTAGTGTGTAATGATATAACGTAAAAATTACCAGCTGATATAATTAGCTAGTGATTTTGACATTATAACGTTTGAAAAGTCAGAAAGCTGAGGAATTACGCATACGATTACGATCATTGCTGATGGTAAACACTGGCTGTTGTACGTACCATCCGTGAAAACAGTTTCAAATGAACATTCATTTTCTGAACCATTCACATTCACATTCACATTCGTCTTGCAGATACTTGATCTGTACCTGAAATCAGAGCGTAGAACAGCCAGTGGTTTAGAGTAGGTGAAATGGTGGCGAATAGGTTGCTGGATTAAATCGATAGGCCGGATGAGAGTGAGAGTGGTTCTTGCAAGCTTTTAACTTTCCCAGCTCGATGCTTTCAGCTTCAAGATATCCGCCATTGTTTCATTCGAGAAACAGTACCCAACGCGAACGACCTCTGCTTTCACCATTTCGAAAGGATCATTATGAACCATTCCGTAAAAGTTACCATATCACTGAACAATTTCGTAAAAATCAAAAGCTGAAAGTAATACGAGCTGGGTAAGCTGATGGTTGTTGTTATTGTTGTTGTTGTTTCACCTCAAGTCCTTCGAGAGGGAATTGATTTGAAGAGACAAAGGTCACAAGGTTTATGCATAGAACAAGTCCAGGGGGTCAGAGTTTATTGGATCATTTGCAATGGACAGCTCTCAAGTGTTTTCGAGCGAGTTGGTTGGATGGGTTCGCACATCTAGACGTTTCGAGTTCCCTGGGAATCAGGTCAAGTCCATCAATAAAACAAAAGGACCTTAAGAACCGAAGTGCGAGCCTAGCCGGTACTACCCAGGGAACTCAATTTTGTTGCAGCAGGACATAGTGGGTTTTAGGTATGTTATATTGGTAACACGTGCAGGTATAAAGAGGGCAGTGCTTCGAGCGGTGCAGTGAATCGCTGTGCTCTGTGCTCGGACGTTATATACTGTCCACTGGTGTTTTCAAGACTGTGGGGGAAGGTAACAGGTCACTTTTTCTTTGAATATAAAAATAATGAACATGATCTGTTCAAGAGTATAGATATTCGAAAGTTTGTTTGGAACATTGAATGGCGTAAAATGAACCCATTAGAGCATATCCGCGATATACTTAATGATCATGAAAAAATGTTGTGCAAACGATTTCATACCGAATTTTCATCACTGTATGAGAAAAAAAAAAAAAAAAACAGTCAAAATTTTATTGGAAATATTGTTCGATATCGCAGGCACATTTTCCATGTGATCAAACGCAGTTTTACATATATACATACAATAAGGGAGAGTTTCTGAAATGTGAATACGCGCTTGATGATATATCGGGTTTTCCCATGTAGGTATAGATATTATACATGTTTGACAAACGTAACTGGTTGAATGCCTTTGATTGCATGAAACTACGTGCATATAGGTAGGTATGCCCGATAGTGTAATTCGATAATATTGAAGTACGTTGATTAATTTTGTGCTATGAAATTCGAAGGCGTCACGTGGTTATATCGACGATAGTAAATTCCAACTTGGAATATCACGATGGAAAGGTGTTCACGTCCCGCATTAGTTTTATATCCAAGGTACGCAAAATAGCCTTTCCAGGAATCGCTCGCTGCGAAAGATTCTCAAGAATTTCCACAATCTTTTCAGTTCCCCGAGAAAATTCCTATCCTATATATATAGATATATATATATATATATAGAGAGAAATTCTACCGAGTTCAACATCGCCGGATATATGTGTAACATTAACTGTGTTATCGTATGTTAATTAACCCCCTCCCTAGGCAGTTGACGGGCAATATTCAGTTATTCCAAAGCCAAAATCAACGCCGTTACGCAAACACTCCTGTCCCTATATACTGCTCGGAATGTACGCATTTTCATACTGGAAACAAAGTTTTATTAGCCACAAGAATAACCATGGGGGCCCGTGGTAAAAAAAAATAAATAAAATAAAAAATAAAATAAAAAAAGTCGACAAGCTAAATAAATTTCAAATGGGGTGGACAATGATGCATCGAAAGGGGCCTGAATAACTGGCTTTTTGAACTGACGTATCGATTTCACTTCATTTAAATATTATTCTGCAGTGGTTATTTTTTTTTTTTTTTAGGTTAGAAAATGTCTGGTTTGGAGAAACTTACCAAGAACGCGAACTTCGACAGCTCTGTGGGATGTAAAGTTGTGTTTGTTTCTCGCGGTGCAAGTATAGGTACCTTGATCAGCATTTTTTTGCACAGTTTCAACGAGAAGAGTACCATTTCCAATTCTTTGCCGCATGTTAGTCGGGAGCCTGACACCATCTGTAAAAAAAAAAAGTATAGGACGTAATAGTCCGGTGAAGAATTTGGAGAAATGTGAACATATTTTTTCGTCCTTGCTTTTACGGATTCTTATAATTATTTTCAAACTCTGGCAATCTGCAAGAGTGTCATGACCCGCGTTATGACGCGAGCGTTAATGCAGGGTATTACCTAAGCTCGGACTTAATTATCAGCCCTTTGGCTTAATAATATTAATTACAGGGTAAATCCACCCCTGAATTGTCGGCATAACTGACAAGGGGATGTCAAGAATTTCCTCGAAATGTCTCGCTCCAGTTTATTCTCCCGCTTTGCGCGTTACACCTGGGTGTTTAAAAAATATCTCTAATATTCCTGCTTCAGCGTTACTTCCAACTTATTCTGGTGAAAGAAAATAAATCGCGGTGCCAGGTAACGGGGTTCCAAAATAAATCGAAATTACATGCAGAAAAGTGATTATTAAGCCAGAAACCCGATTCGGTTGTGAAAAACGCCTTGTTTGTCTTCAGCATGACTGCCAACTCCGTCCGGTCAAAAAATTAATCGATGCCAGGTAACGGGGTTCCAAAATAAGTCGAAATTACATGCAGAAAAGTGATTATTAAGCCAGAAATCTGATTCGGTTTTGAAGGTCGCCTTTTTTCTGCTCAGCATTACTGTCTCAATTTCTTTCGTTCGTAAAATGAATCGATGCCAGGTGGCTGAGCACCGAAATGAGTTGAAAATACATGGAGAAAAAAGGGTGTGTAACAGAATAACTGGATCCATTTTTCATGAGATTTTGCCATCATGTTTTCACTCACCTTTTTCCCAAACGATCGAGTCAATCGGATATCCGGCCACGGGGCATTTGATGTGCAGTTGTTTCCCGGCTACTGCCGAGACCGGGGGCATCGGTCGGACGTATGGTAAGCCTAAAATTGAAAAATAAAAACACCATTTCTCTCAACTCTTCGAATTTATCCATCTCCATCGAGTCGCGCGGAGGCTGCAGCGACGAGATAACGAGAGAAGCAAATGAAAAAGGTCCCGAATATTGATCGGGGATCGAGTTATCGAGTGCACAGGCGATCCAGATTCAACCATTCCGTTAGTTTATTTATTTTTATTTTTTCTATTTACAACTAGAAATCGGTGTCAATTTTTTAAAGCACTTTCTGATAGCCGATCCCCGAGACCCCAAGAATAAATAAATAAATATCAATCGATTGACACACCGTAGATGTTAAGCCGAGCACTGTGACTGGCTTCTCCAGCCCGACTACCAGCAGTGCATTCATATTCACCACCGTCTTCCGGTTTAACCGATGAAATGTTAACGTGTGAAATAACGTCACCGTAAACAGTAACGTATTGTCCAATGAGTAGCCGGTCATTTTGCGGTAAAGGAAAACCGTCCAGACGCCATGATATCTGGGGTGTTGGATTTCCGGCTGCGCTACACTTCAACGAAACCGATGGACCGGGCTGCATTGTCTGCTCGATGAATCTGTAGACTAGCTGTGGTGAAATTTCTGCCAACATTCATAATGGCGATGTATTTTATTTGATTTTTTTCTTTACTTCACTTGATGAGGTGGAAAAACCACTATGGCGGAGATATTCTTTATATATACATATACGGTAAATAAATATGGGATTTTCTATTCCACGTATGGGTTTTTTTCACACTCGAGACTCGTGGCCAGGATTCGAAATCTTGACTACATCTTCATGCAAGTTTGCTGCCAGGGCTGAGCAGCGTTTCGAATAGACTTCGGCTGCCTCCTTCGAGTCACGAGCATCAATAACGCTGCCACCTAGTTAACCTATGCAAATTTAGGGACTCAACTATCTCGTATCGGTTTGCTGACGGCTTCATCTAGTACGAGCTCCTGCTATTGCTTGCCGGAGGAATATCACGTCACCGCCGAAACGTCTGACTCGAGTCAGCATCATGAGAAACTTTGAGAGAAAAATTCAAATTTCAAATACTACAATTTTTTGAATTCTCTTTTTTTCACGTCGATATGATTTTTCTCCGAATTGCCCATCAGCCTGTGCAAAAACCGGGGAAATATTATACTACAGCTTTGGTCAATATATAGTCATGGGCACAAAAACAAATGTCAACATTTGAACAATTTCAATTCCGCGACGTACGCATATATACGGGTCGATGAACAATCTTTTTTATTTACGTGTATATATAATGTCTCGTCTCGTTCGATCGTTGTAACTGCGAGGTATCTAAAAAATTTTTAACATTCACCGATTCCACAAGGCAGAGAAAGAAAAAACTATCGTGTTATTGAAACTGTGAGACTTATCGACCTAACCTATTAAGCAGCCTTGAAATGACCTTTTTTTGATCGGTCTAAAGAAGCAGACAATAATAAATATTATTGGCCCGCTTTTTCAATAAGCGGGCTATAATGTAATCATTATTGCCCGCTTTTTCGAAAAGCCCACTGAGCCCTAGATGCACACCATATTTTTTTTTTTATGCATGAATTGATTTTTACTGCGGCATGGCACTAAAAAGCCCACTTTACGCCCCTAGGTGCACAATATACTATTAATAACCCGAATATCAGCGAAAGAAATCCACATCCGTGAATTTTAAGAATAGAGAAAAAGACGTAGCCGGGGGTTTTGAGGTTCGAATAAAATATCTTGAGGTATATAAGAGAGGCGAATGAGATAGTTTTGTGGAAATGGGCGTACTTTAAGAAATTTTCCATCAAAATTATGGGATTATAAATGAGACTAGAATAATACTTAGCGCCGAGAAGGCGGTACCTACGGAAACGGCGATATCATATTTCAAAAAGTTCTTAACCGCTTAAGCTCGACAAGTTGGCCATAGAGCTGAGTAGAGAGCTTGCGGCTGTGTTTAATGCAATTGTGCAATTCAATGAAGCTTAATGGTACTGTAATAAGAACAGTACAAGAAACTCGGTTTTCGAGACTTGCTAGCCAATAATAATCTCACTTCCTATACTTGTGGGGATTACCTATCTTACGAACCCTATAAACCTATTGTATTCCTTGTAATCACCGATTGTTTATGTCTCACAAGTAACGGTGGGTGCTTTCGTCAAGGGGATAACTAGCTGTTTAACAATCGCCGTTAATACCCTCTTGCCTATGTGGCCATTGTTCCTTTAATCTTGAAATAATGAGTGGTGACTTTGAAAAATGAAAAGCTCTAATATATATATCATCGAATGGATAAGGATTGTAACAGAAGGCAAAAGCCTCTTTTTGGAGAAAAAAAAAAAAAAAAAAAAAAACATTCATGGTCATAACTTGCCACTTAAATGTTAACAACTTAAATATTAATTTCAAACCCTTCGACGTTCAAGGGGCAATTGCGATTTCGAACTGTCGAAAATTCCCTGGGCAATTCGGGCTGAACTTGTTTTCGAAACACTCTGATCAGGAGGCGCAAAGGGAAGAATTTGAAGGCTGTCAGATCGCGGAATCGACCTAGAAGCTTTCTCGAAAATGACATTTAATCTCAAGGGATGATAGGAAGACACGCGCATAAGACAGCCTTACGGTTGATCGCGGCAGTGTATAAGTTTTAAGAACAATCTTTGGGTTTCGAAGATGTGAAATAATTTCCGAATACCGAACAAGGGTTGTGAGGGGAGCTTAATAATAACTCGATGAACAAACACGGGATCTGAAGAACTTTAGGAAGTGGGGAGGGCCCTTGAATTACGAGCGTTGAAAGGCTTTTGATTAACGTATCAAGACAATCGGTCCTTGTACAACAAAAAACAAGGAGAAAACCCAAAGCCCAGCCCAGAATGTCCTGTCCATGAAACGTGACAGTGGTTCAACAAAAGCGCGGGGGGGGTCGATCCTATGTCACTGAACAAACTGAAGGGTCGTCCTTTTCTCCATTCGTAAAATAATACCTACTGGATTATTGTCGCCTTTATTTTCTACGTAGGAATTAACATATTTTTGATAATTTTCGATTTAATTTCACGTAAAAAATTATCAATTTTTCATCATCAAAGTTATCCCAAATATGAATGAAATCGATGATCATTTTACACTCACCTCCGAGTCGTAGCTCAGCTATTCCCTGGGCCATTTCATGTTCATTTCGAACAAAGCACTGATACATCCCACGGTCTTCTCTCGCTACCGATGTCACGGATATCCTTTCCCTTGAGACGGCCCTTACCCTTGCCCCGGTCCGCAATGTCTGACCATCTTTCAACCAGTATAAAGCAGTTTGTGGAAAACCGTTTGCACTGCAAGTCTGAAACAGATGGTGGTCATGTCACAGTCAAGATCATTTGAAATGTTAAAAATTCTTGTTAACGAATTGAAAAGGCAAAACCCAATGTGACTTTTGAATTTGTTCAAGCTTGTGAAAAGTTTCAAGGATGTTTTTTTTTTTTTTTTCTAATTATGTTTTGTGCTACTCGTCTTGACTTATAGTTAATCATCCCAAATCCCATCGAGTACTAGAAAATTCTACTGGTACTTAAGAGAGAAAGATAAAACTAGATGTCGTATTGCAGACAATAGAGTTAATCTACTATTTGCGAGCCACTTGGTGGCTTGGTGGGTTCGCGGGTTCGCGGTTCCGTGTATTTAGTCTCAAACCCCCTTCCCAAACTCGGTATATAAAGCGAAGTTCGACGAACTCAACGCGGGACAACTTTTAATTACTCCTGCTAATTATCTCCGACTCTCAGCGATCAACTTTCCCTACTTTTTCATCCCCCTTTTATACATATATATATATATATATATATATATATATACCTTTTCTCGTCGTTTGAACTCATACCATAAATCTAACCCTCTTTCACAACCCCCAGCGAATGACAAATTATTCCCCAAGTATTCGTTAGCGAATTATATCCGCAATACGCTGGTCTAGAGCTATATTTCCGTTTGGAATGGGAAAAAAACAAAAAAAACTTAAGGAGTCCTGCACTTACCAGGTAAGCTGGTTTTCCTAGATCAACCGTCTGGATTGTTGGCTGAACATGAACCCCAAGTGGTGCCGAAACCGTTAATCGTACTTCCAAAGTTTCGCTACCTTCTTTGTTACTTGATGTACAAAAATAAGAACCAGCATCGGCTTCTTGTACTGCTTGTATGATCAGAGAACCGTCACGAACCATGAAACGACTTGAAGAATCTTCTACCGGTTCGTCTCGTTGGTTACGTCTGTAGTACCATCTGCGGGCAAACCCATACCCAAGTCAGGATCGATTATCAGGAAATTGGAAAGCTGGAGCTTCTTTTCCCCGATATAGAGACGGATGGTTCGTAGAGGAGTTGATCTTCTCTGGCTCACCCTGTCTAAGCTGTAACCCTTAATCTTGATGTTTCAGGATTAAGAATCCCGGTTTAAAAAATGTTCAAGCCCCTTGTTTTTTATTTTATTTGATTTTATTTGATTTTTTTTGTATTTCTTCATCTTCAGGAAAATGATTAACGAAAGCTCATTCATCAACTCGATCTCATGATCACGGGTAGTTTTCTGATCTATAAGGGAAAATTTGCCACCCTTAAACTTCGATATGAAATTTCCCGCGTAGCTGGTTTTTGATTCTGGTTTAAAGTAAAATCGATAAATATTGTATTATTATCAAACGAGATGGAATATTGCAGAGTCTGTCAGGTTTCCATTGGTACAATTCCGAAGGTACGACAAAAGGAAACCCGCAAAGCGATCAGGAGCGTTAAGGGTGAACAAGGATATATTCGGTCACGTGGCTCGCGCTTTTCCAGCGCAGAAGTAAAATATTTGATTTTCCGTCAACAGCAGACTTGGTATAATCAACGGTGATTCGATCCTGCGTTATAGGAACGGGATATATGTGTTTTTGTTCGAATTTAGCCAACTGCCTAATTCAGAAAAACCAAAGGAAAAACAAACAGAACAAAAAAAAAAAAAAAAAAAACCAGGAGAAAGAAAATTGAAAACCAGATTAACACGAGACAGAAAGGGGGAAAATTTTTCTTAGACCGATCTTTGGTTGGCTTCGAACTCCGTAGCGCAATAACCCTCTGAATGCAATGATGGAAAATCGATGAGTGTGTGGCGTCGAAGAAATTTACCCGGGTTTATGTAACGAGGAAAACCTAAGCCTGACCAAATGACCTCCACCCTTACAATTTTCTTTATTTCCTTTACTTTTCGCGGTTGAAGGTTTTTGCAAGAAATGCCCAAAGTTCGTCGTATACCTACGCAAGAACGAATATACTTTACCCCAATAAGTAAAAACGGCGGGTGAGGTAATCGGGCGAGTTGGTAAAACGGGGGTGAAAACCACCCCTTACCACCGAGCCGTCGTCCCAAAGCTGTAATAATGCTGTCAACGCCAGATCATTTAATTTACAGACTTCGTTGTTTATTTTTATTTTATTTTTTTTTATTTTATTTTTATTTCTCTTTCCCCCGTTGAAAACTGCGGGGAAAATCGTTTACCGTCTAAACGCGGGACCTTCTGCGGTCGGCACCTTAACCGCTGCTAAGTGGTTACGTCGTTATGCCACGTTCAGACGTAATTCGTGATAATGAAAACCTGGGAGGGCTTTATAGAAACGTCACGAAAATTTGCAGAAATCGAGGGAAACTTTTCATTTTTATTTGAATAATAAATTTACTAGAAAACCATTTTTCTCTCTCTCTCTCTCTCTCTCTCTCTTTCAATTCGAGGAAAACGGACTCGTATCTTTTGACTGTTTTTTTTTCACCTTCATAGGCTGGGACGACATTATCGATATATATTTTTATTTCGATCGGAAATCCCCGAGTAATCGATAAAGATCCCTGCAGAGAACCCCGATAGTCTAGTAGTGGTAAAACCGTCGATGCTCGAAAGGGGCACGTAGTACCCTCTAACATTGGAGGCCGAGGGAAGGTTCTCAGCCCTTGTATATACCGTCGGAAGGTTCAATGTTTAAAATTAGCATTAATATGGAAAATACAGGAGTGTGCATACCCCAGAACACCCGGGTATAGGTACGAAAAGCTCTACATGACCGGGCTCCCCCTCCCCCCCCCCGGGCTTTTCTCAGAGCACCTGAAAAACATTTTTCTTTTATCCAGATTACGAGCTTTTTATTTCCCTAGGTTCAACAGAAAACCGATTTCTCAATCGTATCGACACTTTGAAAAAAAAAAACAAAAAAAAAACGATTCTTTATCCATACCGAAGCTATAAGAATTTTTAGAAAACCCTAATTTTCGATTTTCTTTCCTTAAACTTTCCGGAATGGGGCCGCCCCTGTTTTTGTATACTCAAAAATGGTGTATTTGTAATTAACGCTAATTGCCGAGAGGCCAGCAATGTACGGTATAGTAGCAATGAGAATTTTAGTAAACTTGCCTAGTAAAGTTTATATTATCGTTGTTATAATATTACGTTCCGAAGGTGTGTTCGTTGGCTTTTATCTCAGCAATTAAAAAATTTTTTCACTTATACCTTGTTGGATTCGCGAGTGGCAAGTTAATACCGTTATACGCGCATACTTGTCTTGGGAGCAAAAGTTTTTTTTTTGCATTTTTAGCCATGGCAATCTCCTAATTTTTTCCCCCTTAAAAAAAAAAAAAATAAAGTGTAAAAACAAAAATTAAGAATTTCTATCTTCCGCGCGTTGGGATTCGCGAGACGAATTATACTCTCGAGACTTGAGCCAAGGCATCGCACGAAATTAATGTGTTTTAAGTAAATAAACCCAGGAAGTAAGGATCAGGGAAGAAGAAGAACATATCTCGAGGCAATTGACAAGCCAAAGAGAAAGCTCTGACAATAACCTCGCCTATACAGTTGCAACAAGAAGAAACAATATTTGAGTTAATTCTCTCTAACAACGTTCGTTAAGGACCGAAACGTCCCGCTCAGTTGCTTAACGAGGAAACGAAACGCTCTCCAACTTGAAACGGTTTATTTATTTATTATTATTATTATTATTATTATTATTTTTTTTTTCCTGGGATAGTTCCCGGATTCTCGGCGGTTGAACCGGAAGCTAAGTCAAACGGGAAAACAACGTGTGATTAATTAATACGAATGAGTTAATTAACCCGGTGGAAACTGCTGCTTCTGCAGCTATTTCTATATGTATTTTTTTTTTTTTTTTTTTTTTCTTTCACTTTTCTAAAGGCGCTATTTTAATTGCAATTATATTATACAGTTAATTCATCTCGGAATATACGTTTCAATTATAACAAAAGCCATTTTTCCATGGTGTATAATGCGTATATGAAAAATCCCGCGTTTTTTTATATACACATTCAAGAAAACGAGGAAACTGTTAACGAGAACTCGATTTTACTCTCGATTGTCTATAATAATGCGGCAAGGAATTTTGATCTGTAATTTTAAAATCTCGCCAACCTATGGAATCTTGGAATATCAAGTTATTCCCATAAAATCTCACACCTGAACAACTGTCACGTTTCTTCCAGAATCTAGAAAATCGTGAAGGGTAGAAAAACGCCGAATCGTTTTGTCTGAAAAATTCGATTTAGGGATTGATCGATCGATCGATTCCGTATAATTATTGATTATAATTTCGTTGAAAAATCCAATTACGACATCTGGCCAGTTATGGGGTCGAATTCCTGACCTCTGACAATATCGGAATATACGTCTTTACAGGGTGAGTTTTCTCCGGGGTTCTGAGAGGGTGTGGCCTAAATTGGTTGAAGCTCCGCCTTCTTCTATGAATACCTGTCATTGTCAAGAAAATATTCTCCATTCATGTAGAAATATCTTTATTTCCAAATCTACCTATTATTCCCGACAATCTAGATCAAGTCAAGAAACAGTCTATTCGCATATTGTATTATGATGATATAGTATAACGAAAACAATGACACTAACAATAAGCGTTAATAATATTGATTCATCCGGGTAGTATCACATCAAGTGTTCGAACTGACCACCTTCTGCATCGATACACACAACAAGTCTACGTTAGAGCCCAGTAAACAATTATAACTGACAGTACGCGAGGGATAATATTCCGATAATAACAAGTATGAATAAAAGAAGGCGGAGCCTCAACCAATTTAGGCCACACCCTCTCAGAACTGCGGAGAAAACTCACCCTGTATATAAATTTATACATGTATAGTATATATATATAGGGATACTGCAGAGAGGGTAAAGCCCGAAAGCCAAACGGAGCAAAGGAGAGACGCCGAATGCGTTTAATTGATTGCGATAATTGAATCGTCGAGGGTATTCCGCGTTTTGTGGTCATACGGGGTATGGTGGCCAGTGGTCAGCATGGGCAGCTGGATCAGGTTCGTCAGGTTAACAACGAGCAGATCGGCCAATTTCACAATTACGAAGGGGCAGTTTTCCGCCTCGAACAGAACCGGCAGCGAACCTGCATCTGGTCTGGGCCGATTTCTAGCCAATTTTTTAGATCCCAAAATAAGCCGTGTTCTATTTCAAACAGAAAAAAAAACAAAAACAAAAATCTTATCTCACCTGTTTTCTGGTCGAGGATTTGCGTAGGCCACGCAAGGGATGACAACCGTATCCTCAAGGCGAGCTGATAATTGGGTGAGTTTTTCGTGAAGAATTGGCGGCATCGAGCCCCGGATTTCTGAAACCGAATACATAAGAAATTGTTAGATGAAGATCGAAGCATAATGATCAATGGTCGGCAATGATTCGAGGGACACATGGCAAACGGTATGATCAAAGGGTGAAATAGGGGGGGGGGGGGGGGGGGGGGGGGGAAAATGAAGAGAAAAAAAAGCTCCGATCGTATCAGCGCGGTAAAAATCTAATTAACTGAAATCAATATTGAAGAGTGACTAATAAACAGGGACTGCAGGTTGAAGTGTTTGTGCTTGTGCTTGTGCTCGTGAGCATATTATATTCTGGAAAAATGTGGTTATACCAGTTTCTGAAAATCCACCCCTAGCGGATTTTCACCACCGAAAGAATAATTTTTCTTCACAAGTTGACGCCTACTGCAGCAGCTGCAGTGGCGAACCCCTCCGGGTTATAAAAAAGAGCTGGACTAGTTATCGGTAATTTCCGCTTCAACTGTAATCCGCAGACTCCTCTAAACACTCCGCCTCATCACGATGCTACCCGCTAGTGCTTCCATGGTGCTGCTCCAAAGTGGAGGAGTAAATAAACCTCAAGAGAAATAGGAGCCAGTGTGCTGGAACGAGAGAGTTCTTGAGCACCGACAGAGTCTTGGACTTATAGCTGACCCAGCAGCACCCTCAATGGTTTTACTTGGGATAGAATTTTGACGGTGAATACTGTGCCCTTTACTTCCCGTTTCACCCCTTCTTTTCATCCCTTGACACGTAATCATCGTTGAAAAAATAAAAAACCAAAGGATCATAAACGAAACGAGAAAAAAAAAAAAAAAAACAGAACCGGAAGAGAGTGTGACACTGACGCGGAGTCTGGTACCATCCGTAAACTTAAGGAGAACAGTATGTCGCGGTAGTAAAAATGAAACGTGGTTCAAAATCAATTTATTTCTTCACCAAAGTTTATTTTACATCATTATAATCGTGTCACTGAAAATCAGTCGCTGCACGAATTGAGGGACACCGTAGGTCCGATTTTACTTTCTCAGGATTCGAATTGTTCGGAAGACGCGTCGTCATAAATTGAAAGAGGGAAATTGAATTGAAAAAATTATCATATAAGATATGGCCAATTTTCCGAAAATTAAACATTTCTTTTCCACTCATTTGCAGATAACTCAGCCTAAAAATTAAATTTACCAATTTCGCTCATTCAATTAGTAACGGCCTGTATTCCTTCGAATCTTGCTCATAGATAAGTCGAATCGGACCTACGATGTGCCTGAATTCGTCTAGCAACCGTTTTTAAGTGAGATGATTATAGTGATACGCAAAATGAATTTTGGTGATGATACAAATTGATTTTGGACAGTGTCCAATTTTTCCAACAGAGACATACTGCTCCTCTTAAATTCCAGGATCAAGTTTCGCTAGGAAAGCCAAAGCTAAGCGCGATGCGATGCCCGCAGTCGATCGATATCACGTTGCACCTTAGCTCGGGCTAGAGTTTAGGCTGACTCCGAAACAGGGTGAGGAATTGGCAATGGCTGATGTTATTTGGGTCAGAGGAAGTTATCCGAATATGTTCGATGGGGTAGTTTGATGAGATACTACTGTTAACTGTTTCGTATGATGATTAGTCCTGAAGTCCTGGATGATTATTTCCGTTATGCCGGACAGATGGGATAAAAAACCGTGCGAAAAAGCGTTTTTCAATAAATTCTCCTCTCGATCTCGCGGATATTCTCTACACACGTTAAGCGAAATGGCCAGGTGGTTGTGCGATCCGAAACCCTAAGCAAAAAGTGAACACGTATACCAACCCCGTAGCAGAAAATATCGTATACGATATTTTACCTGCAACGTCTGAAAATAAGGAGCAGAACCAGCTGCGAAAAGCCAGGCTTGTCATTCTGGTATCGAAATATGCAAAAAGTTTATTGAACCCGTATATATATATATATATATTGCCGAGGGGGTAATAAATCATAGAATGATAATAATAGTCGCGGAATTCCTGGGCATACTGCAGCAGTCACTTAGAAATAACGTTTCCGGGATATAAAGCTAGCTGATAAATCAAGGGTAGCAAAATTTCTGATGGTGAAAGTAAAAGCTTCGATCAAAAAGAGGAATCCTGATTTTTTTTTTCTTTTTCTCTCTCTCTCTTTTTGGTACCGTCAGACCTCGCCCATAGCGTAAAACGTGATTCATACGGATACATGGACTGTTCGCCACACGTAAAGTAATAAATATAGCGAAGAAACACGTTGGTCCAGGGTTGAAAGCTCGATGTAGGTAATGGGAAATTATGGTTGTGTGGATGCTGGATTTTGTACACCGTGCAGACCATGTTATAGTTATGTGGTACGAGCTGTAAAAACTGGAGAGAAGAATATCAGCACCCCAGACGCTTTGTTCCCTCATGGTCTTGGTGAACGAGTATATTTTTCACATTTGGTATATAAAATAGCAAAGTACAATGTAACACGCGATCTCGAACGTGATATCGGACGTTAATAAACCGCAGAAGCCCTTCGTCAGATCCGATATGTTCTTTCGTCACGAATGCCAAACCTTCGAAGGTATCACGGTGCTATAACGTGTTGAGATGACCCAGTCCCTTTCAGCAACAGATTAATGTGTGTGTGTGTGTGTTTTCCTTTCATTTTGTGAAAACTCTACTATTACGTGATAAATAAACATTACAGATCGAAAGAGAACCCTTCAAATAGCAAATGTACGTCTCTCTTGATACCAGAGTAGTCAGAGACCTCGAAACCTGGGGTTGAGGAGCTGGTAGCTACTTCAGTCGAGCTAACTAATGATCCTTCTCTGCATTCCCAGTTCCTGGGAGGGGGCTGGTTTGAGTTCAGACAACTAAGGGACATGCCACAGTGCTGTTCACCATTCTGGAGTCCTCAGTGCCTACCAGACCAAGGCTTGATCCTTTCTTATAATTAGCATTGTCCTTAAGGGTTTCCGGTTACTTTTTTTTTCAAACTGTCACACTTGTATGTTATACATGAAGAGTATCCATTCCGTGGATGTCATTGGAATATTGATATCAGTATTTAGTAGTCATGGTGAAGAATTCCATTTCATATTTTACCACTAGGTGGGAGAATTCACTGGTTTTTCGACATTATCGTCTAGTACAGAAGAAAACCACAAAACAGCAAACTATATATGTATAATACATGGTGAACATTCACACTGCAGAGAGTATCTGGTTTTCTGTCGTTGCTGCAAGATATACGAGCTCGATGAAATTCCTCAAAGAGGAATATACGGTCAGCTTGGAATACCGAACATTCCAACAGCAAGTCTTTGACACAGTGAAAGGGGATGTTATGGTTTTGCTTTCGAATCCCTGAAACGATTGCCTCTGATGAGAAGAGCTGGAAATATATATGGAACCTCTCGGAAAGCCTGAGTATTGCGTGTTGGAGACAATGGACCTGGTCATTCGGCATTTTCGAATGCGTATAGCCAAGCTGCTCTTCACATAATCGATATCTTTGATTAAAACAACACCCAGAACTCGGTCTGATGAGCGAAAAAAAACTATGAAAGCCCTAAACGCGTGGGATGGGATTTTCGCGTTTATTATTACCCGATGAAACAATGGCCCAGCATTTTGCCTCATGTTAATGAAAATATATCTTTTTTTTATTTCTCTTTTCCATTTGTTGATATTTTCGAATACAAAATAGAAATAGAAACACACTAGATCAGTCTGACTGGCTAATCGAAGACCGATAGTTAACCTTGATTATGATAAAACGTGAAAAAAAAACAAAACAAAAAAAAACGAATTGGATAATAACGAGAATATTTTTCATCTGGTTTGATTCGACATTAAATTTCAATAATTTTGAAAACAATTTTGTATCGTGGGGACAGATTAGGTTGGGTATTTTTCGCTGCTCGGTATATATCGCAATATATATCGGCAGTGGGCAATTTTAAAACGAACAGTAATTTGCCGTATCCTCTGAAGCGTGTGATATGCTCTTTTGGTTGAAAATATCCGGTATTATAAATCGTTCAAAAGCCCCCCGGTGTCATTGAATATAAAAAAAAATACAATTTGTCATAGAGAAACCCCCCCCCCCCCCCCCCCCCCCCATTGGAAGGCCTTTAATTAATACTAGAAATTAATTAATACTCGATCAGTTACAGGCATCGTTATAACATCAATCAAAGGCGTCTGGCACCTGCACGCACCTGTGTCAAAAGTTCAGTCATCGTCATCATCCCTCTGCCAGATGGAAAGGTGCTAATTAAAAATATTAAATATAAATTCCAAGGGCATCGGACTGAACGAGACTCTCTGATCTCAAAAGTAAAATGCGAAGTTTCCCTTGGATGTATTTCCGGTATATTTTTTACGTGGATTTTAGTTGAAATTTCAAGCCTGTGGTTGACCATGGAGATAGTAATAGAGGGAAAAGTGAGATGGTATAAGATAAACTTGAACTAGAAATAAGTATAGAAAAAGAACGAAATTGGTTCGGCGACATAGATTCGTTTTGCAACGACACGCCGTTGGACCACCAGTTGTAAAAGTGAGTTATAAAAGATGGTTTTGTCCGATCGAATATCGAGTCTGCAGGTTACGAATAGATAGAAATCAAATAAAGTGCATTTAACAAAGAACCTGCGAGCCATTCACCCGATACTCAACATCGGATCAATGAACTATAGCAAGACATCTAGCAATTCCATTCGAATCGGAAGTTACTCGATTGAGGAAAAAGCGAATTTTTAACTTTAGCGTTTTTCCGAGCTCGCAATTTCGAAAAGATTTTTACCAACGTGGTTGCATTGAAGAGCCCACTGTTTGTTCAGTTAATTGAAATCCAGGTCAGTCAAAAAGACTTGATTATAGCCGAGCTATTCTATAATTAGTATAGGGTCAGCAGGAAACCCAGATGCAGAAATTTGGTACCAACGGGATGATCGATCGTTGGTAGGTCATGAAATTGACGGGGTCAAGTCGTCGAATGGTAGTTGGTGGTTGGAAGAACTTTTGATGGTCTTTGGGTAAGTTTGAACATTTTTTTTTTTTTTTTTTTCTGCATACGTTAATGGCAGAATTAGACTGCGCCAGTATCATCCGGCAGTCTCGTTCTACCTCGAGTATGTATATATATATATACCTATATATGGTTTCGTCCACGAGCTCAAGCCCAGGAATCCGCGATGTGGAACGGAATTTTTTACTTAATTAAGAACCTCCAGAGAACTCTACGTCAACCTCCAGCCACCGGAAAGTAACGTACCGTGGCGTATACCAGAATTATTTCATTCCCAGGGTGGATTTTATTCACAATGACGGTGCACGTGGCCTCCAGGACCAGTACGTGGGTTTTCAAAGTTTGCCAATTTTCCGTATTAGGGGAGGGAGCAATATGTCGCGGTTGGAAAAATTAAACATAGTCCAAAATCAATTTCTATCATCATCAAAGTTCATTTTGCATATCATTATAATCGTCTCACTTAAAAACGGTTGCTGCACAAATTCAGGAACACCGTAGGACCGATTCGACTTATCTATGAGCAAGATTCGAAGGAATACAGCTGCCGTCACTAATTGAACGAGGGAAATTGGCAAATTTAATTTTTAGGCTGAGTTATTTGCAAATAAGTGGAAAAGAAATGTTAGATTTTTGGAAAATTGGCCATATCTTCTATGATAATTTTTTTAATTCAATTTCCCTCGTTCAATTTACGACGCTGCGTTTTCCGAACAATTCGAATCCTGAGAAAGTGAAATTGGACCTACGGTGTGCCTCGATTCGTGCAGCGAATGATTTTTAGTGACACGATTATAATGATGTAAAATGAACTTTGGTAAAGAAATAAATTGATTTTTGACCAAGTTTCATTTTTACAATCACGATATATTGGTAAGAAAATGTGGTGTACGTGTGACTTACCTGTAAGTTGAATCCGACCAACGTTAGAACTGACGACTGGTTCCTGAGTGAGTCTATGATGAGTCCTGCATCTGTAGGTCATTTGAGCATCACTCCTTGATATATTAATAATCATCAGTTCCCCGGTGGGCAGCATATGGTATTTACCATCTGCAAAACAAACAGCCGGGAATCCGATAATGGCTCGCCCCCTGTGTTTGACGTTTGTATTCAAATTACACAATTTCATTGATGGAGTTTCCGGAGCGAGAGTTGAATCTCCATTTGTTGACGCTGTATTGGTACACGCGCGGCTTCCGATCCGACCCGTTGAAATTTTCAAAATAAAACAGATAAAATGAAAATAGAAAAAAAAATAAAAATAATAAAAAGAAAATCCTCTCGAACTTTTCCCGGTATTGATTTCTCATCGCGGTTTACCTAACTATACCTACATTTAATCAACTCACCGCTTGTCACCGAAGGATAGATGTTGAATGATGGTTCCTGGAGCCAAGAAGTTATCGCAACATGTTCACGGACGAAACTTGGTAAAACGCATCGCATTAGGACGTTGTTGCCCAAAAAACCACCAGGACTTTGTACCTCGGCATCGTAACGTTGATTAACCACTGAAACAAACCTTGGGGTAAAAAGCTCTGCCGGGAGGGAACTTTGTTAGAAGTGAGAGAGAGAGAGAGAGAGAGTGAGAGATGGAAAATACACGGGCTCTTAAACAAGTCGAAGAACTTGAGGGAAACCCTCAGTTGCTGGTGGCATTCCGCAGAACCGCCACTAGACCAGCTCGTATAGTCGGCTCAGGGTAAAAAACCCCGGTGAGCTTTCTACTTCGAAATCGTACTCAGCCAACAAGCCCGAGTCAGGGAAGGCTGGTGCTGGTGCTAGTGGTGCTGCTGCTGCAGGAGCAGACTTGGAAACCACTCAGGAACCCTCGTAGCTGAACCCCCACGAAAGCACGAGGAACGTTCGTTACTAGAGAACCTAGCGAAGCACAAAGCCAACAGGGCATTTTACTTTTCCGCCTTAGCGTAAGGCTCAGCTTTTACATTACCTAATATTATACCGGCAGAGGCAGAGAAATTATAAGCCGTCAAAAAAAAAAAAAAAAAAAAAAAAAAAAAATCACACGGGGTTTGAAAACCACCTCGAGCTATCCGAACTGGGAATAAAATTACCCTTTCAAATTACCCTCGACGTTTGGGAAAAATCTCATTCCGTTCTATCTGTCTTTTTCCCTAAATTGGAAATATCACACAAAGCTACGCGGTGTAGAAAGTATTGGTGAAAAAATGACGGTGATCGAAACCAGTTTCTGCGGTTATCGGTTTCTCTATTGGCTATTATTTCTCTGACAAAAATCTGATGCTTTTAGTTCAGTTCAACTCTGATTTTATCAGCATCGCACCGTGAGGTTAGGTCCAGAAACTTCAGGAATTAATGATGAATCCCGAAGAGTCTTAATACCGGTAAAGATCATAGGGCTGATCTTTATTCACCCTTAGAGTTACTTCTATATGTATGTATACGGTTTTCAACGAGATAGGGGATGATTGATGTAGCATAATTATGATCACGAAAGTCTGAATGCCATTCCTTCCAACGTACTACGTTCAACTATGGAAATTAATCACCTTGCACACTACCCACGTCATGGTAAAAAGAGTACCAAATTCATTCTCCGGACTTGAAAATTATATTTTGCAATGTAGCTACAGACTTCTTCTTCTTCTTCTTCTTCTTTTTCTTCTTCTTCTTCTACTTATTCTTATTCTGCTTCCTTCTTGGTTTTCTCGACATTTCCTAAAGTCAAACTACGAGACTATACAACATGTATAGTATAGTAAAGAATAAAACCAAGGGATAGAAAAGAAGATGGGGTTGAATTCATACCGAATAACCGAAGTGGAAGTTATTATCTAACTGTATTGTCTCTGGCTCGTCAGAGCGTGAAGAATACTTGTAAGGTACCTATATACAAGGTAGAGAAGAAGCAGGAAAAAGATGTACCGGCATTTCTGCATCCTCGTATACATGATAAGGTGATAAATGAAAGAAAAAAAAAAATATATATATATTATATATTTCTGATGTATGAGCTGAAGAAGATGCTCACCAGCTCTGATGGTGACGTCCCTGCTGACAACGGCGCCGACGCTGTTGACCGCTGCGCATTTATAAACAGCCCAGTGAACGTCCTGTCTGAAAGCCTCGGCCTCAAAGGGCGGAAAGTGAATGCTTCCATTATCCAAAACGTGCCTAATTCCTTGGATGCTAGCCACACTGCCACCATCAGCGGCTAGCCAATCGACTGTTGGAGCAGGATTACCTCTTGCAGTACATTCAACTTTACCACCACTAACGTTAGTAAATTCAACTTTCGACAATGGTTCAGTTACGAAACTTGGTCCTTGAGTTTCGTAAGAGGCTCTTACTTCTGAAACAGAAAATATCAAAGATACAAAGTGAAAAATTACGTCAAGCCTAGTCAATTATTTCAGAACATAGAGTCCTGCTAAGATATTTCTTACTATTTTATGGGGTCCCATAGCTCGCGGGGTTCATCCCTCGTCAAATGGTTCAACTGAATAGAATCTTTCCTCTCAATTATTATACATAAGGAAACTAACTGTCTTTGGTGGGTTTAAAAGCCGAAGGGTTTAGCTGTATACACTACAAGCATCTTTGGTTGCACCGTAAAGCCCGTTTATCATCCCCTAAATTATGAACTAGCCTTGAAAAATCCCTTAGGAATGAGGCAAACTTAATTCAAGCAGAAATCAAGGATTCAGATTCTTCTTTTAGTATTTCCGACTCCCCACATGGTATAGCATAGCACGAAAGACATCTCCATCACGCTTGGCACGACGTGTGTGTGGGGGGGGGTCTTTTCAAGTGGATCCAGCACGTGGCAGGCACCACCCGGATCAACCCTTGCTGTACTTGAGTACAGGCTCAAAGGGTTGAAATCCTTGAACGATAGCCCAGGCTATTGTGGGTATATTCTGATGAGGCAGGTGTCTTTTGAAATACGTTTTAACAAGCAATTACATCAAGCGTTTTTTTCATCCCCACAAAAAAAAAAAAAAATTATCCTCGATTCTTTGTCCTCCCTTAATTCCCCGTCAAGGGTCACCGGATATTATCCCCGTGGTCAAGTTAACTTCTCTTCGTATACAAAAAAAAGGGGGAGGGGATCAAAAATGAATGAACAGAGGAGAAAGAAGAAAAAAAAAAAAAAAAAATCAAAATCAAAATAAAAACATGAACGAAGTGAATAATAAACCCGAGTGAATAGCCAACGGTATCCAGAGCTGAGTGATTTTCCTGCGGATCATTGGTATATATACTGAAGTTAATTTGCAGAGATTGAAAGTGGAGTGCAACGGAGCGAAAGTATCCTTCAATTAAAGCCATCGTCGAGTGCATCTCGGTAAATGGGGGAAAAAAAAAAAAAACCGCGTCCTTCCGGTATCATGGTTCATCTCGCTCTTCGTCTGGCTTGGAACTCCCTTTTTCCACTACTGCCTGCTGGATAGTCTAGAGAATGGGAATATAGCAGTAGTAGCATCCGTGATGGGCAGACAGTTATTCCTCACAAACATATATAACGCAAGCTCGTCTCACCGTTGTTGGTCCAACAATGCCAAACCAACTTTCGCATTTCAATGTATTGTTTCCATTGTTCATTCGGCTCATTCCGATCATCCTTACTCACTCATACAACGGCTCCCTTCCCTGATGGGCGCTGACTCAACACGTAGTACTCTTCAAAAAAGAAGAAGAGAAAAAACATATACGGAAAATGACGACGGGAACTGACTGTTTTATTAAAGTTTCAAACCAACATCATCCCAAACGTCACCAATAACAGGTTACTCAGGATATCCAGATACCATGCAGCTGCTGGGAGTAACTAATGCAAAAAAAAAAAAGCTCCAACCCTAACCAATATTTAAATGTTAATAACTTAATCTTTCTCAAAAATTATTATTAAATGTATATTAAATAAGTTTTTAATTAAACATTGATAAGAGAGCTTAATTTTGGGGGGTAGTTTTTCAATCATCGACATGTCGATGGGTTATAAACGAATGTGCAAGATTTTTCCAATGGTGAGTATTAAGGAAGGGGTAGATCGGGGATAAGGGCTAATTTCTGATACAGGTACGATAAAGAAGAAAAAAAAAAAAAAAAAAAAAAAAAGAAAGTCTTTCAACCCTCGAGGATACGAGACGAAAGCCCATAATGCTTTGATTTGACTTTTGTAAACATTGGGCGGTAATGCCAGTTCAGTTTTGCGGCAGAGGGTTGGTTGCTGCAGCTTCCGCCAAGCACACGCCGGCACACAAAGACCAAATGCAAATACACTGTGTACTTAGGAAGCTGGTAGAGCGAGTCGAGAACCTCATACATAGAGATTGTGTGTTGTAGGTCCAGCCCCCTTCGCCACACCACTACCCCGCCAGACTCGACTACTCTATACCTACCCTCCAGCATCCGTGCAGGATGGAACGGATGGTCCATGTCTCTCCGTTAATCTCCCCTCACCTCATTCGCTCCCTGCTTTTCCGAGTATTTTGTAAATTAGAAGGCTCCTTCTTTTTTTCTCTTATTTTTTTTTTTTTTCTCCTCTTTTTCATCTACTATTTTTCCTTTCATTTTAATTTTTTGTTTTTACTTTTCATTTCACTTCTTGTTATATAAGAATTAACGTATTGTTTTAATGGGAGAAGTGACTTTTGTTATTTGAATAAATTTTTCTGTCACAAACTCATCCTATAAATGATCTGAGATACGGCTGGATGAATAAAATTGAAATTTTTCAGGTGACCAAGAGCGAATGATTGACATGAAAATTTTCCATATGTCATTCAAGTTGAATGATCGTTTCTACCGGAAAAAAAAAATCAATTCTCAATTTTGTTACTTTATTATTACTTCGAGTAGATTAACGTAAGGGATGAAACCGCGGGGATTGAGGCATAACACAAGAATATATGTGAATTCAAGAAAATTGAAGTACATGCAATTATGTATGGGTAAATTCATGTATACTCATTAGGGAAAAAGTGTGATACGTATAATCCAAAACTATAGTCTATATATATATGTATAGGTTGAAACGAGCATATATGCCCATCAAGTAATAAGTCCTCGACTAATTACTATATGTAATACGAATAAAACGCTGCAACAAAAGATGAGTTCATGACAAACACGGAACCATTTCGTATAAAATTTCAAATCATTTTCAAGAAATAATTGGTCAACAGCTCACAGTATTCCGAGCAATGACAAATTAGTTTGTAACGTAATGAAAAGTATTGTGAAAAACACTGTTTTTTTTTTTTCTGCTTCTCCGGACTTATTGATAGGGAAATGATAATAATCAAGTGTTTTCGAATGAATTTTCACCGAGTTTTTTCAACTCCCCCCCTGATTAATTGATTAATTAATGAACGTTGGGATGGATGGGGGGGGGGGGGGGGGGGGGGGTGGGTAGGTTTTTGATGAAAATTTAACAACCGGAGAACGGAAATTATATTTACCCGTAATTTATCTCGTTTAGAGGAGAACAATATCCCAGTATGTATAATTGTACTTGAACAAAGCATCAGTATAATACCAAGGTAAAAGTTCTCATTGTATGTAAGGGCGTATAATACAATGCGTATGGAATTTATATTCACCTGCATACCCATGGCTGCCTGACTGGGTTGGGTTTGGCTCATTCATTCATTCATTCATTCATTCATTCATTTGCTTGCCGAGAGTAAAGCTATCCACACATTTTTTATTCTCACAAATAGTTATAACAATAATAACTCTCATTAACTACTCTCATCCATTCTACTCGGGCTGCTTGAAACAAACTCACAATGGCTGTATAAAGGACTGTTTTAAAATGTTCTTACACTAATTGAAGGATAACCAGCCACTGCTACGAGCTGGCCACCATATTCCGGAATGAGGATTTTCTCAAAATTCGTGGTGAACGTGTGCCCGGAATTGAAAAAAATAAAAGCTCAAAAAAAAAAAAAAGGCAAACAGAAAGAAAATAAAACAGTTAGAGAGAATTTCGTAATTTATTTTTATTTTTGTCCCCCTTCTATCGTTAACTCGAGCCCGTAAGTATAATGAGGGAGTAAAATAAACAAGGGTTGATGGTGGTCTGGGGAATAAAAGTTAATATTCGTTGGTGAAAATGAAAATTGTTATTTGAATAAAAAGGAAGGGGGGGGGGAAAAAAAAATGAAAAGTTTCAAAACCGGGTTGGACATATATATATATATATATATATATATATATAATTTTATTCACATATTATTATACGTTCTCGTTTTTCAACCCAACGTCCCTAGGTATATACATATAAGGTCAAAGGTCTGATGCGTTTGTTTAGTGACCGGAAATGAAAATCACGGATGAGTTGGGTGATGCCGAGCGACGCAAAGACGTCGCGACGCTGGTGATCCGAGAATCCATCCGGCTGCCACATCTGCTCTGTGATCAACTACTACTACCCCCCCTCATAGACCGAAATCCGGCTCGGTATAATTACTATACGCGTCCGGTATACCAATTATGTGAAACCGCTAATTTCGCACAAGGGAATCAAGTTCGCAGTGAATCCGGAAATCTTTGAAATACCTAGACACATTACCTGGGGGATCGTTGCTCTCGAAAAAGAGTAGCAAAAAACTCTTCAGGTACATACGTATATATATATATACAATTGTAAGGAAACTTGCAAACGAACCGTAAATCTTCACGGTCGATTTAGTTCGGTCAAGCTTTTGCAGCCCCGTGGTAGGTATTTTTGCTGACCTGTAAGAAGAGGGGAAAAAAAAAGAAAAAAAATGAAAAAAATTTCGATTTATTTTCCTTTCTGTAGGAATAGAACTGGCTGTTTCTCGAGTCGTTGATCTCTTATAGTCCTGACCGGAAGTAAGGAGAAAAATAGGAAAAAAAACTTAACGGAGGTCAAAGTTTGTCTTGCATAGAAAAAAATAAAATAAAAAAAAAACTAATTCTGATGAGGAAGAAAAATCGAACTTTGCTAAGGTCGCGCAAAGTTCTTCAGATTATTAACTGACTCCTGCAGAAAGGCACGAATTCTCGACGCGAAGCCAACGCACTGCAACCTCTCGAATTACCATCGTACCGGGTAAATGCTCTAGGGATTTAAATTCCAGTCAATGGGGGAAGGGATGAAAATATTATGCCCCGAACAAGCGTCATTTGCATAGCTTATAACCGAGCACTGCTCGTCGTGGTTGAAAAGTCGAGTTCGTTCGTTCGTTCGATCGATTGATTATTAAAAGGTGAACAATAGCAGTGCAGAGGCTTCAGATTTGCACTGATCATCATCATCATCATCATCATCATCATCATCATCATTGACTATACGTATCCCGAAGAGCAAAAATGTCAACTAATTGTGTGTCAATTGTGATAAGCGATAGAAAAACCTCTTCGCATTCTGCAGCAGAGAAATTAAATCCGGAAACGTTGAGTCTCCGGGGGTTGGAATCTCGATGAAATTGCAATTGATCGTTGTGTCATTTGTTCACGATGATTTAAAGCACATGCTTCGATTTTTTTTTTTTTTTTTTTTCCCCCTCAGCTTTTCACAGTGCCTCATTCTCCACAATTTCGTATATAATTCCGGGTCTAGTTTATACCGGGGGTCGTGCTCACGTCACAGCCTTATGTCTGGTTGCTAATATCGCCAAGTATACCTAAGGGATTTGATACTCGAAAGCTAAACCTAATTCAACCCAAGTTTGTCCTGGTGCACCCCTGACAGTGGAGAAACAACCCCAAAACAACTTACCCCTGTCTGGGGTATCTGATGATGCAATATGGAATATCGTTGATCGGTCGGTTTCAAAGAAACTTGAGAAAAGAATGGCTCGTTGTTTTCTGATCTTGCAACGATCTTGAGCAGCTGGAACCGATATAGAAATTTCCAATCCTTAGAAAGCTTCGATGCTTATAAATACTCTCTGAAGAAAGTCTGAAAAGGCAGCTTTTAACGAGATTGGACCCCAACCAACCTGGAGACAATATCGAAAATCATTGACCCTCAGTTCGCCAACGACTGGCTACTCATGAATAAAAATCCTCCGGTCAAAATGACCTATAGCAAAAGGCTCTCATGTGCTTTGTAAATTTTTGAGACTGGTTAAAGAACTGAAAATTTTCAGATTGGGTCTACGATTCGCATTCTGGAGACTAAAGCTGCGAGGATAATGTTTAACGCCGAGGAAATAAGTTGGTCCTGTTCTTCTTTGTGGTTTTGTGTTATTATACCGTCTGGTTGGAATAAAAAGGGATAAAAAAAAAAACCAGTAGAAATGAACCACCGGCCTTTCTCTAAGGTATAGTATGATAAAAGTAAAAATGAAAAGTAAAAAGTCTCGCACCGTAGTACCGTCTTTGTTTTTGGTTTTAGGAACAATCTAGGGTTTTGCTTATACCTTGTGCTAGATATAGGGGTGTGCGGGGGAGGGTTTGAGTTAGATTCCGGGGTTGGTTCGTGGGGGTTTGCTGCGACGGTGAGGTTGATTGTAAAGTGAGAAAGCAAGAGGCTGCCAAGTGTGTGGTAGAGAAAGATAGAATCTGCTGGCACACTGGAGCAGGAGCAAAGCTCGATTCCAGCAACGGCGACGTTGTGCTTGAGAGAGACGAAAGCTCGTTCCTTCACCCCCTGAACTAATGAGACCGCGCGGTTACATCAGAGACCGGGTACAAATTGAAACGTACGGGCCTGCGACGATGGTTGGGGTTGGGTAGGTGGATGTTGAAGCAGCCTCCAGCATCCAGCATCCAGCATCCAGCATCCTGCAGCCTCCAGCCTCCACCATCCACCATCGCAACCCTCTAGTCTCTCCTGACGTATTTCCATCCCCTGTACATCGACGTATACCCTTCTCGCCTCATTGGTCGGTTGTAATGAGATTTCTAGGCGCACGTAAATTTACTAATTGCAAATTATCGTGTTGTCCGATTTACAGACCCGTCTGGCTGTTTTGATTAAACTCTCGTCTACCAACCCCCGGAAACCAGGCGCCAAATTTCACCCCTTTTAGCTTTTCACCAGGAAGTTCGAAGACTTTAAGGAACATACGAGATCATCTCTTGTCATCAAAATTCGAAATTTTCAATCCCGAAGATCGTTTTCCCCGGATGTGTATATAAACCCCGTCTGGAGAAAGCTCGAGTTACTTCAGGGATTGAAAATTCTTCCAAAAAATAAACATCATCGGTGACTACTGTATGTGATTTGACAAGGAGCCTTTTTTTGCCGATATCTCGATAGGAATTTTCTTGCTTGACATATTATTACTTTTATTTTATTATTATTTTTTTCTTTTTTTTTTTCTTCTCTTCTTGGCTTGACTGGGGATTTGAAATTCAAAGGCAATGAACATTCGGTGAGTAGAAAAGGTCTAATATCTCGTCTGTATAAAATACACAGATGTGCTTTTCGGAAAATTGAAAACCAGCAACGTTACTGCAGGCTATAATTTTGTTTTTGTTTCAACCGTAGCAAATTCAGTATATGTACCAGGTCTTGAACCGAGTGAATATATGTAGAGCTGAGATAAAAGACTAGGTGGTCCGTGGTCTATGGCTAGATGCTGCGTCAACGTTATCTGCGGGCAGGTTTGATAAAGGGGCTGACTTGGAAGATGGGTACTTGGCGAAGGAGCAGCACCAGCACCAGTACCAGCATTAGCTAGGCGGTTTTCCATTTCTTGGCACGTTTTCCATACAAAAAGTTTTCTAAGCTTGCATCTTTATTGTTCGTGAACGTGAGCTGCCCAGACCTACGATTTTTATATAAACCGTTATACGAACGAGTTCTGCACGGTAAGGATGAATTATAGAATATGGCCGAAGCTAGCCATTTTCTTTTCTCTAATAATTTCTTCCACATCGTGTTTGAAATTTTTCGAAGTTTAAAATTAGGGGGAAAAATAGAAAAGAAATTTCAAATTTTAGTATAACATTATATACAACCAGGGACTAAAGGCGCAGATTATTCCCGAGGGTGGGTTTACTTGCCCAAGGGAATAATGGACTTTAGTCCCGAATTGCATATAGTACTTTATTCCCGATCAAACTGTTGCCACTTTATTGTGAAAACGATAAAATACCAGAAATACTGAGAACACCAATTGCGGGGAAAAAAAATACTTTACACCCCGCAAATTTACTTTTTGTTTCCGGGGGGGAATCATATGCTACTTTCGCCCCGCTTTTTAGGTCAATAAAGTGGCGATTACTGCCTTTTAGTCGGGAATAAACAGAAAATATGGCCGAGGAAGAATTGAAATTGTTTCTTTTTTTCCCCTCTCTGTGCACAATTTTTTTATTTTTGTTTTTTGTTGTGAAATGATTACGAAGTTCGAAGTGAATTTTCAAAGTATATATATATATATATATCTACATGTATATATAAGCAAAGTATACCCAACAAGCGAGTGTGAAGCCTTTCCCGTACAGTTCAGTTTGTCGTGGAATTGAAACTCACTTATCGGAGTGAGTGAGAGAAATAACTTTGGAACAGCAAACGTCAGGAGCTGTATATAAGTTAGAAGGTACTGGGTGTGAGGGATGGGGTGGCCCCGTGTTTACCCGCCTTGTGCTTCGGTTCTTCGCTTTTCGTTTTACCAACGAAACGAACCAACATGCGGCAACCTTCTTTGTGCGAACCTGCGAAACTGCGAAACATCCCGTGAACCTGCGACCACGCCTTGGCGATCTATACATAAAAGCGAAAACAACTTTGGCCATTTCAATTCCTGTACCTACCTACCCCTGGTATATATATATATATATATATATATATATACAACAGAGGATCAAAGGTGAAATTATTTCGCAGCGTCTCTGCGGTGTGCGGCAATTATCTGAATTCTTGTTTCATCCCCCGCGGTCTCCCATCTCTTTCCTTCTTTCTCTCTCTCTATTTTTTTTTTTTTTTTTTTTTTTTTCTCAACCCCTCATCTTTGTTATGAACACACCATATTTTTCAGGTTTATTTTTCATTTTTTTGTTTCTTTCTTCTCTTTCTTTTTTTCTGCTCCGCTTTGACTTACGTTTCTCATTTATTTCCTCGCCACGCTGGGCACGTGGACGAAATGGTAGAACGCGAGGGGGTGGAAAACAAGAAAAAAAAAAAAACAAAAAAGAAAAACTCCAAAAAGCAAAAGAAAAGGAAACGGAACGCGAAAGGAAAGAAAAATAAATAAGAGGGTAAAAGAAATAAAGAAAGACGACGAGGCAGGGGGGAGGGGGAGGGGGGGGGGGGGGGGGGAGGGCTGAAAACTCCTTCTAAAGTAACGGGGGACGGGGGTTGCTGGAGCAAAGTGGTTGTGTAGGGTTGTATTGTGTTTTGCGGTGGTAAAGGCCGCGGTGACCCGTAGAGCGTTCGCCAGGCTCTCAGATCCTTAGCCAGGACTCTAGAGTCTCCGTTTAAAACCTAGTCTAACCGATTTAACCGACGAGCCTAACCGGGGCTAACATGGGACCTAACCAACCTTTCCCAACCCTTAGCAACTAACCTGCCCTCTAGCTGGTAAGCAAACCGAAACCTGTAACCGACAGATGCTCAGCCTATACCATACCATAGCTGTATGTATATACCACCTGCTAAGAACCTCTTCGTATTGTGACACGAACCGTTAGTTCTGACCTTAATGGCTCCGAGTACTTAAAACTCCCTTTTTTACCCTCACAAACCACCCCCCCCCCCCCTCCCCCCCCCCTCCCCCCCCCCCTTCCTATTGTTTCGAGTTTGTTGGGGGAAACGGTTTTCGCTCAATTCAATCAGAAATACTCTGATTTTTCAAGTTGGATTAACGGACCTCGTGCTTCCAGGCTTTTACACGTGTAAAGGGAAGCAGTAATGTAGCGATTGGAAAAATTAAACATAGTCGAAAATCAATTTGTTTCATCACCAAAGTTCATTTTGCATTATTATAATCATCTCGCTTGAAAACGGTTGCTGGACGAATTCAGGCACACCGTAGATCCGATTCGACTTATCTATGAGCAAGATTCGAAGGAATACAGGCCGTCACTAATTAAACGAGGAAAATTGGCAAATTTAATTTTTATGCTGAGTTATTTGCAAATGAGTGGAAAAGAAATGTTTAATTTTCGGAAAAGTGGCCATATCTTCTTTGATGATTTTTTCAATTCAATTTCCCTCGTTAAATTTATGACGGTGCGTCTTCCGAACAATTCGGATCCTGACAAAGTGAAATTGGACCTACGGTGTGCCTCGATTCGTGCAGCGACTGATTTTTAGTAACATGATTATAATGATGTAAAATAAACTTTGGTGAAGAAATAAATTGATTTTGGACCACGTTTCATTTTTACAACCGCGACATAACTGCTCCCCTTAAGCAAGGATTAGAGCCAACAGCCTGACGGATTTCGTGCTTTTTGGCTTCCGGTAGTCCGGAAAACTGCAGAGCTTTTTCGCACTAACGCGAATCCTTGCAAGTAATTGCACTAGAATCGCACTTTACGTATCCTTATTCCAAAATTGTCGAGTACATTTCAATTTGGGAGGAAAAATTCCGGACCACGAATCGCGTGATTCGTGGCTTCGAAAAAGCACAGGGGTAGGTAAATTGCGAATAGAAAGAGCCGAGTCCGAGTCAATCTAATTGGATGTTTTCGAGGTCTGAGCTAGATTTACACGTTACAGGAATTTTCAGTTTGTTTGAACTCTGACAAGGATTATAGTTTAATAATCCGGGGAAAACTGAAGTTTGGATGTATGGTGGTATATGGCATGGAGAAAACTATCCAGTAAACTATATAGGTACACTAGACTCTGGGTGCGAGTTTTCTCTAGCTGGTATCCGTATAAACCACTGGTCCGCAAAGCGATCTCCCACAGTTCAGTGCAGTTGGTATTTGCACGTTAACCTCCATCCCCAGTGCCACTTGACGTAAATAACCGCCACGGTACCGAGGAAGTATAAACTTTTGTTGAATCTGCTCGTATTTGCTGCTCCTCCCCCCCCTTCTTTCCTCATCCGAGATATCGTTCGATTGGAATTAATGAAATTTTTGCAGGAAGATTTCCTCCGGAGCTTTAGAACTTATCGTCGGGTATTCTTATATAATACATATTATATATTTGCGAATGTTGACCGGTCATTGAACATTATTTATTATCAAATTCCGGCTTTTTTTTACACGAATCGAAGATTATCTTTTCTTTCGATCACGTGTCCACCGTTAGGCGGCTGTTGACAGTTGGACTTTGGGGATAAAACTGCCAGGGTAGATTTTGGGGGTGTTACACCGAAAGATTACCAAGCTTAGCTTGTAAGGGAGTAAATTTATTTATTTTTTTTTCGGAGTTCACTATCTCAGGGAGAATTTGGGTCAGCCTTATAATCCTACCTCCACCCCCTAGCCGAAAGGGTTAACAGAACTGGATAATCAGTTGAATAATGTATATTGAGAAAAGAGAAATTTCTTGAGTGATCAGAAATTCTGTATAGAGTTCCTTTGTTCCGCGTGAGGAAATTTTGACTGAGAAATTTACACGCGGAGATGAGAACTAGGAAAATTGGATTATAAATATACAACGACAGAACTACCCCTCGCGGGGTCTTGTTCAAAATCTTGCTGGAAGAAAAATGAAGAAAAAAAAAAAAAGAGAAGAAAACAACCCCTTGGAAGCGAGGAATTGCCGGGATGGACCAAAACCCTGAAGAATTGCTATCAGCGGACGTGTTACACATACCGTGAGATTATTCAGGGTAGATATACGAGTGGGGAAAAAGCATCCCTGAAAATTTCCACCCCCTTGAAGTCAAAACCGAATCGCGTTTTGTCGTGACTTAAATTCCTGGAATAATTGCATTCCTTTGGGGAAGACTATTTCAACGAAACACAGATAACATCAAGGTGATTTCAAGACGTGGAACGAAATGCTTCAAATCTCATCTGGCAGTAAACTGAGAGTAACGATAAACCCACCATCCTTCCGGTCATCCGAAGGTGCAGTAAGCCGATAACCCCCTGCAGGTCTCTCAAAATGACTTTAATAAATCGGAAATTTCCCCCTATCGGTTAGCCAGAGTGAAAAGCGCTCATCCTCTTTCGATCGCAAGGCATCAAGGGAAAAAATCACCGACCTGGATACCAAAAGGTAAATCATGACGTGATCATGTATCCGATTAGTTTGCCATACCTACTATACGAACGTCCGATAATCTTGAACGAAAATTATACCCATCGGTAAATCGAGCTTTGAAAATTTAACCGAATTTGATTTGAGGCGAATTTTCTGAAGAAATAAACTTTGGACTGCATCGAAGTAACGTTGAATATTCACTGAGAAATAACTTAGCATAAGAATATATTATAGTAGGACGCAATTTAGTGGATATCGGATTTTTAATAATGAAAATGCCAGGTGGTGGGTGGGTGCGGTCGCGGTAGCCATGGCGAGGGTGTTTTAAAAGCAGTGCAGCAATGAAGAGAACAAAAAATAGAAAAAAAAAGTAAAATGGATTTAGTTTTGCACCAAGATATCAAGAATCGACGTTGACTTTTTCAACCCGGTGAACCTGAGCCCCGTACCTGGGACATCAGGGGTGTGGTTTGGTGGGTATATAATAATAAATGAATTCGAGGGTGCAGGGAGGGTGGAATAAATACAGGGTCAGATCGTAAAATGGAATTTCCAAATTTTTACACCCCCGTAATAAAATCCCAAGACCATTCCATACCTCCCCGCACACAACTCCCCCTAACATTTTTACGATTTCCTCAACCTTTCCTCGGAATTGCTCAGAGAGCTTTTCGAGCTCCAGGGACACCAGCTACGGGTTTTGTCTCGCTATTTGGGTCTTCTTTTAAAATTCAAACTCTCAGATATCGTAGGGGCTGGACTTCCAACTCACTGCAAGCTGCCTTGTCGTGAATCACGAAAAGAAACAAAAACAAAAACAAACAAAAAATGATAGAGATTTGGTAATGGCACCACTGTCACTCACCCCTAATAATTTCCAAGAATTCCAAGTATCGAATTAGCCGATGAAAAAATATATCGCATGTCGAGTGAAACCCTTGGAGACAATTCCTCGAGACAATATACTCCGCGGTGATATGATCCTGCGGTAACAAAGGATCAAGGGTGGAAAAAAAAAAAAAAAAAAAGCACCGGAGGTGATCTTTGCTTTGGTTCATAGCGACAGCGTGAGGTTAGGGTTTCCGATTCGGCTGGTATCTGTGGATAGATACCTATACCTCCGAGGCAAAAGGAAAGATGAAGTAAGAGTTAATGGAACAACAAAAGAATCTGAGATAAATCAGCGTTGCAGGAGGGTGGGTTGGGTTGGTTGTATTGGTCTTTTTTTTTTTCTTTTTTTTTTTTTTTTAACGCAGCTGCTACCATAGAAGCGCAGATACCAGCTGGTTCGAAACACTTTCGAGAGGCGACCATCAAAAGGACTATTTCGATCGATCCTTTCTGATCTCTTATCGTTTTTGTTTGCACACCGTAGCTGAGGGGCACTTCCTATAAGCCACTTATATATATATACCACCACCGACAAGTCATTATTATTTTCATTCTGTGCTTATTAATATTATACCTAAAAAGTTCAGTAAAGTGGCTCATTTTCGATTAACCAATTGAACTCAGATCGTATCAGCTTAATCTTTAATCATCATGGTAAACGGAAAACTATATGGAAATAAAACCATAACTGATCATATTGAAAACTTTCATCTTAATTATCGGGGTGATTACAAGAGCGTTAACCGTAGATAGGTACTTTTTTTTTTTTTTTCTTCAAAAGGATATAATACAAACTGAAAGAGGTATTTCAATGTACGAGCAAATTTTCGAGCCCGCAAATTCATCCCTCGATTAATATCGCGTTCCACTGCAGGAAGCCGGATAGTGGCGAGGATATGATTGGCCTTTGAGGGGAAGCCTCCCCCCCTCCCCCCCCCCCCCCCCCCATCGCTCGGCACTCCGGGAAATATCGGACTGATGTATATAGAGAGTAAAATCAACAGGCTGCCGAATGTGCCTGAATTTTTTTTTTTGTTGGTTTTTTGGTTTTTTCTTGTCATACATCTATTTGATTGTACAATCTTTTTTTTTTTTTTTGGTTTCTCTTTTTACATCTTCTTTTTTTGGTTTCTATTCCGTCAACGGATGACCAAACATGGAACGGTGAAATCAACATCCGTGAAATAGGAACGGTCGAAGCCTTGATGGTATATGTATATATATATATACTCGTATGTATAGAACCGTGTGTAGGACTTTGTCCAATTATTTATTATTCATATAACAAACCGCAAGCTTGCCAGCGGTTTACATACACATATATATATACGTACCTATCCATCTATCCTCATGCCAGCTACCGTTTTGGATAATTTTTTTATTCAGGTTATATGTAGGTATGTGTATAATGTTTGACTTTTTCGAATTCGTTTGCATAGCACATATTAAATGCCTGGTTGGAATTTTTCCTAATTGCTGAGCATACCGGGCTCCCAGAGGGCTGTGTGTATATGTATATATAATTCCGCGGTTTGGTTCGACGTGAAATACTTTTGAACTTATATATATATATACCGGTGGTATGAATATTCAGTGTAGCCAAAATCACTGAATTATCAGAAACTCGACTCGAGTAAAATCCACACTTGCGTTTTAACGATTCGTGATTTGTAAAGCGGTCACGGCAAGCAAATCTCCAAATTCTTGAAGAGTTGAAAATATTTTTTGTTTTAATTTATGAAACTCGAAAAGGTTCAGCTATCAACTCAACTAAAAAACTTAAGTTTGTCTTTTGGCTATAAGGCATGAGAATTTTGCCCTCTGGACTAAATATAACTTGATAAGAAAGGTTTCAGGCTTCCAGAACCGCGAGTTCTAAATTGCAAATTCGGCATGTTAACTAAAGAGAAGTTTTGGAAGACTTTTGGGATTATGTCTAACGACCAAGACTTGAAAGTTATTTGAAATTAAAAGACCGTTTACCCCCCCCCCCCCCCCCCCCCCATCAGATTTCGGAAGACCCTCGAAGATGTGATTCCCAAAGACTTTGATAAGTCCGGAGGAACATTTTTTTCTAATCACTTTCAATTTCATTTAATGCATAAGTTCGTACAGATATAGAATATATTATATATATCTGTCTCCTGCTCGATGTCAAATCTCAAGATTTCTAAGCCCATCAACAGACTTTGGAAACCGTGTCTACGGGCTAGAATTAGAAACGTCAGAATACCAGTGTACTTGACAGTGAGTTTCTCTCGGGTAGAATCTTACCCAGCCAAGTCAGTTCGTTAATGAGTTCGGAAGCTAATTAGTCGAGGGTTATAATAGTCTTGAGTAGAAATTATCGATATTTCTCTCGCATAAATGTTTTCCCTTCAATTCCACGATCAGCCTCTTTAAGAAAATTACCAATTCCATGTCAGACGCAAGTCAAGTTCGAACACCAATAAGTGATCCTGCAAGAATCCAAGATGGGGCTGGGGTTTCACTGTTGGACTGTTTTCCACTTACGAAATAAAACCAACGCCATTTTATCCATTTCGATATCATCCAGACTCGATATATTTTCTCAGGTTTTATGGACGGCATACGTGAATGTTTCGAGCAGGGTGGGGTAGGGTTTAGGTGAAGGTCGAAAGGAATGGGGTGAACCGAGGTCGAGGGTACAGGCTCATGGGCTGGTTCCTGGACCGAGAATTTCTCATACCTCTTATTCTACTCGCCAGGGTATACTTTTACTTGAAATACCAGGTTTCCTGGTGCGAGGCTAGTGATCCTCCTTATGGGGACACATCGTCAACATCCGGTACCATCTACACCAGCTACTACCGGAGCATGAAGGGACCACTAGAGGGTAGTAGGTCAGGAAAGTAAAGAAAAAAAGAAAAAAAAAAAAAAAACTACCCTGGGTAATGGATTACCGCAATTTCTCGACCTTTTACAGTCTCTGAAGAAGTTCCACAACCCTCCAGAAGTTACGAATGTTACTGATGGCTTAATTCCTTCATAATTATAGTACAAAAGCACTCAGGGGGCCAAGTCCAGCAACAAACTCTTGAGACCTTTGCCCATTTCCGGTACCTGCAGTTTCGTAAGTGGAAGTGAAACAAGCTTGTCAGCATCGGGTCTATGCACGTACCATTTAGCACTCCATGGGGTTCATACTCCAGGGTGAATCCTTAACGTAAACCTACTACCAGCTAAGGTCAAGTAACGTTGACATGGACTGGAGACATTTGTCCCCTCGTGAAAACCGGAGGCATGATGAAATGTTACAGTGAAACTTGTCTTTCCTTAATGGTTCCCTTTCATGCGGTCCGACAAGGTTCGCGGGTTCGTGTTTCAACAAAACTACGGGGGAAAAAAAAAAAAAAAAATATATATATATAATGGAAACGTAGAAGGTATAACAGGAGAAACCTGCCTTAAGTAGAGACACTGAAGTGACAGAGATTTTTTTTTTTGACAAAGTAAGAAATTCGGAGCTATAAGCATATAAGCGATAAACCACGGATATAGAATAGGAATAAGAATAAGGGATGATGCGTGTGTTTAGATATCCCGTACCTATACGAAGACGGAACACTTACGGGGGTTTTATGTTTACTCTGAGATTTTAAACGCCGAAAATGATAAAGCAAATACGTTCTCATATCACGTTCTCGCATCACGGATCCATCCCCTAGCTGTCTCGTCGCCCTTTGGGAATTTCACAAATCTGGGATCACCACTTTTTACATCCCTTATCGCTCTACCGCCTAAGACTGGTTCTTTCCTCACGGGACAATCGTAGAACTCTCTTAAATGCTCGTATTTTTTTTTTCTTTTTTTTTTTGTTTTATCTCTTACTCTCTTTCTCTCAAAATCCCTCGGTTTCGTATTTTTTATTTTTTCTTCTTCTTTTTTCCCAAATATAGGATATACAGAGTCTGGGGGGGGGTTCTTCAAAAACTCGTCCTTTTTCTTCTTCTTCTTCTTCTTTTTCAACACGGTTGTCTTGCTCCCTATATTGTTATTTTCTTTGCCATATTGACGGCAGGTGAACATCCCCTATCCATTTCAAAAAGGGGAAAAAATTTTTCTCATCAAGAAACTGATCTGTCTTGATTTAAACCTTGCCATCTCGTTCACCATAATACCGTGGTGAAATATATATTTAGGTTTTCCGGGGGATGAATTTTTTCCCTGTATTTCTTCCGTTGTATATTATCTTTGTTATCATCATCATCGTCATCGTCATCGTGATCATCGTCACGTTTCCTTCGTTCAATTTTACGTTTCCTTTATTTTTCCTCTACCTTAGACACATATTTTCTCTTATATACCAACATTTTCATCGACCTGACAACTTTTTTCATTATTATTCACATCACGTTTCGGTGCAACGGGCAGCAGCTCCAACAGCATTCCCTATATTATACCTGCAGCAGTATACATACATACATACCTATACATATACATATATGTATATAGACAGACTTTATCGTTAGTATGTTTTCGAGTTTGCGTTAATTAGTTAATTGAATGCAACATCATGCGGTAATTGTTTAACTGTTACATTTTACCCGATTTTACATTTTTTTCTTCCTCTTCTTTTTCTTCTCTTTCGATTTTCGATCATTTTTTTTCGTTTTTTTTTTTTTTTTTTCTTCAAATTTATTATACGAGGAATTTATTATGTATCGAAATTCGTTCATTTTTCGCTTTCGTTGCGGTTTGATCGATTCGTATAGATCGATGTGATTCTCAGATTCCTAATTCTTGTATCTTTCTATTTTTCCGATACGAATATGAAAAATTTTTCAGTAACATTAGTGAAACGTCAGTTATTTCGAACGGATCACTGAGCCAAGTATTAAAAAATCTCTGCAGATATCGTATATGTATGTATGTATGTATATATATCGCACGTATATCTGCCGGTGCGGGATTCTAACCGCACTAGCTGTGCTGCAACTGGCAGATTCACCCCGCACGTCAAAATACTAGTCAACTGTGAACCCCCTGAACTCGATATACAGGTACGTACGTACGTTTAATACGTTTCAGGTATTCTATAAGCAAATTTGATTACGAAAATTCTCTAATTTGGTTGAATGAATTTCAGAGAAATCAAAAATAAAATATATGTTATCGGACTTACGGTGATTTTTGAACAACAATTTATTCTTTTTAGATATTTTTCAGCTCCAGGGATTGGTTGGGGGTGGAAATAAAAAATATGATTCATAGGAGATTTGGGGCGGGATTGAAATTCCGAATTTCAAATTTATTTCAGAGACGATTCTGATTTTTTATAAAAACGTAAGAGTTCAGAAGTTGGAAATTCCGTAACTTCAAAACTCGGCGAGTCTGTGACAAAACTGTCAAATAAACAAAGTTGTATCTCTCAAATTCCGAGATTCAGAATTTTGACATTTCGGATTTTTATAAGTTTTCAAAATTTTGTACCTTCGGTGTTTTTCCAATCGGAATTTTTCAAATTGGCTGCTCAACACTTTCGGGGTAATAATCTTTCGAAAAACTGTGCTATATAGTCGATAATAAAAAAAAATTCAAAATTTTCATCTCTCGCAACTTCTAAAATTCGTAATTTCTGCAATCCCGCCCCGAATATTCTGTATCGAAAAAATCGTCTTACCCGGAGTGATCAGGGCGAAGCATATCAGATGCAGAAGGGTAAAGAATAATCGTTGCTCCACGTGGCCGTCAGCGGCTGAGCGTCGTCTGGCGCGTGTCAATGGAAATTTGAAAATCGTCGATCGTGAGTAGTAAGCGCGACGGACAAGCCGCCGCATCGCGAGTAGGCCACCGTCTTTCCTGATACGGGCCTTCTGAGATTTTGCACTTCCCTATATTTAACACCGCACGCCTATTTGTTTTATTTATTTATTTATTTATTTATTTTATTTTTATTTTTTCAATTAGCGGGGCGATTTCGGGTGGCGGCGGGATGAGGCGGGGGAAGGAGGGAGCGGACGCCTCCTTTACACCCTTACGGACAGCCAACTTCCGGCTGCTACACGCTATAACCGCTAAACGAAGACTGCCGCTTAAGCCACGGTACGCGGACGAATTCGCACGTTTCCGCACGTTCTCGGCTTTCCTCGAGCTTCCTCGTTTGTACTCCCCGCACTTCTGCCAACCCCCAAAACCCTCAACTCACTCCCTCCCCCGACCCACCTACCATATACACCCCCTAAGCTCGACCGCAGGGTCGCACGCCGTTCGCCACCCCCCCCAACCCCCAACCCCCGTAGTTCTCAACCCCCAAGCGATCTAGACATGTATATAGCTACCGAAAAGCCACCTACCCTCTGCTGCTACCTACACTCCCGTGAACCATACCCTGCACTACGTTGGTATACTGTAGGTATACCCGTATACGGTTGTAGGTATTACGGAGTTACGCCCTACCCCAATTTTACCGCGAGCCAACGCAACGCCATACCGCACCACCTCAAAGAGAACTCGCCCCGGCAAACTTTGTACCGCCAACAAATTAAATATCAAAATACAATTTGCCAGTGAAAAATAGCCACGATTCGGTAAGCCGCGCGCTGTTGGTCTTCGTAAAGGGTGGAAAAATTTTTACTGAACTGGATTGAAAATTCCGAATTTCAAATTCGGAGTTGTTTTTTTTTTTTTTTTTATGCTACCGACTTTTATGGGGTTTTTAGAAAGATTATTTTACCGAAAGTTCTAAATGGCCAATTTGAAAAACTTTGAATGGAAAAATACCGATGATGGTGTTCAAAATTTCGGAAACTGTAAAGATATCCGAAAGACCGAAATTTCGAATATCGGAATTTGCGAGATGCAACGTAGTTTATTTGGCTACAGATTTGTCCAGTTTGTACAGTTGCTTTTTTTGAATTTGCGGATTTTTGGATTTTCTTAGTTTTTGAATTTCGGATCTTTGAAAAATTGTCTGCAGTCCGACCTTTCGGAATTTTCAACTTCTGGACTCTGACGTTTCTAGAAATTCAGAATTACGTCTCAAATAAATTTCGAATTTTGACTGTTCGGAGTTTTTAGATTTCGAAATATTTCAATCCCACCACCAATTTTCTACCATTTATTAATTTATTATTATTATTTATTCAATATGAACCCCCAACGAACCCCAAAAACTCGAAAATAATTGAAGAGAATAAATTGTTGTTCAAAAGTCACCCTAAGTCCGTTTTTAGATTTTGTTTTTGTTTGATGACCAACTTCGTAGTTTTCTAGTGATTGCGAGGAAGGAAGAATTAGCTGAAAATTTATGAGAACAAACTCTTTCGTGATTTGAATGTAAATTCGTGTTACGATTGACACTTAGTAGATGCGGTTTTCAGAATGGCTAAGGTATCCGATGGTTTTCTCGGGTGAGGAAAACCATGATAAATATAAGTAATTACACAGTTCGTTGCTCTCTTCTAAGACGAAAAAATACGGGATTTGACCAATTGGTATCTTTCAAGAGAGCGAGAAAGGATCAGTATTGAACTTTGAATAGAGAGACTACCTTGCGCCCTGATGATTATATGCGAGAGTAATTATAAAAAAAAATATTCATTTTTAGTGATTTTTCTATTTTTTTCGTTTAATAAAAATGAATTTTTTACCTTTTCAAAACTTAGATAATAAATTTTTTTCCACCAATATGAACATTTTTCCATTCAAAGGTATCATAATAGAAGCAGAATCAAGCATTGTTAGTAAGTTGAAGACTATAATAAGCGAAATAAAAATTATTTACTAAAAAGTGCAAAAACCCCATGTTAATTGAATGGGAAAAGTATCGTTATTTAGGCAGGGTTAAACGGTATTGTAAAAATTATTTCTTGATTTTAGAATTGTTTTTAGGTCAAAAAGAAACGATTTTGACTATACCCAAGTAAAAATAGCCAACTTTATAAATAACGGACACCCTGTTACACTTATCTCTATGTGTGAGAGTGAGAGGTTCTCCAAGTTTGATTACATACTTTATTGTTAGTGATGATCAACTCACTCGAGCACTTGTTTACCCGATCACGAATGAACACAGACTGCCTGTCAATCTGTACTATTCAGGAATAGTTACTCTTAAACGATAAATGGCGCTGTCATAGCAAGATCGAGTAATCGAACGCCTGTGAGAACTCTCAATTTTCGATTACACGTTAGAGGTGTGTGTTAGTAAACATTCAATGAAAGAATAGCTAGGAGAGAATAATGCTATAGAGAAATACGACATTAATCCTTATTTATTAATGAGTTCGACAATTTTAAACAATTTTTTATTTTTCATCAATTCATTTGACCGAAGTAGGAAATTATCCAGAATTTTCCGAACTCAAAATCACGTCTCAAATGAATTCGAAATTTTTTATCCTCTAGAAACTTTAAAAGTTTCCAGAAATTTCAAATACGTGGAAAAATTCTCGTGTATGGAATGCAAGTTAGTTTTTTTTTTTTTTTTTTGGTTTTTTTTTCTCCCCTCCTAATGAAACTGTACATATAGTAAACCGGATGTATCTTTGTTGTATAATTTTCTGTTTTGCCAAAGTATTAATACCGCACAACTTTCTCACACCCCGAGCACGTGGTCCCAAGGGAGAAGTTGAATCGAGGGGTTGTATCCACTCTCGCTTAAATTATCACTTATGGTTTTAATCCAAGCTCGAGACTCGAAATTTTCATGCAACGCTACGCGCGTTCTCGGATCAACATATTCTCCTCGTCATTAAATATTACCAAATTTTTTTTTTTTTTTACTATTTCGGCCAAACTGTTTTTAACGTACATAGTTTTCAACATTTATTCCACTGCATGTGATTCGCTCCATAGCTTTCACTGTTCGATCAAATTTTTCAGAACAGCTGTTACAGCAAATTTTCAAAATATACACACAGTTCGCTATACCGATACTCCAAATATGATTTAAAAAAATTATAATTCCTCAGAGATCCAATTGGTCAGCATCTACATTTCCGTTAGTCCAATAATTCTGACTTTGGAATTGGAAGATCCCATTTTCATCTTGTCTATGGCTTTTTGGCCACTGCATTGTACGTGATTTGATGGACATGTGGATGGTTTCGAGATTAGAAAAGGAGAGGAGAGAAAAAGGGGTAGAAAATTTGATTTATGGTAAGAAATGAAAGTTTTATGAAAACTGAGTCTGCACTGCAGCCAGGGGGGGGGGGGGGCAGTCCCCCCCGTAGATTTTATAACATCGGATGTCATGCCCCGCGGGATACTTTTGAATATATGTATATACACACGAATAAATCCCCTCCCCCCCCCCCCCCCCCCCCTTGGTAATTGTCTAGATAAACTTTCTGACGCTCGGAACCATATCTTCTTATTAGGGTCCATAAAACCGTTGGCAAGATGGAATTTTCAAAGCCTAGCCACCCTCCGAACCCCCCCCCCCCCCCCCCCCCCTCCACCTTTCTCTTCCTGGATCGTATATCTTTATTCACGGCGGAAATCTCTTTGCTTCCGGATACCGCCTCTTCCTCGGTTGTTGCAGGAGTAAAAAAAAAAAAAACCCAAAGAAGAGGAAAAAGAAGATTTCACCCCGTTTCTCTTTTCACCCCAAAAAAAAAAAACGTTAAAGACGACGCCAAATTATTTAAGCATAAATTTGCAATCCCAAAATTCTTTTCTAATTCTTTAAACATAATTCTCGGTATTTAATTTTCATTAATTCTTCGTTGTATTTTTCAATAACGATTCGTTGATTTCGATCGAAATCAAATAGACAATCTAGAACGTAGCCTCTTTCGGAATGGCGTATTATAATTGTTATCATTACATAGACGAGAGCGGATATGATAAAGAGTAAAAGAAGAAGAAAAAAAAAAATAAATAAATAAATAAAAGAAGAAATTCGAGAAAATTGCAAACTAAGCGAACGAACAACATAAATATCGTTAGGCACTACGCTAGACGGAGCGTGTAATAAATGGAAAATGCAAATGGAATCATAAAAGTAACGGTGGTAATTTCCTTTTGTTTTTATCCCGACCAAAAGGTCATTCTCGGTATAGAGTATTTTCTCTCCGTATAGGATCCCCCGGCGTTTTTTTATTGGAAAATCAAATATTTGCATCTCGTTGCTGCAGAAGCTGAGGAAAAAATTATAGAAAAATATTGAGAAAATAGAAATTGATTCCATAAGGCAAATAAATAAATAAATATACATATATATATGCTGGCAATTATGCAGTGCCTTGATGATTTTTTTTTTTCGATTCTTTCATGGCGTGCCGAATTTTTAGTGGCGAATAATTTCCTCGATTGAACCACTCGAGTCACGCTTTGGTTGAAGAGTACCTATAACAATTTTTTTTAGCTAGACTGGGTAAAGAGCGAATTTCACTGATATCCCCCTTTCTATTTAGGCAGAACGTAACATCCTGCTGGTGTATGGGGCCTGCATTCGGTGGGCAACACAACACATAGCAGCTCAATAAAACAGCGTCGTTAGTGAGCCAATAACACGCCCGAGTAAACACACCAGCAATGGTCAAATTGTTTCAATGAATTTCGCCCCGGATGAAATTAGAGAATTTAGCTGCGACGGGGTCGAACTCGATCTTGGGGCTAATGGCCTCGAATTATTTCGCAAAAAAATAAAATAAATAAATAATAAAATAAAATGAAAACACGTTGTCAAATCAGTAGAAGACAGAAAAAAAAAGCTCTTGAAGCACTCGAAGTTATAGCGAAAGAGAAAAAGCAACTTTGAGTTGTCATTCGTCGGGATGTTTCCAAAGAGATTTTCGTCCTTTGAACGTGGCCTGCTATTCTCATCAATGTGTGCGAGCTTCTTTCACCCAAGTACCAGTAAGACCTCGCGATACTCTGGGTCGACGTCGCTAGGTGAAAAGGCTTATTACGCATTTGTATAGACGTCACAGTTGACTCGAAATGCTCGGGGTTCTAGGGGCATTATCCTGACCGTGGAATGCTTTGAACAGTCTGTATGTATGCCTGGCAAAGGACGGTCTGACACATGTCCGTATGAACGACAGCCAACAGTGTACAGGGTGTCATTTCAGAATCGGAATATCGTAAGTTGTGTGATTTCATCGAACGCGGATCGATATAATCGTAAACCAATCCTTGTTCCGTGTAGAAAACGTCGAGACGAATCCAAAGAGTACCCGCAAGCCATAGTCACGGCAAAGTACGGATTCAGCTGTTTGAGAGGGTTCTTCTGATCATTCGAAATTCGAATTTGGAATCAACTGGAACGGTGGCTTGTGGGTACTCGTTGGATCCGTCTCAAGATTCCCTGTGCGAAGAGAATGTTGGTTTGCTTGGATCCGCTGACTAATACGAGAAACGTTGTGCTATTTCATCAAACGGGGATCGATATAATCGTAAACGAATCCTTGTTATTTGTGAAAAACGTCGAGACGAATCGATAGAGTACCCACAAGCCATAGTAACTCTAAACTACGAATTCAGCTGTTTGATAGGGTTCTTCTGATCACTCGACGTTCGAATGTTGAATCAACTGAAAAGGTGGCTTGTGGGTACTCGTTGGATCCGTCTCGAAACTATCTGTACGAAGAGAAGGTTGGTTTGCTTGTATATGCTGACGAATAGGAGAAACGTTGCTTCTCGGGTATTGCGGGATCGCGTTGATTCGAATGAGCCGCCCGGTATTCTCTCTGCGGTGTGAGCACAGCCTGCGCATGCATTACTTGCGACCAACTGCAGTATGGGATTGTTGATTTGCGGCGAACCAGTTTTGTAAACGTAGTACAAATGCGAAATAGCCGCGATGTATCTTTCGTTCTATAGCAAATGTACCTACCGTTGGCCAGAATCCACTTAAAGTAGAAAGATGGTTCAAGAGGTTTCGAGTCAAAGAGTATAAAACGTGAAAACTTTCCGCCACGTACATCTGATGCCAAGACACGTTGCCAGAACGATGGGGGTTTGGGCAAGGAGGTATGCCTCCTTTTCTGGATGGTTTGAGAAGTTCTAAACGAGCTTGTTAATTCCTAATAACATGGAGTAAATTTCAAAACTCCCGCGCACCATTCGAGGAATAACAAATCTGCGCCCTTGGTGTTAACCGCTTAGAAATTCCTTAGCAAAATTGCGTGTTGATTTCACGGTATTTTCCAGTTGAGTTTGAATTAATAAAACCGAGACGCAACCATCTCTCGTATACACTGGGAAGTCTTTGACACACCCCAAAATTAATAGAGGGTTTCCTCGGTGATAAAGCCTCTCTGAATTAGCGGGGTGTTAACGTATGGGGATTTTACTACTACCCCATCCCTCTGCACCCCGAGCATAGGAAGTTTATTAAATTGTACCTTAATTAGCGGGTCTAATTCAATGAAGGGATTACCGGGGAATACCTAATAACTGTACAGGTCTACAACAACTAGTTATACCCGAGACTACAATAAACTGGTGAGTCAATATTCGCATCCCGACAGTTGCGAAAATATATTTTCCAAGGACCTTTCAGGTCCGGATGGATGAGCTGGTAAATCTCGAACGCAAACATTACCTCAAAGACACAGTTGCGGGGTAGTTTCTAATGCGGAAAGCGTATTTGCACGGCGATCCTTATCTTCGGCACACCAGTCGTTTTTTGTTTGTTTTTTTTTTAACCCCTTTACCACCTTCTTTCGGCATTCAGGATTCGGTTGAGTTCCACCATAGAACTACCCTGAACGTTATTAAGGGGAGCAGTATGTCGCGGTTGTAAAAATTAAACATAGTCCAAAATCAATTTGTATCATCACCAAAGTTTATTTTGCATCATTATAATCATCTCACTTGAAAACGATTGCTGCACGGATTCAGGCACACCATAGGTCCGATTTGACTTATCTATGAGCAAGATTCGAAGATATACAGGCCGTCACTAATTGAATGAGCGAAATTGGTAAATTTAATTTTTAGGCTGAGTTATCTGCAAATAAGTGGAAAAGAAATGTTTAATTTTCGGAAAATTGGCCATATCTTTTATGATAATTTTTTCAATTCAATTTCCCTCGTTCAATATATGACGACACGTCTTCCGAACAATTTGGATCCTGAGAAAGTGAAATTGGATCTACGGTGTGCCTCAATTCGTGCAGCGACTGATTTTTAGTGAGATGATTATAATGATGTCAAATGAACTTTGGTAAAAAAATAAATTTATATTGGACCACGTTTCATTTTTACAACCACGACATACTAGGAATGAAAAACACACGGGAATCGCATTTATCTTCATATAGCGAGTCAGTTCTTCCGCAAATTTTCATTTTGCTCGAGGGTGAAAATTATTCCGTTGTATATCTCCGACCGCATATTTTCATCATTTTATTACTTTCCCCTGAAGGTACTGGCACAAGAGATCAAAGAGATACAACCAATTCAATTTCAGGGTCACCAGTTGCTGCATCCAACGATGAATATTGCATGAAGCAAAGCTTACTCTTATGCTTCAGGGGTGGTTCCGACTTTCGGTATGATTTGTGCCACGATCATTAGTTCGCCAACTTTGCGACCGGAATCATTTTTATCTTTCGTCATTCGAGTATATATATATATATATCGCCCTGGAAGTATGTATTTTATATTTTTCAGTATTCGGAACGGAGCTACATTTACTGATCGTTCTCCTTTCATCCCATGAAATTTTCTCCCGGGTTAAACCCCGAGAACAGTAAATACACAACCCCCAAAGTGTAATCGTAAGTTATAGCCGAGCCCCGCCCGAACGGTTGAAAATTTTACCCACGTTTTTCTCCTGCTGCTGCAAGCTCCTGCAAGATCCCCACGTTACTTTCAATTTAAGTCGGCGAAGAGTATCGAGCTTAACTACCACTAGCCCGTCATGAAACCTTTAATAATTCAGCCAACGTGACTGCAGAATTATTTTTAGATAGCATATCAAGGTGTTGGTACGTACCAAGGGCCAAATTTCTTGACAGGAGAAATTACAGAAAGCTCTAGGGGTTGTTTTTCTGTTGTCTTTTTTTTTTTTTTTTTTTTTCTTTAAATAAGGTACGTGCATTATCGGGTCATGTTTCCTATAATTTTCCGAACTTTGCAGACGTTTCCATTACGCTTTCATCTCGTATTACGCTTTTCGTTAACGTTACAAATTCCGTGACGATTTTTTTCTTCGCGTTTTTGGGTTTGTGCTTTCGGTACACACCGCGGTTGCTTGAGATTAGCGGTTATCATATCAGTTGCGAACGATAGAAATAAAAAGACGAGACGAGAAGTAACTTCCATTTATTACGATAAGAAATCGATTCAATTCCTTAACAGACGGATAAATTCGAGAGGTATTCCTTTTCGCAAGATATAAAATTAATACTCTTTCTTTAAGTTTTTTAGCTCGTTAAAAATTTCGAGTGTATATATATATATATATATATATTTTCTCGTAACACGATCATTCGATAAGATATTTCTGATGAGAAAGATGAAGAGTATAATAAAAGAAATAACGAGACGCGATCGAAAAGTACTTTGGTATAATAACTTGGGCTACTCGATGCAGAGTTTTCAAAATAATTTTAAACTTTTTAAAATCAGTATGATTTTCCGTCTGAACCACGGTTCGTCATGATAATAAAAGGATCAGCCCTCGAGTTGATGATTTAACTTAGTTTTCGAGTAAAGTGATATAGCCTCTTTCCCGCCTACCCTTATTTTCCTCATTCTCCCGCTTCTGCAGAGTCAGCAAAAAAAAAAAAAAAAAAAAATCTCTGCGGTGGGATTAAAATCCGTCCACCACCGACAAATCCGTGATTGAAAGAAACCGCCATCTTGGGCCACCCCTCATACTTCAACCCCTCTGCCTTCGGCTCTGAACTTCATCACGAAAAATATACAACGCACAATGAAAATGAAAAGGAAAAAAATAAATAAATAAAAAAAATAAAATGAAAAAAAAAAATGGATCCCGAGGACGGGCTGCAGTTGACAAAGGGAAATACCTTCTCTTTGGTTCCCTTCGACATTCACATCAGTTGAGATCAGAGCGGATGTATATTCGTAAATAGAACAGCGTTTCCGATGATAAATCGAATATTATTTTGCCTTCGACATTTTGACCATTTTAAAAAACAATTAGACACCTACTTGATTTTTAAAATATAATCCTTCCGATTGGTTTGAACTTCTTAAAGAGAATAAAAAAACAAAAAAAAGGTTTGCTTTAGCCACCGTGACGAAGTCCCATAGTAAAGGTACGTATGTCGATAAAAGAACTGTGGGAAACTTTTTCTTAAGAATTTAGCAGTATAGTGCTGAGTCGTGGGTAAAAGTTGAAAGTGAGTAAAAATCTTGGAAGACAGATTTTTCTTTCCTTTTTCTTTCATGATTCCGCTACGTTGGATATTTTTCCTTGCGCAGAGGATAATTCGAGTTTATATTGAAAAAATATTTCGAAATAGAGGCAATAAAATAGCTATTGAATATGCACGCGAAAAAAGCAAAAAGGAAACAACGTAATTCCTTGTAGAAATAATAATCCGAACTGACAATTTTCTCGCCACCGATATTACACCGAACAATAAAAGAGTGAAAATTTGTGGGCTAGCTATGGCGGCAGCTGAGAGGGGGGGTAATAAGATTTTCCCGAAAGCTCTACAGCCCCCGTAGGGGGTAGCTGGGGGTACTGGCTCTTTGAGCACCGGACGTAAATCTCTGGCTCAACCGCAAACACGTAATTTCTATGAAACCTCGCCGGACCATTTAATTAAGGAAAATGTATTCAATTAACTTAAACTGCGCCTAATTACCCTTAACTTGTCTCCCGATGTCGGTCTATCGATCCTTCGCATATTCCCACGGGGTCCCGAGACCTCCAGACACAGAAATTCGCGATCAAGGAGCAAATTCCCATCATTTTTCTTCGCCAATCTGTTCAACGGCTATGATTCCGGAATGTGAAAAGTTGTAAGATTCGCGGAATGAGATTTAGGGGTTGGCTATTTTCCATCGATAAAAAAAAAAAAAAAAAAAACTCACCCTTAAACAATTGAGCAGATCGATCAAATGACCAAAGAAAAATCCCTTCGCCATGGTTCGTCAAAGATCAAAAGAAACTTTTTTTAGGGTAGAAATCAGCGCGGATCGAAACGCACAATTGTTCGCACTTTTAATTGTCATAATTATGTGACGAGCTTTTATACGTTCAGAAAATATGATCAGTCAGTGGAAAAGTTGGTAAGAAATAATGGGGTCCTTAAAATCGCCTTATTTCCAAAGATTATTAAAAAAAACGATTGTTATACCTAACCAAACCGAGGAAAATTGGGAAACAGAGAGAAAGAGCTAGACGGGAAAAAAAAGAAAAAGAAATTTATCCGAGGGGAGGGGGAGGGGGGGGGGGCAGAATCGATTGATATAACGAAGAATTATTATCGGATGACTCGTTGTATATTTTTATTTAACTTGATGGGATGGCAAATTAATGCTCCGAACCGTAACGCTAACCGCAAAGTGGGCCGAGGGTGGTTTAGGGGAGGGGGGGGGGGGGGGGGGGTTGGAAAACGTAGGGGTTGCTGGCGCTTGCTCAGGGGGTGAAAACCCAACGACCCGGCAGCAGTCAGCGATATCCGAAAAGCAAGCAGCTGGGGTCGACGCAATATCGAACCAACCGAACCCTCATCTTCGCCTTGTGTAGTTGTCGTACCTACCAGGGGGCGGGTAGTTTTCGCTGTTTTTTCCCCCGCTTCATCATCATGCCGAGAAATCAAGAGTCGATGACGTTTTGACGGTGAAAATTAAACCGCGGCGGAACGATGCACTTCCATTCTCCATTTTCTTTCTTTTTTTTCTTCTTCTTTTTATTAAGCTCGAGGGAAAATTCCTTCCGCAGTTTTCTCGGAGCATGATAAACTGCAGAAAAATGTAAAAAAAAAAAGGTTTCCTGATTCTTGGGAGAGGGAGAAAAAAAATAAAATAAAATAAAGAAGTTTGTTACCATTTTCAGCTTTTCGACGATAATCAACTTTCCCGACTACTCGATACATCGACATCCCTTGAGGCCTGATTATACCTTAGATCGAGAAGCCCACCCCCCCTCATCATTGGAACAAATTGTCCTGTTTGATTATATTGAGGGAAGCCTGGAAGAATGATGTCATCTGAATTGCAAAATAATAGATTTTTTTTTTTTGGACAGAAATGCGTCTGATTTTAGGAAAGGAACTTCACGGGTTGCGAGAATTTTGAAATGACTCGGAATTACCCTGTGTGTGCTTTACGAAAATCTAGTTCGTCGATCGGAACTTTTTGCCTCGGTTTTTTTAAAAATAATCAGACATTTTTCTTCAACTGTACAAATTGCTGTGTAATTTTTAGAGAATCCATTAGCGAAAGCTTTCCTCGAATGCAGTATATAGAAGAATAAAGCTGAACCCGAGGTCGGATTAAAATTGACTTTCATATTGCGAAAAAATTTCCATATGTATAAATGTTAAACAGCCGAGGATTAACTACTGCAGATAAGGTGAAAAAGGTAATTTTGCAGGTTTCGTTCGAGACTCGAGAAAGAAAAAGGGTTGGGCAGGTAGGTAGTTACTATACTTTGAAAGCAGTTGAAATTAATCGTTCTTTTGAAAAGTTTCAGGGGTGATTTATCGCCTCAGGTATAATATATCCGATCAAAAATTTATTCAAAGAGATTGCAGTAGGTATTATCTGCAGTTTTTGGATATCGGACTTTTGGAAATAGGTAATATAACGTGCCGGAAGATGTTTTCAGTGAAGTCTCGTGACCCGTGACGTTGGGCCCGGGGGTTGGGGGTGCTGAACGGACGTTTTTTATTTACTTTTTTTGAATTATTATTCCGCTGACGCAAAAGGCCGGAGGTTTGTCGGAGGCAAATATAACAGAGATTTGAAAAAAAAAAACGGTGGGAAGTTTCATTTGTTTTTCGGTACAGAAAACCACGGAAGGGGGTAGGGGGGGAGGCGGCGGGTAACGGTTGTTGAAATTGAGAGCAATTTTGGGCACTGTGATCAAAGGATGGTTGATTCGTTAGCCTCAAACAACTCGGGCGAAACTCCCGAGGAGCCTGTTTCTCTCAGCAAACCTCAATAATCAACCGCAAATTATTCACCCTCAATGTTTGAGACGAAAGTTGGAGACCCAGACCCTGAAACCCACAGCTCTGTGCCCTGAGCCCTGTGAAACCCCCCGCAGACAACCTTGGAATGAGAATATTTCACTCGCCGAAATTGAACCCCGGGGAGACCAATTAGAAAAATTTCTGCCTGCACCGCGCGGTAATAATGCAAAAATATAGTCTCATCGCGGTACTGCAAATCCCTATGGAAAAAAAAGCTCCCTCGCTGTTTGACCGGCAAACTCTGCCTTGGTAACCGTCAAAACGTGTCGGAGAGCTTTTTTTTTTCCTAATTCTTTGACGTTTTGCTGTGCCACGAAAATTTAAAAAAGCTCTCAAATCAATTTCGAGATATATTTCACTGTTGACAATAAGCTTTTCCGTGATTTTTCGCATATTCACAGACATGTGCTTGCGGATCTTGTATCCTCGATTGCAGACGAACTGCACGACAAAATTTTTCCACTTTGAAGCTTTTGGAAGGTTGAAAATGCTGAAAAATTATATTCTTCGGGTCATTCATTTTTGGGTTTCAATTTTGATACGAAAAAAAAAAAATAAGCTCAGAGAGAAGACAGAATATTTTCTGACGATATGGCGATAAGCTGTTTAACCTTTGGTCAATTGTCGTAATAGATTGGAAAAAAAAGCTCTACGTCTTTGTCTGAGTCGAACGTACGGTTTGGTTTGCGATTAAAAAAAAAAAAAAAAAGGAGTAAATCAGAATGTGGAGTAAACGAGGTCGTCGTGGTAGGTATATGTATATATATATATATATATATATATATATGTATATAATGTATGAGTAAGTGAAAACGATACAAAGTCGGTTTCGTTCCTCTGATCATAGATAGGAGAGGATATTTCAGAGCACCTGAACCTGCATTGTGCGAAGCCGTGTTAGTAGCATTCGTAGTAGTTCGCGAGATCTTGGTACAGAATAAAATGAGACGGTGGCATCAAATTGCATTTACATTCAAACGCGATTACGTTTCACAAAGTCTGCATTTCCACGAGCAGCTCCGCAGAGGCAAGGAAGATGTAGGTACTGGGGACCACCTCACATCCCACTTCAGCAGGCATGAGTTGGGATAGAAATGCAACGACGCTATTGCCAGCCACCTCAGATACCGCGACCAGGACCGTCCGTATTAAATTTCTTTTTAAAAAGCTCGAAAGGTTAAAAAAAAAAGCTCGAAATCAATATTTTGTGAGTCACGAATCATTGGCTGGAAAAAATCTCAGCAATTCCCGTGACGATTAGACTAATTGGGTCTATGGAGCCAAAGTTTTCGTGAGCATAGTTCTAGGCTCGTCAATTCGTCGAACTTTAATCCGATTACAGGAATTTTACTTTTTGATGAAAAACCGTTAATAGGAAGGATTCCAAAGCCAGAAGATCCGTCCCTGAGATAGGAAGAAGCTGCTTCAGCGTAACCACGACAGGAAATCATACGTATGTAGGTATAGCAGCGAATGATATAAGAACCACCCCCTAGAAATAGTAACGCGAAATGTCAATCCTGCATCTATAGCAGCCACTAGAAATTTTCTTTGAATAGTAACAAACTATTTTTGATAAAAGTAGTAGTCTATAGTCGAGGGCTTATTCATCCCCTTGAATTTTACACCGGCTTGAATATGCATGGGAATTGCGTTTTCGCGAAACGATACCTACTCTGAAATATCGAGCCAGAACTTTGGCAGAGGTGACGAGTCAGATCTTCGGAGCTTTTCCGTGAAGCTTGTAAGAAAAAAAAAAAAAAAAAAAACATATTGGAGAAAACGAATTTTTTCCCGGGGATTTGAAGAAGGGGGTAGAAATTCACCCCTTTGAATTACGACCCCGAATCCTATCGCTCGATAAAAAAGTAACTCAGAAGTACTGAAATTCCGTTTCGACAATGTCGATTGAAAAGGGCGTTTGGTATACCTAACCGTTTTCAATATCGAAAAATTATGGATCAATCCGAAAGTTCAAGACTTAACATTCCTTAAAAACTGTAAAATCCACGATTTGGGTGAAACTAGCATAAATCGATAACAGTTCAAGGTACAGAGGCCTTAAAAAGCTTGTTTTCTCCCTCAAACTACCCCCTAATATCACCCGAAACTTTGCGATGGCTCCTTTCTAATCGCATAAGTTACAGCTATTCGAAAATCCTCATTTTTCTCCCCCTTCAGATCTTAAAAGTGAGAACGTAGAAATGGATTGAAATTGACGAATTTTTATGGGGTTTTTTTTCCCCTCTAATCTGACGTTTGACGGTGAAATTAGGGCGAATGAAACGGAACAATTTGAGTTTGCAGGGTGCGATTAGTCGGACAATAATCTCCCCGGGGTTGAACAGCGTTGGGCTGATTTTGACGATGAACTTGAACTGATCCGGTATCCCCTTACGCCCCTGAACCCTCAGAGGTGAGGGTGAAATACTCCCGAGGGGTGGATAAGAAGAGTGGTGTGATAATTAGCCGAGGGTACCGCGTCCCACTTCTCTGACGGTCTAAACCACTCGAAGTAGGTACTTGCCCCAACTTTTGCCCCATCGTAAGCCAGCGACCAGGCTTATCCACCCCCCAAACCACCCCTAACCTGCGCTCTTCATCTCTTCCGCGCCGTGTCTGGTTAAGACAACATTTCCGCGATGGACCAGGCAGCAGCCATGTCTCCATGTCAGGTTATCAAACCAAAAGCCATCCTGCAGGGAATGATGATGATGATGATGATGATGATGAAGATGAAGGAAAAATTAATCCACATGATGAGCTAATTGAGAAACGTAGTAATTGCGAGGATCGTTATTTTCTTTCATTTCGTTATTGTACTTGAAAGATGAGAAGTTTGGCATCCCGCGCATCTGCCACTCCAACAACGAGGACATTTTTGCGAATAGGTTTACATGCTGCATCTATACATACCGTTGCAGAGTTGGAAAAACGTTCGGAACTGTACAGTTTGAAGAGCACTCAGAGAATCGAGGCTGTACTCTGTAATTAAAAATTCTTTAACAGAACTCTCCATCGTGGCTACCTAAAAATGAATTGAGAGAAAAATTGAGAAAGAAAATATGCCCCAGACGCTGAGGTTGGTTAAGATTTTCAACGTAATTGGTCTGATGAAATTCTATTACTTCCAGAAGTTCATGTACAGTTTTTTTTTTTTTTTTTGTTTGTTCTTCATACTTTTTTGTTTACCAATTTATCGTGCTTGATACTTTGCACTAATCGCGAAAATGGCCCCTTGCCATTTTTGATGGATCAAGTCGAGGGCGTTGTCCTTCGTCTAGGTGGAAATGGCGGATTTGGAAATGAAACAGCTAGAGAGAAGGAGGCAAAAAGGTAAAGAGTGAACAGAGATTCTGGTTCAGCGACAAGTCCCTAGTGGGTCGTAGCTAAAAATGTAAAAGTTTATATGGTTTGAACTATGGTAAAAGGAAAAATAACATACGACAGGATTGACAAACATCATAGGTTTTTTTCGCGAACTGCAGATAGGAAAATGGAAAAACGAACTAGCACCGGAAGAATCAGATTTCTCCTGGGATTATGCGATGTTTGCTCTCATAAGCTTTTGAATAAATGATCACGAATCAATTATGTAATTGATTATATTTCAATTTGAGTAAACTTGCTTCACATTCGAACGATCATAGTCAAAAGTGGAAGATTATCTCAAAGTTTTTTTATTGGGATCTCCTGCAGTTGTGCCATGTAGGTACAAAATCAAAAACACTCAATTTGTGAATGAACAGCAGATATCTATTTTCTTGATTCAATTTTCAGGTGAAAACCGCCTTCAGGAACCATCATTAGGGTTTTTGGGCTGAGCTTTATGACCGATGGAGTTTTTGGCGTTGGTAAAAAGTTGCATTTGGCTAATACATGGAATAAGGCAAGCTTGATTTCCATTAGGGCAAAACGATTAGCGATACAAATTCTAGGTCCAAGTCCAAATGGAAAGTAGGTGAAAGGAGATATCTTGGTTTTGTTCTCGTCGTTGAATCTTTCGGGGTCAAATTTTTCAGGGTTTGGAAAATACTTCGGGTCATGATGAAAGCTCCAAACTGGTATCCAAATGTTCAGGCCCCCTTCGATTCGGACTGGTTCGAGTCCAGGGAGTGCTGGCGGAAGGGTAAAGCTCTTTGGTCCAATTCTATCCAAAACAGCAGCGGGCGGATACATTCTTAATGTTTCATTGACTACAGCATCAAGGTATTTCATAGCGTGGAGATTGTCGTAAGAAATTTCACCGGAATTCTCTTCTAGCACTTGGTCGATTTCTGCCTGCAGTTTTTTCTGTATATCCGGGTTAATAGCCAAAAGATGAACGACGAAACACATCATTGTTGATGGACCGTCAAATCCACCTAAGAAAAATATGAAAGCTTGAGCAGTCATGTCCTCGAGAGATAGATTAGATTTTTCCTCTCTGTCCCTGGCCTGCATCATCAAATGAATCATGTCAGGCCTGACTATTCCTTGAGCGTCTCTAGTCGCAATTGTGTTTTTAATCACGTTCATGAAAAAGTTTGTGGTTTTCAGGTTGAGAAACTTGATGTTGAAGAATTTGGCGAACCATGGGCTACTCTTCATGATGAAGAACTTGATCATTTTTGATCCCGAAAAGTTTGCCACCTCTTTTCCCGTAAGATAAAAATCATTTTCACGATCTTTCATGGAATTGACACTCAAGCCAAAAGCTGCTGATGCAATCACGTCCAGTGTGTATCTACCGAATGTATCTTTTACGTCCAATTCTCCAGGCAGTGGGTACTGTTTAGCCAAATGATCCGAGAAATCCACCGCACACTGTGACATTATTTTAAACATTAATTTCATCTTGCTAGAAGTGAATGCTGGACTCAGAAGGGCCCTCATGTCTTTCCACGTATCATCTTTCAGTGCGAACAAGTTTTTTTGGAACAACGGTTCCGTAGGAGAGTTTATGAACATTCGGTGATTAGGAAAACTATCGAAATTCTTGATTGTTATAGACTTAATCAGCTCTGGATCTTTCAGCACTATCACCGGTGTTAAAAGGTCGTAGAATCCAACGTACTTAGCATCAGGATGACAGTCGTACGCCACTTGAACGGAATCATTTATTGTTTTAGTTTTGAATAACATACCAGCAACGTTTCCAAATATTGGTATCGGTTCCACGTACGGAATTCCCAACTTCTTAAAGTAATTGTAATTCCAAGTTGAAAGCCAGTAGATGCACATCGCACCGACTAATATAGTCAAACCTATCGTCCACGGATCCATCTTACTTAATCAGTCACAAAATCACAGGTTTTAAGTATCTTGAACAAATGTCAGTATATTCGGAAGACAGTATTATCATGAAGTCACAAACGGTGTGTTTCAGGATAAATAAACGATACAGACTTCTCTAGGCGAAATATCAGCCAAGACTGCTGCGCAAAACTCATGAAGTGTCTCACAATCTGGAATGGCTCGCACAATTGACCTATCGTTGATTACGCGTGATATGATGTTAAAGTGGCTGATGAGCAGTGCTTGATATACTATACGACATGCACGATACATACATAAAGGAAGAGAGCTTCTGATTGCCTTTTGCTATCCGTATATGTATAAGTTTCAATTACATCTTCGGCAAGTTGAGCAGTGTCTAAGGTATGAATGTTAGTGGGCGAGTTGGAAGATAGAACGTTAAGGTTGTTTCACATGCTGTGTTTCACCAGCTCCAGATCCTTCAGGACTTTTACCGGCGTTGAAAAGTCGTAAAATCCAACATATTTTGCATCAGGATGAGAGTCGTACACTTTTTGAACCATGTCAGTTATCAGCCGTACCTTAAACATCATTCCCGTCATATTTCCAAATATTCGGCTCGGTTTCACGTATACGGAATTCCCAGTTTTTCAACAGTAATCGAAATTTCGAATTGAGAACCAGTAGATACAAAATGCACCGATCAGTAAAGTCAAAATCATCATCCAAAGATCCATCTTGCTGAATGAATTACAAAATATGTCAACAATCGAGAAAATCACTCCCGATTCATTAACGGCACTCAAAAACTGTCTCCACAGATACTAAAAAAAAAAAAAAAAAAAAACTGTTTTACGGTAATGATCATATAGAGTATCAGCTAAGCTCGGCCAACTTCTTTTGACCGAACATCAAACATTACTGCTGCGTAGAATGAAATGACGGCCATATCTAATCTAAAGATGCTACTTCACTTGAGGCATCGTTGATTTTGCACGTATGATGTGACGTCCAACTGGCTAATAAGCTGCATGTGATGATCTGACACATGCAAACGATGAAACTGTGTGCATGACTATAAATCATCGTAGTTGTGGACGTGTGAGTGAAGAAACTGAGCTATGGCTCGTGATTGTTGAGCTTGACTCGACTGTGTAAACTTCGGATTATTTACTATTCAGATATTGATGATAGTATGTACGACGATTCGCTGGCTGATTATTTGTTTGCAAAGATTTTATGAGTCTTTGAATCGTAAACCAGTCGAAGACGGTCCTTCGATATAAGTAACGATGAAACCGAATCGTCCTACCTGAAATCAGGAATGAATTTTGGGGACTGGAATCACAAGGAATTCTTTTTTATTTGAAAAATTATTTCAGACTGAGGAAACAATCCTCCAGAATACATGTATTGACATTAATTCATATTTATTTTTCGTATCAAAATGCTGGTTTTCTGGGCAGGTTTATAGAGTATTGTGCTTTGATTAGATACAAAAATACATGTATTAATAATTGTTACAAAATTACAAATTAGTTATGAATTTTCTAGGTTCAATTTTGACCCAGAAACCGCCTTCTGGAGCGATGTTGACACTCTTTGGATGCAACTTCAAGTTCGATGGGGTTTTAGGCGATGGTAAAAAATCGCATTTGGCCAAAACATGAAACAAAGCCAGTTTTACTTCCATTAAAGCGAAACGGTTAGCGATACAAATTCTGGGGCCAACCCCAAAAGGCAAATATGCTAAAGGATTGATCTTTGATTTATTTTCCTCATTGAACCTCTCGGGATCGAATATTTCTGGATTCGGAAAATACTGGGGGTCACGATGGAAGCTGAATGTTGGTATCCATATGTTCTGGTAAGGATTTATCTCCAAAGGTTCAAGTCCAGGTAATGCTGGAGGAAGGGTAAAACTCTTTGGTCCAATTCTGTCCAGTAAAACACCAGGTGAGAACATTCTTAATGTTTCGCTGACGATTGCATCAAGATATTTCATTCCGTGGATATCCTCGTAAGTAACCTCACCGGAGTTCTTTTCCAACACTTGGTCAATTTCCTCTTGCAACCTCTTCTGGATATCCTGGTGCAAGGCTAGTGCCAGGGCAGCAAAGCTCATAGTTCTTGCTGGACTGTCGAATCCACCGAGTAAAAAAATGAATGCTTGTGCAGTCATGTCCTCGGTGGTAAGTGGTGCAGATTTATCTTTTTTGTCCCTGGCCTGCATCATCAGTTGGATCATATCTGGTCTGACAATTCCTTGTGCATCTCTTGTAGCTATTGTGCTCTCGATGGCTTTCATGAAGTATTCAGTGGTTTTGAGGTCGACAATTCTGATGTTAAAGATTTTAGTCAGCCACGGACAGCTCCTCAATAAAAAAAACTTAATTAGTGCGAATCCAGAAAAGTCCGAAACAGATTTTCCCATTCGATAAAACTCGTTGTCAGGATTCTTCATCGAATTCGTGATCAAGCCAAATGCTACAGATGCGATAACGTCCAGTGTGTACCTCCCAAAAGTGTCCATCATGTCAAGTTCATCAGGCCGTGGATCCTGCTTTGCCAAATGGTTGGAAAAATCCACCGCACATTGCGACAATATTTTAAACATCATTTTCATCTTGCTGGAAGTGAATGCTGGGCTTAAAAGTGCTCTCATATCTCTCCAAGTATCATCTTTGAGGGCAAACAAGTTTTTTTGGAACAACGGTTCAGTAGGTGAACTAACGAACAGTTTGTGATTAGGAAAACTATCAAAATTCTTTATCGCTATGGTCTTGACTAACTCCGGGTCTTTCAGTACTATTATCGGTGTTGAAAAGTCGAAGAAGCCAACGTATTTAGCTTCGGGATGACAGTCGTAAGCCTCTTGAACAATGTCCCAAATTGGCATTCGCTTGAAAATCATTCTAGTCATATTCCCGAATATTGGCATCGGTTTCACATACGGAATTCCAATTTTTTCAAAGTAATTCAAGTTCCTACTTAAGAATAGATAGATGCACAACGCACCGACCAAAATAGCCAACACAACTGCCCACAGATCCATATTGACAAATCAACTAACAGCAAATCACAGTATCTTCAATTGTATTTATTTACTTGATCGAATCAGTTTTAAACAATCATTTTGCAATGAATTATAACGCAAAGCAAACTTGAAAAATATCAAAATAATACGTGTCAGATTCACGCCCGTCTATCGTCAAACGAGTATCAGCCAAGACTGCCGCGCATTAAAGAACAAACTGTTACGTAATTCACAGCGGCACACCCACGTACTGGACTCGTCAGTAAATTCAAACGTTTAATGTATTGCTGGAGTGTGTGAGGCGCGTTCATCAGATAAATAGACCATCAAGGTCGTGGTGCTGTTGTGGTTGCCGGTTGCCGGCAGAGCAACTTGACTGGCATGAAACGTTATACTGGAACATACTTTGGTTCTACGTGTATCCAAAACAGGATTGGCAAAAAAAGAAATATCCCATTACAAACTGTTTACACATGTCTAATAATGCAGCGGATAATTGAAGTGGTCAAGGCCGCATCTTTCAGACAATATACAAGAATGAATAATGGACAAATCCGTGCAATGTGGTTTTTGTTGACAACCTTTATCAGGCACCAGTATCGTGACGAGGTATGTAAACAATTTATCAATATACTTATCATCATCTTGAGATTAAAGTGTAAATAATTACGGTATGATTATTTACTGGCCGATTAATAATTGTCTTTGAAGTTCTTATCAGCCTGTCATACCGCTATCGCTACTTCTCAATATGGCAAAACAAGATCGGCTTGTGTGTGAGTGTATCAGTATCGACGACCTATGATCTTGAGATTTATATAATCTTGAAATACAGAATAGACATGTGGTTTTTCTAGATTACAAAATTCATATAATCGAAGATTTTATTTTCTACAATTTATAAAAATGTTCAACTGAATATTAATTATGGAATAACGGGATGTGTTCGTTCATGTTCTTGGTTCGATTCTCAGATGGAAACCACCTTCAGGAATCATGCTGAAAGATTTTTTACCTAACTTGATAACTGACGGTGTTTTTGACGATGGTACAAAGTTGCATCTGGCTAGCAGATGGAATAGAACAAGTTTGACTTCCATAAGGGCAAAACGATTTGCGATACAAATTCTGGGTCCGAGTCCGAAGGGGAAGTAGGTGAAAGGAGATATTTTGGACTTGTTCTCATCGTTGAATCTTTCCGGATCGAATTTTTCAGGGTCTGGAAAATACTTAGGGTCATGATGGATGCTGTGACATGGTATGCTAATACTCTGGCCCGCCTTAATCTCGAACGATTCAAGTCCAGGCAACGCTGGCGGAAGGGTAAAACTCTTTGGTCCAACTCTGTCCATAGCTGGAGCGGGTGGAAACATTCTCAATGTCTCACTGATTACGGCATCGAGATATTTCATCCCGTGGATATCCTCGTAGGTAATTTCGGCTTGACTCTGTTCCACCACTTGGTCAATTTCGGCTTGCAATCTCTTCTGGATGTCTTGGTTCAATGTCAGCAGAAGGGCGGCGAAGCTCATCGTTACAGCTGGACTCTCAAATCCTCCAAGAAAAAAAATGAAAGCTTGTGCAGTCATGTCCTCGATTGACAGGGCAGACTTTTCTTTCCTATCCCTGGCCTGCATCATCAGCTGTATCATATCTGGTCTGACAATTCCTTGTGCATCCCTTGTGGTTATTGTGTTTTCGATCGCCTTAATGAAATAGTCAGTTGTTTTGTGATCGAGCAATCTAATGTTGAAGAGCTTAGCGATCCATGGAAACCGAATCATGAAGAGAAACTTGATCATTTTCCAACCAGTAAAGTTTGCCGCCTCTTTTCCCGTAAGATAAAAATTATTGTCACGATCTTTCATGGAATTTACTTCCAAACCAAAAGCCGCCGATGCGATAACGTCGACGGTGTATCTGCCAAATGTATCCTTCATGTCTAATTCTCGATTCTGCTGATCCAGTTTCGCCAAATGATCAGAAAAATTCAACGCGCATTGTGACAATATTTTGAACATCATTTTCATTTTACTGGAAGTGAATGCCGGGCTCAAAAGTGCCCTCATGTCTCTCCACCTGTCGTCTTGAAGTGCAAACAAGTTTTTTTCGAACAATGGTTCTCTATCGGTAGAAACGAACATTCTATGATTTGGAAAACTGTCGAAATTCTTAATCGTGATCGATTTTATCAACTCCGGATCCTTCAACATTATTACCGGATTATTAAATTCGTATAATCCAACGTACTTCGCTTCGGGATGACAATTGTACACTTCTTTTATCATATCGATCATTGTCTTTGTCTGGAAGAAAACTCCGACCATATTACCAAAAATTGGTAATGGTTTCACAAACGGAATTCCCCGTATTTTAAAGTAATTGTGGTTCCGAATGGAAAGTAAGTAGATGCATAATGCACCTACCAGTATGGACAAAGATATTGTCCACGGATCCATCTTTTACAACGAATTTCAAAGCTGTATCCCCGATTAAAAAACAGTCAGCTAGTTGACGAGTAATTGAGTCACCGATGACACTCACTTCACAAGCAGATCAAGCGAACTTTACTATTCAGAATTTTTTTTTTTAAACCGTACAACGGCGCTGCTTCCAGATCAACCAGACAACGATCAAGCTCAGCCTAGACTGTCACGGCTTCTCCAGCTGAGCAATTGCTGGTTTCCAACCGCATGACGCATCGTCGAAGTAGCCAATCAGTAGCGATTGCTGCTTGGATATGTCAGAACCAACATATCTCTGTAATTGTTTAATTCTCGCTTGCCTACGCGTCGGTTTCAATTCTAATTCCATTTAATACTATAATCTAGTCTGATTTGAATTTCGACTCTATTCCATAAACTGTATCAGAATACAGTATTCGATGATTAGAGGATTAGTTACTCATATCTAGTAGCAGAAATTTAGATTATTGTAATTTAAGGATCAAAGGACAATTCTCGGATATGCTGCAATCACGGGATTCTTGTGCTGATATTTCGAGTAGGTAATTTCGATGATAAGCAACCTGTCAATTTCACCTGCATTAGGAATTGGTTCGGTAACATTGTAAATACCATGGCTCGCTGCTGTGTCGATCATCTCTGGTTCTGTACGGATACAATATCTTTGCAGAATTCAAATATAATATGTATGTGAATCATTATAGTGACTAATTAGCTAATCGCTGTACTTTTCATCGCTGTTTCTTGATATCTATGCACGATTACTTGCTCCTGAACTAGCTGACATTTATATAATGATTAACGATCGAATGTCGAGTCGTCAAATCCATCATATCTCATTAATATATTTCAATGATTTATCAGATGTTAGTTTTAGATGAGAATTATATAACTTTATAATAAAAGTGAATAAAAGTAGCTAATTCTATCTCTTCATTTTGAAGAACTTGAACTATCGGTCAGTGACCGTATAATTAAAAAAAAAAACTGATGAAAATTGGAAGCACTTTTTGGGACAACAATCTCGATCACGTTTGCCAAAATCTCATGAAGGGTAATTTAATTGATAATCAGTAAATTCATTAAGACAAGATAAAAGAATGATTGAGAAATAAATGACAGAAAATTTTTTTTACAGACAGAGTCTGTATATCAGCGTTCTGCATCTCGTGACAAAGTGACTAACATGATTTATCGATCGTGTTATCTTCAGCTTAGTATAAAATATTCACTCTGAGCGATTGCAATATGCTTATTCATCGCAAGTGACTAATTATTCGTTGAGTTTTCATCAGCTTTTATATCTTTATCCCCGCTTCTTATCACCTGGAGAATATCTTGTGTCTGTAGGATTTTTGGCAATTTGTGAATATTCTTCAAGCATCAAAAACGGGTACCTGGAATCTGGACTTAATTACGGGATTATAATCAGGAAGGATTTTGTTGATTCGTTTATTTAGAGAAGAAGCCTCAGGTTCGAAGGAGGATTGATCATCGAAAAAAATATTCTTTGACATTAATTTTTAGTCAGTAATTAAAAGTAACTGCTCCTCTAGCAGTTTTCTAAGGTTCTAAGTTATCAAGAGTACGCAAGTACCAATAATTTCGCTAATCATTACCTCGAGTAATAAAAAGTTTTCTTATTTTCTAAGTTCGAGCTTAAGCCAGAAGCCACCTTTTGGTTTCATGGCGAAGCTACTCGGGTCCAGTTTCATTGATAATTGAGTTTTTGAGGTTGGTAAAAAGCTGCACTTGGCCAAAACGTGAAACAAAACAAGTTTTACTTCCATCAGAGCGAAACGATTCGCGATACAAATTCTAGGGCCAATCCCGAAGGGTAAATACGTAATAGGATTTATCTTCGATTTATTATCATCGTCGAATCTTTCTGGATCGAATTTTTCAGGATTTGGAAAATACTGGGGGTCACGATGAAAGCAGAATAAAGGTATCCAGATATTTTGCCCGGGATTTATCTGCAGTGGTTCAAGTCCTGGTAATGCTGGAGGAAGAGTGAAACTCTTTGGTCCAATCCTGTCCAAAACAGCACCGGGTGGAAATATCCTCAATGTTTCATTGACTACAGCGTCAAGGTATTTCATAGCGTGAAGATCCTCGTAGGAAACTTCTCCTGAGGTCTTTTCAACCACTTGGTCAATTTCCGCTTGCAACTTTCTCTGAACTTCCGGATTAAGTGCAAGAGCATGGGCCACGAAGCTCATCGTCAACGCCGGAGTGTCGGATCCTCCAAGGAGAAAGATGAAAGCTTGGGCGGTCATTTCCTCGGCAGAAAGAGGAGATTTTTCCTTTCTGTCACCAGCCTGCATCATTAATTGGATCATATCAGGCCTGATGATTCCTTCTGCCTCTCTAGTGGATATAGTCGTTTCTATCACGTCGGTGAAGAACTTTGACGTTTTTAGATCAAGAATTCTTACGTCGAGGATCTTCGCCAGCCAAGGGAAGCTTCTCAAAAAAAAAAATTTCATCATTCTTAAGCCAGAAAAATTCATGACAGATTTTGCCATACGATAAAATTCGTTGTCAGGATTTTTCATCGAATTTGTATCCAAACCAAATGCTGCAGACGCTATCACGTCCAGGGTGTATTTCCCAAATGTATCCTTCATGTCCAACCCTTCAGGCTGTGAATCCATCTTGACTAAATGATCTGCAAACTCCACTGCACATTTGGACAATATTTTAAACATCATTTTCATTTTACTGGAAGTAAATGCCGGGCTTAAAAGCGCTCTCATATCTCGCCATTCGTCGTCTTTCAAAGCGAATAGATTTTTATCAAACAACGGTTCGTTTGGCGACTCTGCGAACATCCTGTGGTTTGGAAAACTGTCGAAATTTTTAATGGCCACTGACTTGACCAACTCTGGATCTCTCAGTAAAATCACCGGTGTCGAACAGTCGAAAAATCCAACATATTTCGCGTCAGGATTGCAGTCATATGTCTTTTGAACTACTTCCGGCATAGCTTTGATCTTGAATACGATTTCCGCCATATTACCAAAGAAAGGATATGGCTTGACGAACGGAATCCCCAGGTCCTTAAAATGGTTAAAATTTCGAGTAGAAAACCAATAGATGCACAAACCACCGATTAGCACAGTCAAAATTATGTTCAACAGATCCATGACAATTATTAATGACAATTTCGCACTTTACTTATTCTCACTTTTTTTTAAAAACAAAACGTTCCGTATACTTCTTGCCTTCAGAAGAACTCAGAAAAATAATTTCAACGATTCCCCGAAGTTATATTTTCTCCCCCAGACACGATATAGCAAGCGACTTCTTATTATTCTCTGTATCTTGAACTGTAGATAGGTACATGATATATATCTCAATTGCAAAATTGTCTTGTGTTAAGCCAACGGAATACCAAACCGTACTGATACGCAGTAGTGCCAATCTCGTATCCAAGCCACAGAGAGGCATGCCTACGCAAACAATTTGCAGAAGTGTATAATATAAGTATATATATATATATGTACATGTACTTGTGTATCACAAAGAATTCACAGTAGGCACTAGTGTCTCTCTCACACATCAACTCTTCTTTTGATGTTTGCCTTCGACTTTGCGTAACCATTACTCTGAATCTAATTCGCCATACTTGAAGGTACATACATACGGTACAGTGAGTCTATACATAATATACTAACGATTACAATTATCCTTTAACCTCGTACATACATATACATCCGACTTCAAGGTCTTTTGCACAATGCGAGACGAACATCTTGTAGATAAAATATTTTTTCATCGTTAATTAGCCTGATATATGTAGGCACCAGGCTGTATATTATATATGGGGTATTACACCTCAAATCGACAATTTTTCAAAATTATTTTACTCCTCGACTTTTTCAAAATGACTGATTTTTTATTTTTTTTTCTCGTCAACTACGAGTACGAAAAAAAAAAAAAAAAACCACACCCCTATTTACTAATTTGTCGATAAGTCAAACCATTCGGACAGGTTATTTTTTTTTTTTTTTTTTTTTTTCATATTTCGTGCTCCGATAACTCGAAACCTCACACTTGTATTAAAAAAAAACTTTAGATACAATATTTCTTAGTATTTGAGTATTCCTCTTGGGAAAAGATCTTTCTTTAGAAATTTGTACCACTCGAAATTCGTTTTTGGGCAAATAAACATAGGAAACGCCATCGTCGATTGAAAAAAAAAAAAAACAAAAAAAAAAAACAATCAAAAATTCTGTAGAGATCGACGAAGATTTTAAGACCTTCGCGATGATGGCGACTCATTTATAGTTCAGGAGTTACAGTCATTTGAATGTCGAAAAAGAGAAAATTTAGTTTTCACATTCGTCGAGTTGTGGTGGAATATCCCATATATATATTCCCGGACAATTATTGACCAGCCTTGATTATCATGCCACCGATGAAATAATCATCAATCAGTACTTGAAGTTATCTATAGGCATTTTTAATTAGTTTCGCGACGCACATTTGACGATTATCTGTGTTTTCCTGGTTGTTTCTTGGACCTGAGAAGGTGAACTAGATTTCTAGTTTTATCTATCCTATCATTATATTCATTGAATAAATAATAACGTAGTATAAACCAAAGTTGGGAAATCCATAAGCACGACGTCGGTTGCGCCCTGACACCAAATCGTTCAGGCGGCAACGGTTGTTAATTAATAGGAAAGCTCGGAGAATTCTGGATAAGTGACTTGAGACCGAGAAGATCAATTGGATTCCCTCGGGTTAATGAGAATTATTTTCATTGCGCGCGAGGTGTAGGTATATTTCGAAAGTAGTGCTTGAGCAATGTTTTTTTTTTTTTTCTTTTTCATTATTACATACGTCGAACCGTCGAACATGGATTCTCTTTTTAATCCCAATTATTACAAGAGTAATGGATAAAAGAAAATTCGAAGAAGCGAATTTAGAGGAGATCAAAAAGCATCAGCAACTAACTCATACACTATACGTTTTTTGGCAAATGTTCTCATTTTTCGAAAAGAAGATTGACAGCTCCTGTTGGATTTGCTGAAAAGTGATTTTGGGACTTTGAATGACTTTATGCTGGTTTGATAAACTTTTAATTGTATTTTACAGAATGTTTCAGAGTACAATGTGCAGTAAGTAGATTAATCATTAAGTATGTGTTCATAGGATTTAGGAGTATTTTGAAATTTGAATATCGAATAAGTGGTCGCTTCAAACTCAAACCTAATGGATAGGCAATAGTAATTATCAGCTACATGGGACTAATTGATACTGACAAAAATCTGTGATTTAATTATCCTCGAACATTAGTCGTTGTGACGTAGCAAAATGTTTCATTATTTTCTGGGTTCAACTTTGAGCCAGAATCCACCTTCGGGCATCATCGTGGTTGTTTTTGGATTCAATTTAATTGGAATCTGAGTCTTGGATGAGGGCAAAAAATTACATTTCGATAATATATGGAATAAGACTAGCTTGACTTCCATAATGGCGAAGCGATTCGCGATACAACTTCTGGGCCCAAGTCCAAAAGGAAAATACGTCTGTGGTAATATCTTGGATTTGTTTTCATCGCTGAATCTTTCGGGATCAAATTTCTTTGGATCTGGAAAATATTTTGGATCGTGATGAATGTTGTACAAGGGTATCCAAATCACTTGTCCAGCTTTTATCTGCAGTGGTTTAAGTTCTGGTAGAGCTGGGGGAAGGGTGAAACTCTTTGGTCCAATTCTATCCAAAACTGCATTAGACGGAAACATTCTTAACGCTTCACTGACGACACAATCGAGGTACTTCATAGAGTGAAGATCTTCGTATGAAACTTCTCCAGAATTCTTTTCAAGTACTTCATCAATTTCCGCCTGCAACTTCCTCTGTACGTCAGGGTTAACTGCCAGCGAATGAGCAGCAAAACACAAAGTTATTGATGGACTGTCAAATCCTCCAAGAAGAAAAATGAATGCCTGTGCAGTCATGTTTTCTGGGGTAAGAGTAAATTGTCCTTTTCTATCCCTGGCCTGCATCAGTAGGTCTATCATGTCAGGTCTGACGATTCCTTGTGCATCTCTTGTGGCGATTGTGCTTTGTATCACATTTGTGAAAAAGTCAGAAGTCTTAGTATCGACAAGTCTTATGTTCAGGATCTTGGCTAGCCATGGCCAACTCCTGATGACGAAGAATCTCAGCATTTTTGAACCAGAAAAGTCTGAAACTTCTTTTCCCATACGATAAAACTCATTATCAAGATCTTCCATCGAGTTAACGCTCAAGCCGAATGCTACCGATGCTATTACGTCCAAACTGAATCTTCCGAATGTAGCTTTCATGTCCAATTCTTCGGGTATTGGATCCAACTTTGCCAAATGATCAACAAAATCTGTGGCACACTTTGACACTATTTTAAACATCATTTTGATCTTACTGGATGTGAATGCTGGACTCAGAAGTGCTCTCATGTCTCTCCATTCGTCGCCTTTCAGTGCAATCAAAGTTTTTCCGAATAACGGTTCGTTTACCAGATCAGTAAAAAATTTGTGATCCGGAAAAGAGTCGAAATTCTTGATAGTTATCGACTTTATCAGCTCCGGATCCTTTAGAAGAATTACGGGATTTGAAAAGTCGTAGAATCCAACGTATTTGGCATCATCATGCACGTCGTAAATTTCTTGAATTAAATCGGGTACTGCCTTTGTCTTGAAGACCATCCCGCCGATGTTTCCAAAGATTAGAGTCGGTTCCACGTATGGAATTCCTAGTTTCTTGAAATGATTAAAATTCCGGGTACCGAACAGATAAATACAAACCGCACCAACTACGATCGATAATAATATTATCCAGTAATCCATGTCGATGTTTGGATTGAGATATTTTCATTCGAATGGATATAACTCGCTTATTTTACATATGCACTTTGTCCAAGTTCCCATCAGTCGTTGTACATAATTTTTTCAACTTTTACAAGTAGTTTGAACGATTTTTAATAATCAAATAAAAATATCACAGCTCTGCGAACTTCCGTTAACTAGCTGCAGCGCCAGACTGGAACACGACTCGGCTTTGACGGTTATATGACATCATTTGAAAGGAAGCCCCCTCCTTGACCGAACGATAAGAGTGTGGTCATTCTCATGCACATTGCATATACACATGAACCACGATCGCCTACTGTATTATAATTGCATGACATCTGTCCGCACTGATCATCGAGCTACGCAGTGCAAGATGATTACTATATTTCATTCTATTCTGCTTAATGATATTTTTTATATATCAGCTGGCGACCATACTGTAACAGACTTTGAACATTTTCAACCTTGGTGTTTTTCACCGCCAAATCGATTGATCATTCCCATTCAATTACTGAAGAATTTTGATTAATTCTGATGAGTGTCATGATGGGTGTGAATGTGGGAACTTGTTTAAAAACAGTCATCGAATCATCAATCACTTGTGACTTGACTTTGAAAAATTATTCGCGTAAATCATTTCTGAGAAATGTGATACTTATTTCACCGGTTATTGAATTATCCAATATCTTATAATTTTCTTGGTTCAACTTTGAGCCAAAAGCCTCCTTTTGGCAAAATTCCGGCTGCTTTTGGATCCAGTTTGAGGGGTATTGGGGTTTTGGACGTTGGCAACAAATCGTACTTCGAAACTAAGTAGAATAGGGCCAGTTTCACTTCCATAAGCGCAAAGCGATTCGCGATACAACTTCTGGGTCCGAGTCCAAAAGGAAAATACGTATTTGGCAGTATTTTGGACTTGTTCTCTTCGCTGAATCTTTCTGGATCGAATTTCTCCGGGTTTGGAAAATATTTTTGATCGTGGTGAATGTTGTACAACGGTATCCAAATCGATTGTCCAGCTTTTATCTGCATTGGTTCGAGTCCAGGTAATGCTGGGGGAAGAGTGAAGTCCTTTGGTCCAATTCTATCCATAACTACGCTCGATGGAAACATTCTTAAAGCTTCACTTACGACACAATCGAGGTACTTCATCGCGTGAAGATCTTCGTATGAAACTTCTCCGGAATTCTTTTCTAGTACTTCATCAATTTCCGCCTGCAACTTCCTCTGTACGTCAGGGTTAACTGCCAGCGAATGAGCAGCAAAGCTCAATGTCAATGATGGACTTTCGAATCCTCCAAGGAGAAAAATGAAAGCTTGTGCGGTCATGTTTTCTGGGGTGAGAGTAAATTTTTCTTTTCTTTCCCTGGCCTGCATCAGTAGGTCTATCATGTCAGGTCTGACAATTCCTTGTGCATCTCTTGTGGCGATTGTGCTTTGTATCACGTTTGTGAAAAAGTCAGAAGCCTTAGGGTCGACGAATCTTATGTTCAGGACCTTGGCGAGCCATGGCCAAGTGCTAATGACTAAGAATTTTAGCATCTTTGAACCAGAGAAGTCTGTGACTTCCTTTCCCATACGATAAAACTCATTATCAGGATCTTTCATCGAGTTTACGCTCAGGCCGAATGCTACCGATGCTATTACGTCCAGACTGAATCTCTCGAATGTAGCTTTCATATCTAATCCTTCAGGTGATGGATCCACTCTTGCCAAATGATCAACAAAATCTGTTGCACACTGCGACACTATTTTGAACATGCTTTTGATTTTGCTGGAAGTGAATGCTGGACTCAATAGGGCCCTCATGTCTCGCCATTCGTCACCTTTCAGTGCAATCAAAGTCTTTCCAAAAAGTGGTTCGCTTTCCAGATCAGAGAAAAATTTGTGATCAGGAAAAGAGTCGAAATTCTTGATGGTTATTGATTTTATCAGCTCTGGATCCTTCAGGATAATCACTGGCTTTGAAAAGTCATAGAACCCAACATATTTGGCATCGGGATGTACGTCGTAGATTTCTTGAATCAAAACTGGTACTGCCTTCGTCTTGAATATCATTGTGATGATGTTGCCACAAAATGGAATTGGTTTCCGGTGTGGAATCCCTAATTTTTTGAAGTAATCATGTTTTCGAGTACCAAGCAGGTAAATGCAGACTGCACCAACTATGACTGATAAAAATATTGTCCAGTAATCCATGCTCGCAAACTGTTATCAATAATTTTCAACGAGCAAAAAATTCTTTCCACATCAATCGCCTCACGCGAAAATAATATTACGACTCTCCGAACTCACTTCAAACGACTACAATACCAGACTGAACTGTTGAACGTGCGTGGCTCTAGATACATGATATCATTCCCAAGGTCCCCCTTCTTGACCCACTGCAGATATAAGAGTGTGATGATTATCATTTATATGCACACATACTACGATGTTAATTCTTAATTGACGCAGACAAATGTGACGTATAAATTTACATCTGTCGACTGGTTACGTAATTCTGCTATCATGGTTCCTCATTCCTCTCGGAAACCAGACCATTTCCATATTCTATATGAATATTTTTTGGACAGAATAACTGTCCGAATGTTCAATCCCAATATGTTTCAACAGATTCTGATTCTAGACATGATGTCGCAGTATTGTTTGCTACTAATATACATTACAATTTTTGCTGCGTAGTTACTGAAAAAGTCTCAATGGTTTCGACAAGCTTCTGGTTGCTGGTTTTGACAATGTAATTGGGTGATACAATTTACAATGATTAAACTACTCACTTTATTTCATTTAAAAGATACAGGATACGATTATATGTTCTGTGATTTGATTTTTGTTAGTAGTTACTACTGAACTATACTATGTATATATTTTTACTTTCTGGCTTCAACTTTCAGCCAAAAGCCACCCTCAGGGATCATCAGAAAAGTTTTTGGACTGAGCTTAATTGGAGTTGGGGTTTTGGGTGACGGAAGCAAATTACATTTTGACAGTAAATAAAACAAAGCCAATTTGACTTCCATGAGAGCGAAGCGATTCGCGATACAGATTCTCGGCCCTAGCCCGAAGGGAAAATACGTCAGGGGTGATATTTTTGATTTGTTCTCATCGTTGAATCTTTCTGGATCAAATTTCGAAGGGTTTGGAAAATATTTTGGGTCATGATGAAAGTTGTAAGTCGGTATCAGAACAGATTGACCTGGTCTTATCTCCAATGGTTTGAGTCCAGGCAACGCTGGCGGAAGTGTAAAACTCTTTGACCCAACTCTGTCCATAAGGGTACCTGGAGGAAACACTCTCAATGCTTCACTGACGACAGCATCGAGATACTTCATCGCGTGAAGATCTTCGTATGAAACTTCATCGGTACTCTTTTCTAGGACCTGGTCTATTTCAGCTTGCAGTTTCCTCTGGATCTCCGGATTCAACGCAAGTGCATGGGCAGCAAAGCACATCGTTGTTGCTGGACTGTCGAATCCTCCAAGAAAGAAAAGGAAAGCTTGTGCAGTCATGTCTTCGGGTGAGAGGTCAGATTTTTCTTTTCTTTCCCTGGCCTGCATCATCAGCTGGATCATGTCTGGCCTGACAATTCCTTGTTCATCTCGAGTTGCTATGGTGCTCTTTATCACGTTTGTGAAGTACTCGGAAGATTCAGCGTCGTTAATTTTTAAGTTCAGAAGGCTGCCGAGCAATGGCAACTTCGCTTTGATCAGGAATCTCAATCCCTTCCAACCAGAGAAGTCTGCCACCTTCTTACCCATTCGGTAAAAATCATTGTCTCGATCTGCCATGCAGTTCACATTCAGCCCAAATGCAGTTGATGCAATAACGTCCAGGGTGTACCTTCCGAACGTGTCCTTCATGTCCAATTCTTCATGTTCAGGATCCACTTTCGCCAAATGATCAGCAAAGTTCTTTGCACACTGAGACACTATCTTGAACATCATTTTCATCTTGCTGGAGGTGAACGCTGGGCTCAAAAGCGTCCTCATGTCTCGCCATTCGTCTCCTTTCAGTGCGAAAAGATTTTTTGCAAAAAGTGGCTCGTTTTCGGAGGTACCGAAGGCCTTGTGATCGGGAAAAGATTCGAAATTCTTTATAGCCACCAATTTGACCAGCTCTGGATCCTTCAGCACGATTGACGGTGTCAAGAAATCGTAAAATCCAACATATTTCGCCTCAGGGTGCACGTCATAAATTTCTTTAAATATTTCCGGCATCGCCTTCGTCCTGAGAACGGCTCCAGTCATATTTCCAAACAACGGGGTTGGCTTGACATGTGGAATTCCCAATTTTTCAAAGTAACTGTAATTCCAAGTGCTCAGCAAGTAGATGCATATCACGCCGATCACGATGGTCAGAAGTATCATTAAAAAATCCATTTTGTTCAGTGAAATCCTGACTTTGGCAATGTCCTCAAAGCTATCAAAGCTACTATTCCAAGCTGCAGTTCCAGCTCTATTCAGATGTGTCCAAGTAATAGTTTCCCGTTATATCTTGTACCATAATATTTTCTCTTATCTTCGACTCGAGATTGTCACTCTTCTGCCAAGTTGCTTCGACCGAATACAAGAGTGAACTGATTTACTGAATGGCTCGACTCGTGCATTACACAATTCATCAAGAGCACTAACACTTGACTGAATGATCCCAGTACGTCCCGTGATACGTACAGCTACCCATACTAGTCCATGGACCATATTATTTGCCTCACAAGAATCCCCCTCTTCGTTCAGCAATAACATCTGTGTATTTCTCAATTACATAATAACTGTTCCATAGCTTGAAGCCCATTTGATATCAACCACAATCAAGCTCATGCAAATGTGCTATCTGAAGGTCGCGAGGGTTCGAAGCTCCTGATGAATTGTACTTGCCTTGCTTCTGACTCTGATTCGGTAGATCCAAAAACTACGTTGTTACGAAATTTTAGAAAATTGAGAGAAAAGTATTTACTGGCAATTACAGGGAATTGATTATTCGTTTAAAGATTGCACAGGGTTCATGCTGGATAACGTAATCTGCTTCTAGGTGCCTCGGAATCAGGTTGCGAATTTTTACTCAATCGACGATAATGATTATTGGGGAAGTAAAATAAAGACCGACAAGTGCCTTCCAGGGCTGAACTCAATTGAATTGCCTAAAATTACACTCGGAATTCTGTATAAAATGATTATATACTATTCAAAGTATTATTTCCAAAGTGTACAAAGAGTACAAACTTGAATTTGAAATGTATTATAATAATCGTTGTATCATTTTTCATCTACTGATGATATGATAATCAGGAATTTATGAGGTCGGAGAAAGATGGGTACAACTTACGATTCGCAAAATATATTTTGAAATCCACTTTGATTCACGGTGAAAACTTCAGTTCCATCTGAGCAAGTTCTTTCTGCTCTATATCTTCGTCTTCTAATACGTAAAAAAATTCAGTTGAAGTCGTCATAACTCGATTCACTTTTGCGCAATCAACAGATTGATATTATAGGCATAATTAATATTTGTCTAGTGATCAGTGGGTTGCGGAAATGAGAAGGAAGGAAGGAAGGAAGCAGGCAAAGTAGAAAGGTTTGTTAAAGGGAATAAATTAGGTCGAAGGGGTAGAAGACGTGGCCCATCGATGTAAATTCTAATCAAAAATCTCCTTTGAGACATTTACATTTCCTCTTTAAACACGACTGATTAATTTGCCTTGCAAATTTTATCCGAACCTTTTGCCAAACGTGTTCGTATATTATCGATTGGCATCGGTTATACCCGCGAAGACGACTTCCATTCACTGATTGCTGTCGACTGAATTTTTTTCACGTATTTGAAATACTAGAACGATCATAATTGAGCTGCTGAGCACTTCCAAAGTCAACTTGTTCCAATTAGTAGAAAAAATAATCAAAATACTGAAATTTCGGTAGAAATTTTCCAATTTTTTTTTGTAACTAACATCCAACTTGGATATTTTCTTTCCCCGATGCAGTGAGGGGATCTCGTTATAATGTCATGAATGACTCGAGGTTTCGAATCGCAAACTCTCACGCCTGTTTTCGGAATAGATTGAAGCACAAAAAGCACTTCCATACTTAGCTGGTATTACAGGCAGCTTTCGCTCGGTAGTCAACGTCAATTATAATCTAAATTTGAAAAGCTCCAGGTAGTTGAGGACTTCATGATCACACAGGGTGCAAGATGTATCAGATGAGAGAAAGGCTGTGCCAGGGGCCTTTCATAACCGGGGAAGTGAGCATCGTCAGCAAGTAGCGGGAACCCCCGGTGTATAAGTAAGGCTGGATGAAGTCTGAAAGAAGGTTCGAGTAGCCGTGGTAAGAGATGGCCTGGGGTTTGAGGTTTGAGGTTTGAGGTTTGAGGTTTGAGGTTTAGAGTTTCAGGTCTGAGACTCGAGGGTGGGAAGCGAGAGGTCAAAAGCTGGGGTGAGTTACGAAGAGTGCGAAGGGTGAGATCCTATCTTTAATTCAGTCAGTAGAAGTTTGTTGGTTCAGGTCTTCTGGAGACAGTGGATCTATTTCGATATAGGAACAGCTGCACACCACAGCGAGTAAACTCTTGGGACAACTGAGCTACCGGTACTGGGTTCCATACTCTATCCGATTGAAAGCGACCACCAGTTCCTATACATACGTTTGTCTAGCATTTCATTTTATTTTATCGTAGAAAACCACCCCTTCTGGTCCTTCATCCCCTCGCCTTCTTATACTTGCGATACATTTCTTCTAGATAAGTATAATAATCTGATCTTCAACGATCAGAACAAAAAAAAGGTTCTTTCCAGCACTTGAAAGTCAACCTTTGTCTGGAAAAAAACCACCCTTCATTCTTTACCATTATTTTCCAATTACCCTAAGATTAACTGGTAATTACTACCCCGTGATCCGCCCTTAAGTTATACAAGTAAAGGTTTACCTAAATTTCCACTGCGTCTTGAGCATATTCATGACAAAGTTACCACAAAGTACAGCAAAAAAGTAAGTGAGATAAGTTCAAGTTGAAATATAACAAAGTTTTCTCAACATACCTCATACTCGCGAAGGATGAACATCACCAGTGCAAGAAACTTTCAGTGTGTCGAGGGTCTTGTGCTGTTTGACGACAGCGAGAAATTCGCCTCACGTTCTACGTTCATTACCACAGTTCGGTAAGGTCATAGCTTGAAGAAACTTGGCGTGTCAATTGGGTCTAGATGACGAAGATTTAGCGCTATATGTGCTACGAAGTGAATGGATCCTATATACCTACCACGTCAGCAAGATAACTTTTTTCAAACTGCAGGGATACTATAAGACGTATGTACATTGTCGTCAGTTTACACGGCTTGGCTTCGTTTCAAATTTTCGTTCAAACACATCGTGGAAATGAGGTTTCTAGAACTTTCTATCAACACTGCTGGGTGTGGGCTGGACTGAGCTTCTTATTTCGGAATAAAGATCCCCAAAGGTACCTCAAACCACTCGAAGATTCGACGACCTACTACTAGTCGAATGCTGACACAGTTACTACGTGGACGGTGACCCGCATATTTATACACCCCTAAACCGCTGACTACAGAAAATTCTTGATTCCAATCGGAAAGTTGAACACACACACCAGTCAAAGTCGGTGATGAAGTTTTTTTTACTAAAACTTTTCGCTCGCTTCGATGTGTGCGCAATCAAAAGTTGAAGTAAAAAGACCACGAAAGATTCATCACACTCGGGGTTTCTTATCACCCCTGACTTTTTCCTCCCCCCCCCCTCCCCTGCATTCGTAAAAAAAAAATTTAATTTAAAAAAAAAAAAACTCCATTCGTTCGTTTGTGAAAGATAACCCAAGAATAACCTGCAACACCCTTGAGAAACGTTATAGTCTATCAACTATGATTACAGAGGCTGAGAACTGAAGCCTTCTGACAAAAACGTTCAATCATTTTTCGCGTTCAAAGTATTTTACGAAGTGCAGATGAGGAGGGTGGGTCTTTTACCTTCTTTGATGAAATGGAGAATGAAAAAAAAAAATAAAAATATATTCATGGAGCAAATCTCAAGATTGCAAGTTCGTAGAGAATAACAAATGTCCTAACATTCGTTCGAACGGTTAAATATCTAATGTAAAATACCTTGAAACAGAATTTTTTCGTATCTCCTGGCATTATTCAGCCTCTCTGGCTCACGCTCCTTGAGTGATTCTCTCTACAGTATGTACTGCAGACGGATTGTACCTATACGCACACCTGTGAACAAATATTTGTCATCCTTGGATTTGGACCATGAAACCGACGTTCAGAGACAATGGAGAACACGGTATGGAGAACGTCGAGCCGTTCACGGTACTATAGTACGTTCACTGGACTATTGTTCGAATATGCATCGCATACCAAAGTCCAATCTGTATACGCTGTACACATACGTGAACAGACCTACCTGTACCCAGCTCTGGACTCACCGGTCCAAATTTCCAATTAGCCTAAATCAACATTCCACTGTAAATAATACTCTGCGGATGAAGCTGGACCACGTCCTCCTCCTCCTACTCCTCCTCTTCTCTTCTCTTCTCTTCTCGTATCCAACTCCAACGAGTACTTTTAACCGAGTACGTATACCTGAATACCAGTGCACTTATTCGTTTGCTCGTCGATTTTAAATTGCATGGTAGAATTTTCGATTCGGAATCTTCTGTTTTTTTATTTTATTTTTTTTTCTTCATTTTTCATTCTATCAATCAAACACTGCGGTAGGTTCATTTGTAAAAAGAAAAATAAATAAAGAAAATTAAAGAAAAAAAAAAAAAAAACACCGTTGTGTAAATGTCGGGACTTTTCACCACACCTGATACTATGCAGGTGGAAAATTTACCCACCACAAAGTATTTGCGTCACGTACATACACCGGAAGCTTCCATCCCTTTCCATCCCCAACCTGGGAAAATAAAATGGGGTTGAAAACGTCTCAACCCCCCACATCTTCCACTTTTTCTTCTTTTTTTTCTTCTTTTTTTTTTTTTTTTTTTTTTTGGGTAAGGTAAACGCGTGGTAGGGATTCGATAGTAATTTAATTTGGTCCAGGGAAGTTTCCAGTGCAAACAAAGCTTCGGTAATTTCTGTCTGCGATCAGGTCCGCACTCATCCTGCAGAATCGCCAGTTTAACCATTTCCGAATCGGAGAACGAATGAATGACTAGGAGAAAGTCAGTTAGGAATAAAGGGTGGCTATCTTATACTCTGGTTTCATTCAGCAGACTTACACGTGAGAGCTAAGTAGTCCGGGTAAAGGTCAGAGAGCGCATAACCTACAATTAGGTAGTTGATACAGGACCTGGGAATCCCCGGAGATACTGCAGAGGCGTTGTAGAGGATGCCCTGAGAGATAGAGAAAGAGAGAGAGAGACTCTGAACTGTGATATGTTTGATAATAATTAATAGACTAGGTCTGAAAGGGTGCGGTGTGCATTTGTGTTCGACGAAATTTACCCGGTTGCTTGAATGATGTGGGGGAAAACTGTTGGAAAAAAAAAAGAAGAAGACTATATAGTGATGTGAGTCGAGGCCTTGGGCAGGGTGCGTATATCTCACACATTACGTTGAGGGTTGAGGGTTGAGGGTTGAGGGTTGAAGGCGAGTCTTGTCCTCATGAAAATTTCATGCAATGAAATAAATTGTTCCAAATGGGGGGTAGGGGGGGGGGGGGGTGGTATGGGTCCACGGTTCAGGGTGGTATATACACCTTTAGCTGGTATTGGTGGTATGCTGCGATCGTTCAAGACAGACGTTGGCATCGTTCCCGTTCTGCACCCCCCCGCTAAACTCTTCGAGGTATTTACACTCTACACCATTTCATGGAAATTCAACTCGGTTCTGCACGTTCGTGTCTCGGTTGTCAACTCGATTTCCTGACACGCAGAGACTGCATGCATCCAGAATAGGTGTATGTATATTGTAGTTTAAGGGATGTTCTTTGGTACCAGGTATTTCAGGAATAAACTTCATCATTTTGCACCACATCTCGACGACTATGTTTCCTGCATGTCCATTGTATTCAACACACCCGGCACCATCTACTGATTCTTTTATTTAAGCAACAAATGACCCAAGCACTTCGATAATTGCCAATTTCCCGGGCACAACGTGCTAGGGCCAACCCATTTCTATTCGAACGTCTAACGGTTCGTCCAGGGGTTGGTCAATCGTCAAGAATAGGGGTGAAGATTCTGGAGCTGGAACTGGAACTGGGGCTGGAGCTGGAGCTTCGGATGAAAAGGAAATATTGTGACAAACTGGATGATTGGATTGAGGAATAATCGAACGACGGTTTAACAGGATATCGGGATCGCGTAAACGCTCCACGATCAATACCTACCCCCCTGGCCAATATTCGTACTCAACTATAACCTATACCTTATGGAAAAAATTTTGGGTTAAGGGGAGTAGTATGTCGCGGTTGTAAAAATGAAACGTGATCCAAAATCAATTTATTTTACCACCAAAGTTCATTTTACATCATTATAATCAATATGTTACTAAAAATCAGTCGCTGCACGAATTTAGGCACACCGTATAGGTCCAATTTCACTTTCTCAGGATCCGAATTGTTCGGAAGACGCGTCGTCATAAATTGAACGAGGGAAATTTAATTGAAAAAATTATCATAGAAGATATGGCCAATTTTCCGAAAATCGAACATTTCTTTCCCACTCATTTGCAAATAACTCAGCCTAAAAATTAAATTTACCAATTTCCCTCGTTCAATTAGTAACGGCCTGTATTCCTTCGAATCTTGCTCATAGATAAGTCAAATCGGACCTACGGTGTGCCTGAATTCGTCCAGCAATCGTTTTTAAGTGAGATGATTATAATGATATGCAAAATGAACTTTGATGATGAAACAAATTGATTTTGCACTTATATGTTGAATTTTTTCAACCGTGACATTATACCCCTCCCCTTAAATCAACCGATGGAAAGTCAGGACTGGAAAGGGTCATGCTGAAGGGGGGAGAGATAAAGGGAAAGGGCATCGTATAACCTAGCACTTTATCTTGGTACACCGCACGAAGCGAAGCTTTTAGGAAAGAGGTTCTGGTCGTTAAGGAGGCTTCCTTTATTATATATCCTCAGCATCCTCTGATGGTTTCTGTTACGGCCTGGCTGGCTGGTTGGCTGGTTGGCTGGTTGGCTGGGGGCTAGCCTCGGGAAACCTTCTCTTCTTCTGAATATATGTATAGCTTGAGTTCAACTGGACGAAACCATCAGCAAAAGGAAGTAATTTATCCTGACCTCAGGGCTAGACGAGGTGCTCGGTTTGTTGCTATACAGCTTTTTAGGTCACGATTAAATCAACGATGAATCCTGTTCATTCTGGGCCTTCAGTGTCAATTCATCATTCGGAGATAAGAATTCACGAGATCAATTCACCGGTAAAAAAATCTTCAATCTAACGAATTTTCACGAGAATTTATCCACCAAACCTGAAATAAAAGTCGTAGTAATCCGTAGAATTGTAATTTTTTGCGTTGAATCTTGAAAATTCGTGAGATTAGGAAAAAGGGATTTTTTTCTCCGGTTCTCATTTTTCGGTTCAATTTTTGTATGAATTTTGTCATCGGGACGAGAGACATTTTTTTTTCTTTTTTGACCCGCGGTGAAATGGGGAAAAAATTTGTTTGACCCATCGTAGGATTAAGACGTGGGTTAGATGTTAAGGTCTTGTAGAAACGAGAGGGGTTGGCGGGTTGAGGGTGGATTTGTATTCAGGAAGGAAAAACGCGAGAGAGAGTCTGAAAAATAAAAGCGCAATAAAAAGAAAAAAAAAACCCCGTCAGCAGCAGCTACCACAGTCTAGAGACAACCCAGCAATTTTCCTAGCGTTCGATTCGCGTCGTAAGCAAATTGGTACATCGCATCGCCACAAAAGGAAGGTAAACGTTACCGGGGGGATTTTCACCCCCCCCCCCCCCCCCCCCTGTATACGTATATAAGCTTTAACCCCGATTTTCACCCACCTTTCATGAAAATTTCAACAAACTCAAGATTACCGTGGAAAAAAATTGCGGAAAGTCAAATGAAAACGAACGACGCGTTATTGAAAAACCCTACTGAAACTTTGAAAAATTCCGTTTTGCTTTTTTCAAATTACCAAAGAACGTTCAATCAAAAAACGCATCCTTAAAATTTCAGATTACGGTAGGATATGATTTGAAAAAAAGTTTCAATTCTCTGCGATCAAAGTTCAAGCGCATGCAATTAGGAACCTTTTGCAGAATTTCTCCTTCGCAGGGCTACGAAAGGTTCCTTACGCTTGAACTTCTATCGCAGAAACTTGAAACTTTTTTGCAAAACATATCTTACGATAATCTGAAATTCTTTGATTGGACGTTTTTTGGCGATTTCAAAAACGGAAAACTGCTTTTTCGAAAGTTTCAGTAAAGTCCTCCCTTAAGTTACATCAAGAAATTTTTTTTCCGGAAAAGCTCACCCAGACCCTGGAGTTTCTGGCTTTTCCTGAATAAGCTCGTGCGGGTCTATAACGATCCTCAAATATCTGTGATTCGGAAGTTTCCACCTGCTGATTATCCAATTATCCAATTTGGAAGGGTTCCGGTATTATATTATACCGGATTGTCAACGGGATAGGTATAACTTTAACGACTCTATCCTAAATGGAAAACAAGGGTATATGGATATGTGAATTAGATATAGAGGCGGAAAAAGATCCTGGGAATTTCCTTCAACGGTTCGAGGCTATTACCAGTTAGTAACATCTCCCAAAGGACCAGCTATTCTATGCTCTGCTAGTCCAAGCCCCGGTGTTCCAGCTACGTGAAACCCACATATATCTTCGTACAGACATTTCGCACGTCCTTGTTGCGGAGCCCTAGCCGGTAGAAGCTGGAGCTTATACATATACGTATTATACATGAAACTATACGGAGGATTGTTTGACCTGACCCCAGTGTGCCTTGTGCAGGTGCAATTCTACCCTGAAAAAAAGTCACTTATGGATCGTTTCGTCGGATGTTTTCTCGACAAGGAGAAAAGGAAATTAGGACCGCGATAAATTTCGTGCTGGTTCTTCTCCCCGTCTTACCCTCTCTATATAGTTCGTTTCCATCGCGATAAAAATTTGATTTATAAACCCTGGCAAAGTTACTTGTATACACATGATTCCAGTTTCCAGAAATTCTTTTTCTAAGTTTTGCTTCTTTCCACCCCTGGGGTTGAGGGTCATAAACGAAAAGGTCATTCTTCACACAGAGGGGTGGAATCGAAATTCTCTATTTCAAAAGCTGCGAGAGTTAGAAATTCCGAATTTTTATATTACCGAATCAGAGTTTTCAGAAAGTTTATTTTCCCGAAAGTCTATACGTAGCCAATTTGGAAAAATTCCAAATGGAAAAACAGCGAAGGTTCAAAATTCCGAAAGCTAAAGATCCGAAAGGCCAAAACTTCGAATCTCAGAATTCGCGAGATGCAACGTCGTTTATTTGTTTACAGCTTTTATCATGAGCTTTCTTTAAATTTGTGGATTTTTGGACTTTCTGAGTTTTGAAATTTCGGTTCTTTGAGCCGCAATTTACAACTTCCGAAATCTAACGTTTCTAGAAACTCAGAAAAGCGTCTCAAATAAATTTCGAATTTCGATCGTTTGGAACTTTTGGATTCCAAACTTCAATCCCACCTCTACACAGACAGAAGTACGAATACTTACTGGAATAATGTTCAGTTCGTGTATTGAATCCTAGACTCCAAAAATGGCAATGATAGAAACGCATTAATCGATCAAAGTCTAGCATTAGACAGTAAAATCCAAAAAAAAAAAAAAAAAAAACGCTCCAAAGATCAGAAAGCTCGAAAAATTCCCTCTGAACGAACCTTTCCATGATTTTCTCTGGAACGAGCTCACGTATTTTTCGCCTTCCAGGTGAAATTATTATCGGGGTAACGTCTTACTTTGTACCCGTGCTTTTCTTTCACGCTGTAGGCATAAAGAATATAGGTGGGGCGCAGCCCGCAAGCTCGGTTGGTAAAAATTACCTCTAAATTGAAAAGAAAGAAGCTGGAGAACCAAAAAACGAGGGAAAAAAATATCCATAATATCTCGCATTTCTTCCGCAAAATTATTTCGTACAAAAAAAAAAAAAAAACAAAAAAAAAAAAAAAGAAAGAAAGACAGAGAATCGCAGCATGTGTCCATCGCGTATTTGCTCTTCATTAATCCCAGGATCAGGAAAGCGTCCTTATAGCTGGTGGTATGAATTCGATATATCCAGTCGAGTCCTCGACAGCGTCAATATTGTCGTTGCTGTGGTATTTATATACCAACAGCGACTTCACTGTTCAGCATAGTTCTCTCGCACTTAATTAAAAACCTGTCAACGACAGTCGAATAGGATAAAAACGAAAAAAAAAAAACGTAAAAAACAAAAAAAAACAACAGAGATCCTGCCAGGTGGGCGGGCGACCGAGCAGAGATATTTGCGGTCTTTGTACCGGCATCGTGTTGCGGTATTAGTGCCTGTACACAAACCACCATTCCGCGCAAGCGCAGAATCCGCAAGCTCAACAATTTCTGGCTTCAGGGACGTGCGATTTTCCCACCAAAATATTTCCCCCCCATCGTCTGATACCGTAACTCGATTATTTCGGTATGAAAATCTTCAAATGAACGAGCTTTCGACGAAAGGAATCGTTCTTGCTCAAAAAATACTAAGAATTTATTATTTTCGATTTGGATATCGAAGAAATTTAACCGATTTTTTTAAGCTTTTCAAAGCTGCGATGACACCTGTTGATGATACGATTTAAGGTTTGAATTTTTTCGATCCTTTGGTGAAAAAATTAGAAAAATTAGACTTGGACTGCGGGCCCCTAATTTCGGGGGCGGTTTCGTTACGCTACTGTACCTCGCGATCAATTCCTCGCGCCGTCTTCTCGGCCTCCGCCAGCTCCACCGCAGCTTCTTCTCTTTTGCTTTTTTTCTTTTTCTTTTTTTTTCTTCGTTTTCTGGGTTTCGGGATCTTTCCACTTTTTCGCTTCGTCCGCTATATGTTTAGGAAATCAAGCTTCTAGATTGAGCCGACCTGGGGGAAAGAGGGGGAGGCAGCGGTGGGTGGTCAGGGTGTTTCTCAGGGAGGAAAGAACCTCTTTATATACCTGGAGTGCTTTACTTCGTTGGTACACACGGATTTACAGCCACGTAACAAAATTCGGTTTTAAAGTATATTCCCCCCGCGTTTCCACTTGGCCTGGTGCAGAAATCGACCCAACTTTCTATCTCCGTCTCACCCAAGGAAGCACCCCGTAACTAACTTGATTATCAAGAAAATTGAATATCGCTAACCACGACCCGCCCTTATAACGTCATATTATTTATTTATTTATTTATTTATTTATTTATTTATTATATTTTATTATGCTTTGGTCTGTTTTTTCGTATGTCCTAGTATACGGATCATGTTTTTACATACAATTTCCTTTTTCGTTCACTTGGGTTTGCCTGTTGGGCTGGGCAAAATAAATAAATAAATAAATAAATATTCCACCCTCATTCGAAATTCGAAACAAATTTATTCAAAAAATATCGTTGCTTCAATTTTCCAAAAGAATTGCAAACTTAAGAAAATCGAAGGAAAATTTCTGACAAAGATATTATGGTGAAATAATCTATAAAGATATATTAATTATCGTTACATTTGTTTTTTGTTTTTTCATTATTATTTTTATTTTTTTATTTTTTTTTTCTCCGGATGGGGGTGGAAATAATTTGCAACGCACAATTAGCAGTAAGAGCAAATTTAGACCCTCAATCGTACGCGTAATGTATATACGTATATAATGTATAGGTAAATAAGAAAAAAGACGAGAGGATTTACACCTTAGGTATTTCAATAATATTATTCTCGACTTACAACCTGTATATATATATATATATATATATTTATATATATTTCCATATGATATTTATAATAATTGTCAGCGATGTTGATTAATCGAATCAATTAATCAATCAATTTATTCGATATCTTCGGCAATGACGTATCAACCGACGTATTATGCAGGTAGCTTAATGACGTATCGTTTTTTTTTTGTTTTTTTTATTCTCCGCTGTTATTACACTTTGAAAAAATGAGCTTGGCTTTTGTGAATACGACGCCGTAAAGAGTCAGTCGGTTATTTTCATATCGTAATTAGAGTCAATTTTCGTATTCGTTAGTTTTCCCTTTTTCTCTTCCTCTTTGACTAGAAATTAACTATATTTATAATACGTGTATGTATTAAATCGATATTAAAGGTAATACGTCTCGGTAATAACGGCTTACCATATATAGATATACAGATCACGATATTCTTGCATTATTTATCTTGTTTTTGTTTTGTTGTTGTTGTTTTTTTTTTTCTTTTCTGATTTTTTTTTTTTTTCGTATAATTTACAAATATCTATTTTTTATTTTTTTTAATCCTAATAATATATAAATTCATTTCTCTCCCGCACGTACCTACCAACGCATATCTCCGTTAAAATTTCACTCCCACTATTTTTTGTCGATTTTCACAATTTATTCAGTTTTTTTTTTGTTTGTGGGGTTTTTTTTTTCTTTTTTGGTTTTTTTTTTTGCAAATTTTTTCAAACTATTTAGCTGCAGCGGTGCCGAAAGGCGCGTATACAATTTATCAAAATTGATATCGTTCTCATTATCTCATTACCTTTGAAACCTTTCGGTTTTTTTTTTTTTTTTTTTTTTTTTTTTTTGAAAAGTAGGATAGAATTGGGGGGTGCAGGTGTTTCTGGATTCCAATGTTCGGAACCAAAAACCTGCGTCCACCTTTTTTTTATTTTCTTTTTTTTTTTAAATTCCTCTTGCAAAACTCGACTCAACCGATTCGTATAAAAAGTATCTTTCACACGTAGTAATATTATTTTATATCTCAAATATAGAAAAATCTCAACATAATTCTTTCGATAATGATTCTATAATTTCAGACGTTTTGCACCGATTTAGAATATCGTGGATTCTTTAGTCTATTATAGTCAATAATAGATAATGTTGGTCCAATTAAACATTAAAATCCCAATCGTTTAACTAGCATCCAACTTCCCACAAACTTCTAACGAGCAGAAAAACCGAAGAAATTGATTTAGAAACTAGGCAGATTAGTCTAGTCGGATATTCTGCTCGAAAATAATTTTCTTTTCGTGTCGTTAAATCTGAGTAATGAATATTTTCACACGAACGCAATTCTCAGCACCGCGTATCAGCATATTTCAGCAAAATCATTCTACATTTCGTCAAGATCATTATTATAATCATATACTTGAAAACCACTCAACACTCGCAATTGTATATATCAATCTGATTTCGCTCTCTATACACATACAGATAGGTAAATAACTTGGATTGATTGTTTTTGTTTTTTGTTTCGTCTTTTTTTTTTTTTTTTTGCTTTTCTTTAAATTCGTTCTCTTATTATTTTGTTAGGTATTTGGCGTCTTATATTGCAAAACGTACGCTGGTCGCGGTAATTTTACCACATTTATGAATAATCAGCTCTATAATTCAACATACAGTATACGCAGTTTGAATATTCAGCCTCTTGTTTTTTTTTTTTGTTTTTTTTTTGTTTTTTTTTTCCAATTGGAATTCAGTTTAACGATCACTCCGAGATAATTAGGACCCCGAAGAACCCCGTTACCAAAATCAAGCTTTGATCGATCCCCTGATCGGTATGAGTTGAGTATTTAAAAAAAAAAAAAAAAAAATTGTTCAAAAAGCACAAAAACCTTGCCTCGTTAAAAAAAAAAAGGTGTGAAAAAAAAAGGAACTATGATCGTCGTGTGGTTTTCGGTGAAACCGTGGCCGTGAAAACCGACACGATAAATATACGTGTATAATATATTAATTATATATTCGTTGTAAAACGGCAGTCGAAATATAGCAGTAGAAAATTTCTTTTCTGTATGATTAGATCGAAGGATATTATACATATTATAATATTATAGGTGACATTTGATTCGTGTTCGAACGATATTATAATGCGACAAATAACTCGGCAACGTATTTTTTTTTTTTTTTTTTTTTTTTTTTTGGCTTTTGAAAGTTCTGATGACATTTCTGACGCAGTCCTAAAAAAACCCGTATAGACAAAAAATTTGACCGCCAGGATTCATACTGCAATTGTAAAGTCCCGAGGAATTCGGTGTCTTCCACGACCCCGATCTCGATCCCGATCACGATCGCATTCAGCTTCGCTTAACTCAAGCGTGTCGGTGAAACCCGAGGGTGGATCCAACTTGGTGGCGAACAGGCTTCCTGATCCGTCGTTACTCGACTGGTGCTTGGAACCGCCAGACATGGCGACTGACCCGAGGCTTGCACGGGCCTCCTCGCTGGTATAACGCGCCAGCTGTAGCATCCTTGATTAAAAAAAAAAAAAAAATGAGAAAAATCTCATTAGAAATTCTCGTCAAGAAGCTTTTTCTCAAAATTTTACATTTCGAAATTGATTTTTCTAATCCGAAGGATCCAGTCTTGTTATAATTATATGTTATCTGATATTTACTTGGGTCTTCCTCTTCTAGGAAACGATTTTCTCTCAAAAATCGGTGAGGGTTCTGTAGACGTGCTAGATTCTGGTCCATGGTACAGGAAGTCTGCGAATCAGTTGAAAAAAAAAAAAAAAATGTATAAATAAAACCAATCAAAATTAGGTTAGAAAAGTATCAGCACATGGGACGAACGATTCTATTCTAGTATATCGTATGGCCAGTGTGAAAAGTAGGCGATTTTCGTCGAGTACGAAGTTAGAAGCACGAGCCAAAAGCCTCTTTTCGCACTACCCATACATGATATTTTTTTGTAACACCTGTTTGGAAAGTTTTATTTGAGAGAAACAAACGCACGAAATAATTATATCAAGGTTATTCGCCGCCCACGCCAGATGGCGTTACTGTCAGTACGTAAAATTGAGCTATTTCGATGTGCGCGTGCGCCTCATTACGCTCTAGAGCGTAAAATACTGCAGCATATCGAATGTGCGCATGTGCCAACTCTGTATTATTTCATTATTCAGTAATAAGGCACTTTACGCACGCTATGCACAATTAGCTTCAAAAATAACATTTTTCAAGCAGGTGTTACAAAAAGTATATTATTTCTTTGTGCATTCGTGCAGGTGATAAGATTATGTACATCTATATGTCAATAGCAGTGATTGATAGTAGAGTACAGTATATATATAGATATGGAGAAGATAGTGTAATAACGATCAGCAGTATATATATATATATACATACATATAGTGAAGGTTGAAAGATTTTATGAAAAAAAAAAAAAAAAAAAAAAAAAATAGCAGCAATTCGACAATGAGAGAATTTTTAACGACTATCCCAATTACTGATCAGCCTGTGCAGCTGATTGAATGATCGTGTTGATTCGTGCTTATGGATAATCTCGTACTGTGAACACGCGAATCTGCCATGGTGACAGGATGTCGGGAGTCGACCAGATGATTTGACGATTCGGTTCGGCTGCTGGTCCCCACTTCAGTGTCACTGTCCGATCCAAGGGTGTCGTATTCTTCGGACTCAGATTTCCCCTGATTGACCTTGTTCATTTTGTGCAATGGCACGGATGATGAGCGACCACCGCGAACCTTAGCGTACCGGTTGCAATCCGACTGCAATCATACGGGGTATTTGTTTGTTTGTTGGTTGATTTGTTGATCAGTTTGTTTCATCAGGTTGATTTGCGATAATTGGCGTATCGTCTATTTCATTTCCGTATGATCGTTGATAGATTTCGTTTCACCGGTATCATGGATAAAGACGTGAAGCGCGTGGGACCAGCAGACGTACCTAACCGTACGATATCACTATCCTGATCGAGATTCGTAAATTGGTATTTAACCGATCAGCGATTAATTCTCAGTCTATGGTAATGGTTCGTTTAAACGATCAGTTGCCACCCTCTTATTCCCTTCTTCTCCGATTATTTCTTGCGTTAATATTCACGATATTTCAATCAAAGATTATAGTGTATATCACATTATCAGCCAGACACAATAATCGAGCAACCGTGCATGATCAATACTCAAAACTACTAAGTAGATATTCGACACAATAACGCAGGATTAACAACAGGCCATGAAGTGCAACTTTATAACGAAACAGTATATATATATATATAGCAATTAAATAGGGTGTAATTGAACAGTGCGAATTAGATATTGCAATGTTGACTTTTAGGTTAACAAATCGATAAAGTGTGAAAATTAGGTATTGGATGGCAATTATAATCTACTTACCTCCCGCAGCTGAAGGGTATCTGCAGTGGAAAGTCGGGGGTCGTGATAAACGAATGTCTGGAGAGGGGCAGCGGAGCCGCACCGGCTCTCTCCCGGGGCCGGAACGCTTTCCTTCAGCTGGAACGTCGCGTAAGGGTAGATGTCTTCGGAGTATTCTATAATCAGTCAGCCATCGCAACGGTAATAAAAAACTAATCAGCAATAATACTAAGTTTCCACTTTTCTTTTTTTTTTTTTTTTTTCATGGTGCACAATTCTATAACCGTCCGTCTCGATTCGTTTTTCAAATGGTATATCAAGGTCAAGTTGCGAAATTAGTCAAAATGTAAACTTGACACGAGCCAATCGACGTGAAAGTCTCCCTGAGACATCAAATGCGATAAAAGTAAAAATCTAAATCACGGTTCATTATATATTTTACCTGGTATTCTTTCAAGCGTTGCCATTTCATTGATCGGCGATCTCAAGGTTTTCCGAACTGTCGCGTAATACTGTTCCCGTTGTTCCATGTTCTGTTTATTGTCAAGTGCAGCGGCGGTTTGTGCATCGTGTAAACTTCCAACGTCTCCCAGGAAAGGTCCTGTTTTGAAAATTGTTAAACGACATCAGATGTTCGAATGTTCATTCAATATAAGTCATTCAATTTTATTTCCATAAAAAAATCCCTACGTTTTCTGAAGCAGTAAAACACCGCACCGGCAGCAGCTATGATCGCAAAAGAGCTCAAGACCAATGGAAGGATGAGCTTGAGGTCTGAATAGAGCGGAGTGTGCTGAGGAACAAATTGATCCAAATCAATGGCTGGAACAGTCGAACTTCCGGCTGGCTGCAAGGTCGTAAAGCGATACTCAGCCACTGCTGATCCAGCGTTGTTATGAGCTCGAATCCTGATCTCGTAGCTGGTACCAGGTTGAAGTTCGTTAAGAGTGAAGGTCTTTTGTACCTGCGGAAAGATAGTGTCAAAGTGATACTGAAGTGCGAAGAGACTAGTTGAAAATTAACGATAGATAACCTCTATATTGTTGGAAACCAGAGTCCACAGATCTTCACCGCTTCTTCTGTACTCAAGTTCGAAATAGAGGAGTGGACAGCCGCCGTTGTGCCAAGTGTGAAGATGCAGAGTGATCCAGGAGACGTTGACGGTTATGAATTTGTCACCAGATGCCGGAGACGGATCTGGTTTTGACCCTTCGGTCATGGCCTCGATGATCTCGCTCCTAAGACCCATGCCAATGCGATTGAAGGCCGTCATGTACACACGGTACTTAGTACCGCACCACAGCTGGGATAAAAGATAACTGTTCATCTTATGGGACACCTTGACCTCCTCCCATTCGCCGTACTCTCTTTTATACTGAAGAACATAGCCTCTTATCGGGGCTCCTCCGTCATCTCCCTGCTTCCATTGTACCGTTATCGAATTGCTGGTAGAAACAGTAGCGTGAAGAAGTGGAGGTGCCGGTGGAACTGAAAGATATATGAAGAAGAAAAAAGTGTTAGCAGTTGAAAAGTCTCTGCCCGCAATATTGCACTCGATGAACAACTCACCTTGAACAGTAAGATGGTGAGTTATCTGATCCGATCCATGTCTATTCTCAACAATACAAGTATAGTTTCCACTCTCGTCACGTTGAAGTTCAGAAATTCTTAACGAACCGTCAACCTGAACTGACATCTTTGCTGAGGCCTTGACCAGTTGACCACCCCGCTGTTTCCACATAGTCGATGGTTCGGGTTTTCCAACGCTTTGACATGGTAGAGTGATGTCCTGCTTCCAAGGCACCACGGAAACCATTCCGAAAGAATAAATTGCCGCACGAACTGTAATGAAAAATCAAACAATCGATTATAGTTCGAGGTCTTCTTCACAGGATGATTAGATGTTTATTACCTTCTACAGACGGTCCAAGTATTATCGAAGCAGTCTGGGCCCCTTCGCCAACGGAAGTGACTGCGGCAACAACGAATTCGTACTGATTACGTTTGTGCAAATTCTCAGCTTGGTAGCTGGTGTGCTGAGGAGCTAGTGTCCTTCGGTACCATTTATCCTCAGGACCAACAGCTTTGTAATGAACATTATACGATGTGATTATTCCGTTTGCTCTAAGCGGTGGTCGCCACGAGACTATTATCGATGTTGCAGAACTGGCAACCGCCTTAACGGCTGCCGGCATTTCCGGAAGGTCTTCTTCCGTCAAACAGTATAACGGTGAAGATGCCACACCATCCCCAGCTCTGGTGTAGGCCACAGCTTGGACCGAATAGTTCGTGTATTTTTCAAGCCCGTGCATGACCACCGTCAGTGCCGTCGTTATTTTCGTCTCAGACTTCGCAGCCGATACGAAATTGTCCATACTTTCCCAAATGACCTTGTACCCCTTCAGGATACCATTGAGACTTGAGTCCGGGGGTGGATCCCAGGATACCTGAAGTGACTGAGATGATAATGCCGCACATCTGACATCCTGGGGTGGACTGCTCGGTACTGTGGACAAGATTTGCGGTTCATTATCTTTCGAGTTGCTTTTGTAAAGGGTTTCAGCTACTTACCATCTTCCAGAGTTGATACCACAACTTCCGACGTTATTGGTCCCGGTCCAAGTGCGTTGTAGGCTTGCACGACAACGCTGTACCTTGTGAATTTTTTCAAATCCGAAAGGTGACACTGTCGGCCAGGTATCGATGTCCTTGCAAGTCCTAGAGCAACGTTGGCAGTCGATACTCTTCCCTCAACAGTTCGATATGTGTACTGCTCTGCAGCGAATCTACGCAAGGTCAAAGGGTTACTCCTTTCCGCAGGGATGTTATACCGCACGGAAAGGTAACTTATCGACTGTGGAATAAAATCTATTTCGTATCCAGGAACATCGCATGATATAGTTGGAAACCTACCATCTCGTTCAGCGGTAGTACTTCTCTTCATTTCACTTACCAACGCTCGGTAAGGAAAATCGATTTTTCTATCTCTCTTATACAGCCTCTCGAGTCAAAATGGTAATAAATTATCATCAAATACATCACATATCTCAGGTATTACCTGTGCTCTTTGTAGCCAACGTGGTACCCAAGGATTTCACCATTCCACAAATCATGATCAGGTGGATCCCATATCACTCTCAATTCAGTGGAACTAACAGCATCGACTTTTAGGTTCCGAGGTGGTCCCCCGGGCGTTTCACCCTCAGTAGTGACATCGAGAATCTTAAAAAAAAAAAAATATTGGCAGAATATCGTTGTGAAATTTTCTCCTCTGGAGTATCAAAGCTTTCTTGTCTATCTTTAGTGCAATTCATCTGTGAAGTGAACTATAAGTGATCTACTCTTCGGTAATACTGTACGCATGTATGGTTGAAAATTTTTAATTCCGCAAGCTTTTAGTCCCCTTTAATAGACATACATATTCTGGTACTTTAGCATGCGTTACCTACATCGCTCGATTGACTCCGACCCAGTTCGTTCTCGGCAAAAAGACGAAACTGGTAACTGACAGCAGGCCTCAAAGAGCTCACGTGGCCAAAAGCCTGGCTGCCTGGTACATTCGTGTGGAAAGTGTGATCGTGCCATACTTCTGTTGAACCAAGAACAAGTAAGTGGCATTGAATCCAATGGCAAATTTTATCATCTTCCAATGTCACCAGAACCTGAAACTCACCGGCGTCAGTCTTGTATTCAATGATGTACTGCGTTATTGGACTATTTCCATCCTGGCTTGTTGTCCAACCAAGTTTTACGTATCGACTGCTCTTCTCGATGACGTGAAGATTCCTTGGGAAGTCAGGAGGTTCTGGAATTTAAACGACATGGTAATGATGAACCACACATGATGAACCACAACCAATAAAGGTTGTAAGTAGAAGAATACACACCTTGTATGAACAACTGCATGGTCATTTCATCGCGACCATAAGCATTCGAAGCTATACAGAAATACAGACCACTATCTTCTCTCGTTGTGCTAACGAGCCCTAAAACACTAGAGGCACCGTCGGTGCTGTTCAGTTCCTTTACCGTATAGCGGTAGTCAGAAACAGCTGGTTCCAAAGCAGATCCAGCTTTTCGCCAAGCAATTTTTAGGGGATGGTCACCCTTCGCCTCACAACGTAAAGAAGCACTCGAGCCTAACCTCGCCGTCTGGTTACGATGTTTTTCAAGAAAATGTGCTGGTGCTAAAATAAACGAACGGATATATGTATATCAATCATCTCAATCGAGGATGGGATCATCAAATGTACTCGAGTACAAACCATTTACTGTCAAGTAGACAACTTTGCTAAGTCCAGCACCGATTCCATTGATAGCTTCGCACAGGTAAAACCCTTCGTGATTTTCCTGGACCCTACCAAAGACCAGCGAACCGTTAGAGTGGATTTTCAAATCCTGTGCATGTTCGTGGGTTGCGATGTCTCTGTAATTTCCAGGGCGTCTGCCCGTCGCCCTTCTCCAGGTAACTGCTGGTTTTGGAAAACCATCGGCATGACAGTGGAGTACCAAACGTGGCATACCCTCCGGTGCATGAACATCTTGAGGTTCCATAACCCAACGTGGTGGTACTATTTTTGTAAAGAGTATGCGAGTGTTAAATAGTGATCTTCGTGCATTCCGGGTGTTACACCCTTGTCTACATTTCACAGATAGTGCTCAAAAGGCTGATTTGATATCTCAGAGACGTCTGGAGTTTTCTTGATTCAATGAAAATTCAAATTCAAAATTTCAGACGTCTCTTAAATCATTGGCATTGGCATATAAAATTAAGTAGTGCTTGCCTACTGCGACTTTTAAAGCTTTCAATTACGGAGACGGTCGTTCAAATTATAAAAGATAATTATTACTTTGATCAATGTTGAGCTTCGTTATTCTGAATATTATTATCGGCATTTCAATTCAAAGGATTTAGTTTAAATACAAAAAGATTTTCACCGAGTGATAAAAATACATAAAACTGTGATAATATCAGTGCTGTGCAGACATTTCGACACCCAGAAACTGTGCTTCAAATCGTTAACGACAGTGGTGGTTAAATTATAGATAAGGTGATAATAAGTGACCAACAGATCATATCTGTGCAAAGTGACGGTAAACCCATAAGAAAAAAAGGGGGGAAAAAAAATAGAAAGAGGATAAAAATTAGAAGAATGTTTTTCGGTGCTGAGTTTGTGCCGGTGCTTGAGTGAGGCTTCACTTTTATATTTGTTTCGTTTCGAATCTCAAATCTTCGCAAGTTTCGAACGTGGTTATAAAATCCGTTACGACCACGTAAGGCGAGAATATATATATAAGATCCGAAAGGATTCCGTTGATAAAAATAAATAGTGAAAAGGATAGAGAAAGAGTGAGAGTGAGAAAGAGATAGGTGATGATGTTAAATGAGGTGTGGGTGCATGTGCAATTTACTGTGAAGGATTGTATGCGATGTGCTTTGTGCTTTGTGCTTTGGGCTTTGTGCGCTGAGCGGTGACAGCTGGTTGGGCTGATGGCGTTGCGTTGCGTTTACGTGGCTTTGCTTTGCTTTGCTTTGCTGCGTTCTATATGCGTGATGGCGTCTATATATTATACAGTGTATTATACGTATGTACATATAGTGACATGCTTAAACAGACGTAAGTCGTCATAATAGACGAGGTGTTACTAATCAACTGTTAATTAACGAATGACTGTGAAAACGTTCTTTATAATATAACGTTTCGAAATCTACTTTACCACTAACGACTAACTCTGCCGTCCAAGAGACCTTGGCGACTGAGTTGCGGGCGTCACATGTATAATTTCCGGTATGAGTAGCACTGACGCTTTCGATAACTATGGTACTGGAGTGTGCGTCGATACTGGTTACTCTTAATCCAGGAGATTGGACGACCCTGGATGACCCAGAGACTCCTAATGAGCCAAAGACACCGGTACCCGAAGTGCCAATTTGATCGCCATTTTTCAACCATGTAATCGTGAACGGTGGGTCACCCTTTTCGATCATGCAGGTAACCTGGGTCCTCACACCCTCGGATAAGTCCTTGTTAAAACTAAAAGGAGCTATCCTAGGCGGAACTGTAACGTATAAGAAAAAACAAAACACGATGTTCTAATCACTTATCATCATTAAATGACAACGATAATCCCTTACAAATTTTTCAAAAATGAAACAACTTCAATGAGCTTTTAGATTCTAGTCAAGTACGGAAATCGTCTCATCTGATTATTAATTAACGAAAACCCTGAAAACGACGTAGATGATGACGCTTTCCTGAAAAATTTCATCAAATTACCTCGGTTTAATCTCGGCAACTATATATATTTGAAATACGTCATATCTAAGGCAGTTGTTCTCTTGTATCAGGCATCGCTGTAGGGCTGATACCTACAAGTCGTGCTCGTACTGAAAACTAGTTTCACAAGTATACCGGCTTTCTGTCGGCTTTGAGGCAAAAGAGAAACTTGATACTAGACAGATTTACTAAACGGTTGCAATGCCACGAGGGAGCACAGTCACGTTTCTATGATGTCTGAAGGTGAATATATACAGTGGAGCATGTTGCTTTTGGCGATTACTTGGCGCTCTTGTTTGCCACCATGGGTATTTAAAGTAGGTATAGTAGTATAATATAGTATATGCATGTAGTGCTGTAAGAATTTGTATGAAATACAGCCACACGACTGTCTCAAAGTGTTAATTCTTATCCTTCAGGGTATATTGTACTGGTGTGTATTGTACGTATATGTGTGTTTGCGGATGATGCCTGCTGGTCAGAGTGTCTCAATGGTTTTGTTACAAAGATAAGATTTTGGATAAGGTTTACCTTCACCAGAGCCGAAGCAATTCTTGATGAAGTGACATACATATCAGAGAGCCATTCAAGTTTAGGGTTCTTTTTGAAAAGCCACCCTCTGCACCGGTTCTAACTCAAGATTATATTATACTTTAACTGTTCAAGACCCGAGTTGAGAGACTCTGTACCACTGCTGCAGGAGGGTGGAACCGCGTGAGGGAAGTTGAACAAAGGGGAATGCTGTTTGAGGGTAATTGAGAAAACGTAGAACCAGAGGGTGTCGGGGGCTAGTAACACCCGAAGAGCATGTAGTGGGTCTGAAGTCTGAAGTCGCTGGATGTCTGGAGCCAGCTGGTACTGGTTCTGGTTGTCGGCACAACACCTGACGTATGTACCTACTCGCAAATAATACCATCTTTTCTCCATAAAGGATCATTTTATACGGAATGACGCGGGTACCGCAACATTATACGATAAAATGATCCTTTTTGCCTCCACACCGAGAACCGTACCATGAACCAGCAACAGTGCAGTGTGGGCAGTTTTTGCGGCATCGTTGCTCGCCACACATGTGTAGTTTCCATTGTGAGCTGGTAAAGCATTTTGTATCCTTAGGGCCAAATCGAAATCTCCTATCTGATGTGTCATAGCTTCTCTGGCCTTTAAATCGTGTCCATCCTTCAGCCAGATGATCTTTATCGGTGCGTCACCCTCGCTGACCACACATGTTACATGGACTCGCGCTCCGGCTTGGATATTTGCGGGGAAGCTAAACGGTTCGATTTTAGGAGGTACTGCAATTACATCAATAAAGAAAATTCTCAACATTTCGAACATCAGCTGCAGAAAACGGTTCGACTCAATCATCGTCGCTAAATCATTTAGTGACAAACAAATACAAGATAGAAGAATCATCAGCAGTATCTTCAGGCTCCATCCAGTCCATATTTTTCCCATATACGAATAGGTTCAGCTGATTCAAAAATATGCTTATAAAATGATCCTGGGAACAGAAGCTGTAAGATTTAGTTTGGACTTTGGCTTTTTTCAAGTGTTATCCGAACTCAGCTCAGTTCAGGAAAAATTTGGCATACGATCGACTCACCTTTGACTTCGATATGGACAGTCTGGGAGTCTGAATGACCCTGTTTGTTTCTTGCAGTACAAGTGTAGGCCCCTCGATCAGTGCTGCTGTCAACATGGTGCAATACCAGAGTACCATTTCCGGAAACCTCTTGACGACGACTGGTTGGAAGTAGTTGGCCATCTGTTGGGATTCGAAAGGTCAAAGTGAGGCGGCACCCTTAAGGTGGTATAGCTAATTGTTTTTTTTTTTTTGGTGATTTTCACGTACCCTTTTCCCATGTGATACTGGCTATGGGGAAACCGGCAACTGGGCATTTTATAATCGTTGTTTCACCAGCAACAGCCGCGTAGTTTCCCATGGGACGTACGTGGGGTAATCCATAAATGTTCAAACGGGCTGAGTGATGAACTCTGGAGACACGATTCGAGGCTGAACATCTGTATTCACCACCATCTTCGACTCGTACTGCGCTGACATTTACGTGGGATATTACGTCCCCGTGAACCGTCACGTACTGCCCGATGACGAACCTGCGAATGAGAATTTCTCTTAACCAAATTACCTCCGTTAAAACGAGAAAATAAATAGACAAAAATGATGAATCCTCCTGGGCTTTTCTCGTTCAGAAAAATATCGCGTGTCTAATGGCGTAAGGTCGTAAGCGCCAAAAAAACGATTTCAGTGACATAAGGTCGTAAAATTTTCAATTTTATTTCATTTTTTTTTTTTTTTTTTAATATGATATGACATGAAAACGCATATAGACAATTTCAAATTAGGTATTTGGAAAATCCAAAAGCAAAAGATCGCAACTTGGTGGATACGAACTTCTGCCTTTAGGTATCGATTGAAAAAAAATAAAAAATAAAATAAAACTAAAAACAGAATTGCGAAGCTTGTGACGGTTGGATGATCTCAGGATTAAAATTATCCTTCTCGTTCAGCTTTGATCCTCTCAGGTTCAAATTTATGTAAAATTTCTTTTAAATGGACGAACAATATTTGATTATTTGCAGGTTTTGATCAACACGACCTAACTATGGTGAACAGATACAAAACACTTTTTATTTTAACTTCTTCCCTGATATTTAATTTCCTTTTACTTCTTTGAAATTTTGTGTGTTTAGGTTCTTCTTGGTTTCGGATTTTAGCTTTCTGATGGAATTAGCTCGTGATAAAACTATAGATCTTATGTTGTTCCAATGAGTCGGTAACTCGCGTTTATATTTATCAAGTAAATTGAAAATCGAATAATGCGCCCTTTTGAAACTATCAATCTTAATTACTTTCTCTTTGTAACTCGAGTTCCTGAGTTATATAATTTTCGTCGTTTTGAATAAACTTTAGCTTGAAGATTTGGATGGGAATTGAAAGAAATTATAATAATAAATTATTCGTAACTCAAAATTAACGTCCACACACTTCTATGGGTTTATTGGAACTGAAGAAAATATGTGAAAAGATACAAAATAAACAAATTGAAGAATCGTTGTATAAACAAACATTTGGTTCACTAAAATTTTGGTTCTTATGTTAATTTCCAACATTTGAGAATATAAATATACATTTTCTCATATCTATTTCGCTTTTAATACATATAATTTGAATATTTTCTTTCCTGTATATCTTTTGTGTTATCTACTATTGGTATAATAAATTCTAACGGTTACCGACTGCAGAGAACAAAAAGTTAGATAATTGCAAAACGTTTCCGAACTTAAAACTCACAAGTTAAAAAAATAAACAAAAAGTGAAAGAGTCTCATTCTTCACAAGCTTACGACGTAAGGCCATCGTATTCGCCATTTCTTTTATTTTTATTTATTTATTTTTTCTCGCAAATGCTTGTCGGAGAACGAGCCGTATTCCATAAATTCTTCAATTTAGAGATTCAGGTTATTAATCGAAAGTAAACAAGGTTATTATATGTAAATATGGAATTGGGTGTTATACGATCAACACCGAATTTAGCCACGATCTCGGGATTGAGGAGCGAGTCTCGATAAACAGGATAGACGACGATTGTTAATTATGAACTGTGATAAGAGAGGCAGTCTTGATCTGGCCATCGAGTAGTTCGGTCGTGGTTCCGCGAGATTGTGAATTCGTTATAACAATTCGATTGTGGAGAAGAGTCAGGATCGAGGGATTATTCTGCACTTTAAACTTTCGGTGTATTTAAATTTCGGCTGATTTACAAATAATTTTTTTCAGTCATTTCAAAGTGATTACTGCTGATTTACAAATGATTTCTTAATTATTTCAAAGTGATTACTGCTGATTTCTAAATGATTTCAAGTAATTTCTTAGTGATTTCAAAGTGATTTTCAAGTGATTTTATCTGATTTCAAATGATTTCATGTACAACGCCACATGATTTCCTTACCGATTACGAACAACAGTGTACAGTTAATTTCAGGATTGAATGACCCCAATATGCCAGGTGAATCGAGCTTCGCGCCGACATGCTCTAAAATCTTCTGGAAATGCGTAAGTAAATCGATATCCCATTAAACAGAAAAAAAAAAAAAAAAAAAAAAAATACTTTCCATTGAAAGAAAAAAAAAAAAAATTATTATTGGCGCATACGACATTTTGAAATTAGTTTTCATTATCATTTCTCTACAATTGTTAGGTGAAAGGGTTCGAATTTAAGTTCCGAATTCCAAAAGCTTCAAAGAGTCAAAATTTCGAATTTATTTGAGACGCGATTCTGAGTTTCTAGAAAGTACGTTAGAGTTCAGGAGTAGGGAAATTCCGAAAGTTCGATACTCAGAAAGTCCAAAAATTTAGCTTTCGGTATTTTTTCATTCGGAATTTTTCAAATTTCCTATACTCAAGACTTTCGGAGCAATAATCTTTTGAAAAAACTCTGAGTTTGGTAGTACGAAAATTCGAAATTTTCACTTTCCACAGCTTCTGAAATTCAGAATTTCAATCCTACCTCAAATGAAAAAGGTCGTATTCGCCAGGACTTACGACGTTCTGCTTTTAATTGACCGTAATTTTCAATGTTTAAATATTTCAACATATTTTCACGTTGTTCGCTTAAATTCGTAAAAAGAAAATTCACACAATCTTTCAATTAATTTCACCAACGGCAAACGGTCGTATAATTGCACATACGACCTTATGCCATTAGACACGCGATATAATATCTGCCAAGACGTACTATAGTAACGTTGATCAGTTTTCTCTGGCAAAGAAACACAGACGTTGTAAATATACGTCGAGGGAAGGCGCACTAACGAAGTGAACTATACGAAGAAAATTGAATTTCAATTTTGATATGACAGCAAACAACGTTAATCTCATCACTCCGAAGGCGAAGGTTCTGTAGTATCTCACGCTAGAGCTTTTATTTTTTCCTCTTTATATTTCAAACCCTGACACGTTTATCATCAGCTGGATATATACCTACCTAAGAAGGCTTGAATAGCTTCTTGATTTTGACTTATGAAGAAAATTTCTGCAACGATATTTCCAAACTCAACTGAGTCTGAGAATTTTTTTTTTTTTTTTTTTCTTTTTTTCGTACTAACGCAGACATTGATCCGAATTGTCTAATATCAACGATCTATATTTCAGTATTCCCAGTCGTTTTTAAACAGACCCCCCGTACAATCTATAATTTTATGAACCAGCAATTTCTATATACTCGGATGGTAATAATTGCCTCCTTAGCATCGCTAATCCGATGGCCTGACTATATTTAAAATATGGAAGAGATTCGCGAATCTGATCGATAATATACCTACCCGTCGACCGATTCGAAGGGTTTGAATTTAACAATTTAATCGGTGGCATTTTGCGAGGAGATTATCCTTATAGGGATGTGAAAACAATACCTTCTGGAGAAGAGAATCGACTTATATAGCTAGACATAGACTCGGCAATTTTATTCAATTTCTATATAGTTTCTATTCATTGTCTGAAAGTTTCACCGAGAGCTCGAGAGTTGGTACGAGAACCGGGGAGCCCTTTGAACCCGAAGTTAATCATCTTCTTAAAGTGAATTTCAATTGTAACAAAAATTCCTGTTAAACTTGCTGAGTCACGTCAAGGATAAAAAAAGTTTTAGATACTCTCGAATCGTATACGAAATTAGACCAATTAGTTTCGGATTTACTAATAACTATAGCGTTATGAACAAAAAAAGCTAAGCTTTTTTTTTGCTACAGGCACGATCACAGGTTTTTCATATTCAAACTGATATAGTGATAGTCTACTAAAATTTAGTTGACATTTTTTGAGCTATTTTTTCCTGCAGACTTGAGGATGGGCATAATACTCATTCGAATATTCAAAGACTCGCAATTTCCTAACCGGAAGTGAAAGAGTTTTCAAAAGGGTAATGGAACATCTCTACCATAAACAGTTGATTTTTCTTCCAAATTTCATCCGAATTGCTCAATTCGTTCTCCCGGAATTCAGGATTACAAAATTGCGACGTACACACACATACTTTTTGGAAAATGCTTATAGAAACCGATTGTGTGAGTATTGAAATAAATTTCTACGTTGAAAGAAATTTTTTTGATTTTTTTTTTTTCCACCCGACGTTTTTCACAATGACGAATGTAACTAAAAATCATGAAATATCATCTCGTTAAATTTCCAAACGACCCGTGAATATGATCGTCAGTTCTACATATATATATATATCTCGAAACGCGAATATTATGGCAAAGTGAAAATTGATGAAAAACTTTTGGATAGAAATATGGCGCGACTTTGACTCGAGTTCGAATACGATTCACCGAATTCTTTTTAAAGATGAAATATACCCGAGCCTCGTATATGTATATTCGAATCAATTTATCGAAGAAAAAGATCGATTATGGTACTGATGTTGCCTATAACGCCGGCAGCTAAAGGGTTGCGAAATTCTGCGTGGCAACCATTTAATTAATCTGTAACGTTAATTAAAGAACTCAGCGCCGTACTCTGTTCAGCCCAAAGGCGATTCATTAAATGAGGGATTAAATTGCTGTCTCTTATTCAGACTTGTTACTGGAAAATTTTTTTGGACGAGCCAACTCGGATTCTGTGTATTAAACTTTTCCAAGTCAATGAAAACTGTCGACCCTAAAGAAGGATAAAAATTTATTTCTTTTTTTTTCTTTTTCTTCAATGAATCGGCATTTCGCCACGGACGCAATCACGAGCGTTTTCAAAATCATCCATGATATAATGATTTCTTTTGTCTTGGCAGTATGAATAATTAATTTTCAGATCAACATCTCTACCTATATAACTTATCAAACACGGTGCTCCGCAATATTCGACCTTTTCGCAATTTTACCCGCGTCTTTCGTATTCCGGCTTAAAATGTTTTCCCTGTCACAGCTCGAGGTACTCTCCCCATTTTACCGTATATCTTCACCCTATCCTCTCGTTGGTGAATTTTGATAAATGATAGGCATAAAGCAGCTGGTAAAAAAAAACAAAAACCGTCAAAAAAACCGCCCCCGCGAAACAGCAACTCAAAAAAAAAAAAAAAAAAGGCCAAGAGAAAAATCGAAATGAATACATAAAATAGTAAAAAAAAAAGGAGAAATAACGGGGATTAAAATGACGCAGATAGGTCTAGTGATCTCTCAACGACGTCTTATCACAATTTTGTAAAAAAATTTTTACGAAACAGCCGGATATATAATAAAAAATGGGCTTTGACCAAAATTTTCTGAAAACAACTCAATTTCTTGGGTCAGAAAATAAATATATAGCTGTAAACCTCAAAGGTTGTAGAAAAAAAAAAAAATAAAATAAAAAAAAAACCACGCTCTGCGCTCTAACGTGAAATCACTTCCTTAGGGTCCAGGAAGCCACAGTTTGGTACCGCGAGGGTCTTCGACCCTACCGAATACGATTTTTAAACCACATCACTGAACACTCAAAAGTGCTGCAATTCAGTGCCAAAGAAAAAAAAAAAGAGAAAAAAAGAGAGAGAGAGAGAGAAAAAAAATGGACGCTTTTCGCGAATACGGTTTTCTCGTTTACCTCGTAGCTAGACTTAAGACTGCACGCAAGTTAGATGGGAATATATGTATACGATCGAGAATCGGATGTACCTATAGTACAACATACGACGTTCGGATTGAGAAAGGTAATAAAAATATGGAGCCATCTGATATTATAAGAACTACCGAAGTAGGTACTACGTGTCTGCTTGAAAGTCGATAAAAATAGGAAACGTGCGGGTGTGTAAAGGGATATATTCTTACCTGTCGTTTTGAGGTAAAGGAAAACCATCCAGAGTCCAGGTAAAGTGAGGGGTCGGATTTCCTGCCGCTATACATTTCAATGATACTGAAGGTCCTGGCTGGATCGTTTGTTCGATAAATTTGTAAACCAGCTGAGGAGCAGCGTCTGTAAAAATTCAATATTATTCCGTGAGACAAAACCAAAAGAGAAAGAGAGAAAAAAATAAAAATAAAAAAAAAACGGAATGGTTCGAAAGTTTTTCCACCCCTAAAAAATTGACTCGGTTCCGATTATCCCCGGCAATGATCCTCGTTATAAAATATTGCGTGATTCGTCATGGGTATAGGTAATTCGGTGTTCATATATATATAATCGTCTCTGAATCCAACGGCCATTTTATTTCATCTATGAATTAACTACCCCGTGTCATTTCGAAATTTGAATTTACGACTGGCACGGTGTGGTCCATCTGCGGCTGCTCCGTTTATCGTAGAGACAAAAAGAAGAAATACTAAAGAAATATACGAGGAATCATCTAGCCGGTAGGAAAATGCGGGGAAAAAAACTCGGAACACAAGCTGCGATATTTTTTTTCCACCCCCGAACTCGAGCACGATGGGGCTGACTAGAACAGTATTATAATTGTACATACGAGAAAGCCAGCAGCGATTTGAAATTCCTTGATGAATCCTCGAAGGCTTTTTCCCCCCCTTTGAAAAAAAAAAATATATATATATATATATATCTCTCAATCATCCCCCATCCCCGACCGTAAATTCACCATAAAAAAACAAAGATACAGAATTCTTATAGGGGTTGATTTCACCGGCTAAAACGAACCCCTTATATCTTTCATCGCCGCATCCCTTGTCGAGAACATTTTATGTAACACGATATAGTGTTATGAAGGGGGAATGGTTTGGACGAGTACGTCAACGGGTGTGTGTGTGTGTGTGTGTGTGATTTATCGATCTCTAGTTTTACCCCCCCCCCCCCCCCCCCCAACTCTGCAGGTGGGTAAAAAAGGACACGCGAATAAATCGAGGGTGAACAAAGTCACGATTCTCATTCTGAACTTTTCCCGCCAATTATACCCATCCCACCCTTAACCGTGTGGAAAAAGTTATACGGGAAAAAGTCCTGCCGAAAATGGAAACGTTGATTTTTCATCCTTCTTCAACATCTTTATCCTTCCAGTTCTGAAAATGATCTTTCAATGAATGAAAACAGAAAATGAAAAAAAAATAAATAAATAAATAAAAAATCAGTGCATCTTCCATAAACGGTGAGACAACATTATAGGCGTATCCGCATGGTATGTACAGATAGAGCACAATGACCCCATTGCATTGATCTACCATCGGTTTGTCCAGTAGTAAATTTTCGAAAGCATAAATCAGAAGGTGGTATATACAGAAGGCCTGGACCAGTCGGGAACAAGCAACCGCTATTTGCACAGCGTCGATTATTATCATCATCATTATTATAGCTACGGGACAAGAGCTACCGGTGCAGTTCTTGTTGTTCTTGTTATTATCGTTATTATTAATTTCACACGGATGCTGGATACCCGGTGCATTCGAACACGTCAATTAATTAACGCTTGTTTAACGATAACAATAATAATAATAATACCAACAACGGTGATGGTAAGCTGCTGGAAAAGCTTGTGCTTGCACAATCGTCGAATTGATTCATTTCCCGTCATCACAACGTCCGTGCGGCTCCATTTGACAGGATTTTTCTTTCAAGGATACGATTTTTAGGAATTGATTCATAAAGGGTTACAAGTTTTCGGTATTAAAATTCACGCAACGTTCTACGAGGAAAGTTTGATTGCGTTTGTGCAGGCACAAAAGGGGTTGAAAGAGCCTTTAAGGATCCTACGCGTTTTTAAATCCAGATATCCGATGATCCGGTGTATACCGAATACGTCAATTAACTACCGCTTGTTTAACGATAACAATAAATAATAACAACAACGGTAATGGTAAGCTAGTGGAAAAGCTTGTGCTTGCACAATCGTCGAAATGATTCATTTCCCGTCATCACAACGACCGCGCGCGGTTCCATTCGACATGATTTTTTCTTCTGCAAGGATATACGGTTTTTAGAAAAAGGTTCATTAAGGGTTACAATAACTTTTCGGTATCACAATTCACGCAACGTTCTACGAGGAAAGTTTGATTGCGTTTGTGCAGACATGAAGGGGGGGGGGGGGGGGGGGGGGGGGGGTTGAAAGAGCCTTTGAGGATCCTATGGGTCTCTGGATCCGAAGGTACGGGATGATCAGTTTGAACCTGTGGGTTGCGAGGCTGGTTGTCAACCTATTAATACGCCAGAGCGGAGGTATTGATCCCTGAAGATACGCCTCGCGGATTAATATTCATTCGGTTCCATATACCTTACCGTGAGCTGCACCCAGCCTCGCCAGGATCTGTTTGAACGAAATAGCTCTTGTAACATACATACATTGTTACTGTAAATACGTCATGCTCAAACGACTTCATCTTATTCAAATACAGGCAGGGCGGCCGTCGCTGCAGATCTCAGCTTTAAATTTGGTAAAATTTTCCGCTTCCAATATTGAAGGAAAACTGCCGTCCCTCCCCACATCCATCGAGCTTTTAGTCTCAACACGGGGGGTTAGGGGCCGAAGCCCGAAGTCGTAACGAATTTATGCCTAAAGTTAAGCCACCCTTCTCACGCCTTGGCAGTGACAGGATAGAACGAATCATACGACGGGAATTGTTATTTAATAAACCTAACCACCCCCCCTCCCCCCCCCCCCCCCCCCCCCCCCCCTAATGTCGCGGGTTCGACACGCGGAGGAAATTTTCCACCGCCATTTTGGTAGCTTCTTCTTTTTTTTTTTTATATTCTTTTTTTTTTTTGAATTTTTTCTTCTCTTTCTTCTTTTTCAAGTCCAGAGTTCATTTTCCCTGGTGTAATAATTAATCCTCGGGTTACCATTCAACGTTCGCCAGATGATAAAGTAAACTCTCTTATTCTTGCATGGGGTACCAAAAAGTTTCCACGATTTTACTTACAAAGTCTTGCGTGGAAAATGGTACCTACCGTTAACAGTTCACCACTTGGAAACATCTCGCCAGTGAAAATGCCCCTACCCTTAGGCTGCTGCAGGGAGCTAAAACTTCTTCAACTACTTAAAGTCTTTCGGGCTGTAATAACCAACGGCGACGAGTTACCGAATTCTCAGCTTGTTTTTTTTCCAAAAAAAAAAAAAAAAAAAAAAATGGAGAGGCGAAGTAAAGAGTCGGCTTTAAAGATCCGGAAAGAAAAAATTCACACGGGACTTCTTCGGTTATAAAAATTACAAAAAAAAAAACATCCCCAAAGGAAGCGGCTTGGCAGGGGGTTGAAAAAAAAATGTCCTACACGTTTGAGAGATGTGGATAACTCTTTGGATGAATAAGGGCGTTATTAATAAAGCTGTTTAGCCTCCCAAATGTCGGATTGTTTTTCGTTTGAATTGATTACCTCTTCGTTGGCAGGAATTAGGACTAGGGAGGAAATAATGAACGAAAAATAGAGAATACGCGGGGTAGTTCCGGTTTTAAAGATGGTACGCGAAGAGGGTAGTAGGCACGTCGCCGTTATTTGTCTACTCTTTCCCGTCTGTTGAGGGTGGTTTTTGCCGTGGAAGTATTTCAGCTTCCCTTTATACCTATACCTATACATACCTACCTTCCAACCGCGACAATGACAAATGGGGTATATTTATTTAACGAAACGCTAGAGCAAGGGGTAACTATACTCGTAGAGCTAGTTGGCTTTTTCTAGTTCTTCACTATTTTCCACTATTTCTTCTCATATCGTGTGACTAAAATCAAAAGGGCGTAGGTATGAGCCGTTTTACGCCTTTCTGTTATTTGAATAAAATAAGGGCGTGTGTATAATAAACTACTCCACGTATAACAAAAAAATATAAATTTTAGTAAAATAAGGGGGTATGACGCATGTGACTAAAATCAAAATGGCTTATACTCAATTTCCCCAATTTTTCATTTTTTTTTTCAATTTGAGTATTTGACTGAAAACAAAAGGGTCTATGCAATTTTTCCTCATTTTGAACGTTTTACTAAAAAAACCATTAAATGAAAAGCCCTACGAGCCAATTTTTTTTATATTATTTTGGCGTTTGGCCTAAATCAAAAGGGCGTATCGGCCTCGACAATTTTCTGGTGCCCTTACGCCCTTGTGATTTTGGTCATACGGTGTATACGCCCTTTTGCTTTTTAGGCAGCTTCTTATTAGGTATTTGATTCTGTTGACATACGCTTTTTTGTTATGATCATACTGGCATTTTTGGCAAATTCACGCCCTTTTGATTTCAGTCATGCGAAATACACCCTTAGCCATGCTTCTCAAAGACGCACTTTTACCGCAGCCAAAATATTGACTTTTTCCAAAAATCCGCAACTGTTCATTTTTCTTTCGGTACTTCGGACTGATTCTTCTTATTTTTTTTTTATTTTTTTATTTTTTTTCTCTCTTCTGACTACTCAAACCTTGAAACGAGCGAACCCTTCGCTTTTTGGCCATAGCAAGGGATGAGAGGGGTGACTCAAAGGTCACGGTCAAAGATGGATGGGATCAGGTGAAAGGTTCCGTAGAACGAAACGGGCTTTCCGTTTCTCCAAACTGTTGCTCCCCCGCATACGTTATTCGTTCTTCGTCGAGTTGGGTCACCGCGTTTTTTTCCTTCGGGATGCCCTATATATGTATAGGTATACGCGCTCGAAGAAACAGCTGCGGATCCTTGCCATGCATATCTATGACTATACCGGAAATTGGATGGTTCAAATGGGGGGGGGGGTGAAGGGATTCACGCGATTTCATATCAGCCTGGAGGATCGTTACACCCTTGAAATGGTCCGTTACCGGACATCGATGGAACTTGGACCGGTTACGTAACACCACGCCGCTTGGCCAGTTTCCAAAAAAAGTACATCGCGGAAAGAGTATCCTTCCAGAAAATCATGCCCACTAGATTTTCCTGTTTGGGCAAAAAAAAAAAAAAAAAAAATATCCTATCCTCTACATATTTTTTTTTTTTTTTTTTTTTTTTCACTATCCCCACAATTCATAGAGGGGAAAATGGAATTCGACTGAAAGCTTTGGGCTAAGTTCTTATCCAATCAGATCCTTTCTTCGTGTGCTTGGAATCGAGTGACCCACCGAGGCAGAATGAAATTTCTGTGATCTTTGCCAGAATTGTTTGTTTGAACTTCGTTTTAGGGATTAATGATATTTCGTCTGGTTCTTTAATATTCCTCATAATCCGAGCAAGGTATGAATTTGATTTTAATTTTCATCCCCCGCATCATTAAGAAAGGTTAGCTGGATATTCGGAAAGGGATAAAGATATGAATTCATATCTTCCGCAGTAAATTTATTCTCAACGTAGATTTTCTTTGCGTTGAAAGAGCTTGATTAGCTTTTTCGTCGTCGTTGTCGTCGTCGTCGTCGTCGTCTAGAAAGCGGAAAGGAAAACTCGAAGGAACCGTTTCACTCAGATAGACTACTGGCTAAATTTGATCAGACCCATTCGAACCTGAATTCGGTCCGCAGGTATTTACTTGGCTTTCTATTCCTTGTCAAAATCGACGCGATTTGAACAAAATGGCCCGTAATTTGGTGAAAATTGATGCTATTATCCCTCCGGTACAGTAAACTCTCTTAACTAAAAATCGATATACGCCGAGGGAAAATTTCCCTTATCGCCGTTCTTGATGAAAACTTGCAAAAAAAAAAAAAAAAAAAAAAAGGGCTGCTTTATACTTACCGCCTAAACGAAGCTCGGCAGTTGCTTGAACCATTTCGTAATCATTTTTGGCAAAACATTGGTACATTCCACGATCGTCTCTGTTTACCCCGGTAATATGAAGCGTAGAACCAGCGTGACCAACGACTCTTATCCTGCTGGATGAAAGATCCCTGAGTGGCAGGCCATCCTTGGTCCAAGAAATAACTGGAGTTGGTTGTCCAGTAACAACGCACTGGAATTCTGTATCCTTTCCAAGATCGACGGTAATCTGTGGTAGAAGCAAAGCGTTAGGGTGCGATATTAGTTAAAGGGGTTGTATACGTTGAAAGTTGAGGAAGGATGAAGGATCAGGAACAAAGCCCTTGAAAGTCCCCCCCCACCCCCAAGTCCGGCATACCACGTAACATCTATCGCTAAAGTTTCTAGGACCTTAACAACTCGATGCAAATTTCAAACCCTAAGCTTGTCGCAAACAACCCCCCAATCTACCCCTTCCGCCAATCTCTGAACAAATGTTATACCGTTCAAGGTTGGACAAGCACCATTTCAAAGGAACTTGGAGGGAAGGGGGTTTGTGACACTGTCTAGCCTGATTACTAGGATTGGTAAATTGTCTTACCTGTTGAGGGGTAAGATGGACTGACAAACTACTGATGACAAACACTTCGAGTTCAACCCTCTCAGAACCAGCGGTGTTATTAGCGTGACATACGTAACGACCAGCATCTTCAGTTCTGGCTGATTGAAGAACCAGGACACCAGCCCTTGCGTGAACGCGTTCTGAATTACCAACGACTTCGTTTACGTTACCCTTCTCTCTAAACCATAGATAGTTTGGTGGTGGTATGCCCTGTGATATGCAAGAAAGTACAGCAGTTTCCCCAGTTCTGACGGGTGCTGGACTGACTCGTTCGTTGAATCTGGGTGGCACTGGGTTCCGGTGTTCTGAAACATTTTGTAAAGTGATTTATGGGGTTTGAATGTGGATTTAGAAATTCTAATGCAGCACTTTGCCACCCTCATGGGACTCCCAATGAAATGGGGTTAAATTGAGCACGTCCTTTCACCACGGTCACCCGGTATATATTCAGCAATTACTCCCCCTCTGACACTGTGTCACATGGCCAACCGGACCCGGGCTTCCTATGGCATGTAATTTACTGGGTACCGAAGGGTAGGGGGTTCGGAAGGGTGTAATTCTCCCCCTGCTGCAATTCCCTTCCAACACCATTTACTCAATTTACTTATGCCCCGTTGATCAACCCCCAGTCTGGAAATCTTCCTCGACTAATTCTAAGTCAAAGGTATTTTTCAGCTGCCATACCTTCCGCATCGATGAAGGAATTTTTCTACAACTTAGGGTAACGATGGAGGAAAAGTTTTACGAATGAAATGAGTCATCATAGACTTCTGTGTCTCAAATGGTTCACGAGTTAAACCCTCGAATTAATGATCATTATCAAAGAAAGTTAGGGATTGAATGATAATCAATGTTCGACATGTTTTTTGGAACCCTGGGTATTGCCAAAGCCTGATGTAGTACCAGAGTACTCATATGGGTGGTAGGTAGCTTGGGCTCCTTTCGCTAATTGCTCTTTGGAAATCCTAATGGACGTAAAGTGGTTTGCATAATGGTTTGGCGACTGCGCGTCTGCTTGGAAGGTTTTGAATTTCGCATGAAACGTTGACTGGCGAACTTTTAGGGCTTTTAGTTAATTTGTCTTATATTTTCTATAACGAAATCGCCTTCGATCTCGAGCTTTCACACCTAGTGATTTTTCACCCTTCATCGTTTATTGGCATCCCTAGGGGTTTTACCCGGAATCAACACTCGCCCACGCGGTACATACGTAGCCATGAACTAATGTCTGGTTCATGTTTGAGGGTCACCGGATTGATCTGAGACCAAATCTCAAGGTACTTATACTTTCCTCAGTTCTTTCCAAGCTCGGGATAAATCTTTCAACATCTTAACCAACTTGATTTTTATACTTTAGCGTTGTTTAATCACGAGATTCTTACTCGCCTCTGGAGCCTTTGCCTTCAAGAATTCCTCAACGTCGGTGTTCAACGATCCTTAGACTAATTTAGGAAACGACTAATTATTCTCGTATACGATATACTTACTTAGTTCGAAAGCAATTTTCTCCGGGCGAAACTCGACACGTGTACATAACAAGCAGCTGGCTTCTGATATATCTTATCACTTATAAGTGTTTAGAATTTCTTAATTACAATTTATTTGATAAAATGAATCCATATTTTTCGATCTCTTGAATTTCAAGACGCAAGATTCTTTCTCAAAAATTCATACATATGTCACAAGTCATAAAACCGTATTGTTTATACACGAGTTCACAATATTTACACCAACAAACGAAATGGTCAAAGTTCCACTTTGTTAGCTTAAAACTATCTCCATCTATGTATTTTTATCTCCATATTTTCTAACCCGGAGGCGAGTTTCCACGGGAAATTATTCCGCATAACGGAAATAAAGCTTTTCGCTATTTTTTTTCTCACTTGTAATTTCATTCCGAAGTAAAAATTAAAGCCCTTTGACTTTTGAACTAACAGAGAGAGAGAGAGAGAGAGAGGAAAAAAAAAAGAAGACAAAGAGACATTTTCAATCAGTACGAAAATTTGAAACTGACTATGAGTATCGTTTCCACGAGGACCTTTACGACTTTTCCGAGTAACTGATTTAGCGGCAAATAAAGTCGGTAGTTTCTGACGCCTTTACGACACTTCAGTGATCATCGGTATGTCTTAGTTAAGCTAAAACTGCAGTAAGCATGTAAGCCAACGTTAAGTAATGAGAATTGAAATTTAACGTCCCTTCAAGAATCTTGTGTTTTCTGAAATTCTAATCTCGGAAATGCACTCGTACCAGATTTCAGTCAAGCTATACCTACTGCGATGAGGAATCCTGAAAAAAAAAAAAATAAACCACCCGGATAAGAGCTTTCAAGTGGGATTTTAGAATGTCTTTAATTCCGCAAAGCTTCGTCGAACCGAATTACTATTCCCCTTGAAATTTTTGAAAATATTTTCAAGAAAATGGTATTTTCGGGTGATTATAATCGTTATGTGGAAATATCGGAATGTTTTTGAAAGAAAACGGTGTGCGTATGGGGGGGGGGGGGGGGGGGGATACGCTTATCCAAAAGTATGAGTTAAAGTTTGCTGGATAAAACTCCATCTCGCAATTCCAGAAGTTGGTTGAAACCAGCAGCAGAACCGTTACAAAGAGCATTTTTCTTTAAGGAAGGATCCACAAGAGGCTTTACGCGAGATTAACCTTCGGAGTGACTTGCAGATAGAATTTCTCCGCGTCACTACGCGAACAGGGTGAAACCGAGTGTAGTGTATATAAGGTACAAACTCGAGAATACGAAACGGTGAAACGAAACGGAATTCAATAATCCGAATTCGTCGAGGCCTTGGCGTCATTTTAATTATACCGTGAGATTCTGCGATCCTGGATATTTCGCAATAAACAATTCTCCGTCGAAACGTCCGTGCCCAAAATATTAACGAATTTCCGATGCTCTTTCGCGGAGTTGGATTGAAATTTCAAATTTTATTGTAAGCTACACAGTGAACGGTTAAAATTCGAAATTTGTATACCATCAATCGACAGTTTTTCTATAGATTATTTTTCGGAAGTGTAAAGAGCCAATTTGAAAAATTCCGAATGAAAAAACACCGAAGGTTCAAAATTCCAAAAGCTATAAAGATCCGAAAGGCCAATACTCTGAATCTCGGAATTCGCGAGATAGATAGATAGATAGAGATTTATTGTTCATGGCAATATTGAACAAAAGATATATTAGTTATGAGTATAACAATAGAAAAAATAAAAAATAAAAAATAAGAATAGAGTTGGAAGTAAAGAAAAAAAAAAAAAAAAAATGAAGTTAAAAAGTAAAGTAAATTAAAAAGTAAAGTAAAGATGCAACATCGTTTATTTCACAGATTCGTCACGAGCTTCCCTTAAATTTGCAGATTTTTTAATTTTCTGAGTTTTTAACTTTCGGATTTTTGAGCCGTCTGCATTTCGACCTTTTGGAATTACCAACTTCTGTACACTAACGTTTCTAGAAACTCAGAATCGCGTCTCAAATAAATTTTGGAATTTTTTAATCCGGACCGTCGATCCCACCCCCTTTTTGAAATATCAACGAAAGTTCAAATCATCACAGTAAGTAAAAAATACAGAACAAAATCTTCCGAAATTTCATTTTTGGCATAGGTACTTGTATAAACTAACGATCGAAATTTCCAAACCTGCGGGAGATCCCAGCAGCGTCCCGGCGCCAACGCGGTTTTTCCAACCCCTGGCTACTTTATAATACCGCTGGACCAGTTTCGCCCCCGTTTTCACGTATTATTGTAATTTAAGCTGATGATATATTGATCGCAGTCCTGGGAACACAGACACACACACACACACACACACATACATACATATCCCGAGATATATTCCCGGGCTTTGCATACATCGTCCGTTCGTTCCGCACCGCTCCAACGGTCCAGTTTGAGCATCCGCCATTTGCGAAGTGTGTCACGTCATCAAATGGGAGTAGCAAAGAAAAGAGAGAGGGAAAACAGGGACAAAAAAAAAAAAAAAACCAAAAAAAAAAATTGGGGAAAAAGCTCCAGTCCCATTTTATCGCCCTATATCAAAGACGGGCTACCATGTGCTTTCGCACTCTCGTGACGCGTAATAAACTGACTCCCCCTGAACGAATAACAGTATAGGTATAATCTTGAGCATCAACCGATCCGGAAGTTAACATATATCGATTCTGATCACGTGAGTAAAGAAAATCATACATATATATTATATAAATACGCGGTATAAGCTCGTAGTTCGTCCTTTCGAAATTCTCATGCATCGTTGGAGAAAAAAAAAAAAAAGTTATCCCATCGCTAATGGATTAGCTGATAAATTGCCGAGGGTAAAATAGAGTTTTTCTCCCGCTTGTTCTCCTAATAAATGGAGAGCTGAAGAAACCCGCGTGATCACTTCCTTTAAACTCAAGGGGGAGGGGGGGGGAAAAAAAACAAGTTTTTCTTAAAACTTTTTACTATGGGCATGTAGAAGAAGAAGAAGAAGAAGAAGAAAAATACGGAGCATCTCGTTTCCTTTTTATTATCATTTTTTTTTTTTTTTGTTGCTCTAGAGAAAACTAAATACCTAGTATAGAAACTATATACTATACACCGTGGAAAAAGCTCAGAGTGATTTTCGGCCAAGATAGCTTTTTACCTCTCGAGGTTTGCAACTTTACTCCAAAAATAGAATATATATATATATATATATATATACCATAACGTTAAAGCTATCTTGTTGGGTACTCTTCAGACAGGAAATCTTGACGCCCTCCACCGTTCGGAACAATGCAGTAGGTACTTCTGTCTGTCTTTTCCATGTCTATTTGCAGGATGGATGGAAAATTACACGCGTCTCTTCGACGATGTGGGGAATAAAAAAAAAAATTTTATAATGGGGATGAAAACCCTGTACGTCTAATTTCGGGCTGTAAATCCCATGCATTATAATACACCAAGTGAAGAATGCATTTCTTCGGGGGAAACTGTAGGTAATACTTTATCTGTTGCAAAAGTACTGTCAACTTCACTTTACTCCTTCTTCTTCTTCTTCTTCTTCTTCTTCGTATTTTCCTTACTTTTGCTAGATGTTACCTCGAGTGCCGTGAAATAACCACCGTTGGTATATTACGTACACACTATACTTTCCTCCGGTAGTCTTTTTACCTTCTGGAGTGGTTTTCGGTTAGATATAGCAGTGGTTTTTTTTTGTTTGTTTTTTTTTCTTTTTTTTTTCACCACGCTTTCAGCCTCTTATATGCGTTTAAACCACATCGAGTCCTCTGCTGTTCATGGTCTGGATTACTGAAGCGAGTGGTTCTTGCGATAGCGTTTCCGGTCGTGCCCATTAGGGGTATTTAACGTACGTACTTTTAAAAACTATCGTAGATGAGGATCTTCCCTGAAAATATTTTTCGAAAAATTTTCAGCGAATTTTTATCATTAAACTACTAAAGTATCTTCCATTCCAGACCCGCGGATTTTTGTCGCAATTGAAACAAAACGGCTGAGCTTTAGCTAGACTGCTGAAGGCATACGATCGTCAATGAATCAGGTTTGTTTGTCATCCCTAATTGAGAAGACTCGTTGAGAAACTTTTTATTAGGAAATAAGTAGTCGTTGAGTTTTAAATCCGTAAACGAGACCCTGCGATCTACATGATCACCTGATAGAGCACCGTGAAAGTACAGTTGTACAGTCTCGAGCTCCATAAAACCTTAAGGAACAAGTACGGGCGTGAAAATAAAAAATACGGTTTTCAAGTGTACGATTTCAGCTTTAATTTGAAACAAGAATCGTTGCTGTAACATAAAAATTGTGGCCGTTGCAGCCTCTGAAGTACTGATCGGCGAAAAGATGTGCTGCAATCTGCGAACACGATCTCGACCGAACGTAGTACATTTGAAAATTAAAAACTGAGAATTTTTTCAGTGGTCAAGGTATCCCTTCAGGCTTCTATGCAACGGATTTTTGATGAATCGAAATTTGGCAGAGTTATGAATTTTTTAACTGAGCAAAAGTCCGTTTTCTTGATTCCGATTAACATTTTTTCGTCACGTTATTACCTGTCTTTTCGAAACGGAACGACAGATCAAAAATCTGTTGCATAAGAGTCTAGTTTATAATGAAGTGCAACTACATTACAAATTTCAGGTTGATCGGATAAACCGTTCCGAAGTTATTGCGATCAAAGATATGAAACAAATATGAACACGCTGACCAGTACTTCAATGGCTATAACGGCTACAATTTTGATGCTACAGTGACTATTCTTTCTTCAAATCGAAGCTGAAATAGTACACTTGAATACCATATTTTTCCTTTTTTTGCATCCGTACATGTCCCACAATAGTGTTGACGTTTTTTGGAGCTCGCGACCCAGGTACACCCTTAATGGAAAGGGACCATTCCTTTTTGCCGTTTCAAGGAGAGAAGCAAACGTCCTGAAAGCAAAGCCTTGATTCCCAAGGTGTGAGATGCGAGTTCACTGAAAATATAAATAAGTGGAAACTGTTTCTGGGCTAGAAACTGAAGGGACAGTTATGCAGAGTTTTCCCATAAGTCTTCCAAGAGTAGTATTCCAGTGTGTTTGTGCTCTGATGTTAAAATAAATACAGCCCTGAAAGCATTTAAGGTGGCATACAATCGGTGTGGCTCAGATCCGGGCCTTTCTTGATTGCAGAAAACTTTAGTTTTCGAGGCCCTTTTAATGGGAGTTTGCAAGGAAGAAAGCGCAGAAAGCTCGCTTTCAACCCCTAAGGCTCTATAACCTCGGCTCCAATTAAGCTCCTCTCTTCAGCACCTGCAGCAGCAGCTAAGACACGGTGTCTTTGAACCAACACTGACACATGATGGACCAATACCTTACCTACGGTATCGATCGTTACGATACACTTTTCAAACCTTGATTAAACACGAACACCCCACATTTGCAGACTCTGCTGCTTCATCGCTAACTTTATTTTTATTTATTTTTTTCTACTTTTCAGCTAGGGTTGCTGCTGCAGTCTCGATTCTCATCACGGGTAGTTTGGCTGGCTAAGATCCCAGACGATATGGGAATAGCCCAGCATTGTTTTCTGTCTCCTTCTTCTTATTCTTATTCTTTTTCTTCTTCTTCTTCTTCTTCTTCTTCTTCTGTCAAGCCAGAATCCTCATCCTTCACAAAAGCTAGCCTATACGGAACTTTTGCAGCTTATTGTAAGTAGAAGACGAAAACCCATGGGCAAAATACGCCTGTGGTTATGAGTCAAAATTATATGATCCTCATACTATAACATATGGAAGAATAAGGAATAATCCTTGTCTTCCGATCCACGATGTGTAGTAATTTGAAAATTTCTTTTCCTTTCACCAATAACGGAAACTCATCTGAACGTGATTAAAAAAAAACTTCTACCCCACGGTTAATCAACGCGTTTCTATTCGCGGCTTGAATTGAATTCAACGTTCTTCGAACCATCGGGTGTTGATAATACGCTAGAGGAAGTTGGATCCTGCTTCAGGGCACCGGGGAAACCATCAGAGAAGTTTAGATTGGTTAAACGTTCGTTTTCACAGTCGATCTACCGTTCTGTTATTTCATTTCAAAAAAGCACCACTGTTTTTTAGTTTACCCCTTTTTCCCTTTTTTTTTTTTTTCGTTTTTTTTTTTGTTCAAGAAAGTTATTGTAATCACACCGAAGATACAAAAGTTGAGTTTTTATCAGAATATCTCCACGTTTTTAGATCCAGAGAATCATTTTTCACCATTTTTCAATAAACGTCTGCATTTTCATATGTTTGTGATGATTTTTTTTGTCCGACGATATACCTCGAGAATAATTCAACGAATTCTTATGATTCTGATCTCAAATGACACGGTTCTTCGTAACTTAGAGCTGATTTGATTTTCAATTTGTACGGTGAAGTGATTTTCGAGTTATTCAAAATACAAATATGGTCGAGAAAAAGAAATGTTCAATCACTGATATCTCGAGAATGGATTAACGGATTGTGATGATCTTGGTCTGAATCTATACCATTCACTCCAACTCAAAAATGACTAAATTTCTGAATACATCAATGCAGTATTTTCTTTTCTTATCATTAAAATTTCCATCATTTCATCCCGCAATCAGTTGGAAAACGTAAAGTTCAAAGCTGCTGGCTCATGGTCAACCCAAACCCGCTTGTTTTTTCTTCTTTTGTTTCATAAGGAGTCACAACGTGAAGATGCACTCGTGCCTCGGTGTATATTAAAGAACGGAGAAAGAAAGAAAGAAAGAAAGAAAGGAAGGAAGGAAGGAAGAGGAAAAAAAAAATGAAAGAAAGGAGAATTTTCCGGCGAAAAAAAAAAAAAGCGATCTCTTTTAATTGGAAGAGAAGATTGGACGGGCGCGTATATATTCTCGCCAGGGCGTGAGATACACCGTGTATGGCATACAGTCAACACGAAAGGTTAACGCTTTTCGCCCCGTATACACCACCGAGGCACGAAAACACCGGAGGGAATGTGTAATCTCTACCCAGCGAACCCTGGACCGCAATAACGCGGCTGATGCCTGAAAAAGAGAAAAATGAAAAAAAAAATGAAAAAAAAAAAATAAAAATGGGGAAAAAACTAAATAAATAACAAAACCGTAGAAAAAGGGAACAACACGCGTGGGAACCGGCGAACAGGACACTGTGCCGGACCCTGCGCCACGTGATAAGCGATTATTATACCAACCAACCCGGCCGAATATGCGGAGCTTTTAGTTTTTTTTTTGTTTTTTTTTTTTTCTTCTTTTGCACGCGCTTTTTCACCCCCGAATCACCATCTGACGGAAAACTCAGTGAATTCATTATGTACCCTCATCATCATCATCATCATCATCATCATCCTTGAAGACTATGACTTTTTTTATGTCATAGGTCAATCTTGAATAATTTCGAAATGGGAGTGAGAGGAGGAGATGGATTTTTATGTGAGCTTTATTCCTTTCTATTATATTTTCTCAAGCTGCTGCAGCCCACGCTCCGGAAATGAAAAATCATTCTGAGATAAAAAAAAAAAAAAGTTCATACTTTTGGCTATCGTTGAGCTTAGTGATCATCTGTCAAAGTCATATCTTGTTTCTAGTTCTTGACTTCCCAGAGCAACTCGAATCCGAGTTCTGATTTCACTCAGCCAGACAGACAGACAGAAAGATAGAAAGGAAGAAAGGAAGGAAGGAAGGAAGGAAGGAAGGAAGATTGCTCACTTAGAAAATTGAGAGGTTTTTTTTTTTTTATCTCCGCTTATGTGATTGATGAAGGCTAAGGGTATAAGATTATAAGGCTTGCACGGAGTGTATATAAATCATTTTTTGTTGTTGAAAGAATCGCATGATATGATGAAATGATTAGAGAAAATTGATATGAAATATAGAAGAATATAACGCATAGTAATTTTCGAGGGTATAGGTATAGGTAATATAAGGTAGTCTCAAGATCGGAGTAAAATTTTTCTACGTTGCCTCAGATGGTAGATAAGGGAGTAAAGCTTTAGTTTATGAGGCACATCCGTTAACTGATACAAGCGGAATGAGCCCTGAAAGAACACCCCGTAGCTCGGTAGGTAGGTAGGTAGGTAGGTAGGTATACGCGAAGAGAAACTGAGTCCGCCTCCATCAGTGCCTTGTTGTTTTCCCGGTGGTGTCATTTTTCTCCCTCTCTCTCTCTATTTTCCTCTCTCTTTTCCTCTCTCTCTCTCTCTCTCTCTCTCTTGAAACTTGCCCACCTACCTACGTACCTATACCAACCTACACTTTCCACATTATCCGGGTGTGTGCCTTTACCACCTTAATTCGCCAGTGCCGTGGATCCATGGTCTGTATCTTGGCATCAGAACATACCCTCGACTGCAATACCAACTACCCGCGAAGGACACGAGCTTCTGCTAAGCCACAGACATCGCTGTACCACATCGCGCTTTAGGGCATAACGTGGGATTGTCAGTTTCAGTTTACTCCCTTCAGATGTGCCCAGTGTCTCATTTTACTCCTTTACTCCTTTTCCACCTTGTTCCTATTCCCGTATTATCAGACTTGATTACCAGTTATATCATATAGTGTCCTGCAGCAGAAAATCTTTCGCATTTTCTATATCTCTGAAGGATATGAGCGAATCTCGATATCCAGAGGAAAGCATTATTGATGGGTACCAGGAATAACCAGCTACTTGAAAAAACAGTTATCTCAAGTTTTGCTTGGAAAAGAAACTATCGCGTGAGTGACTCCGAAACCGCTCTGTAGCGCCATTGACTTGCTATGTAACTACAGAGCGGTTTCGGAATCGCTCGTGAGATAGCTGTTTTTTTCAAGCAACTTTTGAGATTGTTGGTTATTCCGCGAAGCTATCGTTTTCTAGTATCTCATAAGACTTTTCTTTTCCGTAAACGCGGAAGAAGTAGAGATATTAAAAAAACGGCTTTCGAGATCGAGGAAGAAACTCATATACACCCCCGTAAACGAAAGGCGATTATTTTTACGTTCGGACTTCGACGTCCTAGAGAATGGCAATAAAGTTAGAAAAGCTCCGAGTGTTTAGGTCGATTATTATAGACGACATTTCATCGAGAGGAAAAAAACCCGTAGGGGATGAAGAGGCTTCGGATTATTGGTGGAGGGCCGTTTTTCCTGACCTTTTTTCTCCTCCCAGTCGGTTTCCGGTATCCCTAAACCTGCAGTTTATCGCGGATCGTAAATACCCCGCGAATCTCGTCGGTTTAATTAAAAAAAAAAAAAAAAAAAAAAAACGTAATTACACAAACAGCAGGACTCACCAGTCACCACCAGACGTGCATAGGACGAACTTTCGACGGTGTCACCGGTTACGTGATGGACGGTTCGGCATCTGTAACTGGAATGTGCGTCTGCAGTTCCAACCCCAAAAATCAGAAGTTCTCCGGTCGGTAGCATATGGTACCTTCCATCTGTGAACAGAAATATTTAAGAGCTTTATAGCGCACTTTCTCTGGAATTAAAGCGATATGGTAAATGTTCATATATGGGTTCCCAGTGGCTCACTAATATTTGTGGCCTTTTTCGAAAATGAGTTTCCTTTCTATTCGCATTTCGTGTGCCTGTGACTGTTACTGAGCTCTACTGATAAGGTAGAGGTCAGTGATGACCGGCGAAGTAGGTGTCAGAGATCAGTGACAGTCACAGGCACACGAAGTGAGAATAGAAAGGAAACTCATTTTCAGAAAAGGCCACAAATAATAGTGAGCCACTGGGAACCCATATATGAACATTACTGTACAAGTCACTTCGAACCTAACCTAACCTAACCTAGCTAACGTAAGAAATATGAATTTATCTGTAATTCTACTTGTTTTTTCCAAACCGTAAAATACTTGGCTACTTTTTGCCAAAAAAAACTGAATTCATTTCTCGAGGGTTTGTTCAGATCGTTTGGGTAGTCGTCTAAGTAGAAATAACGATTCAAGTTTTCGAGGTGACAACAATTAGTGATAATGGAATTTTCAACAGACACCCATATCACCTTAAAATACTCAGAGCTTTCCGATGGATCGTTGTTTCCCTATTTCCCGGGGCCCTTCTTCCCTTACGTTTAATCAACCGAGACTTGGCTATTCCGCACTTTTCCTCCCACGGCGCGTATCTATCCGTTCAACGTATCAGGGGAAGCAGTACGAGGTCGGATAAGGGTTGGCATTACGGTGGGAGCATTCGACAGGTTTCACGCTTTGTCGAGAATCGTATAGGCTGCGTTCAGGGATGAGACTTTAGGGATGAAGGTAAAAGGGTGTAAGTCTCGAGGGACTTACTCGAGAAGTTTCTTTCTTATATTTCTTTTTTTTTTTCTTTTTTTTTCTCGTCGTCGTCGAAGAAGAAGAAGAAGAAAATCTGCTCTATGGGGGAACTGAGTCTCGCGTAAGATCCGCCCGACGTTTAACCGAGTTGGAAAAGAGTCTGATGAATCCGAAAGGAAAAGTAAAAAATCAAAAAGGAAAAAATAGAAAAAAAAATTTAAAAAAAAAATAGGATGAAGGGTGGAAAAATATCGCAAGTTTTCCCAATACATATGATATATCCTCCTAATAGCCTGTATCGCGGAGCCATAACCCCAGGCGAATCTTCTCACGTCTAATGCGATAATGGAATTGATTCATCCCTTCGCTCCCTGAAACGTTTCCCCATATACTAGCTACGTTACTATTCGAATTCCTCTCACATTTGAAGCTAACCAAGTTTAGAGCCGGTGTCTCGACTTACCAAACCCACCCCAACCCCCATAACCAAGTCTAAAGATCCATTTACACGACCTGCACTCTCATCCATCATATTCGCGTCAAGTTTCGAAGATCAAGCTTCAACGAGGCAAGATATCAAAATTCGCAGCTTTGAATCAACGATTTTTTTCCAAACGTATTCGTTAACGAGATTTAAACACACACGTACATTACGGATGAAAATGTGATCGGTAATTTTTATCTCTTAGCTTATATAATCAGGGTAGTCACTCGTATCAAGAAGAAAAATTCCCTGACTTTGACCTGCGACTTTCCTGATTGAAAATTAATTCTGAAAATCTTATAAGGGGTTATATTGAACAATATTTGGGGAAAAAAAGTATAATTCGGTATTATTTGTATTTGCTTAAACTTATAACGTTGCACATTCTCGAAGTTAAAAAACACATTTGAATATCTTTGTTCAATCACAATCATATTTACTATCAGTTAGTATCACAGAATATTATTACATATAGCATCTGATTAATGAGAAAAATTTAAATTCAATTAAATTAAAATACGATTCCCATATTGAGTTGCAAAACATCAATAGAACCAATATATTTTTCATACATCGCGAATTATTTTTTTTCTCTACAAATGACCAAATAATTCTTTGACCAATTCGAAATTCCCTGACATTTTTTTACTGATTTTCCTACTCGATTCAAAATCAACTGACATTTCCAGATTTTCCAGGTGTTTTCTGATATAGTATCCACCCTGTTATTTCTAAAAACAGTTTTCCGTTCTGCAGTTTTATTGCTGCAACCGGGGTTTGAATTCAGTTTGGATTTCGTTGCGGTGGGGTATAATATATGAAATCCAATATGCAAATAATTCTACACTTTTCTATAAATCGATGCAGTAACACACCGTTCGCGGATGGTTAGGATATACATATTACGTACCTATGTGAGAAACATGGGTATCGGACTTTAAAACCAATTTGTCAGGCTCGAGAAAAGTCACCGTTTGGTATATATAGGTATACCGGTCTACCTTGAATAATCGAATCTATACGATACCTTCGAATGAAAATATTTCATCCAAATAGTCCCCCACGATAATGAAAAAAAAAAAAAAAAAAAAAAACTGACCAAAAAAATAGGGATCTTTTAACAACTGAGGATTTCCCACCGCTGACCTTATAGCTTTTTGGGAAATATCCCGATTCCCATTTACCATATACGATCAGTTGGTAGAAAATATAAAAATAAGGGTAGAAAAATTCCCGCTTGAATCGCGCCTCGTTTTAAATATTACAATTTTTTAGATTGGATTTTTTCTTCATTTCTTTCATGTTTTTTTCTGGTTTTTTTTTTATTTTATTTTATTTTTTTTTTACTGAAAGATATACAGGCGTGAAAGCCACATTGCGATGGTTCGGCGGAGGTGTGAGCCGCTAGCGCAAACGAGGTTCAATAAATCAGAAAGTAAACATTATTCAACAGCTTCGAGGTTGATTTTGTTTTGAAAAAAAAAAATTTTTTTCTTTTTTTCCATTTTTTTTTGTTTTTTTTTTTTGTTTTCAACTTTATTCCATCGTGTCGCCCCCTGAGGCAATAAGCAAAAGGCTCGGTTATATTCCGCTCCAATTTCCGTAACGATGTTTGAAAAATTAATTGGGTTCGACACTCGGCAAATTATGACCGGCAAAAGTCCCCCCCTCCCAGGTTCCGTTTGCCGTTGCTGATTAAAGGGCGGATCATTGGACAGGACGGTGAAAGCCGCGTATTCCGGGAAACGTACTGGAGTTAATTAGCTTTGTTTGTTATTTTCAATCCTGTGTGGTTTCAGTTTCAGTAAAAATTAAAAGTACGATTAGAACGAGGGTCGAGTCTCGCCTAATTAGAAACGGAAATTTTCTATCGCTATCAATTAGCAATTTATTGAAGGAAAAAAAAAAAGAAAAAAAAAAATATTGAAAAACGATATTTCCAATATAATGAAAAAAAGAAAATCAATGAAAAATAATTGGTCAACTGCAAATCTGTCCTTCACTTTTCATCATGACCTGAAATTATTTTTTTTTTTTTTACCCTCAAATATTCGGAATTTATGATCTTCTTCGGCTGAACCAGTTGGTCGATCTAAATCTGAGATGAGAGTTTCTAACCGTCAGATAAAAGTTTCAATTCTGTTAAATTTCAAATTTTTTGGTCCACCGGTTTTTCGAAAAATTTATTTTACTCGTTTCGGACTCCACCGAAAGACAGACAGATCAAAGTATGTTCGGGGAATGATGTGTGACGTTAGTTTGACCGAAGAGTCGATACGATTGTAGATTTGACAGAAAACCACTCAGCTGTGATGAAAAGTGATTAACCAATTGGATTTTAATTTGTAAGAGCTTTTGCCGTTATGCGGCAAAATGATTTCGGTGAAAAGCTCCGGTTATCTCCGGGGCGTAGAACGTGGTGCGCGACAATGTTACCCCCCCTCGTTTCAAACTTCGTCAATATCTCTCTCTTGGTACCGCGCATCTACATACTGTACTGTACTGTCCATAGACCGTTCCGGTCCGTTCCGTTCCGTTCCGTTCCATTCTATTCAAAAACACCGAGGGGTCAAATGTTTGTTAAACGTAGTACGAAACGTAATCGTGACGCAGCTCACGTACGCCGCATAGTTGCAGTGCACCTACCAGCTACCCTAGAGTTTCCCGGTTTGCATTGATCCGTGTTATCGACTAAGGTCGCCAGTATATATACATATACACCGGCCGAACCTCAAATAGTATCGCTATATGTATATCCACACATCAGTTTGTCCGAACAAACAGCTACAGAACCGTTCGACAAAGAGCTTTCAGCAATTATGGTCAGAAAATGTCCGAAACCTGCAGCACCCAATGGGCTTCCAATTCTATACATATATCTTGATAATTAGTCATGAACTCTACACAGCTGCACTGTCATCAAATCGCAACCAAACTTCAAATGTGATCATTAAGAACATACCTGACAAACAACTGATATAGCAATCAAAGTAAAATTGTCCAAAAAAAAGCTCGAGCTTTCGGGCTAACGATTGACGAATCGCTTATCTCCCTCCGAATTGACGATGAATTGTATTATCACTTTCTGAAAATGGCAAAGTGGTTCAGCTTCCAGATGCCATAATGTTCTTGAGAGAGTGATAACTGGGTTCGCTCAACCTTCAATAACCAGGACATGGAGCTGCGTGTCGGATGAAGGTCCAGTCCCTTGAAAGAGCACTTCTCGGATCATGGTTAGGGGAAAGAAAAAAAAAAACAAAAAAAAAAAAAAACTGTCGACGTTGTGACCTGACCTAGCGTTCTTGAGCTTTGGGTAATTTCACTTAAATTCAGGGGTTGGTAACTCGAGGAAGACACATATCTGTGAACCTGAAAGCACAAGGGCAAGCTGATAACTTGTATTTACTGTGCTTATTAGCAGAAGTGACTCACATGCCTGGTGTTGATAATGACAATGCAGTTGGTTGGAGCAACGTTTCGAGGTTCTAGGTATGATAGAAACCTGTGGGCAGTACCTGAACAAGGCGAGGCTGGTAGCATGATAATGGTGGACATTTGAACACTGCGCTTTGAATTTGCATTGGGAGTTTAGTGCCTGATGTTTGGAGAGATTTTGGTGTTGGTATAGCATGTCCGTGAATGTGATATATACGAGTGTGTGTATGTGTGTGTGTGTGTATGGGATGCTGCACGATGGGTCGATTGAAACTTGGGTAACATTTGACGGTGATGGAGAGACAGTGACAAAGGAATATAAGAGAGAAATTTCTGTGCTGTGGGCGAAAAGTTTTACCTACCCCTCCCCCCCCCCCCCCCCTGGAGACCATTCGAGACGGTTTCTCCAACTCTTTTGTAACGTTTGAGATTAAAGGCTTTTCCCTGATGTTTCTTCAGACGTTCGTTGATTTGAATGGTGTTCAGACAAATGTAGTAGTACTTCTGAAACCTGAAAAAGGATTCTCTCATCGCGTTTCAGTAATCCAGAGACGTAGAGAGGAGGGAGGAAAAAAAAAAAAAAATAACAAAACCTCAACCCCCTGGGGTACGAAAGTTTCCCCATTCTCGTCAATATACCCGCATGTTTCCTTGGTAGCTCCGGTATCGGATCCGAGGACGCGATAATGAGGAGTCAAACTTTTGTCACACCCCTCGTTCGATCACTCACTCACTCTCCCACTTTTGAAGATCGATTCAAACTTCCGAACTGCTTATCAACTCGATGAAGTCTTTCGTCGTGGTTTTTCACCAACCATCTGCCACTCTTGTGTAGCGGTCGATTAAAAGTTCGCCAATATATAGTTATACCGATCCTCTCCTTATACCTTTGTGTGTATTTGACAAGAACGAGGTTTATTCATGAAGAGGGTACACTTAGGTAGGTAGCTTGGTACCTATACTTGTTATGACTTTGTGCCCATGAATCTCAGCAAAGGTTCACCCCATCGGAAGGCTTTAATTATACGAAAAAGCAACGGACCATCCTGAAAACAAGTAATCTTGTTCTACTCCCCGTGAAATTTGTTGAAATGAGATCTGTAATGCGAACAAAACACTTATAGAGCTGTATTATATAAAGGAGCCAACGTTCCTGGCAAGCTGGGAGCTGGATTTTCTGTATACCAGCTGAGGAGACTTAACCTACCCTCACCATCATGGGCATTATAATACACGACGTTCAAGCTGCTAGCAACCACTGCGGGGTAGACCTACTGGCTTTCCACACTCTTGAACCGTAAGCTCGTTCGCCTAACCAACCCTACCTACACCATGATGGTCGAAACAAGTCTGCGGTACTGCACGCACTCGAATCAGCCTCTCAGCCACTAATTAACTGCGATATTGACTCGAAATGCTACGCGTAGTCCAGCTCAAATTTCATCTCTAGTACTAGTATGTACTCCGGGAGAAGTCCATGCATGTTCTACATCGAGGGTATCGTTCCAGTTTGTTTAGATGAAAACGGGCTGCATCAGGGCTTTCCAAATACCAAAGACACCATCTTTTGTGAAAATTTCCTGATGTTGTCTTTGCATGACTATGAAAAGCGTCGTCCTCGAAACGAGGGTAACCTCATCCTCTTTAATGGTTCAGTTAAATTGCAGGGGCTCAGGTGGTTCGGACGTACTAAACTAGGTCTTAATTGGTTCGAGAGACAGCTGGATGGGGCGCCCAAGCGCAATTCCGACAATCTGTGCATCAGTTATAGTCTTACAGAGAAGAAGAAGAAGAAGAAGAAGAAGAAGAAGAAGAAGAAGAAGAAGAACAAACAACTTTGCACGAGAGCTGGTATACGTGGACGGTATATATATGAGAGTTTCGCAAACCGGCTCGAGCCTTGGCGACGAAGCGATAAATCGTCATTATCATTCGCCACTCTGGAGAACTTTACTCCGGTCTTTTACAACGTCCTCAATTTTTAACGACATTATTTCTGATTTTTTTTTCTGTTTTCACCCTAACCATGGGGTGGAATATTCCTGAATTTACCCCCGCCAACGTCACATGTAGTATACCGCATCAAGATGGCGTCGTTAATCGATTCCGCCTCGCCTCGACATATTGGAATGATACCGTTATCCCCCGATCCAACCCCCCTCCCCAACACCAAAATCGCGATGGGTACTAATCGAAACACCGTTCGGTATGAAGTTCCAGCTGTTACCAGAGATAAAAATTCACAATTTGTAAATGATACAAACCATTCTTTGGCTCCGGGTAGATGTTGAAGGCCGAGTCCTGGACCCAGGATGTAACCGCAACGTACTCCTTGACGAATGCTGGAATCTCGCATCTCAGGACTCCGGTGTTTCCGGCAAGGACGTAAGTGTCGCGTACTTGAACCTCGTATTTTTGTCGTACGACTGAAATCAGAGGGTAAATCATTATTATCATCATCATCATCATCTGCGACTCGGGACCAATGGGAAAAAGCTGGATATACTTACCAGCACGTACGCTGATCTCTTTGCCCAGCACTCGGCCAACGCTGTTAGAGGCTTGGCACCTGTAGACAGCAGAGTGAACATCGTGGCGATAGCTTTCAGCCCCAAAAGGAAGAAAGTACATTGATCCATTTCTCAATATTTCGCGTATATTTTGAATTGGTAAAACCGGAGCACCGTCACCCATTAGCCAATCGACCCGTGGCGCCGGGCTCCCGTGTGCAGAGCAATGCATCATGGTACCAGTGTCGTTGGCAAATTCTACAGTAGAACGTGGCTCTGAGACCAAGACTGGTCCTTGACTGTCCAGTATCACTCCTCGCCCTGTAACATAGGTATATGGAATAATTTGAACAATGGGTTGATTCAGTAATGTGTTGACCCTTCAGCCCTGGATCACTAGTGGAATTAACGAAACTGGGTCGGCCCCGTGCAGAGCTAGCTAACTTATGCAAACCCGTAATTATTCGTCATTCCGAAGTCAACGTACGCCGCTTCGATGTTATGGATTAATGTTTCCCCAGTATATACTCGGGATCTAGTTTGCGTCACGGATTATGTTACATAAATTTTCACGGATTGACACGAAAGCGAATTACTATCAGAAATCTGATGCATGGACTGACCATCATCATGGTTTATGGATGGATTAGCATCACCGGAATCGGAAGGTTCTATCCTTCATCAATCCCTATATAGGTTCGTGGCCACCCAGGTGGGGGTTTTACAAATTGCCCAGCGTTGGCCCAGCATTGGGTTCCGTCGTTGTAGGACTAGGCCAAATTTGGCAGCCATCGCTGGACCCAGAACTGGTCAAATTCCGGAATGATAAGGATGGTCCATTGCTCACTTTCCAATGTTGGTCCAGCATTGGGTACAAACGCTGGGCCAGCATTGGGGGAAGAACGGTGAGCATTATTTCTGGTATATTGGATATTCGATACTATAGAATAATGAGGCGATGATCATCACGCACGATTTCGGTTGGAATATTCTCATCAGCAGATTCGCAGACTGCGGATGAGTGCTGGAATATTTTTAGTTCACGATGCTTTTTAACACGACATTATTAGCTGGACATTTTGTCGAGATGCACGACAATTACTGACCAGTAAAATTTCTTACTTATTCCAAAATGGAAAGGTGAATTTTTTGGAGACTTGTATAAACGCCAGAAATACTTTGCCTAACGACTATAGGCGAACCTTGACAAGAAAATATACCCCGCGATCCTGATCCTCGTCTTTTGTAATCGCGTTGTTAGTATCTTGTTCAAAGAGTCAGTGGTACGCTTCGATACCCTGCTGTTTTTCCATGGTCCTTAAGAAAAAGCGACTCCTTTGACTGATCCTCAGCCTTGCCGAAATATCAGAATTACGCGCCTCGTCTCTTCTCGCCTCATCTTTACTTCGTCCTGCAGACTCTTCAGATGGATGTTTATCCCCGGTTCAGAGTCTGTTTTTAAAGGTCAAATCGATCGAAGACGATAACAGCCTCGCGTAGTATGTACCTAACGCTGCTTCAGTCGAACCAAACCATATTTGACAACGTCTCTTTTGAACCCCTAAAGGTTAAGTTAGTCTCAACTCTGTTCAACTTTGTTACAATGATGTAAGACAAAGAGAATATCTCACGGTATATGAAACGAGTCTAGCGGAAAAGCCTCCTCCACGCCGCATCATCCCTAGCACCATTTCACTCTGCACGAACCTTTCCATTCCATTCCACCATTTTCTCCGTTAGTTATGCGTATGGAAAACTCTTGACTTTCTCCTATTCAGATAAGGATCCTAATTAGCTGGTGGAAACAACACCTGATACGCCATCCATGTACCTTATGGAGTGTAGGCGGGTATATAAATTCAACTCGAAAATCTTACCCTCTACTCGAAGGTCTATGATCAGAGTAGGCTATCATTTTAATGGATTTAAACCATAGGACATGGTGTTTTTTTTTTTTTTTACGGTGGAAATTGACCAGCTCAACATATCTGTGTACCTACACGTCATTGCACAAACCGTTTGCACACGTAGTTCTGATTGCGTTTCGTGTTTTACCCTTCAGTGTTCTCCGGTAGGGATAGGTACCCACCCAGTTGCTGCGGTCCAGGACCATATATCGTCTCCCCAGGTCCAGGGTACCTACTGTTCTGTATTCAAGGACTGAGCAGTGATTAATTACAGAGCCACGGTTCCACTGTGTGCCACGCTGTGGCACGGACAGCATCAACATCAGACCAACACTCAGATATATTGGATTAGCGAGCTTATGGTTAAACCCTGGGTTGTACGCTCGGTGTACCTTGCGACACGTTTCAACCCAGGTTACCAACCCTCCCAGTCCAACTTACCATTCCGTTTAAATATGCTCACCGTTATTTGCCGGAAACTGTGTACATGGTTTAATTCAATACTCAACTATCCAAGTTTTTTTTTCACCCGCTAATGCCAGCTCATTCTTCTTCTATCTCTGTCTTGTTTCATTCCCTTCGATTGATTCATTAAACCTTCCATTTTCACTTCCAAAAACGTCAGGTTTTTTTTTTTTTTTTTTTCATTTTCACGTCATTGCTGAGGAGGAGAAACTGTTCACTGAATCGCTCAAGCTTTCCGGAAACGCAAAACTGAAGATAGTGATGGACTTGGAGTCCTTCAACCCCGGAATTATATTATTTGACATTGTTTCAAGTACCTACCCTGATCAAATATGTCTACACGTATACTCGTTTTTCAATTTATACTGCAGAATGGTGCCTGTGTTCATTACCTTGTTGCAGGTATATCATGTACAGGTTTAACAATACCCTGTTCACGGATTAGCCGCAAATTGTTCTCCACCCTGACCGGGTCATTGTCCATAAAATGCATTTTTATCCAACCCCCTTGTGTATTGGCCAACAAAACCAGCACCCAATGTTGGTAGCCGATTGGTCCCAGTCATTTGTTCCGCTTCGAATGGAAACTCACCGCTGTTTCAATCCCAATATATATATATATATATATATAATATATGTATATCATCACGCCACAACCAGGACTCAGGCGATCAGTACCTGTCCATTACGGAGTAATCCAAAAATACGCACACTGTTTAATCCCCGCAGATAAGAAAGAAAAAAAATAATAATAATGTCCAAAATTTTGGAAGTCATAACGAATGCTGAGAAGCCCATGGACATTCGAGGATGGTCAAGGTGTTCGAATGATGATAACTAATTGCAGTTATTTTTGTTTCCGAGAATTTCACTATACCTAACATGTTATCTCTGGATGTTACTTGATCGGTGACGGATACCCAGGCCATGATCCTGTTTAGGAAAACAAGGCAGTCTATTTGTGATTGTCTGAGAACGTCGGCGGTAAATTGGATGACTGTGATCCTTTAGTTCTCCGTTTCTGAAACCGGCACGTGGAATTGATAGAACGTCAAGGAGGAGGAGGAGAAGGAGGAGGAGGGTGGAGAAAGCAGAAGAGAGATGAAAATAGGGAGGACTAAGGGTGGTGGAATTCCTTCGAGAGTTAATCCCTGGAGCCAGACTGTGACTGGCAATTCCAGCCATCTTCTCTCCTCGCTTTCTCTCCATTTCCATCTCCATCTCCATCTCCATCTCCATATTCTCTGGTATACCGTTGATCGATTTGTCGATTCGTAATATCGCGAAACTCACCGTAAATGGATTGTAATGTTCGCTGGAATTCAGGCTCTTCTCCGTTGACTCTTGGAAAGGGTGGGGAGGCCAGAGGTTACCGGCTCGACTTGAATCCTAGATCCTCACCGACTGGCAATCAGCCTCAACTTCATGCAAGACTGAAGTCTGAACGCCCGAACTTACCCTGGTTGATCACTTATGCCTCAGCTCTCTACCTATACCGTCGCGTCGATTCGATTCGGTTAAGGAAATTTACCGTTTGCTCGATCGCCCAGAGTAATATTCAAGCTCATCTCCTGGAGGAGGCTGGTATAATCAAGGACACGAAAAAAACGCTTCTATATGCCAAATTTGGGGGAATTTTATTTATTTATTTTTATTTTTTTCAAGGGAAAGAGTTCCTTCGACTCGATGATATTTTCCACCATCAATCCGTACCACAGAGCTTTACCTCTAAGGGGTGAAATTCATCCTGATCCAGTTTACCTGGAGAAATAAGCGTGCTTGAAATCCTTCAACTGCCTCCTGGTAATTCGACCATTTCAATCTTGGTCCCCTATCATCCTCTACTACGTCTCAATCCATAGTTGGTATATAAGGTATAAGAGGCACCGAGCCAGCCGACAACCCGGGTTTTCACGCTAATCGAAATTTACGGGTACTTTCCAAGCGACTTGCTTTTCCAGAGTTTCCTGTCACCTCTATCTCTATCCAGTATACGGCCCTGGTCCCCCCCCCTTCTTCTCTCTGTTTTACGGCTATTAACTCCGCGATGGAAAATCGTGACGACTCACGTAAACACGGAAAAGAGACCCGGGAGACGATAACTGGGTCCACTGCACCTGATATCAAGCCCAAGCACGTATTTCCATGCTCCATGGCTCGGAGACTGGAGGATATGGGTATGGGAGTCTCGGATGCTGCCAACTTTTCTGCCAAATCCAAATGCCGGTATTGAAACAAAAAGCAAGCAAAAAAAAAAAAAAAAAAAAAAATCAAAGGAGGGGGAACCTCTTGTCCCATAGCCAAAAACATTATCCAGAAATGCAGCTGCAACCGCGTGACACACACGTAACCAAAAAAAAAAATTTACTCAGAGCATGAGAGATGGTGAAAAAAAAAAAAAAATTTAACAGCCGATACCCAGTAGGACGTAAAACTCGAAGAAAATTGCACTCTATTGTTTCCTGAAAGTTATCTCCCTGAGAGAAAATATTCTTCATCGAGCTAGCATGGCTGGTTTCATGGATTAATGCATATGCAATACCCAGGGATGATTCGAGCTCTGACCGTCTGGCGCCTGTGTTTGTTATTCAAAACTATCGTAGTTTAACCCTCGAAATAGTTATACCTCGAGTGCACATACCGTTCTAGTCTAAACTGAAGAGTACTCCTGCCCGCGTGGTATACCGAGATAAAAATTTCGATAAAAAAAAACACGATAGATAGTTTAGATTATTTCCGGCGATATCACTCGACCGGGTTTTCCAAACTGGGCGAGATATATAATTAATAGCAGATATTGAACAGGAGGTAAAAATATTTGGAATACCATTCAAGGATCAGTATACATAGCCTGTTACGTTTTTTTTTTCAATATTTCCTTATGGTATTCAACGCCATGAAAAGCCATAAGCCAACAAACCCACGGAGAATAGTCTCGACATGACGTGTTAATAATGTGCGAAGAACATATATGTCAGATCGAAACGGTTGTGGTTAATTGTTACATGGAGAATTAATATAATACCATTGGAGACACGGTTTCGAGGCATGGAGGCATGACATGATGCTCAAGCGCAACGATACAATGGAATATCGATCAGTTAAGGAGGGTTTAGTCGAGATCCGAAAAGGGCGAAGGACTGAGAGACCTTTATACCTCGAAGCAAACGATATAGAGAGAGGGTGAATCTCTCCCTGAATACGAGGGTGAGAAGAGATTCTGGGATAGCCCCGAGGGACGTCTTGGATTAACTACTCTATCATCAGCACTCACTGTTGTCATCCTTGATTGGCTGATATAACCTCACCGCTCTCTTCAAACTGGCAATATCAAGGTACGAGACCCTCCAGTTCTGCCCGGTTTAACGCTCAACGTTGGGCCGCCAATTCTGGCTCTTCGACATCTTCAATATCTATTTTTTCCCCTCCCCCACGCACTTGTGAATCCTGATACAGATGTCAGGATTTTCTATTTTTTTTTTTTTTCTTTTTGTACCTCTCAATGATTCGAAATTGCTAAATATTATCATTAAATCCATTTAAAGGACTCCATTACATTAATCCATGATTTTTATACCCCGCGAGCAAAAAGATAAGAATCCAGAAAACAGGAAAATAATTTATCGACGTCAATCAAAATACATTTCGAATTGCTTCCGGCTCTTATTCGAAGATTTTTTTTCTGGATTGATAGAAGCGGACCGTTCGCCTTGTTTCCCCCCATCGCAGGGAATGTCCCTTGAGGCAATATCCTGCCGGAATAAGTTTTCGAGGATGAGGCATGCCTCGAAGAACGTAATTAAATGGGTTGCGTTCGATACGTGACAGTCCCTATATACCTGAAGTGGTCTTTCGGACCTACGGACCCTCTGGCTCATCTCCAATCGAATCTTCACGGGCACGTATGCCAGTACCTATACTAGTGATTGTACCTCGAGATATCCGGTTATCACACTAGGTACTGTACGGGATAGTCGACTGTTTCCGATTACCTAATTAGTTTGTCCAAATTAACGGAGTCCCCCCCTCAGGGGTTTCTATTCAGTATGTTGCGATAGCCATGCAAAGTACCAAATTCCACCTCAATCTCTCTACAGTACCATATACCAGACCACATAGTGCACTAGCTAGATTGTCATCATCAATTGGTATAATGAAACAGGTACCAGAAAGAAGAAGGATCATATGAAAATCGCTGCCATCTTGACCAGTATGAATATTCATTATTATTATTGTTACCATCACACGTTGGCACAGCCGAGAAGAGCTTTTCTACAAATTTATTTGTCATGATTATGGTGAAGAACGAGAGGATCGTTTGGTATTCCGTATCAGGGTGTATAAACGTTGAATATTCTATTTTCACCGTCGATTTTGGACGGAGGTAGACTGGCATCCCGAAGCTGGCACAGTAAAGCTGAAATCGTGTTAGTTCGTTGGACGTAGGCGATTGTGATCACGGAAGCGTAATATATAGTATACGCACTCTCGCATGGAAGTCTGATCTGGGGAAGTAGCTGGTATACCAAGGGGGATGCTGAATGGTTCACACGAGTTCTGGAGTGGACTATAAGGTACCAACATTATAAACTGGCGCATGACACGGAAGATACCTATACTTTCAATGGCACCCCTTTCAACCAACCACTTTGATATCTTTACTCTTTCTCTCTCTCTCTTCATTGCTTCCTGCATGGCTACTTCGCTTATACTACTTATGGTTATGTTTAAAAAAAACATTAGAATTATGTACCGTGAGGCTCGTCCGCATCATCGCCGTCAGTATTGAATGATCCGGCTAATTTATAACCACCGGCTTTGAACCACCTGCATAAAAACCCGATGACTGTATAATATAGACATCATCCTCGCACATCGACTGCAAAATCACTGCACTGTATGCACTGGTGCCAGGAAACATCATTTACCGATAGACTTGACATCAAAGAGAAAAACCAGCTACAGAGTAGACTTACCATTTGTGACTACTGTACTAGTTGTGGTTACCTAAGTCATACAGTCTATATATTGGTACCATTCAAATAATAGCCATACACTGAACAGAAATTGAAAATAGCCCATGAAGTCAGGTATTAAATGGCACATTGTTCAATGATTCAACAGTTAGTGCACTAAATTGTTAACAAATTGACAGTCGGAAATCCTGTTGTACCATTTGATGATGATTGAGTTGATGGTCACAAACGGTACAAAGATGATTGAAAATGGTGTTTAATATTTAGGACTATAGCTGGTCATCTGTCGTGTCCAATTGATACTTGCAAATATTTCTTTTACCCGATGTCATTTTGCTCAGGCGTTTATGCAAACGTTTTGTCATTTAATGCTCCCGCACTTGGTATTATAAGGTCCTGCATCCTCATCTTCCAACCAAATTTAACCCTATTACTGACAATAGGACCTTCACGGTCGCCATCCACTTCACTCTACGGTCTCGAACCCTGCCGTGGTCCCTCTTCAGCCAGCATCCCTTGGGTTGCGGGACGGGTCCAGGGAACGGGTAACAGAATTAATATTGATTGAAGCCAAGTCACGTCGCTTCGTTGGCTAAATATATATATATATATTATATATATATATATATATATATATCGCCAAAGGTGTTACGTTCCGGATTTTCCGCTCCAAGCAGTAGTACGTCCTATGGTGAGTGTCGAGGTTTCATATCCGACCAGCAATTTCTCTCCTGAGGACTGATTGTGCTTTGGAAATGGGGTCCTGATTGTATATGGTGAAATTCACATCTTCAAATACCAAACCTTCAGCCCAGCATGATTTACAGTCCGAGCTCAACGCCAGACCGAGTTAAATAAAAAAAAAATAAAATAAAATACAGCTGGCCATGTGTCATCAGGGTTGTTTTTTTTTTTTGTTTTTTGGGTTTTTTTTTCAATCGATTGCCGTGTCCTTGAAAACCAGCCATGTTTTTAGAAGTTTACATCTTTTCGGTAAGTTTTGGTACCAGTTTCTCTTGAAATGTTGCAATTCCAGAATGGATATTCGATCGATTGCACAACACAATTATCACGTTGCATTCAGATATCGGATAAGAACTTTTCCGTCGATATAATGACGGTTGGATTTGAATTGTTAAACCGTTCCAGCTGGAGACACGGAAGAGTTTTTTTTTTTTTTTTTTTTTTTTTTTCTCCTTTTATTTTTCTCCCAGCTCGAATTGAAGCCTGTCCAAGTATCTTGGGACTCGAAGCTACGTCCCGAAGCTCTGCTATTGCATAGCCGATGTTTTCACGCCCAATTAAACCGGAGAAACTCGGATCTTCGTTCTCGAACTTCACTCTATCTCTCTCTCTCTCTCTCTCGATTCTATAATTTTCTCACCCCGGAACTTCGAGGTACGTACATATACCTATATAAGATCTCTTGAAAATTCCATTCCTCGATGAATTCATCCCTTCCGAATCTATTCCAATTTGTCGATAAGGACCTGACCGTTTTACTGTAATTACATATAGGCTTTTTCCGATTATCGGATCGGCACGGATTTCGACTCAGGTGAAGGAGAGAAAAAAAATAAATGAATATCAGGAAATTGATTTCAAAGTCTACGAAAAATTCCAGCAGACGATATTCGAATCCTTATAATGGGACAGACGCTGGTTTCCAAGGTATATTTAATAATATATTCTAAGTATAAGCTTATTGCGGATTACGAAGTCACCGTATAGCCAGTATTTCGAACAATAATGCGGATTCTTTTCTGCAAACTTGCGTTGATGATGACTGCAGGGTAATTCCACAATGCCCCAACGTTACACAATTGACTTTCAGCTTGTTAATTATCGATTTCTTTCATGAAAAGCCTTTTCTATGCGGAAACCCCTCTCTCCTTCCCTCTATTTTTTTTTTTTCTTTTTTTTTCTCTCGCTCTTGCTCTCTCGAGACGCCATCGGGGAACAATAGATTGGGTTTAGCCCTGGCACCGAGCGTTTTCCAGTGTTCCAGGATTTTCACTCCTGCTGCATAGTATATGGAGAAAAAAAGGAGAGGAGAGAAGAAAAAAAAAAAAGAGAGAGAAAGAGAAAAATAAAAAAATTAACGGGGGAAAAAAAGTGTTGACAATGGCTAACTATAGCGAATAATATATATGTGTATATACGTATTCGTATATACCATTTTGTTCATCTGGTAGGGAAAGAATTTTTAACGAATATTTATTCGGACGTTGGATGAAAGACGGGGACCTGGAATCCCTTGGGAGGTTTGCGAACTCCCGCTGGATATTCTATCAGAACATTAGACTCTAACGATGCTTTATACCTCGAATAATTGTACTTATATAACAGTACTAATGACTATTTCTCATAATTAGTAAGGCGGTCTTTTGTTTATTTCATCAAAGTTCTGCTGAAATATAGAGATGTGTATAATGTACTGTATATATATATATATATATATGTATGCATACATATGTTGGTGAAATTCTTCGGAATATATTCTGAGTATTATATCTAATGAACGTTGAACGTCGTCTGATAAATTCCGCGAAAGTTATTAAGGAATTTGTTTCTTGGTAGTGAAATTACAGCTGATTCTTAATTCTTGGGGGGGGGGGGGGGGGGGGGGGGGGGGAATGCGAGCCAATTGCTTCGAGCGATTCTTAAAATTGCAAGCTCTTTGATTTACCCTGTGAATTCACACCCCGAGCAGCGAAACTAAATTCTGAATTCCAAAAGCTCCGAATAGTCGAAATTTCGAGGTTATTTGGGACGTGGTACTGAGTTTTTTTTGTTTTTTTTTAATGTTCGAATTCAGAAGTTGGAAATTCCGAAAGGTTGAAATGCAGGGAGCTCAAAAATCCGAAAGTGAAAAACTCAGAAAGTCCAAAAATCTACAAATTTAAGGGAAGTTCGAAGTTTTAGCCTTTCGGATTTTTAGCTTTAGGAATTTTGAACCTTTGACGTTTTTCGATTCAGAGTTTTTGAAATTGGCTACGTAGACTTTGGGGGAAATAATTTTTCTAAAAATTGTCAGTCGGTGGTATATATAAAAATTCGCAATTTTGACGTTTTGCAGCTTTTGAATTTCGGAACTTCAATCCCACCCCAAAATAACCGAGAGGCAGTGAGAGAAATGAATTATTATTATACATTCGAGCATCTGTCTAAATTTCTGGGCAGAAACACACACAGTTTCGTGGGTGGATGGGAGTGCGCTTGAGAAACGGCTGGCAACTTTTCCAACGGGTATAAGGAAGACACAGTCCGTAATAACTTATGCAAATGTAATCCCTCCGAGCACAGATAATTCCTGTTTTGGCTCCGAAAGGGTTTAAGAAAGTTTAGCCAACTCGAGCATCTGCCTTCCTCTTCTTCTTCTTCTTCTTCTTCTTCTTCTTCTTCTTCTTCTTCTTCTTCTTCTTCATATCTCGAGAGAATTTTCCGGTTCTCTTTCTCTCCCAATTTCTTCTCTGGAAAAAGCTCAGGGTTCTTCAGCTCTTACTTTCCGTTGAAGATAATCGAATAGTCGCCAACAGACTCAGGCGCAGGAGTTAAAGCGCTCAATTAGTTTCTATCAGCCGTTTGGTGAACAAATTGCTAAGGAAGGACGTTAAGACTTGGAAAATTCAAAAACTCCTTTCCTGCACCAGTTCGAGTTGGGATTGGTTTTATACCATCAGGAACAACGAGATCAAGATGGAAATTTTTATTTTATTTTTTTTCAAAATTTCGAAAAGAAGATTTGCGTAATTAACTGCAGATAATCGAGTAATTGAACGAGCTGACGAGTCTCGAAAATCGCTAATCGCATCTCATTTAACGATCATATAATTCAAGTGTCACGAATAGGCTATAATATGCAATATCTTCGTGATTTAGCGTCGATGGGAAAAATCTCGCGACCTAAAAAGCTCAAGGAGCGAAAAACAGACAGAGTATAGAGGTTGAGGAAAATTTGTAGCCAACACCCGGGCACAAAACCTTCAGATATAGATACGCGAATATATAACGACACCAGCTGCAGCAAACTTTTTCGCAACATAGGTATATTTTGATATCCCGTTCATCAGACATCGGGCGAAAATTCCGGCCAATTAATCGTACGTTATTAAAACTTTCACGGCTGAATCAACTCGATGAGAACAATGCTCGCCCGGCTTTTTGCCACTCTATAATCGGCCGACAGATTAATATCAGCGAAGATTAACCGAGAAAATCAATTCTGCAGGATAAATCAACCTCTATAAATTTTTCTACATTTTTCACATACCTATAGTTTGAAATGTTTTTTTTTTTTTCTGGAACGAGATCGAAATTCCGAATTTCAAAAAGCTACGAAAGGTCGAAATTCCGTATTTTTCTATACTTATACCGACTGATGTCATTCGCCATTGCGAAACTTAGAAATCAACGTAGAAATCCGTTTCAACACTCACACAATCGGTTTCTAGCATTTTTCAAAAAGTATGTGTGTATGTGCGTGTGTACGTCGCAATTTTTTATCCTCAATTCCGGAAGAACGACTTGAGCAATTCGGATGAAATTTGGAGGGAAAATCAACTGTTTGGTTAAGATGTTCCATTCACTTTTTGAAGACTCTTCTACTTCCGGTTACGAAATGGCGAGTATTTCAACATTTGAATAAGTATTATACGCCTATCCACAAGTCTGGGGCAAAAAAAAGCTCAACCTTTCACGCTTCGCTTTTTTTGTACATACCGCTAGTTAGAAAGAATTATTTCTTCGAAAGTCTATAACGTAGCTAATTTCAAACACTTTGGATAGAAAAAACACCGAAGGTTTAAAATTCTGAAAGCTAAAGATCCGAAAGGCCAAAACTCTGAATTTCAAAATAACGCGAGATACAACATCGTTTATTTAGCAGTTTAATTGTGACGAGCTTTCCTTGAATCTCCGAATTCTTGGACTATCTGAATTTTGAACTTTCGGATCTTTGAGCTCCCTCTATTTCAACCTTTTGAATTTTCCAACTTCTGAAATCAGCTAACGTTTCTAGAAACTCAGATCAACTTTTTAAATAAATTCTCGGAATTCCGACTGTTCGGAGCTTTTATAATTTGTAACTTGAATTCCACCCCCATCTTCCCAACTTTTGATCATCCAGAGTCTTTGACCGGCCGTTTTGTCATTTGCTGTTGAATCAAGTTGACATTATCATTATATTTTATTCTCTCTCTCTCTCTCTCTCTCTCTCTCTTTCGTTTCCTCATTTTTGCATTGCTTGTGAGCGTCGCGTTGGGAGACTGCGGCACGAGCTTGCAGCGAGTCAACTTTTAATCTTTTTACACGCGTCCCACGCCGTAGAACGGGTGCCTAGCTCGTGACTGTGGGCATTAAAAAAACCCTTAATTAGGAACTGCAGTTGGAAGAGAGGATTTTTACTCGTTAACGCTATAAGGGAGGAAAAGCATTCGCGTTCAATGGTTTTTCCTCCAGCGCGAGCTTTCGCCAGTTGGTTAGGTGAGCTTGCAGTAATGGCCGCGTGACTGTTTTCAATCCAGTTTGTTAACTGTTTAAAATGAAACGTCCCATCGATTCACTAAATTCGCTGGGTAAATACTCACGTATGTACATTTCCGCTTGAAGATGAGGAACAAACAGTCGCCCAGCTCAAACAAAATTTTTAATCGAAACGACCATTCTTTCAAAAGTACAAAAATTCTTTCCAGGCAAAAATGAAAAAAAAAAAAAAATAATGCTCAAAGAATTCCAGCAGAGCAACGAGACTGTGAAAAAATTCTTTAGCAAAATCGCGTGCGGTATAACTTTTGAGTAACGTCAAAGTAATAACTCGCCGTCTATGTATACTCGAGCTTTTACTCTACTGAACTTTTCTCAACCACTAAAACGACCGAGTCTCTGATAACAGTCCTTGTAATTAAAAGCTCTATTCGAGAATTGGAATCTTTGCGCACATCATTCGCGAATCGTATACAATTTTTCTGCCAATTCATTTTTTTTTTTTTTTTTTTTTTGTGTGTGCGTTTTCCAATTCCCGCATTCGACATTTTGGAAAAAGCTCTAAAAACGTAGAGAAAATTGAGCTTTCCGACTAGACAGGTTGTTATGAAAAAAAAAAAAAAAAAAAAAAAAACAATGTCGAAAATAATACCAGAACAGCGATAGATAGAGAAAAAGAGAGAAAAAAAAAGAGTAGGGGGTTGATGATTTTTTTTTTTTTTTTTTCAACCCTTATTGGAAGCCCGAAATTTTCCATCACGTGTTACGGCCCACACAGTTTTAATTACAAAGGGTGGTAAATTACCGTCGCTTATTCGTTGAAACGGAATTGCAATTTCCTGATCACCCGAGCGTTTCTACAACTATAGGTATATAGCTGTCCGTTTGTCGTGTATAGAAATTATATTTTATATATATATATATATATATGTATGTACTCGGAATAACCAACATCACGCAATAATTGTGAATTAACGAAGTTCGTCTAGGAACTAGTCGTCGTTCCAGGGGGGGAGGGGAGGAAACTAAATTCCTACTCCGTTATAATTACGCGTTTCTAATTAACCCGTTCGAACGAGAAACTGTCAACAATTTCTCTCAAGCAATAATGAAGAGAAAAAAAAAAATGAAAAAATTCTCAATTTTCGTAAAACGAACAGCCAATTTTCACATTAAGAACAAAATCGAACAATTTTCTAAAGTTTTTTTCAACCTTTTTATACATTTTTGAAAAACAAAACTGCGAAATTTCTATAGCAGGTTCAATTCTGAACTGGATATAAATTAGCGAACATCCTCTTTAAAGGAAACGATGGAAAGTTCAACTGGAAGGACTCCGAGACTCGGAGTCCTTTGAGCGACTGGCAGCGAAACGCTGGGGGGGGGGGGGGGGGGGTGACGGGGGGCAAAAGGTGCTCGTGGGTGAAATAAGCCATCCGCCAAAAGGGGGCAGACAGCCGGTAATCAAATAGTAGGTACCAGGGTGTCTTTTAACTGGCGGAGCTTTTTTTTTTTTTCTTTTTTTTTTTCTTCTTGTTTTTTTTTTTTTTTCTTTCGTCTTTTGCGCTGGGGAAATTCGCTCCGCTCATTTCGATCACTCGAACGCCTTGATCCTTGGCCCTCTTTCTCCATTATTTAGGGCTGATTCGCTCGATACGCATTAAATTTATGCTGTTTAAGTAGAACCATGGGCAGTCCTGTTATAGCCCTTCGGCGTTTTTTTTTTTTTCTCTTCAGCAAAACCTGGGAATAAAAATAGGAATTTTTTTTTTTCAACGAGACAATCGCACCGTTTTGGACCCTTAAGGACTTGGAAAATCGTCGACCAGGGAACGAGCCAGGGCAAATGTGACTTAGTTGAGAGTTTGAGGCGGTAGAGCGAAAATCCCTCTCATGGCACGTCAAACAGAAGCGACCGAGCGTTAAATCGCTCCTCCCTTCCGAGAACTAGTAAAGTACTTCTGCTTCTCTGCGGTTGGGACTTTATCTTATTTTGAATTCTAAAATGACGGCGACTGGGTAAAAAATGAACTGAAATTTTGTTGCTGATTAACTTTGAGAAATTTGTCGTACACGAGCTTTCAAAATTTGAATTGAAAATTGAAAAAATTTTCATCTCATTATATATAATATACAAAGATGCGATGGGATTGAAGATTCGCAGATGGCGGAGCCTTAACGGACTGATTTTTCTAGGGGTAGATTCAACGAAGGCAAGGTATGCCATTTTTTATTGTCCAAAATCAATTTGTTTCATCACCAAAATTCATATCGCATATCATTATAATCATCTCACTTAAAAACGGTTGCTGCATAAATTCAGGCACATCGTAGGTCCGATTCGACTTTTCTATGAGCAAGATTCGAAGGAATACAGACCGTCAGTAATTGAACGAGGGAAATTGACAAATTTAATTTTTAAGCTGAGTTATTTGCAAATAAGTGGAAAAGAAATGTTCGATTTTCGGAAAATTGGCCATGTCTTCTATGATAATTTTTTCAATTCAATTTCTCTCGTTCAATTTATTACGGCGCGTCTTCCGAACAATTCGGATCCTGAGAAAGTGAAATCGGACCTTACGGTGTGCCTTAATTCGTACAGCGACTGATTTTTAGTGACATGATTATTATGATGTAAAATGAACTTTGGTGAAGAAATAAATTGATTTTCGACCACGTATCATTTTTACAACCGTGACATACTGCTTCCCTTAATGGGGGGAGGTAAAAATTGCATTGGCTGAATCAGAGCCAAGAAACGTTTGCAATAAGCGGTAATATTTTGCAGGGTGAGTCTGTCCAGGGGTTGAAAAAGTAAAATGAGCGGGGGGGGGGGGGGGGGGGGGTGGTGTTAAACCGAATGAAGAAACGCGAATGCCTCGAACTTTTCATTCCCCGCTCGTAAAGATGAAGATAAAGATGAAGATTGAGATAAATACCCACTCGTGCTGGTGTGTTACGGTGAGAAAATCAATCCCAGAAGTCACCGGGATATAACCTCCGGCACCTCGAGCTCCGAAGAAAGAAAAGGGAGGATAGAAAACGAGAAAATAAAGATCACCTGCAAATGGCTCCACTTTTTACCAGCATTTCTTATTCTGAACGACTCGTCAGGCGAACAGCCAGTTCGTAATCTATAATTGCTATTCCACGGTCTGAAAGAGCGGGACAAGACTGGATGCCTCTGAAAAATTTCCAAATATCTATTCTTCAATTTTCTATATGGTGTCCCATTTCCCCCCACTTTAACTGCAGATCATGTTTGAGGGAAAAACAGCCGGAACTGATGTCAATCAACTCGGATGAGCGTTCTACTCATCGGAGAAAGTCAACATCGAGGAAATCTCGATCGGAAAACCTTTCAGAGCTTTCCAGGTCGATGCGGAATGACCGTACCTCAAACCACACCGATATGTTTTCCTTTCCGATTATCCGATCCAAACCCCGGGTAATACCAGGCTAGATTTCCGGAACCAGCTCTTGGTATTGTTTTAGGCTCAACACGTGCTTCAGCTACCCACGAAATGAGCACGTATCTTAGGTACATACATTTCAACAGAACGATCCTTCGACTGATATGGTTCATCATGTGGGAATCCCAGAATTCTGCGCATCCAAAAGCAACGCCAAAAATGCTCCTCGAATTAAGATTAGGGACAAAATCTCGTCTCGCGAACTTGACTGGGTTGAAAAATGTATATCGAAATTAGGAAAAAAGCATGCAAGTTCGTTTCTTGCATGAAATGGTATATTATCGTCTTTGATGGTGGTGAGCTTATACCTTCCAGCTCTGGTGCGTCTAGGTTTTGAGGGGAACAGTATGTCACGGTTATAAAAATGAAACGTGATCCAAAATCAATTTATTTCTTTACCAGAGTTCATTTCACATCATTATAATCGTGTCACTAAAAATCAGTCGCTGCACGAATTGAGGCACACCGTATAGGTCCGATTTCACTTTCTCACTATCCGAATTGTTCGGAAGACGCGTCGTCATAAATTGAACGAGGGAAATTAAATTAAAAAAATTATCATAGAAGATATGGCCAATTTTCCAAAAATTAAACATTTCTTTTCCACTTATTTGCAAATAACTCAGCCTAAAAATTAAATTTACCAATTTCCCTCGTTCAATTAGTGACGGCAGCTGTATTCCTTCGAATCTTGCTCATAGATAAGTCGAATCGGACCTAAGATGTGCCTGAATTTATGCAGCAACCGTTTTTAAGTGAGATGATTATAATGATATGCAAAATGAACTTTGGTGATGATAGAAATTGATTTTGGACTACCTATGTTTAATTTTTCCAACCTTGACATACTGCTCCCCCTTAAGGGTTAGGTTGCGTACTATGAAGGGGTTAAATAAATCTAGTAGAACCCAACTCAGAGCTACGAAGAGTAAAAAGATTGGCTATAAGGTGGGCAGGTAGGTAGATATATAGGTATATAGGTATAGGTATGGGATAAGGTAACGGGAGCCCATAAAAGAGAATCAATTCGATTCCCTTAGCCGTTTCCACCGTTCGGTTGGTTCGTTCTCAATTCTTACGGTCGGGTTGTGTCGCCCGCGTTGGCTTGGTGTGACATGGGACTCTACTCTATGGGTATAACTTGGAGGTAAAAGGTTCGAGGTTGAAGGTAAAAAGCTCAGGCACACACCAGTCTACACCGTCATACCACAAGCTCAAGCTGATGCAACAAGTGTGTGCTTTCCTGTGAACGTCTTTAAGAAACCACCCCACGATCGTTGCCTCAACCTTACCCAGTACCTACCTACCTACCACCGCCCACAAGTCCTCCCAACTACTTTCTCCCTCGCCCTGGCCTTCTATTGCTTTTATTTTCTCTTTTTTTTTCACGGACTTTTAGCACGTGCTCACTGCCGGTCTGGAGAACCCGGTGTGGACAATGACCGCACCGAATCTAACCGCGTTTTTTTTTTTTTTTTTTTGTTTTTTTTTTTTAACCCTGGAAGTTTCAAGAGGGTGGATATCAGTCCCTATAGTCTGTCTGTCTTGAACCGGATTTTTTAACAGTCATATAGCCAATTTTGCCAATTGAGGTATACCCTTCTGCAATTGGATTTTGTTTTACCGATGAAAACTTAACGAAGAAAATTAACTATCATAAACCTTTTTTGCTTTGAACCGTTACCGAGATATGCTGCAGGATTTACTTAAGGGGGTATCTATAAGTCTTGAACTCCAGTTAACACTTTTTCTAACGGTATAGCATTGAGGGACATGTACAGGCGGTTAAATAAAAAATACGGTATTCAAGTGTACAATTTCAGATTTAATTTGAAAAAAAGAATCCTCGCTGTAGCGTAAAAATTTTTGCCGTTGGAGTCTCCGAAGTACTGATCGGCGAAAAGATATGATACAATCTGTGACTACGATCATCTCGACCGAACGGAGTACATTTGTAAATCAAAAACTTTGCATTTTTTTTTCAGTGGTCAAGGTATCCCTTCAGGCTTCTATGCAACGGATTTTTGATGAATCGAAATTTGGCAGAGTTATGAATTTTTTTATTGATAAAAGTCTGGTTTTTTTTGATGACGAGTAACGTTTTTTGTCACGTTAATTTTACCTGTGCTTCGAATTTCGTTTACACATCCGCAATTTTGTGATAAAGATCAAAATTATTGTCAAAACCCTTCGTTAAACCGGAAAACTAGTCATGCTGTCAACTAACGATCCTATTAAAAGTTTTGATCACAGATCAAAGTCCAGTCTAGAATAAGTTTGAACACCGCAAAACGCCTTGTTTTTTTTTTTTTTTTTTTTTTTTTCTGCCTATAGCTCAGCTGTAACTAAATTTTCTGTTATGAAAAAAATTATTGAATCTTTTTCAAACACAAACTATTATCATACCGAAAAGTATCGGTTTATTAATAAATAAACCAACCGGGGGGAAAAAATAATGAAAATTTCTGCGAATTTTTTATATCCACAGTTATACAAACGAACCGAAACCGGACCATTTCCACTTCAATTCTTATTTAGAAAAACTACAACCCTTAAATTTCTGACGAGAACTCAACGAGCTTTGGACTTTAGTTTCGAGATTCTTTGGTCCACTTATTGGCATATAACTTAAGTGTAATATTTTGTCATATAAAATTGGAAATCTGAGATGACAATATGCCAATAAGCTTTCTTGAAGTAACTTGAGTCACATTCGGTTCGTCATCGCCTAAACCTATCTAGTTTTATGGAAAATGGAAAAAGCTTTGGCTTTCGCGAAAAAGCTCGCGGGTTTTCGAACTACGTTTATCGAAGTTGTTCAAGAGTTTAAAATACACCGGGCATTAAGTGGTTTTGAAGTTGAGGAGAGCTTTTAGATCGTATAGGAAACGACAGGCATCCCATCATTTGAGCAACTCGCAGACTCAGTTCGCGGAGTGTTTTTCAAGGTGAATTAGGGCACCGGGGGGTGGATTTGCCATTTTTTATTCATATATTTCTTTTTTTTTACTTTTTTTTGTTTCTTCTCTTTCACAGGGACTGGCAGATGCGCCCCAACCATCGACCGCGGCTGAAACCGTTAGGCGAGAGTTGAGCCGTTGAGGTGGTGAGTGTAGTAAATGCGGCAAGCCCGAAACTGCGATAAATTCTAACCTCGTACAGGGAAAGTGCGAACGTAAATAAGCAGCGATAAAAAATTTAACACCCTCTTTGGCCACCCTGCGCGGCCGGTTGGGCCTCGCTGATCCCCGTACTTCTTCATCTTCTTCCTCTTCTGCTTCGTTTCCATCTCAAGGGTGAAGATTTGTACTTTTCATCGTAAAGGATCGAGTTCCTTATATTATATAATTATACATATATCCTATAGAAGAGACCGAGGCTAGTTGTCACAAGGTGCATATCTAAAGTTGTAGTTCAATGTTTGTAACAAATGAATGTTGGTTAACTTGGATATCGTATCATATGCGACCTCGCAGCGATTGAAAAACTGAAATTGGACCTGCTATGTAATTATTCTCAATCTTGTAATATGTTTTTTTCTCATTTTCTTGACTGCCTTGGGATATTTTGCGATAAGATATTCAAAAAAGGTGATTCTTGTAGCTTCCATTTGATATACGATGTTTTTGATATTTGAATTATAGCGGGTCAGGGAGATACGAACATTTTAAAACAAAATTTCAGGTTGGGGTAGGTTGTCACAAAATTATTGGGGCAAGTTGTCACATACGTTTGCATGTGATAATTTCCCCCACTTCGACTTTCCCATGGTTTTTCTGAGTCCGGGTCAAATTTTTGGAGATTTTCGGAGTCTGGGTCGAATTTTCCATAGTTTTCGGGGTTTTCAGGCTTATATAGGTCGACTTTTTCGTGGTTTCGAGGAAGAAAACACAAGAAAAAATAGAATGATTGCTTCAAAATATATATTGACAACCAAAGTTGCTTACATCAAAACACAAACAAGAAAAGAAAGGTGCAAAACGAAATGATACATCATTTTTGACCCGTTTTCGCCATTTAAAATACTTGGGACAACTTGTCCCTGGATCTGTGACAACCTACCCGGCCTTGGGGTCAAGTTGTCACAATCCGCAATTTTTTTTTTTTTTTTTTGAAAATTCGAAAAACCCTATCCAGACTTGCTTTGGAATGACTAAGAATTTTTCGTACGTGCACAAAGGATGTATAGCTACAATACCAGCTATCTGTGAATTCAACAAATTTCTAATCGAAAAATTTCTAAAAATCAGAGAGTAAAAAGTGTGACAACTAGTCCAGGTCTTCCCTACATATACCTCGGAAAATAAATATAGGTTTTTTATCCAGTAGGTATATTTCTCTCTTTTTTCTCTTTCGAAAAACGAACTTTGATCCTGAAACGATCTACTCCTATAAGGATCTACACCTAGGGAGATGGTCTTTTCTCTTAGCAAAGCTATTTTTTATCCCTATAACATATTACCGGGGGACTTGACGCACTTCCGTCCAATAGAAGTCCGAAAAATCCAAGCTTCGAAAAGCTCGTGGGATGGAGATTAATGGGGCGTCCGAGAACCGGGGCTTCAAGCTGCCTATTTTCCTGTTCATTCCGTTTGCGTTTCGAGTATTTCCCGTTTTTCGTTGTAGGTATACACGATTCTTTCATTTTCTCACTTTTATTTGCCGCCGTGATCAACACCGATACTTTTGCACCCCAACAACTGCCAACGAAATACACGTAGCCCTGAAGAAAAAAAATCACTCGCCAAAATTCCTCCGGGCATGATATTGGTTGCATCTCGAGATTTGTTCGTGATGGATGTTTCAGAAATTTGAGCTTTCGCACCACGAGGCAGGTCGGTAGCCAAATACCTACTCATAATCATCCACCAATTAATTTTACGTTAAACATTAATCCCCCAATCTTTTGTATTTGATGAAAAATTCCGTTTTCCCCAAAACTCGAAAATCCGATCTTCGAATTGCCCAGAAATTTTTAGTTTCCAGTTTTCAGTAATTCACAGTTTTTGCAACGGAACGAAATTCGGTGCGGGTTCAAAATTAAGCTATTTTTTATTTCGCTAGATTTTTGAAACCGTTTTTGGAAACGACCGAACGCAGCTATTTGTCGTATTAGGGATTAGGTTCATCTAGGTATGTGTATATACTCACCGCTGACGAAGACGACTACGACGAACATGAACACGGCATAGGAGGCCGTGTTTAGTCCGAGATAGCAGGCCATGGAGCCGGCCCGGAGCGCTTCGTGCGCTACGTCGATTCAGGTTCCTCCTGAAACAATACAACCAGGTCCAATCAATCAAGCTATCCATCTATCCCGCAGCTTCAATCCTCTCGTCTACATCTCCCTGGCTAGGCATGTAGGTACAAGCTCATAGACCTCCGGCATACATGAGAATGTACTCGACCATCGGGGGTCTGAATTTTCTCGTATATAAATTTCGAAAAGACAAGCTCGGTGCAGTAAATGATCAATAAAAATCACAGATTGATCGGTGTCGAGATCAAAATTCGTTCAAGTTAATTGGGGTGGGATTGAAGTCCCAAATTCCAAAAGCTCTGAATGCTAAAAGTTCTGAATTTATTTCTGAGCTTCTAGAAACGTCATTCAGAAGTTTTCAGGAATCGTAGCCTTTCGGATTTTTAGCTTCCGAAATTTTGAACACCTTCGGTGTTTTTCCATTCAGAGTTTTTTTTTCTTCAAATTGGCTACTTAAGACTTTCGGGGAAATAATCTTTCGAAAAACTTTCAGTCGGTAGTACAAAAATTCAGAATTTCAATCCCGCCCCTCAAGCTTCACGAACATCTTAGAAAATTGATTTTTTTATCCAGCCAAATCGATCAAAATCCAGTTCTGTCTAGATTTCAAAATTTCAACACTCGATGACCTCGTCTGAGAATGGATAGGAATTTATTCCAGGAGCTAATGATTTCAAAATTCGAACACTTGATTACTTCGTCTAGAAATAATGAATAGGACTTTTCCGGGAGCTAATGATTTCAAAATTCAAACATTCGATGACGTCGTTTGGGAATGGATAGGACTTTTCCAGGAGCTAATGATTTCAAAATTCCAACACTCGATTACCTCGTCTGGAAATCATGGATAAAACTTTTCCAGGAGCTAATGATTTCAAAATTCAAACATTCGATGACGTCGTTTGGGAATGGATAGGACTTTTCCAGGAGCTAATGATTTTCAAATTCCAACACTCGATTACCTTCTCTGGAAATCATGGATAAAACTTTTCCAGGAGCTAATGATTTCAGAATTCTAATACTCGATAATTTTGTCTAAAAATCATGGACAGGACTTTTCCAGGAGCTAATGATTTCAAAATTCAAACATTCGATGACGTCGTTTGGAAATGGATAGGACTTTTCCAGGAGCTAATGATTTCAAAATTCCAACACTCGATTACCTCGTCTGGAAATCATGGATAAAACTTTTCCAGGAGCTAATGATTTCAGAATCCTAATACTCGATTACCTCGTCTAGAAATCATGGATCGGACTTTTCCAGGAGCTAATGAACAATCTGTAACACTGTATATAACCGTTTGAAAACGGGATCAATACAATCGTGAACATCATTGGCATCATTCGCTCTTTGCACGTGGGGGAGGATTCGATGGGGACTGCTGCAGAGATGGGTGGTACGAGAGAGAGAGTACCGTATAGGGGTGTTTTCGAATCCAATATGGCTGATTTTAATCAACAATTGTTATTGTTACTGGCTGCTTGTCTCTCCGGACAATGTAACCCCCCCGAGGGTGTATATCGTGATGGTTGAATAAAGTTTTACTTGCAAACTGTCGGGGAATCCTGACGGAAATACATCTCTCTTGTAGACAGAAACAATCCTTCAGATTCCACAGCGACGTGACTATTTGTATTTTTATATATTTTCGATAAAATCCCGCATCTATTTATCTATCTATATCTATCCACCCAGCATTTATTTGTCTATCTATCTATCTATCCATCTGCTGCACACTTTTCCTCGGTCGTTATCCACCTGAGACCTATTCCGCATCTTTTATACCTTTTTCCGTTTTATTTCCCCTTTGCACCGACAGTTTTAACAAATCGTTTAGAAATCGTCGTTCCCCGAGTTTCGTCCCCGAGCTTTTTTATCCCCCGGACGAAGATATTGAATGATTCGTTTCGGTGATGAATGATTGAAAAAAAAAAAAAAAAAAAAAAAAAGAAATTGATCGATCCAATGTAGCTACAGTGAAAAAGTTTCGTCTACTGTCATTATGTTCTCATCTTTAAATACCGAAAACGAGAATACACCATTTTTTTTTTTTTTTTGTTTTCCCCCTGCTTTTTCTTGTCCGGAGTTTGAGAAGACGGGGGTTGGTGAACATCTTTCAACCGTAATGTATTCAAACCACGGACAATCTTCACGATAGGAATAACGCGTAACAACTCGAAAAAGAAGGGGGGGGGGGGGGGGGGGAAAGAAGAAAAAAAAACAAAAAAAAAAAAAAAAACGACTAAGGAAGGAAAAGAGGAAAAGTTCTACGAGTTAAAGAAAGAAAGAAATATAGAAAAAGAGGGCGAAAGCTTGCCTTCTCACGCGCAGCTTAATGGTATTCAGACGTAGGAAAAGCTCCTCGCGAAAAAAAATAATGGGCCAAAAATTCGGGACTGATATTGGAAACGACGCGGAGCTGTACAAGCACCTGATTCAAATTTATGTGCCAGAAGGATGAGATACGTTTTTAGGGGATGCAGTCCTAGGGAGCTTTTCGACCCCCAAACATCTTCGAGTCACCGATTTTTGCATCGATAATCCGATTTTACCGAGGATTTTTCACTCGGGTCACTTTCTCCTCTTCCTCTTCCTTCTCTATATTTCAATTCGCAAATCCATCGTTCATCCCCTAAATTCATTCTGTGCTTTCCACCCGCACCCTAAAGTGATCGGAAAATATGAACAAGAATTGAATTCCGGCGTTAATGAGTCCGCGGAAGTAATTTCGATGGATAAAGCTCGAGTTGACCGAGTATTTTCTGTCTTCTGAATTTCGCGCACTAATTTAGAAAGGAAATTCAAGGGTAAAGATGAGGAGCTTTATCCGAAAATCAAATTTGCCTTCAACGTTTACGATAAGGTTGTTTAATTCCGAGAAATATCTTCTTATTCCAAAGCAACTTATATACCTACCAGCTGCTGCAGGTATATGTAACAGCTTCACTGAGGTGTTTTGATTCAACGTTTCCTTTCAAATATTCATTCGCAACGATGAATAATTAATTAAAGAACGCGAACGTAATCTTCCGTTGGGTATTTCAAAGCAAGAAACACTCATTCATCTCACCATCTCGCTCTATCTTTCATTTCCCTTGAATAACGTCTCAAAACCGTATGTACCTCTTACATACATCTCTTTTTCATCCTTATTCCGGCTATTCACCCCAATACCTAGAAAGATTGTGTTTTTTTTTTTTTTTCGGCAAGCCACTGCAGGTAAAGGCCATGGCAGAAAGAAGAAGAAGAAAAAAATATATATATATTGAGACGATACATATTTGATCAAGACGTTATATCGATCTACAGACTTTGCTAAACTTCGACGTGATAAATCTATCACAGTGATTCAGAGTTTGGAAAAAAAAAACCTGGATAATTTGAGACGATTTGAGTTAGGACAAGTTTTTTGGAAAGAAACCAACAGCCGAAAAAGTCCAGAGAAAGAATGATCACCATCTGGGTGAAATATTTCGTGCTGAAAAAAGAGAAAAAAAAAAAACTAAAAAAAAAAACAGACCCTCAAGAGACAGCTGAACGTGTTTCCCTCCCTGTTTCTTGGGCTGACTGGGGTGACAATTTGAATAATTTCGCGTTGAATGACTTCGCATAAAATATGGAACCCGGCATTGGTGGATCATCTATTTTCACAGGAGCGGGCAAGCAATACCGGGACGTGCGAATGGAATAAGAAGTACAAAAGGTGTCGTCGACAAGTCTGAAAAAAGCTCCTGGCTGTTCCTGATGGAACTTAGACTTCTAAATGTCAAATTTATCGCTAGGGTTCTGAAGCACCGTTAGCATTATTCAAAATTTTCAATTTTCCCCTTGAGCTTCTGACCACGGATCGAGATATCACCTATTGCAAACCATAAGCTCAAAGGGGGCCGGCTATCCGAAACGTAATCTCAGCTGGTCCCAGTCTGCTTATCTAATGGGAAAGCCTTGAGCGTGGCCCTTTGTTGGCCTGGAATCTCCAACATTGTTTTGGCAAATCCGGTCCGGATTCCGGAAAGCGTCATCGAGCCCGGAAATTGATTGGGTGCATTAATTTGCGGGAATTAAGAGCAGCTCGAAAGTGACACCGTTTCAAGCTCAGCCCTTGATAAGGGAGAAGTCTGCGACACTTATTGGAGTTTCTCTCCCTTGGGATTTCTGTCTCGTTCCTTCAAAGAGGTACAATATCTGGAGCGTGAAATCGTTTGATTCGCCTCACGGCTGCACAGTCACGTCTTCCACTCGTACTATTCTCGTTCACCCTTTTTGGAACCAGTTCTTGGCCACCCCGTGCTTTGGCCCTTCGTTCGAAACCCTTGAATCTCCCTTTTATCCAGCAAGTGCGAACGAGACTTTAATTTGCGTCGCGACGGTCATCGCACGCAATTCAAAGTCATAATTGACTCACCACCTCACGTTCTAATGGTGGTTTAGTATTAATTGGGTCGGGTTACCAGACCCTGAACAACTCAAGGCTAATGTCACCTTCAGTTATAACCCAGACCTGTACGATAATCTCATCCTCAAATTGTCGTCTATATTTGATCGGATCTTCTCGAAGGATCAATTCCAATCGAATTTTTTTAATTTTGGATCTTCCTAGGGATTCAAATTTCGAGCTTTCACCTGGTGAATAGAATTTTTTTCACCGATGATTCGAAAGCAGTGAAAAATTCGAAACATTGATACCCGCAATAAAGCTCCGAGTCTGCAATCCGATGATGATCAAGTCTCCTGAACCACCAGATATCAATAAATTTCTAAATCCAAGCACTACGCGGTTAGCCGAAATTCATACGGAAAGTGCTTTTCTTTCGACTGATCAACTCCTTATGCTCCAGAAGACTACCTACTGAACTTACGAGATGGAAATCGAGGATACTCCGTTGAAAAGCCGCATGTGGGTTACTCGTCGATCTTAAAAGCTGTTTTTCTGAATATCTCAAACTTCTGTATTGTTGAATGAACTTTTTCACAATTTGGGTCGGTAGCAAACTGGAACCACTATCGAGTTATGATAGTCTCAGTTAATTATTTGATTATTTTACATCCTACAGATGAACAAATATGGAGTGAAAATTCCCGTTGTTCAGTAGCCGGAATAAAATTTTGTACCGCGATTTCGTTCATCTGGGATTATATCAAAGGGTGAAAACTTGGCGGTGCAGTAAATTCGGCACTGTGTTGGCAGTCTGTTCGGATTTTATAGAGACACATGTGTGTGGACGAAGCCACCATGATGGTGTTACGGTGAGACGACGTCTCCGTTTAACTCTGGGCATTTTGCCAGAGACATCGGAACGATAGGTAATGCCAAGGGTGCTGCGTCGTTCATTTTCGATACAGTTCGCTTAGTGTTCGATCGATCTATATATATCTATATATTCCAGTGTCTTAAATCCGCGAAACCACGAAATGAATTCACTTTCTTCCCCTCTGCAGACTCTCCAGGTTGCTCATCAAGAAACTCTGATGGCCGCGCGCTTAAGCGAGGCCTCTGAATATTCCTTACAGCTTTGTGCCTGATGAGGATATTGTTCAGAGACTTTAAAACGGATTTGAATACCCGATTATGCATGTAGTACAGTGCGAATAATCGCAGAGCTGGATAAAGTTTCCAAAATTCAGCTGCAAATATTTCGTCAATGTTCTTCTTCTCTGTTTTGTTTAAATATTTCGGTTTTACTTTAGGATGGAAGAAGCGGATGCTGCGGTTGGCCTCCTTCCTGGTTTTCATCCTTACTTCCGTGGCTGGCAAGCTGAAGAGCTGTTTCTTGGCTGTTAGGTCGACGTAGGGTGCCACGTCGGTTTTACTAACACACCAAACCTGGTCTCTGTCGCTGAGGCACTCAAAAGCAGTCCTCTTCTTCGTCTTCCTCTTCCTCTTCTTCTTCTTCTTCTTCTTCTTCTTCTTCTTCTTCTTCTTATTCTCCCTGCAGTGTCTCGCACTCATCCATATCCACCTCTCATCCTCGCAGAGTTGCTGGGGGTACTCAGGCATCAGCACCAGCCCCCAAGAAAGAGAGGAATAACTCCTGGGCGTTGAGCCCGAAAGAATCCAAACTCTATATTCTATCGCCCACCCACAACCGAGCGCCTGCAACCACTTTCAGAATTAGTACCCGTCTGTCTTGTGCTCTGATCCAAGGGGAAACAGCCTCGAGCACTAAATGTAGTGCCAGGGTTTTTTTCCTCGGTGAACCAAAAAAAAAAACCCTTCATCCAAGGAAATCCCCCCCCCCCCCCCCCCCCCCCTTATCGCACCTTTTCGAGTTCCAACTTTCAAAACTGATCAGTCATGTTGGAATTTTTTCTTGGAGGATGTCTGGAAAACGGTCCAGTAGATTTTCATGATTCTGGACTCATTCGATAAAGCTTTCGACATCCTGAATGTAGTGCCAGGGTTTTATTCCTCGGTGAACAAAAAAAAAAAAAAACCCCCTTCGATCCAAGGAAATCCCTCCTATCATCGCACCTTTTTGAGTTCCAACTTTCAAAACTGATCAGTCATGTTGAAATTTTGTTTCTTCAAGAATATCTGGAGAACGGTCCCCAGCAGATTTTCACGATTCTTGAATGATTCGATAGAGCTTTCGACATTCTGAATCTGATAGAATTTTCCCATATATTTATCAATGAGTTTCTCTCGTTTTCGGATCTATACCGTTGACGGTTAATCCCGATGTGGAATAATAACACAAAGTTTGGCTGGTGTCCGCGAAAGGGTGTATATTTTTTCATCCCGTTATATCCGGAGCTACGTTATTTATCGAAGACTGATATATATACATATATATATATATATAGGAGGCCACGAATACCCGGGGAATTTCATTAAAATTATGACTCGGATATTGGGAAGCGGGAACGTACGTTAAGGATCGCGGGGAGGTATGCGGCTACCAGAGCAGCGAATTCTGTGTGCGGGGTTGGAACAAACGGAGTGAGGCGATTGCTGAAGCTTTCCCTGGTTCTGGGTATAGGAGAAAAGCTCGCATTTTTTGGCGTCGTGACGTTCCAGCTCTTCCTGCTCCGATGAATTGCAAGATATTTATCGATCCTCACATATCCATCGGATCGAATGACCCTACGGACGCGATTACACACAGCCTGGCTCTTTCGCACATTTTATTTTATTTTTTATTTTTTTGTTCTTTTTTTATTTTTTTGTTTTTTTCCTTTTTTCGCAAAAACTCCAGATCCCAAAGTATTGATTTGCTCAATATATATGTATATATACGCGCGCGGCTAATCCGCGAATAAGAGAAAAGCTCGGGAATCAAATCGAAGGAAAGCTGATATTTTGTCATATTGCGAATCGCAGTTTTTTCGTGAAATCTCTCTTTTGTTCTTGATTCCTGTAAATCGTCGATGAAACCAGGTGGATTCTAAAAAAATCTCTTTTGCCAAGTCAGCGGTTAACAATAATCGCTGGTGAATAATTTTTTGTGCGTGTTTAAAAACGTCGACGGTGTACATACTAATCCCCTGTATCCTATATGTATCGTTTTATACGAAACAGCATTTTTGAACAATTGCAAATGAAACCAGCATCAGCCTAGTGCATAGAATTTTGACAATTAAAATCGTAAAAAAATTTGTACTTGCGCACGGGTTGCCAATGTGTGATATTGAATAGAATTCAACGTTACCGCAGGATCCAGCGGAGTCCGGGATGACACGAGTGCTATTGGCCTGAAACATGTCTGGGAATATATGCATGAGAATGAAACACTCGTGTTTGAAAAGCGTGCAACAACCCCAACCCCAAACCCAAACCCCCAAGTTGGGTGGCTACGCCGGGTTGAATAAAAAGTGCGAATTACACTCGCCCAGTCGGTAGGTATAAAAGATGTCCGGAATGGCACCGTGGCGTGCCATTTCGAGACGCAGACTTGAGTCGAGCGCACTTCCCAACTTATATGGGAGATTAAAGGCGTTCCGTCTTCCCCAACTTAGGGGTTGCTGGTTTTCTCTCACTTTATCGAACGAAACTTAACACCGTGTAACGGCAAAGACCACCCCCCTGAAATGCGATATACCTCGATTCAGGTTTCAGGTGTCTGTACAGAATTTCACCAAAGAGATACACTCTCGATTCGGGGGCTGAAAATGGTGGACCACTTTGCTTTATCGACAAATCTTCCTTCTTGTACCTTTTTTTTTTTTTTTTTTTTTTTTGTGTGTGAATAGAAACTTTTTGACTTTGGCAAAAGTTTCAGTCCCTTTTGTTAGGGTATTTTTTTTTTTTTTTTTTTTGAATTTGGCAAAAAGAGGGAAGGCTGCTGATGGCAATTTGAATTTTACAAGTCATTGAAAGTCTTAATGAAGACTGGCCATTCTGCCGGAATAAAGTACAGCTATATACAAGGCATTTCTCTATCTGATTGAACGGGCAAAGGAACAAAGAAATGCTCGAGCAGAATTATATATATATAGTAGGTATATATAGATGGGGGTGAGAATCTGAAAGAGGATTTCTTTGATCGGTTCACGCGGTAATGACGCTCGAAGTTAGGATTGAATTCACGGGGGGGTTGAAATATCTTAGAATATATTGAAAACCATGTCGTGGTAATAACGGGGAATCGAGAAACTTGAGAAAAGTTATATGTATACCTCGTCAATTTCAATTTGCACAACATCATCCTGACGCCGCTACGTACGATTTATTACGATTCCCTCTGATTCGGTATAACCTCCTCCTCTTCCTCTTCCTTCTGATCGTCTTCATTGAATTCAAAATCTTTTTTCATCATGTTAAAAAAAAAAAAAGAAAGATTTTTCATGATACTATACCTACTCTCGTGAGTATTGCGAAAAATAGGAAAATAAGATAAGAAGACATCCTCGTCAGAGTGAAATGCACTGAACGTCGTACTCCGGTTTTCGCTGGTATTTACGTTCTCAAGGTAAAGAAAAAAAGAAAAAAAGAGAGAAAAAAAATGGAGGCGACACTTTAGCGGACTTTTAAAACATTTTAAAAGTTTCTCCAAGAAAGCATCAGCCCCTAGTCTCCAGTCCCCTGAGGGGTGAAGGGGGTCGGGTTCCCCAGGTGGGAATAAACGAGACCAAGAATAAACTTTAGCGCAAGGTGTGTACATACCTACTGAATCAATACTATACCGAGATGATCAAGAATAGAGACGACACGAAGATGAGAATTTGGCATTTGGATATAAAAAATAATGTGAATATTGCGAGTTGATACGATTCAGAGAGAAGGTTCGTTTCCACTATAAGGCAAGGGCTGAGCTCCCAGGATAGAGATGGAGACTCGTTTTTGAGACTGTCGCCTAATTGCTAATTAAACATTCATCAACCCGATACTTGGAGTAACTTACCGCCCACCTCAACCCAACCCAACCCAATCCAACGGAGAATTCCCCTAAGGCTAGGTAACACTTGGTTGACTAAAAGGCAATTTCATTCATAATTTAGACCCGTAATAGACCGGATTAATTACCAACCACCAACTCATCCCTTAACCCATGCTGCAGTCTTTTCGCAACTGAAGGCGAATATATCCGGATTCCACCAAAGCCTAAATTTTTCCCAACAAAGATAACCACAAAGACCTTTTTGTTGGTCCCTCAAGTGCCAATCGAAAGTCACTTTGGTTAAAACCCTGGAGAACATTCGATGTCGACTATTCTCAAGTCACATGTTTTAGACGGTATCTCAGACGTTTAGGGTGACACGATAATCTGGATGAACACAGATCAGGGTCTGTTAATCGGATGAAACGTGGAGATGAAGACCATGGTTAAACCTTCACCGTATGACTTTGGGACAGGATAGAAAATCGACCCAAAACCAGATGGACAGAGATTAAAAGCTGTTGTTCAAAGGGTTATAGGATCGGTGCCCTTCGTCCTGCAGGAGATCAGCAATCGGTATGACATCGTCTGGATAAGAGTGGTGGTTAATGATTTGTGATCAGTTGTTGCAAAAGCTAAGTTTATCCTAATTTCAGTATATGTGCTCATTGTCAGTCCCATGAATTTTGCATGTGTTATAATATGCACACGGTATAATTTCGTTGAACGGTCATTTTACGCCATTAGCAGACTTGGGCAAGACCATCGCATCAGGGTTGCCTCGGTGCTAGTTCAATCTTCTCCAATTAAATTCTATTGGAATTCGTGCAAACGCCAATACCCCGGGACGAGACGACGTTCATTGTGCTCAGGTAATGAGCGCGCGCGCGCACACACACACACACACCACTATACCTATACTCTCCAATGCATGGCGATGGTTCCAATGTTCCCCAGTTTCATATACACATATACGCCTAGCAATTTCCAGCTTATCCAATGAACCAATGCTCTGCCGTGTTGCGCTGCGACAGCTTTTCTCCTGCACTCGCAGTACGTACGTATATATATACTACTAACAAACTTGCGTACCACTTTATTACTTCCACTGAGGTTACAGTTGCTGCCTCGTGATTGCTATCCTTATAGATCCCTTCATGGCTTCGTACAGATATCGAGTGCTATATATGTATATACCAAATGTTCCAGTGTCATTCAGCGATGCAATTAGCAGAGCATTTCCCATCATCGTTACTTTACTCGGGATGCAATTAACGAACGACCACAAGGGTCGGTGAATCAGTAGTAGCAACTTGGATTGGAAAAAAAAAAAAAAACACCAATCAATGCGCAGAGTGGAATGGCTTCATTCGATGATCATATCATCAATGATTAAAGGTCTTGAGGTATTACCATTTGGGTGTTGGAGATCATCATCATCATAATCATCACGTGGCGAGCATAGGGTATCAAATATGCTAGAATATCAATCCATGACTGTTGGCAATTGTGGTAGTACTGCATCACAACTAGGATTCGCTTAGGTTTTCAATTACTTCAATTCCGAAGTAGGTATAGATACGGCAGACGTCTTGGTTGAGTTTTAAATAGTTTTCGATATTGTCTATTGATCGGAGCTGTGTCTGGCCAATATATATATATATTCATGACTTTCAAGGCACGAACAGATCAGCTGCTATAAGGTCCACAAAACTTTCAGTCAAATCACATCGATCAACCTCATTAGCGGGTATATACCATTCTTTGTTCGACATTGGGTCTCGTCATCGGGTCCTTAATGGCGCTTTTTTATCCCTCTCTTTTTTTTCTTTTTTTTTTTGTATTCCCTCCTTTCAATTCGAGGATCTTGTATACAGGGGGGGGGAGTAGTGAGGTTGGGTAAGAATTTCCCTGATCACAAGTGGCTCGACAACGTCGTCACTGTTCCGAAACTGTCGTGAAAAGCCTTCCGCACCCTGATGTGGAAGCTCGCGGATGGTTATACCTTCGAACTTACGCCGGGGAACCAGAACCCTGGATAAGTGTATAGAATCCCTCATTGTACCTCGGGGTAGGTACTTGAGAGTTGAGACAGAAGGGGTGATATGCCTTGGTGCGAACCGCCTGGCTCCCCTACTCTATACCAACGGTATATATATGTATTTCACCAGGATTCGCACTAGCACAGCCCAGGGGGATGATGTTCAACACAGATGTTCAGAGGGTTGGCACACACACACACACACACACACACGGGGTTGGATAGCCCCTGCATTATTTAGTCAATATCGCGCCGTCCCGGACCCATCGACCCACACCCCTTGGTTCGCCGTTCACCCCCAATCCTCTCCCGCATCCTCTTCTCTCTTTTTCGAATCTCTCTCATCTTTTTATTTTATTTGATTTTTTCTTCTTTTTCTGTTTTTTTTTTCATTATTTTTTCTCGCCTTCTTCTTCTTCTATTCACATTTTATCCTATATAGCCAATAGTCCGCGCGAATTCGTATAAGGTATACGATCAAAGTCACGAACACGTACGTCCCTTAAAAATCGACTGAAGCTGAAACTGAAGGGACGGGAGCGTGAAATCTGACGTTGAATTCAACGGGCCGTGTACATACTGTTTCGCCTTGAGAACAGAGAGGGTGCTATGTGCTATGAAAGGTCTTTGATTTTTTTTTCCCTAGATATACGGTGCGAATGAACGAGTAGAACGTTTCATCTCCTTTTTTTTTTTTTTTTTTTTTATTTCTTTTTTTTTTTTTTCCTTACTGTTTTTCACGTCATAGGTATATTTTTTCTGAAAGTTCAATCGTGGAACTCATATTTATACCTGCGTTTACAATTTCCTCATAATGTTTTCTTCCCTTTTACACATTTTTGCCCATTATAGTATAAATAACGTTTCTCTCTCCTCGAAGGGTATTCCTTGGTATATTCTTTAAGGTTTTCTCAAATCATCCACCATTCGTGTCGTACCCTCTCATATTGTGTCGAGGAACATTACAGGTGCGTCATAGAATTTTCCATATTACGCAGGGGATGTTATAATGTTGGGAGGGCGGGGAGAAAAGGGCCAGAAGCTTATGTTCAGTTATGTATGAATAGAACCTAGCCAAGAAAAACTGCACGAGTTCGTAGTATGAAAGCCTGCAGCATTTACCTTGGCTTCTTCATAGGGTGGTAAGGGTCCTGGATCAGTATTAGGGTTGGTACCAAATCGCTGAATATCCATTCTGTCAAGGACGAGGATTCATCATTACCATCCATCGTCCTTATGGTACGTAAAGGGGGAAAAATTCTGTACATTCAAACCAAATAGGTACGAAACGCGAAACGACTTCGAGATGTAATTTTCATCGTTTCAGGCTCTTCTCTTTGAGGGTAATAAAGGTAAAAAAAGGCAAAGGTACGTATTTACATACATATACCTATAGTATACAGTTTCTGGACATCTGTCAAAAACATTGTTCTAAAATTTTTATGAAATCGCGCCTTCAATACTATAATAGCATTTGTCTTTCTCACTTCGATATTGAACAACCGGGTTCAAGAAATACTCTACTCGAGCTTGTAACTCTGGGATGAAGGAACGTCGTAGCTATAAGATGACTCGGTGCTTTTGCAAAAGTGGCTTACGTCGTTATGACTAAAAGCTGATAATATTCATCCACCACCACCAGCAGCAGCAGCAGCATCTTGGAAGACAACGTCACGTTTTCTCATACCCGGAGTTTACGTTTCTCTGCAGATGCGTTTTCATGTATACGTCGTCTATTTTTTTATCTATTCATTTTTAATTTTATTTTTTCATATTTTTTTCTACCAACTTTTGCGAATTATATCGATGCACAAAAGTTGGGCAGGTATATATTCCAGTTAGCTACAGTATAGCCTCGCGATGCAAATGGCGATAAAACAAAAAACAAAAAATACAAAAAAATAAATAAATAAAACCACGAGTCAAAGAAAGAGAGAGGAAAAATGGATAAAAAATAAGTACAACAACAAAAAAAAAACTAAAAAAAAAAAACTGAAATACTGAATCGCGGGCAAAAAGTTGACCCAGTTTTTAGCGGGTTTTCCCACATCTCTATTTCATACAATGTTATCCCCAGGACAACGATTCGCCGCTTTTCTCTATACGGTTTTCTATGAATGTGTTTCAGTATTTTCTCCAATTTTTTTTTTTTTTTTTTTTTCCCCCTACTTTTTGCAACTCGGTTTTATCGTGACGCAAGTTTGACAACTACGTGAAGTGGGCGATGGCGTGATGCCGGATTACCGGTGATTAAAATTTCATAAATATGTATTTAATAACATTCGAGGTGGTATTTGCGAGATACTTTGACTAGAAGCACAACGAGCAAAATAAGGGGTGGTTTTTCTCCCCTTCGAATGATATACCTACATTCCAATTTCTCATACTGAAATAAAATGTGCAGCAAAATTTTAATTACACGCAATTAGGTACTCGAGTAGGTATGTATGTATGTATGTACATACATATTATTTGTAAGTGAATACCCATGTGGTAAGTACACGGGATACTGGATAACGGAATGGGGATGATAATACTCTCGGATAAGTTTTTACATATGCAGCAACATTCACGGGGTGATTCGAGCCCCTGACTGAAATTCCCAACCCCCGGTTTCCACAGCTTCATTCGCCATTCTCTCTCTCTCTCTCCATGATCATCGAGCTATTTCTATATACCAACTGGGGAAACAGATGCTTCGAATTGTCCAATTTCAAAGTAGATTGCTTCGATAATTGGTTCGAAGAGCGAGATATAGGGATATATGAAGGTAGTGCGTGTAACGGATTGTTACCGACATTGCAGATTTTCCGGAATCGGATTTAAATGTGGAAAAAAATCCACCAAGGAAATCTATTCCTAAATGATTTTGGCTAACTCAAACCATTTTCGAATCGCCATGGTATGATATTTGGATACGAATAAAAAAAAAACGATGTTATTCGTCTCATCGCATCGTCAGAAATTTGCTGGTTTTCATTCACGATTTTCCTCCCAGGCTCAGTGAACAGGGGTCTGCTGGCATGGCTTTACCTGAACTAGAATTTAATGACGGAAGGGTATTCTCCCGGATCTAATCCCGGGGAGTAATTGCTGCCTGTTTGTTTATTTATTCAATTTTATTTATTCATCTGGTTGTCTACTCTTCTCCGCGCTTAGCTCTTCGCGAATCGGAACTATATTTTTTTTTTTTTTTTCTTTTCTCTCTCTTTTGTTGTTTACACCAGGGGAGGATTTTACCCCGATCTTCATGTACCTATTATACTTTATTTATTAAGTTATTATTTTATTTTTATTATTCTTTTCTCTATCTTTCGCGCTTTTCAAGAAATGCTATTATCTCTTTTGCAAATGAAGGGTAATTTCACTTCATTCTCACGTTCCGTGAAATTTTCACCCCTCATCTCTCCCACACTCTAGATCTTTTATACTTACGTAAATTTTCCACGCGGTTCTTCGCGTTCGCGTTTTGTAGAAAAATCAAGCTACCATTGCAGAATAGAAATGCTTAATTAACACTTCGCTTTGTTTAGCGATTCATTGTATAATTAGAAGTAATTGCCTATCTTTTGCACCCTTAGAACGGAATTCTGATATCAAACATGTATCCTGATTCTCCGCGCGAAGTATTTTTGTCTCGCAGCTAAATATGAAAGTCTAGTGTCAAAATAACACGGGAATCAAGTTCATTTCTCATATATTCGAAATTCAATTCAATTTAATTCAATTAGATCTAATTCAATTAAGCTTTAACTCTGTACTATTAGATTCAATCGTATTGGAATAATTTGTATCGATTGAAACACCGGTGAATTTCTCTTCTCTCATAATTTGACGCATTCAATAGCGAAATCAATCGATAACCATCACCGTAGTGTCTAATTACCCTGTCTGTGTACTAGGATTCGTAATTCCATTGCAGACGATTTGAAATTACTCGAAATCGCGTTCCGGGTGAAAATATATGAAAGAGGAAAAAATGGCTGAGCAATGATCCGAGTGAATATGAAATTGAAATAGCGATGATGATGATGATGATGATGAAGCTGTTAACTACGTACATTGCAGTCACCGGACATTCCGAAAGTTAAGGAATGCAGATCCGAGGCTGACACGTGGTAGAAGTTCTTCACGATGATTCCCTTGGATTCGAGAAGTTCAGGTTTGAAATGAATCCAAAATCTACCGAATATATCCACTGATTATTCACCGTTCGTTTGGCACCATGGAGCCACCTGGGTCTCGCGTAAAATTTTGCGTTTAATCTGGTCCATGCACACCACTGATCGTGATGAAGTCGCGCGGAGAACTGGCGTCGAAACGCGGGTATTCCAGCATCCCTTGGCTTCCACCGAACTGAGCCGAACGCTCGCGAAACACCACCCACCCCTCATGGACCGTTTTCTGCCATCCTCCGTTCACCGTTCTCCATTCTCCGTTCTCCGTTTTCCCCTCATCCTTCCAACACTTGTCTACCTAGCAGCTTGGAGAAGAAGGACGACTACGAGGATGAGGACTTGGTGAATAAAAGGTGAGCATAAAACGAACGGGGAGTGCTACGGATAAGCGGCCCTTGATTATCCGAACGTAGGGTTTTCAACCTTCTGAATATTAAGGGGAGCAGTACGTCGCGTGGTTGGATAAATTAAACATAGTAAAAAATCAATTTCTATCATCACCAAAGTTCATTTTGCATTATTATAATCATCTCGCTTGAAAACGGTTGCTGCATAAATTCAGGCACATCTTAGGTCCGATTCTACTTATCTATGACAAAGATTCGAAGGAATACAATTGAAAATAAGTGGAAAAGAAATGTTCGATTTTCAGAAAATTGGCCATATCTTCTTTGATAATTTTTTCAAATTCAAATTCCCTCGTTCAATTTATGACAACGCGTCTTCCGAACAATTCGGATCCTGAGAAAGTGAAATCGGACCTACGGTGTGCCTAAATTCGTGCAACGACTCATTTTTAGTGAAATATTGATTATAATGATGTAAAATGAACTTTGGTGAAAAAAATTTATTGATTCTGGACCACGTTTCATTTTTACAAACGCGACATACTGCTCCCCTTAATTATTAGGGATTTTTATAGGGTTATAGGAATCCAGTGGTTACCTCAAAACCATAGGATTGGATAAGGATGGAGGACATGCAGGTGGTTCAAATAGCCACATTCATCAGCTTGAACTAAAACTCGTTTAAAAATTATATTTCATTCTCTGGACACAGATCAACATTTATCTTACATTATAATAACAACATACGTCAAATACACTTCTCGCATTTGCCAAATCGTAACATAGTCCAAAATCCATTTTTTTTTTTTTTTTCTTTCTTCCCCCGATCATTTCATCTCATTTCAAAACACCCGTTGATTCCATTTTAATTATCCAAAGCGAACAAATTTGATTGTGGAGAAAAAAAAAAAAAATCGATTTTGTACCATGTTCAATTTCTCCTTCTCTGTTTCCTCAATTAATCTTATAGATACAGTTCGAAGTATTGCAACAAATATCGAAAGGTAATACAATTTTGCGTTCTTTAGTAATTGTGAACTGAGTCAGTTAATAGAAAAGTATTAAACTTTCTGAAGAGAAATAAAATTTGTACTGCGTATCAAAGTAAGTAGACACTCAACGACACTGCAATGAAGGCACTCGAATGATGACGATGCAGGTAACATGGAGAAGGAAACTAGCAGTAGACGCGAAACCTTCAGCCCATCATCATCATCATCATCATCATCATCATCTGAAAAACAAATACCAAATATCCTTTAAGAATGATAAACTCTCTTTACGTAAAAAATGATTTAAAATGGCAACAAAAAAAAATGTTGAACTGATTGCTCGAGATCCTGTATAAGAATTGAAACAAGGTCAGAATTAACTCCGTGATCCATCCTGTGAATGAAATGTTAGAATGACCCCTGGGATTAGACGACATATTGTAACAGACCTCTCAGAGCAAACCGCATATCTATAATAATATGTATGTGTGTGTTTAGGGGTGAACAGTATGCAGTGGTGTATATGTAATACGTCGAGTGGCTGGCCTTAGCGATATGGAGGGTCTTGTAGTCCCAGAACAAGACCGCGTTGCTGTTACGTGAAATGGATTATTGTATTCGTAGTATCGGTGCAGTAGTATATATACCACCTTTACTTTACCCGGAGCAAACGTCTGGCATATTCTCTAATAGGAGGCCGGGGTTGCAATTAATTATAATTGCAGCAACCAGTGCGCTAGAATTGTTGGGAAATAGTTAGGGTGGTGTGTACCCCCCCAGCTTCTTCATCCCAACATCGCCTCACTCATCCTTGTGCTTTGCATACCTTAAGTCTTATATAGAGCTTTCCTGATGCACATCGTTTAAGGACTTGGGAGTGTTGAGAAGGTGGTGGTAGTAATAAGTTTTTAATCGGTTAGCCACCAACGCCTTTTTTTTAATTAGATGGCGAATGGTCTTTATGTCTTATCACTAATGATCCTTACCTCAATTGATTTCCGTTACATTCAATGTGCTGATTGTTGGCCCAGAGTCGGCTTTCGATGTATCCAATTGTACCATTATGACGAAATAGGCTACCACAGCGCAAAATATCTGCAACAAGTCAGTATGATCTCATATTTGGCAAAGGGTGATAAAGGACGGACTGATCTCACCTTGTAAAGGTAGGAATAATCCAAAGAAAAGAATCCGAATGCTGATATGGTCAACGGTCTCTGCAACAGCTGAAGAGACAGCATCTGAATCTGTAACAATCAATATAAGAGAGTTGATCATTTACTAGTAGTTTAATTCATGAGAAATCACGGGATTTCCTTTTTCGATAAAATCTTCCTGTCATCCCATCAAGTCAACTTCTCGAATGGCTAAAGTAGCCAAGTATTAGGATCGGCAATCCGTAAATCCGATCATCTTTTATAGGCAGTACGGTGCGGTGGCTAGAGGAGGCCGCCAGTCCTATGGTGCCGTTGAAGACGATCTATAAAATCTGACTGACAATGAGTTTGGAAATCTGGTAGTTTGGAAGATCCTAGGGTTGGTAAAGGGTAGCCCATTATGTAAAGAAGAAATCATGAAGAGTCGAGTACTGAAAAAATGTTAAGAAGAATAAAAACAAAAAAAAAAAAAACAAAAAAAAACAACAGAGAAAATACACCAATTGATATCTCTGATGAGTCAGTTCTGGCATACCTCGTGGATAATTTCAATGGGACGATGATTTATCCACAATTTTCCAATAATTTCAGCAGCGGAATTACCCTGAAGAAGAAAATGTGAATTTCGTTTATTTTTCACATACATTCGTGACTCGGTGCATATAAAATGAATTGTTGAAAATTAGAATTCTCAACGTCTCACCGTATCCTGGGCCGATGTACATACTGCACCGATAGCACAAAGTTCTGCTACAAACCCAGTCATCCATATCATGGAGCTTAAAGCTTCGCCTACCCCAACCTGATCTTCCGCGCTGGTCAGACCGATGTAAACGAAGAAGCAATTCGCCACTATTGTTACGAAGTACATGCCGATGATAGCAAGCAAAGGAGAAGAGAACAGATCCATGATCTTTTCGGTCAGGTCATGTAGCTTTCCATGGATATATTCAATTTTCATTAGTTTCTGTAATGGCGTAAGCTCTTCATCGAGTAAAATCTCAAAGCTAAAAATCACTGGTACATTTACAGTGGTGACATTCGATGATAATTGGTTCCTTTCGATTCTTCGTGGTCTTCGAAAGCCGGATGGTTTTTTTCCTTCGAGGTATACGATTGCCAGTTGATGGTTCAATTGCTCGTAACGTTTTTTAGTCAGTACAACGACAGACAAAAAACTTAAGACTATGAAATGGTAAATAGAGTAAATCAGGATACCAGTGATCAGGACAATGAAGGAACATAGCGTCAACTCAAAGTTCAGGGACAGTGCTGAGACAATATCCACTTGCAGTTCACAGAACATTACAAAGCAGAATGATAAACCCACGAAAATCGCGTGTTTTTTAAAAGTACCATCGTAATCTTGCCGAATTCCCATGGACTCGAAGCTATGATCAATCGTCAAAAAGAGCCGTACGATTTGGAGGATATTATTCCTTCTGTACAAAACTGCAAGAATCGATATAACAAGGGCAACGAGTCCAACTTCAAGGGACAATATGTCACCAGCCTGGCTCAACGCGTTGGCAGTTCCATCGCCGAAATTCATTCTGAGCAATATCAGGCCAGATAGGCCAATTACGTGGATGGTTAGTGCGATTATTGGCCAAAGTCTGTCGCACAATGATCCATCGCAGACTATAGTATTTTTCAATGAGAACGGTGCCAGACCTAACATTTTGGCAAAGTAGTACAAAGACTTAACGTATGGATGTGGCCTTCCTTCTTTTTCCATGGCTCTTGGTAAACTGTGGACGTTAACCTTCGTAGGTCTGAGTGGTTACTGGCCGATAAATTATCTGATGATTTCGAAGGCCGGAATTGAGAACGTGTTGGAGAAAGTGGTCGAGTCATCGTCGAGGCGTTGTTACGCGATTGGGGAATAATCGATAATAATTTCATTTGAAACTACGATACGTGTGGAACATGTGACAGTTCATTAGGCAATTTTATCAGAAACTAATTTACACCCGCGATATTTCATCAGCGCCATTCGCCAAAACGACGCATTGAATATTCATACGGGCTTAAATTATTGCGGACATCACTACTGAAAAGGATATAATTCATCGGACTTGTCCAAAAAATTCTGACACATTTCATTACCCAAAAGCACTTAGCAGAACTTTCCTTATTGTTAGTGTTGATACATGATTGCCTATAATTATTTATAATAACATTTAGGTGAAATGGCTTTTGATCATACCTCGACTATCAAATCATCCGGATGATGCTCAACCCATGTCTTGTGCAGGGCGACTGCTGTGGATTTTCCCTGAACATGGAACATAATGTTTATTCGACGAAAAATATTATACAGATCAAAGATAACAACGAAACGTGCGCAAGCGTGAATCTGAAATGTTGACTTATTGGAAAAATTAGCACACATGACAATTGAAATACAATATTGCAATGATACAGGTATGAAGTGGATAATGAGGACATATCCTTACCAACTGACGCAAGTCCGACAACCTGACTGAAAATGCAATTCAAAAATGTCATCATGATTCGAACGACTTAAAACCCTTTCTGACATACCTCAGATCGCAATTTGACTGGATGATGCTTGATCCATGTTTTGTTGAGCACGATTGCAGTCGACTTAGCCTGTCGGAAGAGACATTTTACAATTTCATTTAAAAATATGAAATTTCTCATTATGGTATTTGTGCGAAATGAACTACGACAAATCCTCACCGTGATCTGCGTCGAGGCACATACAGCAGCGATGGCGAATAATTCGAATATTATGATGACCAGTAATAGGTGAGTACTGAAGAGTTCGTACAGTATGGCTAACTTCTTGGAGGAAAAAATACTCTGAACTGCGACGAAGGTGTAATAGAACATGCTTGTTATTAAGCTGAAATAATAACCGATAGCTAGAACAATCGGAACAGAAAAAAGTCCGATCATTTTCGCGGTTAGTTCTAGAATGTCATCAAAAAGCTCTGCAACCATCATGAGCTTCGAAGATGGTTCGATATTACTTCTGATTTTCGATTCATCCCTGATGTCAATTCCAGTAGGGACTTCCGTTGAATTGATATCGATTTGATCTACGAGAATCGAAGGATCTGACCATCCGCAATCCTGATTTAAATCATACCTCGGAATACAAACAATCCAAAGACTCTGATTCAATAACTGCAAACGCTCGTTCAGCGAGGCTACCACGTTTACGAAAATAAGGATCACGATATGCGGGATGAAATTAATCCAAGTGGCAAAAAGCGGTACGTAGACATTGAATAGTACGTCTTTTGTGATGCCGATGTTGATCCGTTGTATGATGATTGTACCCAATACAAAGATAACTCTTGTTATCAATACTGTAGCTGTTAGTGTCCGCCACATCTTCAACTGCTTACGAAAGTCCAACCTGATTATCAGACATTCCAAAATCGCGTCACATTTACGAAATAACTTTTGGATATCAACGATGCTTCTTCTCTTGACCGCGAATATGATGAAAGATGAAATGGCCAGCAGGACTTGAAGTATCAAGCTGCATGTGTTTACGAACTTAATCAAGTTTGTCTCGGCAGAGTAATGAATCCTGCTTCTCGAAATTGATATTAACACGAACTGAGGAATGCACAATACCGTCAAAACTACTGGATAAATTATTTCGAGCAAAGATCCGCATACGATTTCGTTTCCTTTTATTCCAAACGGCGCTAAACCCCATATTTTTGCAACGTAGTAAGTAAACTTGAACCATCGATTAGAAACTCCCCGTGACTGGGACATGGTGCCTTTTCCGAAGTCAAAACTATTCTAAATCAACTGGTCAAGGAAAAGAATTGGATACGATAAGTCGACTATGGTCGATCGTTGCGAGGCAACTTGGCGAACAACATGTCGATACAAAAAATAGTCATCAAAATTATAGCACAACTGCTCTGGCAACATTTGTGTAACTATCATTAGATTTCAACTGATGAAAAAGCCAGTATTCGATATTTACCAATAAGCGCTAATGGTTCAAGGACTATGCCAATTCAATCGACAAATAAATCTCAAACATAGATCAATCGTGAACATCGAGTACAATCACAATCCTGAACAGAGTGTTAGTTTTCTACTACCAATTGGCAAATAATAATCAGACAATTTTTGCAGACGAATACTGAGGTGAATTTAGTTTGTTTTTTTTTTCATTGCGGATGCGAGTAATTTGACTGTAAATTTGTGAAATTGTTTTAGGATGCTTTTTCTGACGTACCTCAATTCGAAGTTTTCCTGGATGATACTTGATCCTCATTTTGTTTAAGGCAACTGCCATTGACTTGGCCTGTGAGAAAAGATATGCTTATTCGATTTTATTCATAAATTTTTCAAAATTTGAACTGCTTCATTATCGTTTTTAGAATGAAACTCAATAGCGATGAAATAGAAAGTGAAAAGCTAGTGAATAAATAAGACTGGATTCTCACCGAGGCACGCATTGAATCACACGCATTAGCGATGGCGAATAACTCGAGCATCATGATGGATGTGGATGCGTAGCTTAACATAAGTACAGCAAGCGTTTCGAAATTCGTAACATTCGTACTTTGGACTGTGACCAAAGTGTAATAGCACACGGTTAATATCATTGTAAAGTAATAGACAACGATGATAAATATCTGGGTAGAAAAAAGGCTGAAAGTCTTTGCAGTGACGTCAAACAGTTTATTGTAAAGTCCCGCGATTATCGATAACGTTTCTGATGGTTTCAAATCACTTGTGATTTGAGATTCGCTCCTGATCTCCGTTGCGATAGCTTCTCTTGAGGAATCAGTATCGATTTTGTTCCGCGGAATTGAAAATTCGAACCATCCGTGATTTCGACGTGATTTATTTCCAGGAATGCAAACGTTTAAGACACTCTGGTTGAGTAACAGCAAGCGTTTTTCCACTGACACTAAAACGTTCACGAAGATAAAAATCAGGATGCGAAGAACGAAACTAATCCAAGCACCGAAAACTAGCACAAAGATTTTTTTAATAGCTGCGGCGTAGCTTCTACCATCCACGATGATTAATTGTGAAATAGTTGCCGTCAGTACGAGGATCACTCTTACGGAAAATACTGCGACCATTACTATCATTCGAGTTTTAAACTGCTTCCGATAATCCAGTCTCAATCCAAGACGTTCCAGAATAATGTCGAATTTCCGAAACAAGTTTAGGATTTCCAGGATGATCTCTCTCTTGCATACGAATATCATAAGCGATGCCACGACTCCTGAGATGTTTGCAACCAAACTGCATATACTGACAAACTTGGTCAGGTCCGTCTCGGCGGAGTAATTCATCTGGGTTCGAAAAATCACTATCAGCACTGAATAAGGAATGCACAACGTCGTCAAAATTACTGGATAGATTATTTCGAGCCAAAATCCCCGAAATATTTCGTTATTTTTCATTGCGAATGGCGCCAAGCCCCAGATTTTTGCCCAGTAGTACATGAACTTGAAATATGTATTCGGTCTTTCGGACGTTTTCATAACTTTGCGTGACTGGTGCATGGTGTCTTCTCCGAAGGTAAGATTCTTCTGATTCATACAGGACGGAAAACTTCATTCCAAGTGGATAGTACGGTCGATAGTTGCGAAGGCAACATGCAAGTACAACATGTAATTCGAAAAGCTAATTCAGGCATGGCATGATTACTTTGCAAACATTATCTTACTGACCTCAGAACCTATACCCAACGAGACACTGTCTACCGCTAAAGAAACTTGCAGCCTACTGGTTGGACGATTTTATCATCCTGATCGATGAACTACTTAGTCCCACCTACAAATGGACGGTGTTCGTGATAGTTGAATGACCAAATTCCCGATTAAAACATTGAGTGTATTGATCAGCTGGCCAAAATGTCCGATTTTTACTATCATCCAAAATCGAAAGTAAAGTCAACTTTATCAAAATGCCTGAAGCTCACATGATTCATCTCAACTAATCCCCAACCGAACCGATTCGTAGAGGATTTTTTATTGTTCTTTATTGCGAGTGACGCCGAGTCCGAAAATCTTGGAAATGTGATAAAGGAATTAGATGAAGGAAGCTGCCGTGAATTGCAATGGCTCGTGAGTTCCATGTGATATCGAACCTTCGTAGACATAATGACGGATAGGCGTGTCCAGGATGGACTGTTACCAGGCAACTTTTACTAGCAACAACACATATTCATGCGCACGCGTGCAGCTAGGATCATCTACAGTCAACTATGAAAAATAATTAATCAGATGTACACAGGGTAACTGATGATCATTGAACAATTGAGACGATATCAAAGTCCAATAATGAGTCCCGCAATGCTTTTGGTGATGATCATTCGATCCATCCGTTCAGGCAATTGCTTAATTATTTCACCTCAAGTATACGGATGGTATGAACTTAGGTCAACCCACAATATCGATCGGTAAAATGGACGCTCGGGAATTCTTTCGAAAAGCTTATCATCGGTAAATAGATGTAGAGAAAGAAAAATCGTGAGAAAAGATTGCCGTGCAAGCCGTGCTTTAGATTCTGTAATCAAATGTGCGATCAGAATTCTTACGCGGTGATGAATAGCGAATAATAATTATGTCATTCCCTTACCGTATTTTCGAGCGAAGCACATGTCAAAGCAATAGCAAATAGCTCCAACACTTGCACGGACGCCATTAATAGTACCCCAAAAATTTGATCAACAGTTTCGTAATCGAAAGTACGACGCAAATTGTTGAAAGCTACGTAAATCCAGTAGGAAGAATTCAATATATTCAAGAAATAGTAACCAATGATTACAATAAGCGGGAATGAAAATAATTTCATAGCTTCATCGACTAGGTCATAAAGGCAGATCTGTACTTTTTCAATCTTAACAAGGATCTGGATCGATTGCAGTTTATCAGTTCCGGTTTCCCTCTCTTCTACCATGTTCGGAATTTCTGGTGTTGTTCGATTCCCAAACATCAAATTTCTTCGGCGTACGGATATCGCTGAACATTCCGGTTTCACAAGGTTCAGCAGCATTTGGTTTACTTGTTCAAGTCGTGTTTTGACCAAAGATATCAAATTGACGAATATTAAGATCAAGAAGTGGTGCGTGCAGTAGAACATTTGGATGATGAACATCAAGTTCATGTTCCAATACGTCAGTTTGCCATGCCAAAATACTGCAATGCAGGCATAGTTGATTACGATTATAACACAAAATGATAGTATCACTCGACGCGCAAGAACTTTGAACGTTGTTTCATAATCCTGTCGGATTCCGATGGAATTTAGTAGCTGATCAGCCTCGAAAAATAGATTTATAATTTTCAGGATGTTGTTTCTTTTTTGTACGAACATCACGTTGCATAGTATGATCCCGAAGACACCCAAGTGTAATACCGTTATTTCAGTATGCTTCGTCAATTTAGTATCACCGATGAATTCCGAACTCATCCAATTCGTCAAGGAATACTCTAATAGAAATGCACTCAACGCACTAAAGATGAACGGATAAATATTAGTACGCCATGATCCAAGTGAAACTTTGTTTTCTTTTAACGTGAATGGTGCAAGTCCCGAAGCCTTTGCCATGTAGTAAAGTAAAATAGCGGAAGGATTCGATCGTCCAGACTTTTTCGTATTTCCACTTAGCTCGTGCATGTTGTTGTCCTCTTCGCGTATGAAAGACTTATGGCCAATGTAGGCACTAGTGCGAATGTTTATGTTATACTTAGTACCTAACCATACACGATCGATACTTTATCAACGATCGCGAAGATAATACGTCCGCAATTATAAATGATGTTTAGAAAGTACGTCAGATCGAGATATTTACTTGACGGAATGTAATTATTATCAAAGAACTTAGGAAGTCAATGATCGATCAGATCAATGATCAATTCATTATGGAGAAAAACTCTTATGAACCTAACCGACGAGATGAAGAATACCATGAGAATTACAATGGTCGGTTCCATTATGATCACTTCAGAAAAATTTTCTAATGTATCAGTACCTATAGCTGACGTTATCGCTTTTGGAAGAAACCGTCCGATGGTTTGGCAATTGAAGAAATGAGATTTGAACATCGAGGGAAATCTGTATTATTATTCAAACGATTGTAACTTACCCTCTTGGACTTTGTAGTCCAACTCAGAAAAAAAAATAATGGAAACATGGCTGAATTACTCATCATTGGTTAGACATACCTCATTCTTCAATTCGATCGGAGGACACCTGAGCCACATTCTATGAAGTATCACTGCCATTGAGTTTGCCTGAACAAGAAATATCGATGATAGTCAACCACTGACAATGAGCAATTTAAATGAATGATATATCAATCGGAGACTGATGATTTTGAAAAATCGAAAAGTCTACTAACTCGCTCACCGTTTTCTGAGTCGAAGAACAAATTACGGCAATGGCAAATAGTTCCGTCAGTCGGAACATCAGCCACATCGTAGTGCTCATAAATGGTACTATGTTCAGATGATCATCAATGCCACGAAGATTTGTTGCCATAACATTGATGTAATAGCACATAGTCAAAATCGACATGAAATAGTACGCCAAAGTTACGATGATCGGTAGAGAAAACAGCTCGATAACCTTGTCAGTCACCTCTCGAAGATCATCGTATAGTTCTCCGATCTTACTGAGTTTCTCAATAGGCTTTGGGTCCGTTCCAGGCTTAGGCCTGACATGAATTCCCATTTCTCTTTCCACTGAAGCAATGTTCAACTTATTCCATCTCGTGCGTCGATGATACCAATCCAAACCGTTGTCGCGTGTAAAAACGTTGACTATTTGTTCATTGAGTAGGTGGTACCGTTTTTTAATCATGTCTATGACGTTCAGAAATATTAGGATCGCAATATGATTGACCGAAAAGATTAAGGTGCCAAAAATCAATAAGTATCCCATCCATAGGGTGGAGATTGAACCCGCAATAATCCAGTACACGAAATAATTCACAGAGGTTATGGCCAGGGAAGTAAAAGATAATATACCAGCTGTGATGGCCCTGAATTTGAATTCTCTTTCATAATCTTCATCAATCCCATAAATAGACAGTAGTTCATTGATTTTATACAGGGCGTTTATGATCTGTACGATTTGTTTTTTCTTCATTATAAATGTCATCAGGAATAAACCTCCGCTGAGGGTTCCCAGGTGAGCAATTAAACTATCGGTAATCTGTATCATGGCCGTCTTACCGACAAAATTTATTTTTCCTTTTTTGATCGCTGTAATGATGAATTGAGGAATGCAGAGAATTGCAAATATCATCGAATTCGCTATTTGATACAACGATACGCCATATGCTCGGCTGTTTGCCAATTTAAACGGTGCCAATCCCGAAACCTTGGCCAGGTAAAATAAAAACATCCCGTATACGTTCGTTCGATTTTCAATTCCTATAATTCGGTGTGACGTGGTCATAGCTATAACACTATGACAATGGAAAATTAGCGTGAAATTTGCATTGACTTGTGTACCCTAAAGCAGTTATTTCGTGACTGTGAATACCTACGAAAGTCCAATGCCCACGAGTGTTTCGCACCGTTTGGAAAAGGGTACGACCCATTAGGGTAAAACTATAATTCATCATCGTTAAGTGGGAAATCGATTTGACAATTCACACACTTACGATATACTGTATGTCAATATTCATCAATTTCATTACTTTCCTGGGTGATCATAAATATTGCCTGAATGCATTGCATCAATATTAAAAAATTGCCAGAAGATTATGAATCCTTTGCTGACATCTTGCCACTAATTTCCTAATTTAAAGACACTATTAATTGTGCATGGAATACTGAAAAAGATATTCTCGTTATTAGTTTCTCAGAGAGCATAAAAAAGGTGGTATATGAACATGAGGAAATGTACAATGTTTATCACTTACCCCAGGGTGAATTTGACGTTATCTAGGATCACGGCAGATTTTATTCTCTGAGAGATAAATCTAGAAGGTATGTCATTTCACGTACCTACCTCGTCTCTTAGCTCGACTAGATGGCATTTGGCCCACATCGCATGAAGTTTATTCGCCGTGGAGTTTGCCTAGAAAAAGAAACAATTTGTGATTATACTCTGTAGCTAACCAGTAATTGGAATACATTTTTTGGAAGCTTGAATTTTCGTATCACTTCGTAATATTAGAAAAATTCTCACCGTTTTCTTAGTCGAAGAGCATGTCGCAGCAACGGCAAATAATTCTACTATTGCGAGAATCATCCAGAAAGTAGTGATCACAAGTCCTTTCATGAATGCACCATCCTTTTCGCCTTTGAACACGATGCTCAAAACAACGTAGACATAATAACATACTGTCAAAATGAAGGTGAAATGGTAAGCTACAGTTCCCATGATCGGTAACGAAAATAGTTGGACCACCTTGTCAGTCACCTCGCGGAGTTTGTGATAAATTTCTGCGACAGTTCTGAGCTTATCGAGAGGCTGTAGTTCAGATTCAGTTGCAGGGAAGATATCATTTTCCATCTCTTCAGTCACAAAAATGATATTCGATCTTTCCAAACGACGTCGATCTGGTATGAGATTAGATTTGTGTCCACTGCAGTTGCAAATGTTGAGAAGCTGATCATTGATCAGTTGGTATCGTTTTTGGATTAAGTCCATAATGTTGTAAAACATCAATATCGCATGATGATGGACCAAATAAATCATGTTACCAATAGTCATTGAGTACGCCAACCAGTACGCGGAGATATAGCCCAAATCTATCCAGTACATGTAAGCAGACGCGGTAATTACAATCAGCATAGCACAAGATGCTATGCTGATTGCGATAGCCCGAAACTTGAAGTCTCTTTCATAATTTTGTTCGACATTCAAGATGCAAATCAGAGCATCGATTTTGTACAATGCATTTATTATGTATATGATTTCTCTTCTTTTCAGTGCAAATGTCACTAACAATAAACCACCACCGAGGTTTCCAAACATGGCGCACAAAATGTCACTGATCCGTACTATGGCTGTCCGTCCAACATAATCTATGCGTGTTCTTTCTCTGAGCGTAAAAATGAATTGAGGGATGCAGAGGCTCGCGAGAATCATCGAGTACAGCAATTGAGACGAGGTTCCAGAGTACGCTCGGTTATTCGTCAGTGTGAAGGGTGCCAAACCCCAAACCTTGGCGTAATAGTATAAAAACATCGAGTAAATATTAGATCGTTCTTGCATTTTGGTAGCTTGATGTGGCATGGCAGTAGCCACACTTTGACTATTCAACATCAGCCTGCTTCGCGGATTTTGGTATGTACTCCACGACAGTTAGGGAATCATTGTGAAGACTGAAAGTCCAGTAATATTGAAAGTGACCGAGTCCTCATTACAATGAACTTCGATAGGACAAGTACGTAATTCATCAGTGTCTAACAATAGACAATCAATAGCATGTATACGTAATTGCGATGTTATCAAATAAGTACATCGTCCAATCCATTTGAAAAGTCAATCAGCAGATCGAGGAAAAGTTTAGCTGAAGTAGCAAGTTTTCTTTTTTAAAGGCAATGACTATTTTGTGATGCCCACTTCTCAATCGTAGCCTTATCATCAGATTTTAATATATGACGGTGAACGTACCTCGTTATTCAACAATTCTGGACGGTGTTTAGCCCACGTCTTGTGCAATGAAACCGCTGTCGACTTTCCCTGAACAGAAACGAGAAGTTGATACAATATTTCCTATCACCAGTTCGTTTGTAAAATTATTTACAAAAAAAATGACAAACTGAACAGAAAGACACTGAAAACAGCATGAGGTACTCACCGTTTTCTGGATCAAGCTGCTTGCCAAAGCAATAGCGAATAGCTCCGACATCTGCATGGACATCCATGAGAAGGTGCTCAAAAGATGTGAAGAATTAATTGGAGCAAGTCCAACAAACGCATAATGGAAAGCATTGAACAAGAAATAAATGCCGGTCAACATATTCAGGAAGTAAAAACCGATGATCACAACTAAAGGCAAAGAAAGTAATCTAATTATTTTCTCGACTAAGTCGCACAGGAGATTATGCAGTGATTCGATGATAATTAGGGTCTGTAACGGTCCAGGATCATCAGCTGACCGTATATCAGCTTCGGTTCCCAACTCAACATCCACCATCAAAATATTTACGGTCTCACGATATCCGACTCCCGGCCGAACAAAGCTTGATCCATACTTTGGATCGCAGACACTCGAGAGTATTTGGTTGAGCTGTTCGAGACGTTCATTAGCAAGGAATACCGTGTTCAGGAAAATAAAGATCGTATAGTGCATCGTGAGGTTCAACAGACCACCTAGGACCAGCCAGGATGTATGCCAAAAACTGAGCGCAGGATGCCAAAATATTATCGTCAGAGCTGAGTCAATGGCCACTATGACAAATGATGATAGAGCTACTTTGACTAACAATGATTTGAACATTTTTTCATAATCCTTTCTCAGACCTAAAGGATTCAAACAACTCTCGTCCATTTTGATGAACAGATTCATAATTTCCACGATATCGATTCTTGCATGAAAAAACGTTACCATGCAAACGAAAATCGCAAAAACTCCAATGACTCCCGCTACCGCGTCGACGGATTGCGTTAACTTTGTTTCATGATTGACTTCCACACTTTTCCAATTCATCGCCACGTTCGTTCCAATGGATATACAAATCGCCGTAAAAATAACTGGATAAATTTTAACCGCCCAAGTTCCGTGAGAGACTTTGTTGTCCTTTAAAATAAATGGTGCCAGTCCCCAGACCTTTGCCAGGTAATAAAGCAAGGTAGCGTTACGGTTTGATCCCTTGTTAATTTTCGAAACACGGCGTGACCCATACATGTCGTTGTCTTCAGGTGCGAAACCCTTATGGCTGAAACAGGCGCTCAAGTGGATCCGTTTGACTATAGCAGAAATCGATTGCTGTAGATTAACGGCAAAGATAAATAGTCTAGGACAAAAGAACCCATACATACATATATGATATTGAGGATATGAAATTATCACAGGGATAATAATCCTAATGCGAATTAGATATCGATCCAGTACATACCAACATGGAATAAGCATGAGAAATTATACAGAATCATAAGATTTTTATCGAACGTACCTCGTCCTTCAACTCGAACGGATGACATTTGATCCACAATCTATGGAGTGTTACTGCCATGGAGTTTGCCTGATCAAAGAATATAGAGATTTGATAGTGTCAATGAACGGTTAGTAACAATTAAGTAAAATGGCTGTTGAATTCTCACCGTATTCTGAGTTGAAGTGCAAATTATTGCAATGGCGAACAGTCCTGCCACCATGATCATCATGTAGGTAAAAGTATAGAAAAATTGACTGATGCTTTTCAAATCATTGAAAGTTTGTGTGGCAAGATAAACGTAATAGCAAACGGTCAATATCATCACGATGTAATAACCAAGAGTGACGATAATCGGTAGAGAAAAAATATCTACCACCTTTTGAGTTACTTCGTGGAGATTGTCGCACAGTTCTTCGATCTTTACTAGTTTTTCGAAAGGCGTCAGATGATCGTCTTGGGACACAGGGCTGATTCGGATCCCCATATCCTCGGCAACAGAAGCAACGTTTAATCTGTTAGGGTTTTTAGATCGACCACGTCGATTTCGAACATAATCATTGACTTTTGGTTCGTGAGTAAAAACGATTAGAAGTAATTTGTTGAGCTGCTGGTAACGTTTGCGAACAAAGACCATCGCGTTTAAGAATATCAAGATAGCCTGGTGGTGCACTAAGTATATTAAATTGCCAAAAGTCAGCTCATACGATAGCCACAGTTTGTCGACAAAGTTCATTCTATTCCAGTATACTATACTGCCGCCAAAGAATACTGAAATCAGGATGGTAGAAACAATACCAGCTGAGATGGCTCGCAGTTTGAATTCCTTTTCATAATCCTGAACAACTCCCAAAGACCTGAGCATGTCATCCACTTTGCACAATGTCTTCATGATTCTCACTATCTTTCCTCTCTTCGTAATGAACGTCAATAGAAATAAAGCACCCCCTAAATTACCAAGGTGGGTACACACACTATTGCCAATACGCATCACTATCGTCCGATTCATGGTACTATCAGTCTCCAGGTAATACATTCCATAAATGAACTGAGGTATACACAAAATTATCAAAATTACGGAATAAAGCACATCGTACGATGATCCCAAGTAAGCTCTGGTGTCCGTTAATCTGAAGGGTGCCAGACCGAAAAGTTTCGCCAAATAATATAAAAATGTGATGTACACGTTTGTCAACTTCTGCATTTTGCTGACACGGTGATAAGTAAACTCCCACGATTTAACGCTTATATTTGCGGATGTTCGAGGCAAAGGACTCGCTATGATTGAGGCGACTAGGACTACCTACCCTTCCATCGTGTCCATTGCATTAATGAACTCATTAATAAAATATATTAAATGGAAGTAGGCAATCGATGTTGCGTTCACATAAACATACATCAAGTTTTTTTCATCGTCGGTTTCTTGTCGGCTGTACATTAAAATGATTGATTATCCGCCAAAGGGAACTTAAGTTTTCATTGCTCAATAGTATTACGTTAATCACTTGTCTTTGTGGAAAAAATACGAGCAAGGTTGAACGTCAAAGAATCGTTAAAGATCTCAAAGAGAATAAAGAAAATTATTTTTTTTGCAACCTTTGGAGTTTAAAAAACCATTTATGAGTCTTAAAATCTTTCAAGACCATCAGCTAAATAGCCAATTCATTGGCCAATACCTTTATCATCGAGCGAGATAAGTATAGGGCAATCCATGATCGATGCCATCTATATTTTTTTTCTGTAAACTCACTGACTATAAGAATAAAGATTACTATATCAATCTGACAAGGCTTTATCCGGGAAAGTTTAGTAGATTTCAACGTACCTCATCTTTCAACTCGACCGGGTGACACTTGATCCATAGTCTATGTAGTAAAACCGGCGTGAACTTTACCTGAACAAACGAATTTTACGTATTTCTTCGATCAAAGTGCATTTCCGAGTGAACTGATGATAAAAATGAAACGTTATAATCATGAATTAAAAATCTTGTAAGTTCTCACCGTCTTTTCTGTTGAGGAGCAAATTATTGCAATGGCGAACAGTTCTGCCATTTCTATTGAGAACGAAGTAACAATGCCGACAAGTTGCGTGATGGTTCCCAGATCATGAATAATAATTGGTGAAACAATGTGAAAGTAATAGCAGACAGTCAATATCACCACGGTGTAATAACCAAGGGTTCCGAATATCGGTACGGAAAAAACTTCTGTCGTGTTGTCGGTTACATCGCAAAGATCGTCGTACAACTTTCCGATCATTCTGAGCTTTTCGGAAGGCTTCAAGTTACAACCAGGCAATGGCTTGGCTCTAATTTCCACCTCTTCAGCAACAAAGACATTGTTCAAATTTTGTTCTGACGTAAAAATTGTTCGTAAACTTTCATTGAGCTGCTGGTAACGTTTGTGAACGATGCAAATTGCGTTGAGGAATATGAATATCGCGTGGTGGTGCACCAGGTACATCAGGCTACCGATAATCCTTCCGGAACATATAAACCAGGGCTCACTAGCTGGGCCGGTTGTAATCCAGGCCAGAAGATTTATCGAAAAAAGGAAAAGCGATACAGTAGACGAAACTATACCAAAAAAAGTAGCTTGTGACTTGAAATCTTTTTCGTAATTTTGTTCAACTCCCAAAGATCTCAGCACACCGTCTATCTCGTACAGTGAATTTATGATCTTTGTGATCCTTCGCCGTTTCAAAGCAAATGTCAACAAGTAAAGAGCAACAGCTAAGTTGCCAAGGTGGTTGGACAAAGTATAGCCAAGTCGTATCATGATCGTATGGTTCACCGTAACGTCACGTTTCAAGTACCACATTGTAACGATCAACTGAGGTAGGCACAAAATGGCCAAAAATATAGAATAAATTGCTTCGTACGATGATCGCAAGTAAGTTCCGGTCTTTGTCATTGTGAAAGGTGCCAAGCCTGAAATCTTCGCCAAGTAATATAAAAAGGTGATGTACACGATTGCCGGATTATCCATTTTGACAATTTCGTGATAACTTGGCAGTATGTAACTACAATCCCACGATCAGACGTACACGCTTTATGTTTGTGACTGTTACAAGTGACGGTCCCGTTACCATTGAGACGACCAAAGTCAAAAGAAAAAGTGACCGCGAACTTTTTCCTTCATCACAAATTCATCATAATAGCCTATCGAATAAAAGTCTACACCCACACCTCCATATTTATCAATTTTTCATATAATTTTATGGACTATCCATTAGAAAAATTGGCTATTGACCACAAATGTTTAATCGCTTGTGGTATTCGGTGCGGAAGCAAAGATCTTTTATAACTTGATAGCATTACGCTCATCAGAAGGTTAATGTCCGCCAATAACTAATGAAGGTCAATCGTTGAACAACATCATGGATCAAAATGTCTTTTGCAAGTTGAAAGCCATTGCGTAAAATAATTGCATGACGTACCTCGTCTTTCAACTCGTCTGGATGATATTTGTTCCAAATATTCTGCAATGTCCTTACTCTGGATTTTCCCTGAACACAAATTAAGAGATGATCAAAAATTGGTCTTTCCCTGAATTTGCTGAAATTTTACCGTCTTCTGGATTGAATAACATGTCGAAGCGATGGCAAAAAGTTCCACAACTTTGACAGCTGTCCAAATTAGGGTTCCCACCACGTGAACTCCAGTCCCGTAATCGAACTTGGCCACGAGATTAAGGACAGCTTAGTAAATGTAGTAGACAAAGATCAGTATATTCAAGAAATGATAATCGATGATCACAATTAGTGGCAGAGAAAATAATGCCATTGAATCTTCAACCAGGTCATGGAGATTGCAGTGGACTTTACCGATCGTGAAAATCGTTTCGGACAGTCCTAGCTGCCCATCCCTAGTGCGGATTTCAGATTCGCAGCTGACGCACCATGAATTTCGATTAGAACGAATGCCAGATCTTGTGGAAAAGGCTCTATGTCTCATCTGAGGAATGTTCATGATTCTCTGGTTCATATGTGCCAAATGTTCATCGGCAAATGACATGGTATGCAGAAAGTAAAGACTGCTTGTAAAAGCCAGGCTTGTTGACCAGATCGAACGTATAGTTCGCGAATAAGCTATCCAAGCTATGTAATCAACGATTATCACAACAAACCCTGACAATCCCACTCGAAGAACAACTGATTGGAACTTTTTTTTTTAAATCCTGTTGAACTCCTAAGGAGTTGAGCATCCGGTCGATTTTGCAGAAAAGGTTCACGATTTTAACTATTTTCTTTCTGTTTCGGAATAATTCTGCCACAGTCAGTAGAGTGGCACATATTCCGAATAACCACGCTAATGATTCGACATGCTTTTTCAAACTCGTCTCACCAAAAATTCTTGTACTTTTCCAGGCAAACACGTTGTACGCAACTCCGGAGACGCAAGAGGAAGAGGAACACATCTATAAAGCCTAATACAATTTGACGTTCGACCAGGCCTATCGTTATTTCAGTAATTTGTTCAGAATCATAGCGTACCATAGATTGAATGACTCACAAGGGTTTCACACTGCAGTTCTATTGAAACAGAAATTCATTCCGCTCACTGACTATGAGCTTGAAACATTACTGACCTCAGTTACCACGCTAAAAGATTTTTCGAAATTCAAGGTCCTCGAGAAGAAAAAAATTTAATCTGACGTACCTCATCCTTCAATTCCACTGGATAACTCCTAATCCACAATCTATGAAGTGTAACTGGCATGAAGTTCACCTGGTCAAACAATTTTCGTATATTTCTTCCGTTCGAACTGACGGGATTGAATGACAGTGGGTCAAAAATCTGGTAGCTCACTCAGTAGAAATTCTTACCGTCTTTTGAGTCGATGAGGAAATGACAGCAATAGCAAACAGCTCTACCACCATGATGATCATCCAGCTGGCAGTGCATGCGAATAAACCGGAACTTTCCAAATCGTTAAGATGCGGTGCAGAAAGGTAGATGTAATACCATACGATCAATATCATCAGTGAGTAATAACCAAGAGTTACGACAATCGGTAAAGAGAAGAGCTCTACTAAGTTGTCAGTCACTTCACGGAGATGGTAGTACAATTCTTCGATTTTTCTCAATTTTTCAAGAGGCTTCAAGCCATTTTCAGATGCAGATCTACATCGAATGCCCATTTCTTCAGCAATAGAGACGATGTTCAAATTTTTCCATGTCTTAAGCTGACCAAGCTGATCTTGAACATGATCATTTGACTTCTTTTCGGATCCAAAGACGGTAAGTATTTGTTCGTCGAGTTGCTGGTATCGTTTGTGAACAATGTCCATTGCATTAAAAAACATCAATATCGCGTGGTGGTGAATCAAGTACATCAAATTACCGAGAGTCATTCCATACCATATCCACGCCTCATTGATCAAGCCCATTTTAATCCAGTACATTAAATTACTTCCAACGAATAGAAACGTTATGACAGAAACAACTATACCAACAAAAATGGCTCGTCGTTTAAAATCTTTTTCGTAATTTTGTTCAACTCCCAAAGATCTCAGCATACCGTCCACTTTGTGCAATGCGTTTATAAGCACCGTTATATTTCTCCTCTTAACGGAAAATGTCAACAATAACAAAGCACCACCCAAGTTACCGATGTGGTTGGACAAGTTGTTACCAACTCGCATCATGTTCGTTTGGTTCATCGTCCCATTAGTTTTTAGATAACACATTGCAACGATCACCTGAGGAAGGCAGAGTATTGCCAAAAATATAGAATAAAGTATTTCGTACGACGACCCCAAGTACGCTCTTGTATTTGTCACAGTAAAAGGTGCCAGGCCCAGAATCTTCGCAGAATAATACAGAAACTTGACATAAACATTCGCGGGTGTCTCCATTATCGTGAATCGGCGTTGACTCAATGATGAGTACACTGTTACAGTCAGGAACTTACAACTTATGTTCGCAAATGTTCCAGGCGATGGTCTCCAACACACTGGAAACCCCTGCATGGTCATAGTGCAGCGATAAAAGTATGAACTCATCAAGGTAATTTCATAATGAAATATATCTTCGGAAAATTCATTATAGCAAAGTCGACTGCTTATACTGTATTGGCATATTGATTAAGTTATTCTGATAATAGTGTTGTTCATCAATTAGAATAATCGACTCCGTCGTAGCACCGGCACAATTTTTCAGTAGCCGTATTCGCTAAAGGAAACATAAATTTTCATAATGCAATAGCACCAATTGCTCATCACTCATCTTTACCCAGAACGCCGAACGGATCGGGGTCAGAAGTCTTAGATAAGCGTAGGCAAACTTTGGGGCCCAATAAACCGTAAATTAATTTTTTTTTTAATATCTAAATGAAACTACTATAGCTAATCAAATGATCTTATAACGTACCTCATATCTCAATTCAACTGGATGGTATTTGTTCCACATTTCGTGCAGTATAACTGCTGTGGATTTTCCCTGAACACAAAACATGAAATTACTTTGAATTATATTGAACAAGATGAAGAAAAAGTATTTAGGTATCATTGTGAATTACCGTTCTTTGGATCGAAGCACACCTCGCGGCGATGGCGAAAAGCTCGAAAACTTTGATGGCTGTCCAAACGAAAGTTCCCCCAATTTGAAGTGAGATTTCATAATTGAAATTTGAAAATAGATTTCCACAAGCGTTGAACATGTAGTAAAAGCAGATTAATACGGCCAAGAAATCGTAACCGATTATACCGATCAATGGAAGGGAAAATAATTCTACTGTTTTCTCGATCACTTCATGAATGTTCGAGTGTACCTTTCCAATATTGAGGATTGTTTCGAATTTTACGACGCTAACCTCACTTTGAACATCTGCCCCGATTTCTTCCATTTTATACAAGTTTCGTGCACATCGATCACCGAAAATACGACTTTGCGAAGACATAGCGAAAATCCATCTATTTTCTGTTTTATTGTTACAGAGGTTCGTCAGTCTCTGATTGAGTTGTTCCAAACGCTCATTGGCAAAAGACAAAACATTCAGGAAGATGACGATGACGAAATCGAAACTAAAGAAGAAAATATTTTCGAGAAACAACATGTTTATAGACCAAGTCGAAAGTATTGTCCGCCAATAGATTTTCGTCGCTAAGTAATCAGTAACGATGACAACGAAGGCGGTAAATCCTACTTTGATAGAAACTGATCTAAACTTCATTGGATAATCCTGTAGTACCCCCAATGATCGGAGTGTTTCATCGATATTGAAAAAGAGGTTAATCACGTCAATGACGTTCTTGTTGCTTCGAAAAAATCTTATCATAACCAAAAAGATGACAGATTCTCCAAATGCCTACGCGAATGTTTCGACAAACTTCTTCAACCAAGTCTCACCAATAAATCGCGACATTTTCCAGTTGAACAAAGAGTATACAATTCCGGTAAGGTAACCCACAGCATAAATAATGGAATATAATTTGGAGCACCAAGATCTGGGAAAAACTCGGTTATTTTTCAGGGAAAATGGTGCCAGTCCCCAGATCTTTGCCAAATAGTAGAGAAAAGTAGCATGAGGATTTGACCCTCTGAACAATTTCGGAACGCGACGGTGCTCGTACATGTTGTGACCCGTCCAGGTACGTAACTTTTGTCAAACTGACCACCGACGACGTGGCTCATTGTTATTCATTCACCATAATCGATTAATTCATGATGACAGCTGAGGCGATCAAATAAAATAACTACCGGACATATTCATGGTCGAGTATCTTATGCCATTACAAGATTAAAATTCCGGTACATCATAATTAAAAGGCCTGACTCGAGTGGCTCAAGTCTTCATCACTTTTATCAAGATCATTTATCGAACGTTTTCCTGCCAGTTACAAACCTTACGTTATTAGATACATTTAAACGTACCTCATGTCGCAGCTCGACTCCAAGTTGCTGCGGTCGTATTTCGTGAAGCACAACTCCCACTAATTTTGCCTGAACAAAAGATACGATAAATGATTTCATTCTATTTTCGTATCTTATGGTATTGCCTGATGTTGATGTTGATACAGATCAGTTGAGCTGATTTAATCTAGTGATAATCAGTTTACGCAATGATTTTCCATCAACTGGTTCATACGAATGAATGGACTCTCACCTTTGACTGGGTTGAAGTACAAACCACCGCAATGACACACATTTCCATTACAATGAAGATTCCACGCAAAATAATAATCACGATCTCATAAACAATAGTTGGTTTTGATACTCCAATAATCAGCTTGTGGATGTGAAAGCAATTGCATACTATCATCACGAAATAACAACCCACAGTCCACAGGAGTGATAGTGATAAAAATTGCATGATCATATCGATTACGTCGTACAAGGTGTAATCGAGTTTTTTTATTTTTCGAAGCTTTTGTAATGGATTCGAATCCGTTTTCGTAGAAGTTTGCGGTCCACTTCCAGCACGCTGATTCGTTAAAATCATATTCAGTACGTCATGGTCTATGGGGAAAGTATTCTGATTCGGAATGCCATAATGTCCATCGTACGTGGGATGGAGATGTTGGATCTGATCGGCCATTTGCGAATACCATTCATAAGCAAATTCTATGACGATTATGAAAATACAGATGATGAGGTGTCCAGTTGCATGCAATACGTTGTTAACAATTACTCCAACTTTATACCACGTTGTTATTTGATGAAAAAACAAAGTACCGATTTCGTCAACGGTAATTAACCCGAAGATTAATAATCCTATGAAAATTACACGGGTTTTTAATTTCTGTACGTAATCAAATTCAATTTCGATAGAATTGAGTATCCCTTTGATTTTCAAAAGCATTCTCATTATCTCGACAATATTTTTTCTTCCTCGCAAAAATTGTGTCGTACACAGTATAGCAGGTGAGTATTTACTTATGATGTACAACGACATATTGATGTCGATCATCATCTCGCTAGGGTTATTATTGTCTAATACCGTGACGTAAGAGGAAATCATTATGAAAAGGCCCGTTATAATCAAAATTAAAAGGTATAAGATATACCACGAAGATCCATCACAGACTCTGTCTTTATTTAAAGAAAATGGAGCCAGTCCCCAAATTTTAGCCAAATAGTAAAGAAATTTTGCGTAACGATTCATTGCCGTAAAACTTTTTCGCGACAGTTATACTTTGCTACTGCGAGAGGCTTCGACACTACGACTGATACTTTGAGGTAATCGATCGATCGATAGTTACCGATATGTTTTAAGCATCTGCGCAAAGAGACCACAACGAAAACTAACACCCGTGGACTCGGTAACGTCAAAGTATAACTGCTATTATCGTTGTCGGATCAGAAAACGAAGCGAAACGTATTTACCACCTTCATCGATTTAACTGAAAACCACCCAGACTCAGCTACATAATTGTATTCCATGACATTTCGTTTCATTTGGCAACGATCGCGCGATTGACCATTCAAAGAATTCCTCGGCTAATAGCATTCGATTCACGATCGTTTGCCGAATGATAAATTGAAACGAAGTTTCATACTTTCATGGTCGATTTTATGGAACGTATGTGAATTGGTGTAATTTAATAATATCCGTAATTTGTGTGGAATGATGAAAAATATTTCACGATATTCTCAAGCTCTGAACATCCAATGTGCAGTTCCTATTTTTTATTAGCCTCGGGACCATTGGATGTTGAAAAAAAGCAAAGAGCAATTTTATCACACTAATTTTTCTACGTTTTTCTAATGCCTTTGGAATGGCTCGACGTGGAAAAAAGAACAGTCGAGTGCATTCGATAACGATTTTATATGGATTTGTTACTTCCGTTGCTGACGGCAGCTGTAATTTATGGTTCGTTTTTGTGCCTGGAAAATTGTCCTGTCCAGTGTTTTCCAGTCACAAAGAAATTACACGACAAGAATGGGCGTAGTGTAAGTGATAATGAAAGGTTGCTATTTACTGGCGACTGCTAATACTGTAGGGTGTTATACCTCCAACGGAAATTGCACTCATGGAAAAAATTATGGAGTTACACTTCGTCGTAGTTTTATGACTGCCCACTTTGTGATTCTAGGGCTCATTTATGATCTAATTTATCGGTTTTGGACGCACAATATACACATAGATCGACGAATCGATTGGACTATCGTATCAATGACGAGTTATTTATTTTCTTCATCTCATGCCTTATGGACTATTCAACTTACTTCCTTCTTCAGGTCAGCCAGCCCACATCGAATCCACATCTCGTGAAGGGTAACCGCAGTGGACTTCACCTGAACAATGGATAACGAAGTTTTGATTTGAAAACTGAATCCCATTTCGAAAGTCGTATCCTCGCCCAATGATTTCCTTGATAAATTTGGACATGAACGTAACATTCATGGAATACTCACCAACGTCTGGGCCGAGACGCAGACAAAAGCAATGGCGAACAATTCCAGAAAACGTACGAGCAAATCTATTGATAGGACCCCCACAGTCGCAGTCACTCTGTTTTCCTGTGTACCATCAATTTTTCCCAGCTGGTTGAACACGTAGTAGGAAATTATCAGTATTCGTAGAAAGTGATGTGCAATAATGACGATCAAGGAGGAAGAGAACAGTCCAATAGTTTCATCAACGAGATCAAGGAGCTGATCGTAAAGTTCTTCAATTCGTTCAAGTTTCTTCACTGGATCCCAGTTGATTTCAACTGACAGTGAATTCAAAGGGTTACCGTTTGCGATAATCGTAGGTCGCTGCAGAGTTCGATTCGATTCCCACACGAATGCTCGAACGTTGAATAGACTTTCGTTCAATGTCTTGATTCGATGATTAATCAAAACGACAACAATCAAAAATATTACAATCATGTAGCGCGGTGGAAAATTCAACATTTTCATCACGACGAAATCTTGCACCATGTTGGTTAGTAAAAATACATTTCCATACAGCCAGTAAATCGAAGCACCTAAATACTCGACGAGAAGTAAAACGGCGGACCATATCGCGATGCGATACGCAAATACCTTGAAGATCTTCTCGTGATCTCGTACGACCTCAAAATATTTCAAGTTCTCATCAACCTCCGAAAATAAATTTTTGATCGCCATTATGGTCTCCCTTCCACGTAAACATGTCGTCAAACACATTATTACACTGATGCACTTCATTACTACCACTGAAAACTCACTGACCATCATGACACTGTCGTCAACCGCGGTAAACTTCTTCCATCTTTCAAGTGCTGCCATAAAAAAACCCGTAATGCTCAGGACGCCGTATGCGATTGAGTAAGTTTTGTCAAAACACGAAGTACCTGATATTCTGTTATTCTTCAACGTAAATGGCGCCAAACCCCAAAACTTTGCTACGTAGTACAAAAACTTTGCATGAGGATTTGATTTTTCGCACATTTTCACCAATTTCGGTATACCTGCAGCGAGACGCGTTAACGTTACCCATACGAGGCGTCAAACTCGTCTGAGAAATGCGCGTCGAAGAAAATTACGTTCGAATGCTAGTGGTCGATAATTTCCAGGATAATGATCAGTCTAGAGCACCTAAGACCCATACCATTGCTCAACAATACAGTTACTTTTCATGAGCAGGTCGTCAACGTGCTGGTCAAATGATCCCCCTCACCGAACGAAAAAAACTCGTACGAAAAAAAAAAAAGTTGACCCAAACATATGCCTAAATGATTAACCGGCGGGTATTCGAATTCGAAATTATAACGAGGACTCCTCGCACCATGAAGAACTGAAAGATATTGGGAAATCTCCGTCTAACTTGTTTTGAAAAAAAAAAAAAATTGAAGTGGTTGAAAACTATAAGGAGGCATTAATTGCCATCCGCAAATGAGGGTCATTCTTTTTTTAAGTATGAAACAAACTTTGTCCGTACTTTAATCAGATATATATTATAACCTTACGAACGAAAAATAATTTATAAATATAATTGCAATGGACAAAAGTACCTCGGAAGTTAGCATCTCCACCCCTGAGTCGGATGGGCGAAGCTGAATCCATACTCGGTGCAGCATAGTCGCTGAAGTCTTCGCCTGGATAATAGAAAAAAGAAAAAAGAAAAAAAAAAAAAGTAATTTTCGTTTCAATACAGAATTGAATTTTGATATTTCAATTGATAAGATTAGATAACCGATTGGCACTTACCGAGTCTTGTACCGAGGCGCAGACAAAAGCAACTGCGAATAATTGAAGTGAGTTGAGAATAATTTCTGCCGATACAATCGATAAAACGGGAAATGCCCTGAAACCCGGTGTACCGATTTCCGGAACCGTGATGAAGAGGTAGTAGCATATTACAAGTATTCGTACAAAATAACCAGCAGAAAATATGATCAAAGGACAAGAGAACAAGTTCATTATTTTATCGGTTAGGTCGTAAACTTTATCGTGCATTTCTTCGATCAATTTTAATTTCTTTAATGAACTTCGATTGATCCCGTTGAAATTCGAAGCGTTTCTGTTCCTGACGACTATTCTTTGCCCCTGAGCTGGAAACGGTTCGCAAATAGGGACACAGACAGTTGAAAGGCACTCGTTGATCGACCGGATTCGTTGATCAACGAATAGCACAAGATTGACAAAAATTAAAAACGAACAGTACTGCGAAAAATTGTAAAACTTCGACGCAATCAACTCGTTCATAACGTTTGGCGGCCCTTCGACAGTGAGCCATACAATAAAGACCCCTGCATACTCAACGATTATCAAGATAACAAACCATATCGCGACGAGGATTGCACGAAATTTGAAAACACTTTTATAATCCTGTAGGATGTTGAATGATCTTAAAATTTTATCAATTTCGAGAAATAAATCCACGATCGCTACGAGATCTTCTCTACCCCGGGAAAATTTTACTAAAGAAACAACAGCACCTAAACATTTTACTAGAGCACACATGAGGTCACCGATCACAACCAAACTGTAGCCACTGTGGATAATATTCTTTCCTTTTTCAATAGTTAATATTACAAGTTCCGAAAGAAAAAAGACGCCGAGTAAGATCGAGTAAAAATTTCCGCGGGATGATCGACAGGATATTTTGTTATTCTGTAACTTGAATGGGGCCAGACCCCAAAATTTTGCCAAATAGTACAAAAACTTTGCGTGAGGATTTGTTTTTCCGCTCATATTTTTATCACTTTTTCTTCGTACGTGCAATGAGATTCGTTCAATGCTACCCGTACGAAAAGTCAAACTGGTATGACTTATTTTTAAAAGAATTCGTCAAGGAAAAACGCGTTGATGTGCCGATGGTCGATAACTTCAGAGATAACGATCAGAGGTTACGTGGCATATGCCATTGATCACAAATATCGAAAATTGCTGATACTCAGCAGATTAGTTTGCACAACAGATCCCGAAAAATTGACCTACCTTGAGTGACGTTGTACCTCGGTAAGTTGACGCAAAATACTGCGTACACATGCGGGCCTATGGTGTTTGACGGTATTCTATAGAGATACGAGGACTCGATAAATTAATCAGACATTCAATTATGGTTTGATTATTTGAACGCTGCTCTGTCGAACTGTTTGATGAAAACGGTCAAGAAGTTGTGGGACTTGACTCGCGATTCGTATCAATGACGAGGTATTTATTTTCTTCATCTCATAACTTATCGACTATTCAACTTACTTCCTTTTTTAAGTCAGCCAGCCCACATCGAATCCACATCTCGTGAAGGGTAACCGCAGTGGACTTCACCTGAACAATGGATAACGAAGTTTAGATTTGAAAACTGAATTGCATTTCGAAAGTCGTATCCTCGCCCAATGATTTCCTTGATAAATTTTCACATGAACGTAACATTCATGGAATGTTACTCACCAACGTCTGGGCCGAGACGCACACAAAAGCAACAGCGAACAATTCCAGACCACTTTCGATCAATGTTATCAAAACGAGGCCCGTATCTACAATCTGTTTACTTTCCTGTGTACCATCAATTTTTGGCAGCAGCTTGAACATGAAGTAGGCAACCATCAGTATTCGTACAAAGTAATTAGCAATAATGATGATCAAGGAGGAAGAGAAGAGTCCAATTGTTTTATCAACGAGATCACGGAGCTGGTCGCACAGTTCTTCAATTCGTTCAAGTTTCTTCACTGGATCCCAGTTGATTCCAACTGACACTGAGTTCGAAGGGGGTCCGTTTGCGATAATCGTAGATCGTTGCAGATTTCGATTCGGTCCCCACAAGAATTCTCGAACGTTGAAGAGACTTTCGTTCATTGTCTTGATACGATGATTAATAGAAACGACAACACTGCAGAATATTACAATCATGTAGCGCGGTGGTAAATTCAAAATTTTCATCACGACTAGGTCATTTACTATGCTGGTTAAGTAATATACATCCCCGTATAGCCAGTAAATCAAAGTGCCTAAATATTCGAAGAGAAGAAAAGTGGCCGACCATATTATGACGCGATAGGCAAGGACCTTAAAGACCTTTCCAGGATCTCGTGAGCCCTCAAAATATCTCAAGTTGTTATCAACCTTCGAAAACAAGTCTGCGATCGCCATGATTGTCTTCCTTCCACGTATACATGTTGTCAAACACGTTATTGCATTGATACACTTCACTTGTACCATTAGAAGCCCACCAAGTACCTGCAAGATGTCGTCACCCGTGGTTGAAATATTCCATTTTTCAAGTAATAACGTCAAAAATCCCGTAATGCACAGAACGCCGTATGCGATCGAGTAAGTTTTGTCAAAACATGAAGAACCGGATATTCTGTTGTTCTTAAACGTGAATGGCGCCAAACCCCAAAACTTTGCTACGTAATACAAGAACTTTGCATGAGGATTTGATTTTCCGCACATTTTCAGCCAATTTCGGTATTCCTGGAGCGAGACGCGTTAACGTTATTATACCCGTACGAGGAGTGAAACTCGTCTGAAAAATACGCGTCGAGGAAATACGCGTTCGAATGCTAGTGGTCGATAATTTCCAGGATAACGATCACAGACATCGAAGACTTGTGTAACTTGCTTCTTATCACTGGTAACTCTTTACGAGCTGGTAAAATCAATTCACAATCAGTCGGGATTAATCAAGTTGGAAATCGGTGATAACTATATAAATGTGTTCACCAAAAAATGACCATTCGAAGGATATATTTGGGTACACAAATCGATCGAATGATACGACATTGTGCAACAGTAATTGCTCGTTGGAAAAAAAATTCATGGAAATATGTCTCCCCCAGCAAGTATCGACCTCTCAGCCATTAGCACGTCGTAAAAACTCGAAAGGTGTCAATTTCTCTTCACTTTTATGCATACGTGTCTACCGCGACCCAGTTCACCTAACACAATTACGAATTACGACAAACCCTCTCGGTGGTAAAGCCAATGCATACCTAATTATATGCACCTTATGCGAAGGGGTCGATGAAATAGGAAGTAAAATGTAATCGATGCCAAAAGGCCATTCAGGCTCATGATTATTTCTCTCGACTTACCTCATTTTTCAAATCCATCGGTCTGTATTGTATCCAAAGATTGTGAAGCACCGCGACCGTGTCGTTTCCCTGAACAGTACAGAGTTATACGAGATTGGTATAAAAACGAAATTTGAACTGATAGTTTTTACGGAAATGTGAAATTTCTCACCGTGGAACAAGTTGTGGCAGAAGCAATTGCTATGGCGATTAACACGACGTTCATGAGGATCGTCGACGTAACGGTGGCGTAAGCTTGACCTAAGTCAAAGGGTTTGTCAAAGACCCAGTTCTCAGCAATTGCGGTATACATATACCAGGTGTTTCCGAGTAAGCCGAAGAAATAAAGGCACGTGGTGAGCAGGAGAGGAAGAGAGAATACGTCGTTAATATTTTCCACCAAGTCGCACAATGACCCGTGCACATCTTTCACGGTCTTGATCTCTTCCCGGGTTCGATATCCGAGTCTGAATCTCACCGCAGCAGGCTCACGACCTTCTCGCAGGTTGCAGGTACCTTCGTGATTGACAAGGAACAAATGACACCTCAGAAATCGCTGATTACTATTATCAACGCCCTTCGAGCAGATTTCGAACAATTTTTTATTGATGATCTTGAACCGCTTTCTTACGGATAACAACAAGTTGACAAACATCAAAACAGTGCACTGACGGATCAGATACGTCATGTTGTAGATGCACCAGAACTTGACGTCGTAAGTGGCAGTTTTTGACAGTAGCAGCTGGGTTATCGTTTCAAGAATAACATTACCAGTTATTACGGCGATCACTTGAACGGCTATATTCCTGAATGATTGATCGTAGTCCAGGTTCACCCCGAACCCGATCAGCCCAGTGTCGACGGCACGGAATGTGTCGAGTATTTCAATGAATTGCTCGTGTTTGTAGGCAAACACTAGCCAGGACGTGACACAAGTTAATGATACGCCACACTCGAAGACGGTGTCTGATGCCTTTGACAGGTTCGAGTCATTCAGAAACAATATCTGCGGTCGATTGGACATTGCTTTGGCAAAAAATGGCACGTAGGCGATGGCCAGCATCACTGAGTAGTTACGTTTCAAAATTGACGCTTTCACCGGCCTTCCATCATGCAAGGAAAATGGTGCCAGGCCAAAAAATTTTGCAACGAAATACGTCAGCTTCGCAAAAATTGACATTTTTGGCTCACCGGGAAAAATTGGAACGAAAATATTCGCAGAGAACTGCAGGACTGGAAGAATCCACGGTTCCGTTTGCACTGCGGATAGTCTCGAACCACTCAACGATCCACATTAGTGGACTCGATAACTTGTCACACATTACTATCGCTTATTGCTATTAAGTTTATTGAATGGGGAGGACCGACTTACCGATATTATCTTTTGCTCGCATAACCAACATACGGTTTATATACTCCGAACGGTAGGGGGGACCGGGGTTAGTTGTCACATAAGGTGCATATCTAAAGTTGTAGTTCAATGTTTGTAACAAATAAATATTGTTAACTTGGATATCGCATCATATGCGACCTCGCAGCAATTGAAAAACTGAAATTGGACCTGCTATGTGATTATTCTCCATCTTGTAATATGTTTTTTCTCATTTTCTTGGCTGCCTTGGGATATTTTGCAATAAGATATTCAAAAAAGGTGATTCTTGTAGCTTTCATTTGATATACGATGTTCTTGATATTTAAATTATAGCGGGTCAGGAAGATACGAACATTTTAAAACAAAATTGCAGGTTGGGGTAGGTTGTCACAAAATTATTGGGGCAAGTTGTCACATATGTTTGCATGTGATAATTTCCCCCACTTCGACTTTCCCATGGTTTTCTGAGTCCGGGTCAAATTTTTGGAGATTTTCGGAGTCTGGGTCGAATTTTCCATAGTTTTCGGGATTTTCAGGCTTATATAGGTCGACTCTTTCGTAGGTTCAAGAAAAAGACACAAGAAAAAATAAAATAATTACTTCAAAATATATATTGACAACCCAAGTTGCTTACATCAAAACACAGACAAGAAAACAAAGATACGAAGAAAAAATGATACATCATTTTTTACCCGTTTTCGCCATTCAAAATGCTTAGGACAACTTGCCCCGTGGTTCGTGAAAACCTACCCCGCCTCGGGGTAAGTTGTCACATTCCGTAATTTTTGTTGAAAATTCGAAAAACCCTATTCGGACTTGCTTTGGAATTAACACGAATTTTTCGTAGGTGCAAAAAGTATGCATCTACAATACCCTAGGTATCTGTGAATTGAAAAAATTTCTAATCCAAAAAATTCTAAAAACCAGAAAGTAAAAACTATGAGAACTATACAGCCCAGGTCTCCCTTACGTTATAGGCCAGACAGAAGTGATAATATTAAGCGATTCCCAGGAATTCTTGAGACCACAAACCTCGCCGAGGGTGGATGCGAGATGAAAGATACCTAAGGGAGTATCTTGAAGATCGGAGTCGAAGTAAACTGTATGTCGCTTACAGGACATATGAGCAAACTTCGGGATAACAGGATAAAAAAAAGGCCTTTCGACGTCTTGAGTTTCATTCGGTGATCGATTCAAATTTCCCAGAGTACCTAATTGGGTAACAAACCATTTCAAAACACGATTCTCTCTTTCGCACCGCGCTCTACAGCTTTCAAGGAATTTAATTATTCCACGAAGCAGTCTCCCCGGCTCCAAAAGACGTTCGCAAGCTGCAGACGCGCAAGTTCACTTTCCGACAATTTCACTGGATCTTATATACGAGTTATTTTCCTGATAAATGCGTCGGTGGGATTCCTAAATTCCTGCAGCAATTCAGCGATGAAAAGCAATTGAAAGATATGCTCGATTCATTTTATTGCAAAATGGTTTTTTTTTTTTTTCTAATTCCGTCAAATAGTCGCAGCAGCTGCAATTAAAGCCAATTTTTATACCTAAAGGACGCAAATATATCTATGTTCAAGTAATTTTCTTTTTTCTCGGTGATGCTGTAGCACGCGATGGACAAAAGGCTGTTCAACCGATTCCTGGACAAAAGGACACTGGGGTTTGAAATGCTTTTGAAAGGACAATTCGACCGGACCAGGCAAGCTGCACATGTGGATCCATTTCAGAGCATGTATAGTTATAGCAGCAGCTGCATAGATCACAGTCTGAAGCCGTCCAGCTCTTGACGAAATTCCCGAGTTGTTATCAGCAATGAATGGCACCGGACTACCTACAGAAGGAGGATCCTTCGCTATCGCCGGCGCCGTTCGATACCGTAACTTCGCTCCTGCGGATATAGAGTTGATTATATCGCCTTGCCTCGTCTCGTCTCGCATATGCACAACAAATGCAGATGCCATATTGAAATATGCATACCTATGCCCACTGAACAGGGAACTGAATTTCATCCAGCAGCAGCAGCAGCAGTAGGAAGTTTTCATAGTGGCCAATTTTTTTGAAAAAAAAAAAAAATTCCCTGACTTTCCCTCATGACCCGTTGTTCAATTTTCCCTGACCAAAGTACTTGCTGTCTTCATTAGTGCTATACGTATCAGTATCTCGAATTCTTTATTCCATTCCAATGTAAATTCATTAGGAAATTCAACAATAGCTAAAAAAAAAAAAAACTTCAGCAAACACATATAAATATATATGTACTTTTTTTTTTTTTGAATTATTTATTCCATTCTGCTTAAAAAATGTACAAACACATTGAAAAAAAAATGAAGTTTTGAATTTCCTTTCAGTCATTTATCAAATGCTTGATCATCTTTTTTTTTCCCCCTGACCAATTCCCTGACATTTCCCAGATTCCCTGACCAATTTTTTTTTTTTTTTCCCCTAACAATTCCCGGTTTTCCCTGACTGTGGCCTGCACCATGGTTTTGTAACGTAGGTGAGAATTATCGATGACAGAGCGAATTTCACCAATTGCGAATGTTTATAATTGACAATTTTTTTGCAAAATATCAACTTTGGAGTGAAACGAGAGAAAAAAATTAAACAAAACAAAACAAAACAAAAAAACAAAAAAAATGGAAACCAAACTGTGGGCATCCGGCGAAAGATAAACTATTGGAAATTTTAGCGAACGGATGCAGAGCAGTCTGGCTGATTATCCGATTATCCGATTCACCGGAACATTTACGTTTTGTATCCGCTCCCATGGCATTACCCCCGTCTCTTAACCGCCGGCTAACCTGCATCCCGCCCTCGAACGATGCAAGACCAACATTTCCCGTTACGTGATTAGGAAATTAGAGAAATCGCGATTCCCCTATAAAAATCGGATAATAAAATAGTTTCATCCGTAAATCATAATATCAAAATTATCGCGTAAGGAATTTTGATATTCTGTACAGCAAATTTTTGTAAACTCGCGAGAAAGAAATGGCCGTTGTATCGGTTTGGAATAAATTGTCTTTTTTTTTTTTTGTCTTTCCAGGACGGAAACGGATCGATGGATTCTGTTCACCGAGGCACGGGGCTTGCTCTAACGAGGTTCTGATTAAAGAATCCAGAAGCTGAGAGACGGGGTGGTGGAAGGTGTGGGCGCAGATTCGTCTGGCGAGGCTGTGAAACCCGAGCTCGAAAGAGCTGGAGGCGTTTGCATATAGCTGGAAGCGGAATGGGTATACAAAACACCTCTGAAACCTAGCAATATCATGCATATATATATACCTCGGGGTCTTAACCGAATGGTCCAACAGAAACTGTATTTTGACCGAAGAACCAGAATCCAGCTGAACCCAACAAGATTCCATTGAAAGAACCGCCGATTCGACTGTAAGTCAGATAATTGTCTGGACGTGTGAGAAAATAATCATGAAAAGTCCCAATACTGGAAATAGGATCTCGATTTTAACTGTAAGAAAAATGTAGAACAATTTTTGGGTGGATTTTTTTATTCAGGAATTCAGAATTGACGAGAAGAAGTTTGCGAAAAGCGGCAGAGAATCGCGGTTTATCCTGAAAGCGTTTTTCACACGCGAAATCCACAATTGTTAGGATATCAAGAATCTGAAAAATAGTGGCATCGCAAAATTTCAATCCTCATCCAACGACCACAGGCCAATTGTCGTAACTCTAATCGTTCGTTCAGAAAAAATTAACAAAGTTGAAAAATGAATTTAGAAAAGCGTGAAAAGTGACATAGAAAATGGTAATTCGGAAATTGTTTAAAAGTAAGATACGTTTCCGATCGCTTTTTACCCCAGGAACCCCGAAATCGATAGGCATTCCGTTGAAAAATGAGGAAACGAGTCAGGAATTCACTTTTTCGGTTTTTCGATCCGGGAAATACCGATCCTGAATACTTAGCGACATTTTTTCGGTCTGCACCAATTCAGCAAATTTCGAGATATCAAGAATCCAAAAAAAATAGTACCAGCACGGAATTCTACGCCGCATCATAGGATCGCGATTAACTCATCCGTATCTCCTTCTGTTAATTTAGAATATAAAAATTTTGAAATAATATCGATTCTGGCAAGTTGAAAACTATAAACGATGAAAATGGTTTCTGCTTTGCCATTTCCGTAATTTCAGTTCTATCAAAAATCTCAGTACTGAAAGATCCTCTGCTTAGTCACATATTCTAACCTAACCTAACCAACATCCCGGTTACTAATTAGGTAAGTGTACCAATCACTGACCCTTTAATACCCAATCATTGACCCTTATATTTTCTTAAATTTTTAATCGATGATAAGAATTTTGAATGTTTCCATTACACAAATCAGTCGCTAGAGACTCGGAGAATACGAATTCATTTTTTGATAATTTAAGAGCTCTGCACGGATAAAAAGGAATTATCGTTGAAGAAGGTCAATAATTGGAACAGGGGTCAGTAACTGGTACACTTATACCCTATTGCAATGCTAAACTCAGTGTCTCTCGAGCCCTCGCTCATCGAGCTTCAAATAATGTGGCATAACGGCCTAATCACATGTTTGAACAACAGTTTAGACAGCGGTATGTATATCACGGTGCGTGAACAGCCCTATCAAGGGATGATACACGCACGTGACCCGGCACGTGGATAGCTGACATGTGTCAGGCAAGCCGAGCACGTGTTCATGGTGTGCAATAAGGAATTATCAGCCACATTTTTACTATTGCTCAAAAATTCCTGTCGAATCTACGAGCTCAATTGCACCATAAGATACTTACAATACCGAAGTGACTCGTGCAGGCTGCAACGTAATTATATATATTCAGCTGCTTTCGTGCAAGTAATGATGTCGTTAACTATAGGAAGGGTTATTCCCTTTAACCTTACCAACAAACCCCTGTGGATCTCACCACACGAGCTTTTACCGCACCTCGAGGAGTTACCCGGTAAAACCAATCGATAACAATATTGTACGAGAGTCTATCCTCCTCTTCACACTGGCGAAAATACATTGAGATAGAGTATATATATACCTGACACGCGTATATGTATGTATGTATGTATGTATGTATATAGGCGGACGACTGAGAAGACTGAACCCCTATATATCCATGGAGTAGAGTAGAGCAAGGGGCCCTTTCACAATATTCTCATCCCAGAGATTGAGGTCTGTGCCTTTATGCGCTGGAAGCGTCGGCACAAAGAAGAGAAGAAAAAAAAAAAAAAAAAAGAATAAGGTAAAAAACGAAAAGTGGGAAAAGGAAAAACCGCGTTAATTAACTCCATGGGTTAATGAAATTGAGAGGAATACCTGTAGCCATTGATCCAAAACTGCAGCTTCAACCGAAGCGAGCACTACCACCATTGCAACCACTAGCAATGGTACTCAAGATCGATCAGGCTCTTTTCAAAACGTTTTTCATATATCCCTGCAGTCAAATTGTACATTGGCATTCAGTGGTACGCGAATATTAATTGGCATATGTAGTAACGGGGGGGTAGTTTGCCAATTGCAAGTGCTGAACTAGTTTACCGTTTACTGCAGGGTCCTGCTGCAGTTTGTGCCAATGAAAAACGTCGTCGCGTAACTGAATTTCAAAAAGCAGAAGAGATAATAGAGTGAGAAAAAAATTCCGGTACCTTTAAATTATTTTCATCAATTCGTGTTAATTATTTAGACGTATTTTGTGCGGGGATTTTTTTTTTTTTTTTTTTTTTCTCGCCACGTATGCATTTGGTGATCCACTACACTATACACTGTCTGCGGCTGCAGCGCAGTGGTGCAACGCGTCAAAAACAAGCGAAAGAAAATTATTGGAAAAGAATAAGTTCGAAAGAAGATATTTCACCGTAGTCCTTATGCGGTCTAACCGCAACGGAAAAACTACCAACCTTGGTATGAAGAAGAAAAACCTTTATAGCCGGAAAGGAAAAAGCCAGGAACTTGGAGACGACACTAGGAATAGAATCTCGTTCAAATATTTTCATCGAGGTACCAGCGACGGAATAACTTGACTTCTTCTTCTTCTTCTTCTTTTTCTTCTTCTTCTTTGCTAGGATAGCTGCTGCAGATGGGCGTCTCCTTAAAGTTTCTGTGAATTTTTCCCGATCTCCTCGCCATTGTTTGACTGATCTTTAACTGATCTCGTCCAAAAACGATCTGATTTTCGAAACTAAAATGGCGCGACGTGTCAAGGACGAAAATCCTCCTCATCCTGGTAACCGACAACCCAAAGCATCGCTTTGGCTTTAAGAAAGGACCCTACTAAAATTTCGGTAAAAAGCTGGTTTATTTTTTAAAATGACCAAGAAATGTTCAGTCAAAAAACAGATCCTTAGATTTTCAGATTATGGTAGGATAAATTTTGAAAAAAAGTTTCCATCTTCTGCGATGAAAGTTCATACGCAAGGAATCTTTCGCAGGCCTGGGAAAGGTTCTTATTTTGCGCATTAACTTTCATCGCAGAATAGATTGAAACTTTTTTTTCAAAACATATAATCATACCATAATCTGAAATTCCAAGGATCCGTATTCTGATTGAAGGTTTTATGGCCATTTGTAAAATAAAAAACTGCCTTTTACCAAAATTTTAGTAGGTTCCTTCCTTAAAGTACCGAAAGCATAGTCCATTACGCTGTTAATGAGATACGGCGACAGAATCGACGCGTGCGCAAAGTACTTTCGCCACGGCACGCTGATAGTTTGCCTGGTCAGAATGAAAAATTGATCATAATATGAACTTCTGTATTCAGGATGATACAGCAATCTCTATCTTTCATTTCTTCAGTATATAACAAAGGCTGAGTGCTAGATTTCAGCTGCATTAGTTATGGGCAGATAGTATTGAAGTAGCTGCCGTTACCCGAAGCAACGATATGAAATGGCATTTTTTGTTGAATCCCAGGTTCTATTCGGTAAGATTTAAGGGTTGGATTTCGGGATTATCAAAAAGCACACATCCCTGACACGTGAAATTTTTGTCGGAGTCTGTACGAAGCACCGCGGGTATTCATAAAATATCAAAAACGTAAAATGCAGACGCATCGTCTGTCTCCAACGCCACGGTGGGTGACAGAATAGCCTGAGGCTGTTTCAGGACGAAAGGAGAAAGAGAGTTGCCTCCAGGGGCGTACGAGGGGCTCTGGGGGTTGAATAAATTTTCTAAAAGCTGTACAATATCCCGGTATTCTCAACCGACCAGCAACCTGCGCGCGCTTCTGGTGGTACCTACCTATATATACCTAGTGAAAGCCGCGGTCGTCCAACACCGGTATGAGGGCTTCTCTTTATTCATGCATAAAATCTATATTCTTCCTTAAGGAAACAGTCCGTGCACCAGCATCGTCGCCATATTCACCTGTGTCCCCGATAAGGGCGAGTAACTCGTCCCACCCTCGCATGCAAGTAGAAAAAAGAGAAAAAAAAAACAAAAAAAAACGCCACCTCCTGGGGCCCGAAAATGTGGGACAATAAATATTAGATGATGTAATTTTCGTCTCGCGATCGGTAACGAACTTCAAAAATTAAGAAAAGAGGGAAAAATATCCATGACTGATTACTTCCGGGGGGGTGGTGGAGAGGGGGTCGAAATGTATAAGAGCCGGTAAAAGACGCATTAGAAATAAATTCAAATGAGATTATTTCCACTCGGAATTTTGAAACGACTGGAAAAACTGAAGGACTTACCTAAAGTAGAAGGTAATCCTCTTAAAACAGGCCTTTGAAATCGCACGGTCTAGTCGGTTGGATTTTTTTTTTTTTTTTTTTTTTTTTTTTTTTCATTTCCCTCTATTTTTCTCCGTTCTCTCTATAATCTCTCTTTCCCTTTTTCGAAATGTTTTCATTCTCTTTCGGCTGCAGGGTACATATACAACTCTGCGCGGTATAAAATCGTAATTTCTGTTTTTCTCTCGTTTGAAATTCACGAACGAGCAGTTGGTCGTTCGCAAAAAAAAAAAAAAAAGAAAAAAAATAATCGTCAAACTAAAAGGAAAAACGTTAATAAAATTCGAGTCTATAGCCATGTTGAATACATCCACCTGGGTATTAGCGATCAGAAGCGTTTTCCTCCCGCCTGACTGCTAGGTCTCATTTCATCAGCAATGAATGGAACAGAAAAAGGATTAAGGTCACATTCTGCTGAGTTTCCTGTCCGACTATCTATTTCCCTTTTCCCGCTTCTAGTATATCTTCTTATTTTTTTTTTCGTTTGCAAGAGATAACCGAATAGATATATACGCGTCAATTTTTCTACAATTTAATAAAATAACGTAATATGAATTGAAACTTATATCGTTATTGATAAGAAAATTTAATCTAACAGATATAAAGGAATCACGAACTATATATATATATATATTATATTCGCTCGGTCAACTTCTTTTTCGCCTGTATGTATATCTTAAGATTGATGTACAAGGTATAGTATACATATACCTATAATCGTGTATATATAGAATAGACTCACGGAGAAGAGGTACTTGGCGGCACCTTGCTGTATATTTATCAAGTCAAGGCGTCGCCGGCTATATTTGAATTGCAAATCGTAAGGGCGTCCCGGCGCGCTCAGTTGTGTTGTATACGCGCCTATGGCGTATAAGGTATACCCTATACAACCGGCGAGGGTATAATGCGTTGGGTTCCGGGGTTTTTGAGGTAACAGCTTGTTACCATCGCGATAAAGAGGAGAAAAAAAAAAACAAAAAAAAGGAAAAATAAAAAGAAGGGAAGAAAGCAGCTTGAGTATTCGTTCATCGTTTGAAAAAAAAAAAAAAAAAGAAACTACTTCGTATGTTGGGTTCAAAGTCGTGTGAATAAAGTTCTTCCACAATCATCATAACGTAATCAAGATTGTTATTATAATTGGGAAAGTAAAAATAATAAATTCGCTATATATACCGATGAAATATTTACCTTTCGGCTGGTCATATCCCGCGATTGATAAATAAATAGAACCAATTTACACACTCGATTTCCAACGGCGGTGTGTATAATAAACACCGCATAACGTACTACTCCGTCGTGTTTGTATGACGTACCTGGATCGAAAGCTTTGCCTATACAGCTCTGAAACAACACTGTACCCCGCGGTATATATACCTACACATACCTATGCAGTGAAATAATATTTATCGTCACACACTCGTATGTGAATTTCGCGATAAACGTATATGTGTTAACAATTGCTGATGAATTATTCTGAAAATTGTTTGACACCCCTCGTTTGATCGTTGTCAACATTTGTTCACCAGGAATATATATATTTTTTTTTTTTTTTCTCTCTTCATCTCCAGGGTAGAAAAATGATATTGTAAAAAATTTCATTCCAAGAATTAGTCGATGAACATTAGGTATATACATTTAACAGCTACCATAAATGTTCACATCGACGATTAAACCACCGTATTGTTAGGTATACGCGATTATAGATTAACCCCAGGAGTTTGTTCCGAGGTATGAAAGGGTATAGTAATAATAATAAAGGCCTAGGCCTTTTGTCGTGATTTCCGAACGACTCGTTCAATGCACGCGTTCAAGTATTCCCGCCTTTGCAATCTCGATGGTACTTCGAAAACGCCTGCCTTTCACGCGCGACGCAATCTTTTATAAAATTTCTTTTCACTTTTATTTTATTTTCTTTCTCCTCTCTTTTCTCAAAAATAAGGAGTAAAGGGGAAGAAGGAGGGTTTCTTTGTCGCCTGCAGGACAACAGTCAACAATACAGAACGAGCAAAAAAAAAATTGTATAACCCCCGTCTCGTATCACCCCCACTAAAATATTCATTGTCTTCAAATGGGTGTTTGTTCAGGATACGAAAGCACCCGTGAAGGTGTTTCGAATAACGCGTGCGCGAAATTGAAAAACAAACAAGGTTAAAATTTCCCGCGCTTTTGTCCAAGCGTGGCGGTAGTAGACACCGTTCAGTGGCGCCAACTAGCGAGCTCTATCGGAATAATTTTGAAGGGAGATTCCACACGTCGTTACGGCAGAATCGAACACTTCCATCATTGTTTGAATATTAAAAAAAAAAAACGGGATTTATGATTCTTATGGAAGTAATATATAAGGAACGGGATAATTCAAGTAAATATTGGGATGGTTGTAACTGATCTCGTCGATATTTAATTGTGCATAATATAAATATAGGTAACGAAGTACAAAAATATGAATTGCGAAATATTGTTGGAATAACATTAGGATCATTTTTTTTTTTTTTTTTATTCAATGACCGTCCAAATATATCTCCCTGTACTTTGCGCCGCTTAGTACAATTTAACAAATTGATAAATTTACTTATACAAATCACACGTTGTATTATTTATACTACATGCAATGCCCAATCGATAGTATATGTAGTTGAATTCAATAAAATAAAAATAAAAAATTATATCTCTGATATAAAGAAAAAGAGAAAAAAAATATATAAAAAAAAAAAAATAAACTATACATCGGAGACGCAAGCTACAGGAAAATTGAACGGTTATTATTTCTCTTTGTTGATATTCCATTTCATTTCACTTTCCTAGTAATTTATTTATTGCGATTTAGCTTCCTCCTTTAATTTCCAAAGAACGAGTTCCATGCACGAAACGGCATCCTCGTTGCTGTCGTGACCACCGACTGATAACAAAATATAATATTGGATTTCGAATGAATTGAATTTTCAAGTATGAATGAAGAATATCATGACTTACCATCGTTTTGAATGATTTTTCGAAGATATTCCGAGCATAAATTTCTCAGAGCTCTTTTTTGTGGATATCCGTTACGGTGGGGGAACATAATGCTAGTATCGACAACAGTGTCGTGTAACAATTTCAATGCTTTAAAATCGCTTTCCAAGCTATGTCCGATAAGTATTGTTTTATCCGAGAACATTGACAAAAGTGTTGCTTGTACATCGAGCAGAGTAGTGGTGACCCCTTCCATATTTTGTTCTGTAATCCCTGAGAATCTGAATTGACGTGACGAGAATAATTTTTCTTTCTCAAAAAATCGCATATATATATATATATATTTATAAAATTAAACGTAGGTATATTTTCCCTTGAAATTGATAAAATAAATGTACAGTCGAGATTAATTATCAACTCGACCGTAATTTGTCTTTACCTTGTATTATAGTCTATCACGGGGTGAACTGGCCTGACCAAAGTCTCGTAAACAACGTTGCATTCCTCGTTTATAACTGTCACCCTTGTCAATTCGAGCCCCTGCGTAGTATATGACATTTCGCAATCGAGAGCGTAGACACCCTGATCTTCAACCGTGACGTAATCTGCGAATGGAATGAAATTAAACGGTGCCATAGTTCGAGGTAACGAGAGGATCAAATTTTTACCCACCTTTTGGTAAAGTTTTCACGTAACCACGGAGATTATCATAATCTACGTGATCCCATACGTGGGTTTTCGCGTCGCAACAACCTGATGCTGATCCGTACTGTTGACAGCAACTGTATCGACCCTCGCCTCGTATCGTAAACTTTCGTCCCCAGTGGTAAATACAGTTTTGCTGACTAACCGCGTTTCCATGTTTGTCGACCATGTAAGGCTGACTACAACGACTGCAGAATCTTTCGTTCGGTACTTTTGATAATATCGTCTGATTTCTGGTGTTGGTTACGTACATCTTGACGCGACCCTGCGGAAGAAAACTCCGTGAATATTTTTTCTTTCTTTCTTTTTTTTTTTCTTTTTTTGACTTCCCGTTTGTTTTTTCTTTTTTTGAAAAAAACAAAAAGGAAGTTATTGTAATCACCCCGAAAATGCAAAAGTCGAACTTTTATCAGATGTTCGCGTGTTGAGGTCCAGAGAATCATTTCCGATCATTTTTTTATTGGACGTCCGTGTTTATGTGATCAATTTTTTTGTTCAACGATATCTCGAGAACGAATCAACGGATTCTGATGATTCCCGTCTCAAATGACGCGGTTCTTTGTAACTTAGAGCTGATTAAATTTTGGATTCTCTCGGTAAAGTGATTTTCAAGTTATTAGAAATATAAATTTAGAAAAAAAAAAAAAAATTCCAATCGCTGATATCTCGAAAACGGATTAACGGATTATGATGATCTATAGGTATTCATCGATAGCATTTGCCTCAAACTAAGAAATGAACTAATTTTGAAATACATCAATAGTGTTTTTTTTTTACTTCATTTTTTTTCTTATCGTTAGAATTTGTCTTAGAATCATTTAATCTTGAAATGATTTCGAAAACGTAAAGTTCAAAGGATGGCTCATGGTCAGCCCAAACTCGCTAGCTTTTTTTTTCTTCCTTTTTTTTTCGAAAACCCGCGTCCCGAGGTCTTAATTACCCGGAAATCATCTCACCGTAGGTCCGTCAGGATGCGGCCGCGGAAAGCCGTTTTCCCTGAGTTGTTCTTCGGTCATGATCCACTTGGACAACATCGTGTACAAATTCGCCCCCTTTAGATCCATTACCGATCTTTTCGTTTTTACAACGCTCCACGAGCCTTTGGATTTTCCGGCGAGAACAGCTTCGTGAGAAACGGTCCCGGTGACCGTGGAGGAAGACGATTCCGTCGAGGATCGTTGGTCAAGTTCTTTCCTCAAACGATGGGTGGCCAACATGCAAGAGTTTTTGTAAACATTTACGGCTTTGCATCGTTCGTGGCAGGCGAATTCTTCCCTCAATGCTCTTTGCGCTGCGTCTTCACCGTTGGTGTAAATCTGGACGCATACGTCCTGCATCATGTTTACGTAATACTGCCTAACGTTGAGGGGAAACTTTTGTGTCGCTACGGCTAGTGGTTCCGGCCTTATTAGCTGAGGAATCTAAAAAAAAATACAAATTGTTATTAATCAATTTTAGAAACAGAGTCTAAGGCTCGTAAAATTCAAATAAAACTCACAACTTGAGGTACGTGAGCGACCCGAGATCCGCCCTTTGCCGTTTGGGCGACTGTTTTGTTCTCCAGATTCTTGTTCATTGCGGAGACTTTTTTTTTGGCCAATGCCAAAGAAGTGGCGTAGGGTACGTGGGCTATTCGGAGCCGACCTGTGGGGTGAATAGCGAGATAAAGACTGAGGAATATTTCAATGAAAGCGAGTGAAAAAAATTACCGTTTCCATTAACGAGCTGATCACTTTTCGCTGTTGAATTTGTAGGGGGTGTAGAATTTGGCTGGGACATTGCAGAGGAATTTTGGTTCGCCGTTTGAGCAGCTGCTGCAACTTTTTCAGCTATAGCTTCCCTCCGTTGACGCCATCGCTCGGTAAGTCTGAGCTGCGGATTTACTGGCACTTTTGGCGGCTCCCTAGGAGCTACTCTCCTCTGCTCAGGATATTGACTCGCCGAGGCATGAGCCACTCGTTTTTTACCCGGTTCTTCAGCCTCTTCAGGTTCTCGCCTAGGTTTGTCTTTTACCGTTGGTTCTTTCGGGTGCTCTGAGACCTCGTATTCCTGTATATTTGATAAAACAAAGGATATTAGATCAAGAAACTGATCATCAAACGATTCATTAATTCATACCTGAAATATCTTCAGGCATTCTTCCTCTATGTCGTGATCAGAATCTGAGATTTCTAGTATTTCTTCAGCAGAGAATGGAGAAGATGATCTGAACCTGATCGAAGGACTGTTTTCCTTTTCGTCATGGTCTTCGGCGCTGCTGGCTTCGTCGTTGCTCTTTTTTCTCGAATCTGAGCTTTTTTTGCTCGAACTGCTGGTAGACTTTGAGTTAGACCTAGAGAGTTTGTCTTTCTTGTTAGAAGAGTGTCTATCTCGGCTCGAAGAGGAGCTAGATTTACTCTTTCGTTTCTCGCTGCTACTAGACTTATGCCGATCTTTGCTCCTGCCTCTATCCTTGTCTTTACTAGACCTGGAAGAGTCCTTGCTTCTGCCTTCGCTACGCTTACTCTCTCCTCGCTCCTTGGAACTCCGCCTGCTACTTTTTTCCTTATTAGAAGACGAGGAGTGGTGTTTATCCTTCGAACTCGAACTCCGCCTATGTTTGTCCTTGTCCTTGCTGTTACCAACGTCCTTCAAATCCTTGTCTCTGTCATTCGTACTGCTGCTCCTTCGATCCTTCCTGCTTTTGTCCTTATCAGATTTCTCTTTCGCCTTATCTCTGTCCTTCGTTCCGCTAGTTCTTCGCTCCGTAGGCTTAGCGTCGTCTCCCTCATCCTTAGTTTTGCCGCTAGACTTGTGGCGGGCTTGAGACTTCTCTTCGCTTTTGTCAGAGTTGACTTTGATTAAGTCATCGACGGTCTTGCCCGTTTCTTCTTCGTCAGAAAATTTAGGTTCCATTTCCAAGTCATAGTTTTCAATATCTCGAGCCTCCAGAGGTCCGGTAGCATTTTTATCATTGTCAAAAATTCCCTCTGGGACAACTACGTCAGTTGTAATTAACTGGCTTATCACAGGCTCGTCCAATTGCCTAACGGTATTCAGAGGAGCTTTGAGTTTTTTTGGCACATATTCTTCTCTCCGTTTCTTAGACCTGGGTCTGTACTCTTCTTTGGTCTTAAATATGTAATCGCTAGAGTTCCCATCCTCGTATGAATTCGGAGAAGAAGAATCTGACTTTATGGTCGGTATATAGCTCTGAACAAATGATGTATCTCCTCCGGTATTTGTTATCGCTGTAGGTTTGTAAGTTATCTCTGTAACTTTTCCAGTCGAATAACTAGGCTGAGCTACAACCCCGTCTAAAGAGCTGCTCAACTCATGAGGTACGCTCAACCAAGGTTTAAATCTCTCTGGAGAAGACTTTCGCTTAACAGCTACCTTGCTGTCTCTTGTAGGCATATAAGGAACGACAGGAATGTGTCGTTTCTTAAGCTCAGCTATTGGCGTCGGATTATAAACGCAAGGCGTTTGCTGAACTGGTGGTTGAGCTACGATAATTTCCTGATGAGAAACAGACCCAGAAGCAGATCCCAAAGTTGGATTGAGCTCCTCAACCACTCTAGAGACTATATTATCAGATATTTTTCCAGTTTCGGTACCCTCGTGATCAGCTAGGACCTTTTTTACCGCTTGAGAGACCAATTCTTGAAAAGTATTCGAATCAGGTTGAACAACGGTCTTTCTTTCTCCCTCGTTCGATGAAACGACGCCTTGAACCTGTGGCGGATTATTCGACGCATCATCTGCGGCATAAAATCAAAAGTAAAAGATCATCAAATTTATTGATAAGTTTTCACAAAGTACCTACAATCCGTTTGCTTAAAACAAAACGAGGTGTTCCAATGAAATAACAATTATCTACACCTCGAATTGACAACAATTTTCAAAACCGCAAATTTAGAATTGTCATTTTTAGATTCATTTATCCGATTGGTTACATAAATCTCCACCATATACTCATGATATGTATATTTCGAATGGGTGCGTTTGTTTTATGAATGAAAAAAAAAATATTATGGCGGCCATTGAAGGATCGCGATGCGGATGGGCGGGGGTGGGGGTGGGGGGGAGAAATTGGCGATGGGTTCGTTTAAGGGGATGCGATGGTGATGTTCGATTGTTTAATTGGCATCAGGGGTATTTTAGTTCGAGGTATTAGTCTGTTGATCATAAGGTGGTATTGCTTGTCGAAGGTTCGGGAGAAGTTGATACGTCTAATTGAATCGTATGCATACGTATATTACCTCTCCGTGGATGTTTGAAGTGACAATAGGGCCTTTCGCACAAACCGCTGTCGTAAAAGGGACAATTGATTGTCTTGAAGTATCCAGTCGAGGGCAACATGACTATAATCTACCGATATTTTAACAAGTAATAATGAATAGGAACGAAATGGTACATTTCGTTACGATATATGATATTATATCGTTGTACCGATTAATTAACGGTTAAATAAACGCATTTTTAACATAATTGTCAGATTATTATTATTTTTTTTTTCATTATGTATTATATGTATATGCGCCGATACATTTATTTATCCTCTGGCATTATTGAGACGAGTAATAATAATAATAATACCCTAGGTAAAAAAATTTATCAACAAATCTATATCAGTTTACTCGTTATATTCACAACAGCGATTATATACTCCGGTGTTTTGTAAAAAGAATTTTTATAGGCTGTTGTGTAGCGATTTGAGGTTACATTTCGCTTTACGTCTCTTATAACCTGGAGACTACTACACTCTTTCTATAGTCTTATAAGTATCAGGGACAGGCGCAGTACAGTTTACTCAAAATCGTCCTTCGCGCAGCTCGACAAACAGCGCCATTTTCTGTCTTTTGTGATGCTCGTCGTATTCGTGAAACTTATTATATGCTCGGTCGGGAAATATGGCATTTCACAACCGCACGCTGATAACCGAATGGTCCCTCATTTGTTGGCGGCCAATTACTGAACGATTGTATAGCAACGGTTGCTACGGAGCAATTTAGTTGCTCACACTTCATTCTTACCGACTGAAAAGTAATTATACAGTTGGAAAGAGAAATACAGATGCTGATATGCCCGTTGTACTACTACATCGACATTATAATGTTGAGTCTGAAATTGATGAATTCGAATGATAGTTGATAAAACTAGATTGAAATAAAATGATAGGCGGATTTTCAGATCTATCAACTATCGGGTTAACACACATTTACCATGCCTGATAATGACGTCAAGAATTGGAAACACGACTTGGAATTTTCTGAGTTGTAATGCCCGCACATGCCTATCGAGAATGCTGTTTATAGTTTCATATACACAATACATATACAGATATTACGTTCGAAGCTATATTTTAATTGCTACAAACGGTCCGAGGAGTCAATAACCCATAGAGAACCTATAGCAATCTGAATAAATGAATACAAATCTGAGTGATTGGCGCCAATTACTGATAAGCCTTGATGTAAAAAATACACCGCGAGATGTAGAAGAGAATATCAATCGTACACGAATGAATTGGAGTTTTACGCAATTGTATTCTCCTGCAGCGGATCTGAGGAAAAATCCAGTTCCAAAATACTAGATTGCGTATAGAGCAAAAAGTACAGCGTAAAACGTTTAGTCATTCGTTGATTTTTTTAAAAAGATATTCATAGCACATCAGAAGGATATGATACGATTTTTGGGACAGGTATATATTTCCAATTTCCACTTCACGAATACCTACCTTGCATACTTACATGGATTTAATTCCTGCTATAATCCCTGACACCTGTACTGGCCTATTGATCAATCTGATTACAGTCAATTGCTGACTGTATAATCGCTTATCAATAGCTTGTCAGATTAGCAACTCTATACCAAACCATTACTGACGCGATGAGAATTCGGATGAACGAATTCGATTCCATCTCTCATCATGATATACAATAGTTCAAACACTATAGCTAGCATAATATTTATTGAGATTTTCACGATAGCTGGCCTATCCTGCGTGATTGTCACGAGGAATTGGCTGGTATATGCCAATCAAATAAAAAACCTTGGAGTAATGGCAACGATCAGGGACAGTTTTATCTTCGAGAAAGCTAATGATCTGATTATATAGCCCTGTCGAGGGGATTTCGCTATCGATGTAGAGTGGGATCTTATCGAGTACCACATATTAAGATCTTCAGCTAACTCAAGAACATGCCTCTGCGGCTTTATAGTTGATAAAGAATTTCGTTCATCTTGCACGGACTTCGGCAGTTTGTTTCTTGACTGAGCGTTATTGATCCAGTGGTAAAGTTTCCAGCACCATCCTGGTCCGCCCTAGTCAATTGGAGGATGAATATCGATAAGGAAGTAGTAGCTGCAGCAGGTATTTGTCACATTTTCATAATCCGTTCTTTATACATACATATATATCAGATCATGACCGGTTAAAGAATCGATCCTGGAATGTTGATTTTTTTATACCTATAATCATGATGTCATCTCAATACATTACATCATGCTGCAATGGCCTTGAAGGATTTTGAAGTTCAGTAGAAACCGCACGATCAAGATCGTACTTTCCTCATTTGCCATATATAATTGAACCCATCATAGTTGTCGAACGGGATATTCCGCAATCCAAACAAGTTTTATTCGCAATACTTCTTTTCAGTATACTGATAATTACTAATCGATTATAAATATTTGCACTTGTTTTTTTTATAAAATGCGAATGCTATAGATTCTTGCGACATACACATAATTCACGCTGCAGCGTGTTTACGATATACGAACATTTGTTTTGTCGATCAAATAGTATGTATGGATATGTATCATGTACATACGTCATTTGATTTTTTAACGTATATATATCGACTACAAGATTCAAATTCACGGCCGATTTCTCTGAAATCTTTTTGTATTTCCATTGAGGTCATGCGGCACGACAGAGTAGTATTATAGTTGAATCGGGCGTACTTGAGGAATAAAACTGCAGTGGTCATGTCCGAGGTGCTGAATTAAACAGCTGTCTATAGCTAGGCATCATCCCGCATGCATCTCACGTACGTAATCTGTTCATCATCTACATAATATTATGTATATGACAATATTGCAAAACTCTACGATAATATATGGAGACACGCATGTATTACTGCAGTTCTATAGTATATACTACAAACGTAGCCATCCGCGTCTGCGCAGTATGAAAGCTGTCCGTAATCTCGAACGTTTGAAAGCCTAGGGACATAAACCGCGAAAATTGCAGAATTAGAACGAGTTTAAAAGCTGGAACAACCAATTGAAACGATATATCGCATGGCTCTTCAGCATTCAGACGAACAGTATTGGTCAATTTTCTGACCATTTTCGCCTGCAGAACATTTGTCACCGCAATTATAATATGCCCTCGACACATTGACATTGTCCGTGGTGGTTCGAACCTTGACCAATAATTGTCAGGCCATCTGCATGACGATTGCGAGGATGGCAGGACGTGACCATTGAGCTGGCTCAGCTTAAGATTAAAAAGAATTTGAACAAAAAAAAAAAAGATCAATCACAGTGGCCTTTACAACATCCAAGAAAAACTTGTGGAAAAACCCCAAATGTTCGTTACTCCAATCATCATGCTTGAAACAGCCTCGGAATCAACTGAAAGTTTGAGCCGTATAGTGAGAGCCAATTAAATTAGACTCTGCGATGGTTTCATTATTATACATACCTGATTATTTTGACAGGTGAAATATGTCTGGTGTGATATATTCACCGTCGTGCAAACATGACGTTATACTACCACGGTTACATTTCAACCGATATCAAGAGCTCGTCGTCGAGTTCTATTTCATCGAGCTACAGCAACAATTACGATATCTCGAGTAAGAAATATATACATATATATATATATATGTGTATTTATATATACATATACGTGTTCAATCGCCGGTTCTATAAACCAAGGGGTCATTTCGCAATCATAAGTATGATATCTAATATTCTGCTCTACTGAGTTTGGGATAAGGTCACGGGTCGCGTTAAAATTCAACAACGAAATTGCTAACAATGTGAGTAAGTATTAGTTATAATTATTCGCTGATTAAAACGTTATCGAAAATAATGATTCCCTGCGGAGGGAATCGCCTGATGATGATATATCATTGATCATCGCCGAAACCTGACGCCGCTAGTCGTTTCTCGATCTCGCAACGCAGAAGATCTTGCTAAAACCATACCTACGCGTTTATCGAACAGTCCTGCAAACTGTAGCGGGGAGTTCAGATCGTAGATCATTTTCTTCGCGCTTAGATCGTTGCACTTTTATCGGTCGTAACACTCGGTTTTCTATTATAAACCCTGCAGCAGTCGTATATATCGTTATGTATATTGATAATCGTACTGCTTATGCGGTTATTATAGTCTGACGACTTCTTATTGCCGAAGGTAGTAGTAACAACTACAACAGTCGATACTAGACGTATTAGCATTTGTCTGATACTTGTGTGTTACCGCGTCAGTCGTGGTCAAGAACGATAGCGAGCTAGTTCAGTTTCCGTTTCGCTTGAAAATTACCAAGTTGATACTTCGCTGAAAGTATATTAATTTAGACATGTGGATGTGTATACAGTGATGTGATACATAGTATAATAACGCCGAAATAGTTGCTGTGCGTTTTGGTAAAAGCACATAATAATATATATCGCGAGGCTGTTAGTTGTTTTTCTTCCCGTATTAAATCCACAGCTATTAAAATATGGTTAAAAAATCATTGGCTGTCACAGAACCGCAAAAGGATATATCCGAGCTTCAGGATCAGGTGAATACGAAAACGAAATGGAGAAGTTTAGTAGCATTTTGGATACTCGGATTGTGCAACAATTACGGTTACGTTGTAATGCTCAGCGCTGCCCATGACATTATCCAAAGCAAGTTTGGCAGTACGGTGAGTGAGATAGAAAGGTCTTACCTACTATGTATGTAAATATAATCTATAATAACTCTTAACCCCTGTAATCTTCACTAATATAGTATAAGAAATAGTCAGCTCCCCTCATTTCACAATCAATATCACATGATTATGGATGAAAAATGAAAATATGTTGTATTCGGAGAACAATATTCATTTCTTCGAGGCTCTTTGATACTATTGTTAGAATACTTGAACTTTCCTAGGTAAAACATTCTTGAAAAAAAAAACAACAACAACAACAACAACAACAACAACAACAAAGAATTCGTAGTTGCACATCGCTTTTCATTTGTTTATATTTTTGTTCAGTCCGAGAGTTCGGAAACGTCTGATAACTCGACGGTAACAAGAAATTGCAACACACTGTCAACAGGCGCTATACTTTTGGCTGATATTTTGCCTGCGCTTGCGATAAAGTCTTCCGCGCCATTCCTGCCTTTTTTTGTACAGTGAGTATATACGATTTGAAATTTCAACAAAATTAATATACACCGGATAGAATTCTGCGAAGGTCGATTCGTCATTTTTGCATGATCGAGTCTAGAGAATGCGTATATATTATATATATATAATACATATTCGAAAATTATATGTTACAGCTTGAGATTATTGTTCTGTGTGATCAGCGCTGCTGCTGGATTCGTCCTAGTCGCTCTAGCCAATTCTCAATGGCTTGCAATTTTCGGAGTAGTTTTAACTTCGATGTCTTCTGGCTTAGGAGAAGTGACCTTATTGGGTTACAGTAGCCTCTTCAGCAAGTAAGTAATATAAAAATTAAACATCCTCGATTTATTTTCTTCCTCATTTCTTCCCCAACGAATATATTTTCCCCAGACACTCGTTCTCTTCGTTATAATTACCACTGCTAATTTCGATACCTTATCTGTTATCTTTATTGCTCGCATACTACTTTGAAATAATTATACTGACTCCATTAGGAATGAATTAACGTCTCAACAATTAACTTTACAAAAATCATTGAAAACATCAATCGCCGACTGCACTACCTGCAAACCGTGTTTTTCATTTACCTGCAGAAATGTCATATCCACGTGGTCGTCAGGAACCGGAGGTGCTGGTATTATCGGAGCAGTTTCATACGCTGGTTTAACTATGTGGTTCAGCACCGAAACCACTATCCTGGTAATGCTGGTCGTACCAGTAGTTCAGGCCGTCACATTCTGGCTAATATTGGTTCATCCGAAAGATATAACTCCCGTATTGATCTCGAAACGAAAAGAAGAAAGCCAAGAACGGATACTTAGCTCTCCGAAAAAAACACTAAAAGAAAAAGCAGCCCTTATGCCAGGTTTGCTCAAGTACATGATACCAATTGGTCTCGTTTACTTATTCGAATACTTCATCAATCAAGGACTGGTGAGTTGATTGAATTACCTATTCGTCAAAATATTACCAATGTGTGTCTCTCTTCCTATTGTATAATTCGTTCTATTTTTTTTTTTTTCTTTTAATTCTTTTTTTCAACAATTTTTTCACAGTTTGAACTCATCGATTACGATGGAATATGGTTGTCGCATGCCGAGCAGTACAGATGGCTCCAAGTCGATTATCAAATTGGTGTTTTCATTTCGAGATCGTCGGTAAATTTGATCACGATCAATAAAATCTGGATAATGGCATTACTGCAGGTGATTTGATCGTCAATTTAACTGTCAATATTGTACACATACCGATCTCGTGATTCATATAGCCCGATCATTCGATTCAATACCAAAGAAAAAAAAAAAAGAAAAAAATTTCTTTTCAGTTCATCAATATAATAATACTGCTGTTCGAGACGTTGTATTTTTACATTCCGAATATTTGGATCGTTTTCGCGATCGTTTTGTGGGAAGGTCTTCTAGGTGGTGGAGCATACGTGAATACATTTTACAGAATGTCAAAAGAGGTGAGTAAAAATAGGATAAACGCTTTGTAATCGTATCTGCTTTTCGTATGGTGACTAGTTTTACAATCAACATTTTTTTTGTTTTGTTTTTTTCTTCAGGTGCCTGAAGAGGATCGAGAATTTTCACTCGGAATCACAACGCTGGCAGATTCACTTGGAATCGCAGCAGCTGGTTTCATAGCCATACCAGTGCATAACGCAATATGCAAACTACCTCAACCGATCCGACTATAGGTTGTCAAGTTTTCAATTAACATTATTTATTTAACTTAATTGATCACCTTGGTGAGAATGAAGAAAATAACAAACCGATCGACTTGGTTCTTTGTTACATAATATTTTGTCTTTATCATTTTCAAATTCACATACTAATATTGTACATATATATGTATATGATGGATATACAACGATCATCAGTGAAGAAAAAAAGAAAAAAAAAAAAAAAAAAAAAAAAACTGACCCACTTTGTGTCTAGAAACTATAATCGATGGGATAATAAGTATAAATCAGTGGGGGAAAAAAAACAGCAAAATCCAAACTGAAGCAAAAAAAAAACAAAAAAAAAACAAAAAAAACAGACTCACCTTTCACTGAATACAGTTTCTTTTATTTTTCATACCTTGTTATACAATATTAAATTTATTTAAAGCCATATACGATAATCGTTAATATTATATATATATATATAAGTCTAGTCAAATAAAATGTCAAGACATTTAATAAATTGCAATTGATTCACGCTTTCGCGTAGATAAATAAAAATTAAATTTTTTTAAAGTTAAAAGTCTTCCACGGATGCGCAGGTATTTCGATAAGTGTATAACAGTTACTAATATTTCATATATATTTTTGGTTCACACTGATATTACTTGATTCGATTTAAACAATTGCACAAGCTTGCCTACGTAAGTTTACATCTATAATAATTGTGAATGATTCTAATTTCTTGTTAGCTACGTGTATATACTGCAGTTGCGTTGGGAAATATTTTCCCCCAATGAATTTTTTTCCTAAACACTAAAATCTATATTTAATCGTAATGAGCGCAGTTTTAAACAGTACAGATTATCATTTGCTGAGTGAATCGATTTAAATTAGGTATACGATTACGAATAGTGCGTATATGTATTTATAAATACATATGATATTTCGCAAAAGCGTATTGCATTCATATTTTTCATTTAAGGTGGTTCTTCCGGTACAGTACCGCCAAACGTGATTTTCAGAGAAAATTTTCAATACTTCTCGATGGTAAAAAAATTTGAAAAAAATCAAGTATGTTGAAGGTCCTCAAAAGATTGATTCTGCATAATAATATTTACAAATAGTTATTAACAAATTGATGAAAAAAAAACATCGTTTTAGAAATTACCCAACTTTTTTGTTGGATAAAAATGATTTGTTAATTTTTCTCAAAACGTATGAATTTTTTTCGAATTTTGTCAAATCATTCAAAATTGCGTTTTTTTCATACGAAATATACGAATAAAACCACAATTTTAAATGATTCGGCAAAATTCGAAGAAAATTCATACGTTTTGAGAAAAATTAACAAATCATTTTCATTTAACAAAAAAGTTGGGTTGACGGGTAATTTCTTGAACAATGTTTTTTTTTTCATCAATTTGTTAATAACTATTTGTAGATATTATTATGCAGAATCAATCTTTTGAGGACCTTCAACACATTTGATTTTTTTTCAAATTTTTTTACCATCGAGAAGTATTGAAAATTTTCTCTGAAACTCACGTTTGGCGGTACTGTACCGGAAGAACCACCTTAACTGATTTGATTGATTGAATCTCACGCGCATCTATCCAGTATCAATTTACCAGACTCTTCGTACTCCTGACGGGACAACCACATCTGTTGAAATGATCCAAGTGAGCTTAAAATCGAACCCCCAATCCAGGCTCCGTATCTTCGCTCACTCGAACTATTCGCACATATTATCTTCAGTCTCATACTCTGTAAATCATCGTCATTCGCTCAAGGTTATAATCAGATCTATTTTTTGATAAATTATACAAATTTCTCTACTATATAATATTCATAACTCCGTAAATAATAATCGATATGTACATATATAATAATTACCGGTGGTGTTTTACTGACGAGATCTCTGTTCAGTCGATCGCTGAAACCTGCCATGCAGGAATTGCCACCTGTTACAACGACACTGCCGTATAAACTCTGCGAAAGAAAAAAATGTGATATTATTGTATTACATTAGGGTGCTTTTTTGGCGACTATTTTTTTTTTTTTACTCCCACCTCGAAATTTTTTTGGAAACACCTCAAAAAAAAAAAAAAATGCCCTGCAAGTTTGAGCCCTTAATATTAATATTAAGTACTTACCCTCGGCGTTTCAAGATTTCCCATTTAAAATACACGTAACTTGATTTTTTTTTTCTTAAAATTCCTATAGCTCAGAGGCCCTTTACGCTATTCGAACGTTTGAAGAACCAAATTACTCAGAATTTAATGCTCTACAATAGTGATCATTGCAACGAGAATGTATCTTACACGGGTGAGACAGTACAGGTGATTAAAGTCAAAATTTCATAAATTTCTTGTTTTTTTCGTTGTTATTTTATAATTGGCTGAAAATGCAGAAAAATTTTAAATGATAAAGTTGTATTAAATTGAAATCCCTTCAAAAAAAAAAAAGGTTTTTGGGCACCGATCTCTATTATCGATATTTTTCGAGATAATGAGCTTTTTGTTTTTCACGATTTACGATTTTCATGAATTTACGACGATATTATGAGATCACTCGTGTAAGTTACAGTTCCGTTGCAATGGGCACTATTGTGGAGTATTAAATTCTGAGTAATTTAGTTCTCCAAACATTCGAATAGCATAAAGGGCCTCTGAGCTATAGAAATTTTAAGTTAGGTACGTAATATTAATATTAAGAGCTCAAACTTTCAGGGAATTTTTTTTTTTTTTTAGGTGTTTCCAAGAAAATTTCGAGGCGGGAGTACAAAGAAAAAAAAAACACAAAAAAAGCACCCTAATGTACATCTACTGTGACGAAAAATACTCTGGTCTTTGAAATTTTAAACTTACTGGACGGATGTCCATGTCGCACATTCCAACACTCGTGGTGACCAGTGGTCCGATACCAAGAATACTCGCTCCAACACCCTTGACGTTACTGGGGTCAAAGAGTGCTTCCGGTATCATGAGCCTTGCGGATCCAAAATCGTCGTTATAGCCGGTAGGAAATTCATACCGTTTCATTGGCAGTGAATTTGCAACGTCTTCGTCGTAAGGGCCGTCTGATATCTGTAAAGTATTGGTTTGGAAGTCTTGTATAAGCTCCCTGACCATGTAATTTAGCCATGTCGATGTCGGCTGGGGACCTGGACGCCGCGTCCAACGGGGTGGATCTTGTTCTCGAACTACCTCTACGGTAAAAGTAAGTTTTTTTAAAATGGAATTTATGTAACAAATTGAGAGAATTCTTTTTCTATTTGCTCGTATACCTTTCGAAGCCACTAGGCAGGCTGGTACCAAGTCGATGTCTTTTTCTTCCAAAAATTGTTTACACTGCATGGTGACAAAGTCCCCGCCTAAAGGACTCTTGACTATACCTTGGGTGATGACGTACCCATCATGAACTGGAACAGCACTAGTATGGGTAGCCCCACTGTCGACAACCATTGCGGTTGATCTGCCATTAGCATAGGCAGCCAAAACGGCGTTTTTGCAAATATACATAGCTGGAACATTGAATTTTTCGAACATCAGTTCGAGTAGCTTTTCACGTTTGGATCTCGTGTTCCATGGACACTCGGTCATCAAGATTGGGTGGTGCTCGGCCACCGCGTGGAGCCGATTTTTGTACGTGTATTCAGCCAACCTTTCGAACATGTCCCAATCCTCGATCATGCCATCCTTCATCAAGCTTATTATCTCCATGTCTGAAGGGTGAAGGAAAGATTATACCAGTTAGATTTATACCTATTATGGAATTAAATAGACTGATTACCTTTTTTCCTGACTTGTATAGCCGTGGTGTCAATGTTGTATCGCTTTTTCGATGTTTCGATACCATCGGTTTGATTATCTCCAACATTTTCATCCCATACTCCAAGACTCGTTGGTACTTCGGCTTTAGGAGAATCTTCGCCACCATATCCAACGCGCAAACTTTGATGGCCAATGTCAAATATAATAGCACCGACTTCGTCTGTTGATACATATACATATACATATAGAATGGGTGTGAAAACGTATATATATATATCGAAAGTCGTGCACGAACCCGCGCTTTTTTTTTCTTTATATTTTGATCATCTGCCAGAGAAATCTTTACTATAGTTAACGATAACCGGTGGAGAAATTCGTCTACAGTTTTCCCGCCAAAATATAATGCAACCCCATAAAATTATCATTCCTTTTCTTATCACGATACATTAAAGACTTTTAGTAACTTACCACCACCGTAGACACCACCGCTCATAGTACGCAAAAATCATACGGTAGAATCGCCTCTATCAAGCGCGCATGCGTCAGAACATAGGGAGTATTCGGAGACGGGTCCATAATCAGGGACGCAGAGATGCACTGATATTAGTCTGCGCCTTTCGTAACCAGGTTACCGCCAACCCCAGCCTCAGGTCAACGACCCCATATCTCACACGGTTCGATCATAGTGAGCTCAGTGGGTATAAAGGTATTGTATACTATACATACGGTGTCTGGACGAGGTGTGGCAATTTGGTATACGCAACAGCGCGCAAGTTTGAACATAGTGTCTGATACTAAAGCCTGGTATATATCAAAATTTCCTGGGAATTACAGGTTTTTTCAGTTAATTTTTTACATTTTCCAAGTTCATCGGAGTTAGGAATTTTTTTGGAGAATTTTCACAAGATTAACTTTATACGCGATACTCCTTTTCAAAAGCTTAGATGTCGTTTGAATGTCGGGAAAAAGAATGTTTCGTTAATTTTTTATACATCGAGTACTTTATGAAGAATTGGAAAAAAAAAATTATCCTATCAACAATATACGAATAATAAGTCATTTGTAAGCTCTTCAAAAACATTTTAAAACTCATCCAAGTTGCAGGTCTCTGCAGTAGGATGAAATTTGTCTCTGGGTGGTCAAAAGAATTTTGTTACCTACTCTAATTTCAGTTTATCAAAAAACGGTTAATCCAAGAGTATTAAGAAAAAAAAAAAAAAAATTGTTCACTCATATGAAAATTCCCTGAGGATTCCAGGTTTTCCAGATTTTTCCAGGTGGTAGACACAGCTCTGTTGAAATAAGGGAGACCTCGCAATGTCGTGTACATCAATGCATTCATATATTTTTCAACACATGGACAAAGTACAGAACAAAATTATACAGTTATACTGACTCTTACAACATTCTTAATTTAAAAAAAAAAACCAGGACCACATCTTTGTCCGAATTCAATAAAAATAGTACAATTCATAGACTAGATATGTAAAAGGCCACTGGGCGATTGGAAAATTCATTTAAAATACATGCTAGGTACAAAATATCACAAATCCAAACCTCATTGGTAGTAAATCACATAAATTTTTAAAGTTACATTCACACTGCAGTGCGGGAAATTGATCAACAAACAGACTTCAGAGTCCTGACACTTCCGATGATCGAGGCATTTGGAAGGTCGGAAATGTGCAGGTATTAAAAATACAGGGTCACTTAGGTAGCTATTATGGTCAATCGGTTTGAGTCGATTGATGGGCTCTGGAAGGAAGTGGCAGAACAGTATCGCCAACGGATAAAGAACCTTGTTGAAATTGTTGTGTTTCGGAGGAAACTCCTCTAGTACTAATAGCGAGTTGTGTATCTCTGCGCATTCTAGCGATAGGATCTCTTCCTCTAATCTTGTGCCAACTTCTTGGCCGTTTGGCGACCGGACTGAACCCGGATTCGCTCCGTGGACTGCGCAAATCGCGACGATGAGCTAATACCGCATCGTTCATTGGGTCCCTCGAACGTTTCCCAGGACGGCGTAGAAGCGATTCGGTAATCGTCGAGAAACTTGATGGACTTGTTCGTGTCCCGTTCGATGGAGATTCTGACGAGGCGGAATTTACGCTTTCTGGAGATCCTTTCGACTGACTCGTTCCTGGAGAAAAAAAAAATCAATTTTTCTTGTAAAATGTACAATCATTACACAAAAAGTAGAGATGAGTGAAAATTCTTACCCGGAAGTCCTCTGAAAGCGTATCTAACCGCTTGTGCCATTGCCGAAAAAATTCCACCTCCATTTCCGGAACTTGAAGCTGAAGACGAGGCTCCTTGAGTGTGAGGCTTTGTTGAATTCGGACTTAACTGAGTTGAGTAATAATCGACGGTTGATGAAGCAGTGAAGGTATCCACTGATGAAACCGATCGCAGGATGCCATTGGGTGTTTTTTGCATTTCTTCAGAGACGCTGGATATCGAAGCGATGCTTTCGGTCAGTGGATTCCGTTCCAGTTTTTGCAGACTTGAATTAATCAGTGGTACCAGACTGGATGTTGAAATGTCAAAGCCGTTTTCAACTACTACCATCATCACGACACGAGAGGATGTACTTGCAGTCGATGGTGCTGGTGTCGAAGACGGGGTTTTGAACACCTTAGAATCTTCAGGACTCCCGAGATTTTCCTTTTCAGAATTATCCTCGTTTTCCCGCATCATTTGAGCCTCGGATTTTTGACGATTGATTGACTTCTCTCCCGGTATTTCCGGGGCTTCGTAGAATTCCTCACTGTCTGATACAGGGTCCATCGTACTTTCGGCTGCCATGAACTGGTGCTGATCAGAGAACCGTACCTTCTTCGGTAGATCTTTAACTGCAGGCTCAAAAATCGATTCACTTTGAGTATCAGGCACGTCTGGAGGAACTGCAGCGTAAAGATGATCTTGCGCTTCGGTAAGATCCATATTGACAGTAACCTGCTCTTCCTGTTCTTCCATTACTTCTAAAATTCTTGCGGAATTTGTCCTGAAGAATTCTCTCGAGTAGCCCAAACCCTCTTCAGAAAATCGGTTCGGAGTCGCAGCAGTCGATCTCGAAGGGGTATCTCCGCTGATGAAAGATCTCGTCCCAGAATTAACGCTGCCGAATGGAGTATTGTCAGAATTGACTTCCTTCGAAGTAGTTAGCAGCTGACTTGTAGCCGAGTAAAACAGACTGGGCGATGGATTTTCATCAGCTGTTTCGTTGTTCGAAGTCAAATTGACAGTAGCTGATTTATTGGTGGCCGGAAAAGTGGTCGTCGGGGTTTTCGGAGTCTTTAGACAAAATGCCGGCAATCTGGGTGTTTTAAATTGGGGCTGAATTCTCTTGCCAGGAACACCAACGTGCATAGGAGTGCTAGTGTTTCTCATCAACTCCGGAGGAGAGGTAAAGCTTTGCAAAGTGTGAAATTCCGAGTCAGGCGATTCTTTATGAGAACTGGTTGTTGCCGGGCATGAGAGAGTCTTGACGATTGGCGATGGGGTGCCTTTTTTTACCGAATCTAATTGAAGCTGGAGTGAATCGCGAGTGAATTTCTTGCGCCAGTATTCGCACTTCAAAAAATTCTCCAAGTCAGAACTACTGCGGTACAATTGTCCGCACAGCACGCATATCAATGGCAAATGACGGATAACCAAATGGCAAAGGAATTGGGAATCCTTAAATTTTTCAAGCGGCAATTCTTTCGAAAAACACAACAAACAGTTCGTATCCGTTTTCGGTCTAGGATGTTTCTTCTTCTCGTGTAATTCCCGACAGCTGGCACAGCAGAATAATTTCTTGCACTTGTGACAACGGTTTTCCTGTTGACAATTATCATCAACCGGTATAGAAACGATATTAGTAAAGGACCAATAGAAATGAATATTTATGAATCCAGAATCACTTTTGATCGATCGTACTGTGTTTGAATATTAGTCCAATATTTTCATTTGTATACAAATATGGATAAGATTCTGACAATCGTGTATGTCTATTCAGTTGAGGAACTGATTAATTACTTTTCGGGATATTTTTCACTGCAGAAAACGGAACCACCTCTTCGTTAAGAATAATTAAAACTGGTATTTTTAATTACTTTTCGACTCGATTATGTCCAGTCCTCTATTCAAGGCACAATATTATTCGATTAAATAAATACCTGAATCAGTGTATTCATGTTCAAGCTTATCCGGTCATCTTGAGCTACTATACAAGTTTGTTTACGTATAGCACAACGCGCGGGACTTGTAGTCCGACCATAACTAACGTGATCACTCGATTTGCGCGTCTTGTAATGTTCTCAGTTGCCGATAATGGCGCTACGAATAGCCGCACGGATTCAAATATTTTTGAAGTTACAGAAATCTGTCGTTTCAAAAAATCCCCATTCTTCAATCGACCAAAGAACTTCTTCCCTCAAAAATCACCTGACAGTCAAAAAGAAAAATTCTTTCAAGAAGCAGAATCGTTATAATTAATCCTACTTTTAGACTGAGGACACAAAATAGGAACAAGGAAGTTGAAGAATCATCAAAGGTATTGAGATAATAAACGATCAAAGAATTACAAATTCGTTAAAATTTATTGAAAATCATTTCATGTATTTGTGCAATGTTCAGATGTACTCGGAACTTCCTTTTCTGTACTTGGTTCCCTGGTACTAACAGTGCATTTTTCTTTAAAGGCTGAAATAGTAGATTCAGTTTGATTGAAGACAGTCAAACTGGTCCCAGGTTTCTTTAGCTGAAGTCTGCCTTTCTCAAGCAAGGCGATTGCCTCCTCATACGGCGGTGTTATAGGGGATTGGTTCGGCTCGTGATACTTGTACTCTTTTCCCTCATACTGAAATAAAAATAACAAAAATTCAACCAACTATCCCCAAAACCGCAGTAAATTTTCATATCGTTTTACCTCCAGAGAATAACAAGCGTCTGAATCCGGCTGACTGAGATCCCCGCATACGACAAAAGGAACAATGTATCTATTGACGCCAGTCAACTGGTTAAAATCACAATGTTCATGAGTGAGCAAAGGGTTTAACATATGAGGTTGGTACCCCTTGGGAGGATCGTATTCTTTGCATACAACAAAAGCTTCGATACTAGAATTCCTAGAACTTCTAGGCTTTGTACAATAGACTTGTTTGAAAAATACTTTCAGCTGTGAATACAACAGCGATATATCTTTGCCACGAAATATCTTTGCCACAAATATTCCCCCAGGTTTTAAAACGTGAGTAGTAATATTTAACGCGGCTAACAGAAGCTGAGATTGTATGTATATATCCATGTCGTGTAGTCCGGTGACTGAAACAAACACATTTTAAATACCAAGTACGCGTTTCTATTGTAAAAAATCTCACCATCCGGTGCTCCGTCGCACACAACTAAGTCAGCCTGTTCATTTTCAAAGTGCTTTATAATTTCCTCCGCAGTGCTGACTTTAGTTATATCTCCTTGAATCTGAACTACTCCCTCCAATGGCGCCATGGCTTGTAGATCGACTGCAACTATTCTTGAAGTTTGATCCTCTCCTTTGCTGAAAAAAAAAAAAAAAGCAGAAATAACTGATGATTATACAACAGTTTCAAGAACAGAGAGTTAATCCTTGGATTTTATTCACAAAAACAGACTTTAATTTACGAGACAAAACTTGGCTCCAACTCCCCGGCGCCGCGCAGAGGTCTACTGCTTTAGTCACTCCTGTAAATGAATAAAATCAATAAAAAATTATGCTTTTCAAATTCTGGAGTCATTCGTCGTTACCATCAAAGATGTGGAACTCAGAATCGATTTGAAGGAGTTTAAAAGCGCTCCTAGCTCTCCATCCTTCTTCCTTGGCCCTTCTGTAGTAAATGTCTCGTTTGTCCTTCGACGTTTTGCCCATTTTATTATTTATTTATGTTTTTCAATTCAACTGACGCGATTTAAACCCGATATCGTATTATGTAGCCACGTGAAAATGACAGAATATATTGAGGTTATGTTCGTTTGGTGAGTTAAAACTGATTAATAAATAAAATACGCTCTAATGGCAGTCGTCAAATAATAAAGGTCAATATTTACAACGAGGTAGTTCAACGTCTTAGAACGTTTCATCAACAATCATAGGTAATACGAGTAATTAAGTACGAAACGATAACAGAGAACGAGCGTCAAATTGACGAGGTCGCCATATTCGATTTTTGCTATTAGCAATTTAGCATATTGTCGTCTGCGCGCGTGGCTTGATGCACGATTCGAACGTGAATAATTAATGCTTTCTTTCATTCGATATTATTCATCATTTGAAGATGGACCACTCGTCGAAAAGAACGAAACTAATTGTAAAATACTAATTCTGCATCTACTACGTAGCTGACATCCGGTAATAACAAGTCGGCAGTCGCGTGACTAAAAGTAGAAAGTCGTAGGCGCCAAAAACAAAAAGAAATTTCCGGTTTTATGGTGGCAAAATCTATTTCATGCAATGTAAAACCTTTTCGGCACATTCGCAAACAAACAAATTTTTTTGCTAATTTCGTGTGCTGAAGAAGTGGGCACGAGTGGGCACGGGGATAACAACAGAGCCCTACGTTACCCACAATATTACAAAGTCCCGTTTGAGTCAGCCGTCTACGAACCGGTCGGTAACCACAGACCCAGATTGAAAAATGAACCAACGAATGACGAACGATCATACATAAAAATTTGAATCATCGCTATTTCGAGTAACTGGAAAATAAGAAAATATCGATGAAGCTCTGATGGTTCGACAAATTCATCATTTATATGAGTATCTAATATCATAGGTATGTATGTCTATACTTTGCAATTTCACAATGAATCCATCATATTAGCGAAGCTAAATTTTCCGTCATCACATAACGCGTAATGTTCGTTCCAATTTTGGCTGGTCACCTGATTGTCATCGCAAATCTGAAAAACAAAATACGTAATCGACTTGTAGTTGCACATCTAATGGCGTACGATCATATAGACATCGAATTCTTGGAATGAAGACGCATAAGTATAGACATAGAATGATGCAACCCACTGTATTTTTTTTCGTCCAATTATCTTATCGCCAATCACCGAACCCTTAAATCTATCACAGCTGTTTTTTCTGACAAAAAACAAAACAAAAAACAAAACAAAAAAAAACGATTTATTTTCGCTTGATTACAAACTCGATCCACCGCGGTCAGTCGCGAATTACGATCACATTATCGAAGCTGATGCATGAAATCGTACATACTTATCAGATATTTATTATACAAAGTTACCGCGGCGTTTCCCGCCGCAGTTTCGGCCAAATGGCCGACAATTCCTGTCTGTCGACGCAACTGGATAATATCACAATATCCGGCTTGCAAAAGATCGAGTTTTAATATCGAGTTATAAATTCAAGATGAAACAGAGATGAGGAAAGAGAGATAACGAAACAGCACGAGGGTGAGATTTCAACGAAATTCATTTATTTAATTTACTGTCTACGCATTGTACATTTCAGGAAACAAAACAACGCTATATTTTATACCATGTTTGTTAAACTATGAATAATATAGATCGCGTGGTTGTTGAGGATACACGCTCAAGCGTAAATTGTGCACGCTGTTGTCTTCTCGCACATAATATTCTAATTCCACACATTGATTACTCCTTGCTATTACATGTCTGAAACAAACAATAAAAAGAGATAATCAGAGCACCACTCCAGCCAGGATAAAAATCACTGGAAATTAGAAACTACAATAGAAAGTTAAACAGAAATCAATTAGTGATCACAGCTTCAGTCTGCTTCGCTTCTGGCAAAAGATTGAAAACATAGACAGAAACATCATCTCTATACTACATTCAATGATGCAAATTAGACAGTTGAATAATTCATGTTCATTATGTCCAAAAGGCACTATTTCTGCGACTTTAGTCAATGGACACATATCTAATAATGATATAACGATACGAATCTGACAATAATTCATCAAAAAGAGTGACGATTCTCAACAAAAGTGATCAAAAGTAAGAAAAATGACCAACTAAGAGCTTGAAGACTAACGTTGAATCAAAACTAGCTGGACCGCGGATGAACCTTCATAAAAAAAGTGAACCGAATACTAACGGTTGGAGACTTTGCACTGGCGTAGAGCCTCGTTGAATCCCTCGCAAAGCGTGAGGTCTGATTGACCCTGGGCGCATTGTAGGAACTGCTTGATTTCCCAGGCGCAAGGTCCGCTGGGTTCAGATGAGCCATTGCCAATTGGTCCAGCCTGTGGGGCAGCCTGGGCAACAGTAGCTGGAGCAGACTCGCTAGAACCGCCGCTGAACATACCGGTCATAGCGTGACCGATTGTATGTCCAACAGCTGAACCGATCGCTACTCCACCAGCAGTTGCTGCCATTTGTCCCATAAGAGATGGACCCTGGGATGGAGCTGCCATTGGAGTAGATGGCGCCGCATGCATTGGCGGTTGAGCCGGAGGAGGCGAAGACCTAGCAGGGGCGCTGGTCATACTGTAAATTACAGGTAATTGGTAATACCGAAAAGATGAAGATGATGAAACATGTTTAAAAATGACGACATTTAGGGTGAGGCTGATGATGATGATGAAACGATATACTCGGTAAAAAATGTCCATCACATATGCCGAGTTTGGTGATGATTCGATGATTATGATGTAACGAATTTGATAGATGAATTTTTTTTAGTATTTGTATGTGTATTTTCGGTTTATTTAAACTTAAATTACCGTCGGGGTGGTGGACTGGCGGCACGTCCTCGTCGTGGCATGATTGTAGAGTATTTTTGGGTCACTCGACGTAAAGAACGTTTACGAAACACTGACTTATTTCAACTGATTGTGAGCCGTACGCTCGCTCGATTGATACTGGCGGATTCTAGTTATACAACGCAGAAGATTCCGGAATTATATGGTATGTGTATATTCAATGCGTATACGTATAGAAATATTGTTAGAGGTATGAGTCTGCGCACGTCAATCTTTCGTTCCGAGCAAAGGGTAATGTTAAAAATTTAACATGTGATTTTTCGGGGGATCGATTTACATAGAAACTTCTCGGCGACTGACGACGAGCTGTATCTAATGGTTTTCTCGTTTGCGCAGCTAAAACGGCGACTGCTTGCGCTCATTGGTCGATTCCACTCTGTTATAAAATCCCATTGGAGCGGTAAAGCAGATCCCTGCAGTCACTGAGAACGGATTGGCCCTGTCGGTCGTCTCATGCGAACCAATGATACAAATGAAGTATATGTGATTGGTCAGATCCAACAGAAGCGACCAATCACGGATTTCGTGTTGAGTTCTGTCGCTCGAGAGAAAACCGACAAAACTGCTAGCAAGTCGACTGTAGTTTCTCGAGGCTAGCCAATACTGTGGTGACTGAAGTCTTGAAACACATGAAAACGGGCCCCAGAAAACATGGATTGAACTTCTTCCTCGGAATCCGACCAATAGGGAGCGATGATTGGTGGAGATGGAGGAAGTGTTTTCGTCCACCAATCACAGTTCCGGACATGTTCAATGTGAGTGAACTACGCGTGTTGGAAACCGGACGTAAGGTAATCGTCCGTTTCTTTGTGCTAGGACTCATGCGCGGACGTATGTATATACATTGGACCACGAACGAACTTCGCGGCCTTCGTGGCGATGCGCGGCTAGTTTAAAACACAGCACATGCTGCGAGAGCTGCGATAGCTTCTTTTTTTCTGATGGGATGCTGAGAGAAAAATTTCCTTACAGTCGCTGAGGATTCGGTAAAGGTGCTCTGCGTTTCGACTACCTGGATTTGCTGTTTCCGGGTCCTTTGCGGCCAGACATTTTAGGTATATTTCCGATGATGTATTTTTAGACACCAGTAGTGTATTACCGGGCAAAATTAACACCATGCTGATAATTGAAATTGGAATGTAATTTACTAATCTTTGTAAACGACACTAGGATCTTTACGATGTTTATTTCGTTGCCATCATGACCATGATGTCGCAGGTATCAGCTCTTTAAGCTTCGATAAATATACAGCGAGAAAAATATCTGATGCAAGTCTGTGCTCAGATGACATAGCAATCCAAAAAAACCTGCTCGAGTAGTGCTTAGGATAAAACAAAGACGAGCAGATCTTTTTTTATTGCAATATCCAATAAATAAATACGAGCTTTGCGCATATTGTGAAAGGGATTCATATACGCATCGTAACTTAAGTCAGTTTTGTTTTTTCATCTTATTTGTAATTATTATTGTTCAGCTGGTGGATGAAGCGGATAAATTGCTATCATATATGCTTGATAGAAACCTTTGGCAGTTGAACCATGACGTCACGCAGTAACCTCCAATTATAAATTAAATAAGATAAAAAAAAAAAAAAAAAAAAAAAAAAAAAAAGAAACTGCAAGAATCGCGCACGCTGACTGCAACGAACCGCCGAAGCGCATGTGCAGATTATATTCAATAAAAGCGATGGACTAAACCCGCCAATCAAAGCCCGTGGAATATCCCGCCAATTTAATTCGCACTTAATGCCTCGGGCGAATGAATCAATGATTTTCGTTCAATTCTGAAATTCAACCTATTCAAATGATAATTCATTCAATCGTATCGTACGTGACGTCAATAAACATTTTTGTTCGAGAAATAATGTTTCGAGGTTATCTGTTGAAAGAGAGATAGAGAAACAAAAGATTAAGACAAAGACAAAACAGAACAAATGGCTGCTGTAACTTATCGGTTTTGTTTAATATTACTATACATTAAAAAAAAAAAAAAAACGAACAAAGGTAGGTATGTATTGTGAATTTCAAATTAGGGGCATGGTTAAGAATTTCGATATCGTCAATCGTATAAATCGAAGAATCATTATCACCGTGAAACGAAAGAACATAATAATAACATTTTTTAGACGCGAGACGGTATTTGAATATTGTTTTATTTGAACCTTGCATTGCTCTTCCTGCTGCTGCAGTGTACAAAATTGATAAAAACATATTATTGTGTTGTAGGTAAGCTTATATATTTTTCCTTGGCGCGATAACGATCCGGTTTTACAATCAACGGGTATAGATTAATAATGAGAATTTGTAATGCGAATGTTTACATTAACGTTAATAATTCTTGGCTCAAGTCTCGAGGCCGTGTTTATGGATTCTCAAACGACGTAGGACGAGCAGTCCCACTCTGAAGATATTAAAAACGTATATCATCATTAAATATCTAATATCATCTATTTCCACTCCTCACAAATTATAGCCGCGATAATTAGTCAATCGGTAAAAAATCCGCATAAGTATAATCTGCGCTGTTACATAACCGACAATTTTTACCCATTTTTATTCACCTGCGACCTTTAATTAGAAGATGTCCCTCGGACTTGGAGATAATAACTATTGATAAAGTCAGTTTGATCAATCAAACATACTATATGCCCATGTCTATGACCATAAGGATTCTCAACAAGTGTTAATAACTTCGAAATTTCCTTCTACACCAATCAGCAACAATTCAAGACAGTCAGGAACACAGTCGTAATTATGATTAATTGGTATCTTCCAGTGGATCTAGCCGATCATCATATCCCTGACTGTGTCGATTTTTGTCTGTAAATAGATGAAAATCTCTCGCTATAATGTACGGTGATATGTTGATGACGAGATGATGACTGGGGAGGATAAGAACGTCTGATTGTTATCTAGCCATTGTATATAGCGGTGATACCCGCAATTAATGCCACAACTGGCTGCGGCGGTATAAAGATGACACAGTTTGCATGTATATATGTATGTATGTACAATAATTTGCTCAGCTGATTGTGAGTATAGAAATAGGAGAATCAGGATTATGACTAGATTGTATGAAGTAGAATTCTTCATTATGATTCATCGCAATTAATCAGGCAAATACCTTATATAGAATTGATACGTTTTAACAAACCTACTCATCTTGTTCGTTGAATCTATTGATCAAATAAATTGATTGAAAATAATACACCGAATTTACACAATATGCTTATTGTAAACAATATGCGTAGCTCGCTTAGCACCGTATTGTTTACTGTCAGGATGATGATGATGATTGAGTGCAATCTTCCCTTCAGAGAATTTGTAAACAAATCAACGAATCCTGCAGTATATATCTGTCAGTATACGTATATACATTCATAAAGCGATAATGGGTTATACTGACAAATATATATATAACCCGTGAATCAACTCTTTGTCCTGATCAGTATACTAGATACCGACGCATATCAATTTCCTTTATACCGAATCTTCGCCATCGGCATCTTTTCATCTTTCACTACCTTGAACACGAAACTCCGTATCAGGACGCGCATATAGGTCAACAAAGAGTGCAGACTACTTATACGAGTAATCAATCGCTTTGTTTAAATCGGCCAATTCAAATCTGCTATCAAATTCTCGTCAATACCGTATAAGACGCATCTTTTCATGATCATTTCACCTTGAACACGAAACTTCGTATAGTATTATCTGGATGCGCATATTAATATTGTATTGTATGGAGACCGTACAACAATCGGCTTAGCGCGCTTTGTCTAAATCGCCTATATCGGATGGTCGCGAAGACACATCATCTCTTACAGTTTCACCTTGAGCACGAAACTCCATATCGGCACGCGCATAGGAAGTAACAATGTTTCCAGACTCGCAATTTATTGAGACAAAGAAAATTATTAACGGGCTTTTGATGCAAAGCATTGTTTAGCATCAGATTGCCACTATGCGGAGCTGACCAATTTATAGTGCTTGGTCATGGTTCGAACCATGCAGATATAGAATCGGTTATATATTATGATAATCGATATGCGGTAAATATGTACATACCTATGATCGAAAGTTATGGAATAGGGAACATTGAAAGTTCTGATATGTATTATAATTATGATTATTGGTCGTCGTTGAACGCGCTATGGCGCTTCAGGGCAACGTGCCGATAAGCAGGGTCAAAGCTACAACAACCCCAACTCGACTGTAAAAATATATCCCATTGTGTACATCGGACATGTTCTTGCACCTCGCGGCGTTAAGCCTGCAGTGCACGTTGTTCGTTGCAGAAGTAAACATAATGACGATATAGATAAGATCGAGTGGTAACCTCGTTTTGACACAATCTATATTATAGTTTCAGGAATTGTGCAGCGCAGTATAGCGCTAATCTGTTATCATCACGATGCACCAATTCCGGAATCGCATGATACAGAATATATTTCAATTCCAGATTGAACCGAACTTGATCAGCCGACTGTTGAAGAAGCTCGGGTATCAGCCAGGGTATACCGATCATTGGATATTATACTAACAAACGTATACTCGAAAGTTATAATCGAACAATTTGCATTGCAGGAAGGCGCGGTGCGATGATCTTCGCAGTCAGTGCTCTGTCCATATACGAAGGACGTACATATCAGACGTAAGTATACATATATAAGTTTCGAGGGACGCATTTTAAGTTTTAATTAAAAATTCATACCACACGCACGCACTCCGTAGACCATGTCGTAAAAATAATACTCCATCGAAGGAACTCGCGAAGGATTTCCTCGCCGTGAAATTACAAACGTAGGTATATAATATAGTGCCGCTTGTGTGTAGCTGAAGATATAATATGAAAACTTGCTCAGAGATATATGTTATTGTATACACGATTCGTATAGTTCTTTGAGACTAAATCCTTGAACGGCTGTTCAATATTCTTTGCAAAATGATCCGTTGAAAAAATATGTACATACATACATACATATGTATATGCTATGTTTGATTCGCGAATTGGAGATGGTGAAATTTCCGACGCAATTCAAGTATAGTCAAGATTATTGAAGAAGAAAAAGACATCGTCAGACGACCGTCAAATATTATCGAAGTATGTCTACCTACGTTACTTTTTCAAAGAAAACATGTTTTCGCCTGTAATGTACTTAATTCCGAGGCCGATTTGCAGATGGTGAGTATATATAAAGTTCATCACCGAGACCGGAACAAAGCCGTAAAGGTTCAATGCCGAATGCTGTGGCATTATCGAACTATTCTCGATACCTATATTTGACAAACGTTTATAAACGATGAACGAGAATATCAAATATCGTGGAAAAACGCGCAAGAAGATTCTCGCGAAAGAGAGAGAAAAAAAAAAAAAAAAGAATTAATTCTTTTCCCGCGTAAAAATCCCCCACGATGACCACTCGATCCGTGGACATCGCGTATGTATATAAAACCACTGGGAAAATGTATTATAGCGAATTGGGTCAGCTCTTTGCGCATCTACTTATACTTGTTAGAAATAAATAAAAAAAAGAGGTCTCGCAATACACGAGATAGAGTCGCTTGTCATGTTTCGACGATATTATTCACCGGAGTTATCAGCTGGGACCCCCTTATCGTCCGTGAGAATCTCATTAACTCTAATTAAGGCTTACACAGCTGCAGGTGTTGGTGCGTATAAATACGTATGTGGGCTGTACACGTATGATACGTACTGCGATGCACACGTGCTGGTCCCCAATCGTATAGTAGTGTGTTTACGTGTTCTTTGATACATACACATAGATAGATATATTGTATATGAGACAGATACACAACGTTAAAGACGTGACTCAGAACGATGCAGAGCTTCGCGAGCGGGGCCGATATAAGCGTACGCATTGGTTCTCAGTACAGACCACATACTGTATGTACTAATACATACATACATACGTAGTTCTGGGCTCCGAAGCCAACAAGTGACAGTATAGAATCTTATTATTTCACGGCAAAGAGTCGCAGCGGTTAGTCAGTCGCAAATCTCCTGTCAGCTAGCATAATGCTTGTATTTTACAATTATCATATACCCGCAAATGGTGCATATATATTGTTCATTTAATAAGAAACGTGCCGAGTGAATCTTTATAACCTGCATCGTATATTTACTTCATGGATTTAAACTCAAACTCTACGATTCAATTGCAATAGAAAAGTTTTCGCGCGCAAACTATACATATATATATATATACATACAACAACATACAACACCGACACGCGACCGCGTGTAGTAACGCCTTTGTTTTTGTCCAACGACAAATTGTCAACGCGCTTACGGTGATCATCGGACTTCTGCTGCAATTGTGTATACAACGAGTGATAGTTGACGCTGAAAACTGCAACGCGTCTGTTCTGTGACGATTCAACATTTTTTTTATCATCGATAAATACAGGTGAGCAATATATTACATGCTTGTTATTAACCCCAAAAGTATTTTCCCTCCAAATTTTTTTTTCCACCCTTGAGTGAGTATCGTGTGAAGCGTTCCGCTTCTTGTGCATAATTGCGACTGAACATCGCTGTTTGATTGACTTTGAGGTTATTGACATCCGTATACATAATATGCGGAGTACATTACATGCTCGTTTGTTAACTTCAATTCGCATATTCATAAACCGCTGTGTCTTGCCGATGGTGTAGCTGGATTGAATTAAGGCTGCCTTCAGGCTGGTGCTACTGAAACTTGTGAAAAATAAGTATACGTATCATATGATTGTGAGTATAGGTGCTCGTATTTTACTCGGTGACGCCCATCGTGAGTAAACGGTAATATCTGGCTGATGTAATGTGGGATAATTGTTGAGGCGTGTTTCCAGTTCGGAACGGTGAACGGTCCATGTGGTGTTCGATTCCAATAGTTTAGTAGCAAAAGTTGTATATAACTCGGTCTACCACGTGACTGCTGCAGGTATTTTTTAAGTTTGTTCCAAAAGTATTGAAACCGTTAGTTAGTTTCAGTTTTTGGCTCCTGGCGTTGCTGCAGTAGCAGGTAGACGAAACGAGACGCGTTCGTCAAGGCGCAAATCGCGTATTTGAGATGTTTACGTATACGCATACGTATAGTGTCTCACCTATACGTGCACATCGTGACTTGGTTATTTTGAAGCTCGTCGAGGCGCGGGTACGAAAATAGCGAATCGCAAGTTATTTATCGCTTGAAATTCGCCAATACATTTTCAAGTACGTAGGTAAATGTCCGTTCACATCGATCAGCTACGTACGTTGGACAATATCAAAATAAAAAAAAAACACTCCAAAAAATGATCGCGATGAGGAAAGATTCTTTTTCCTCGTAAACAATCAACACCTCGATATATCAGCTCATTGCGATTATATACCATCATCGATGCTTATTGTTTACGAACTGGATTGAGACTAAGTCGATGACGCAGACGATCGTCATGACGACAGACTTACATATATACTTTCCGACTTGGTTATAGCTTGGCAAATACCATAGGAAATATAAAACACTATAGTTTGCAAAAGAATTAACATATAAAGCTGGAAATAAATTGTCTCACCCGATCACCCGAAGTCACACATTACCATCCAGTATGACTCAGAATTTTAGGCAAGTAATTCCAAGGCTCGACGTCTTGACAAAGAACGACCCTCGAGGTAATTTCGAGCACACCTAAAAGCGCGAGCAATGCTCGGAAAAGCCTTGACGGTCGCAAGCTCGGTTTATTTAGCGCCATACAAAACAATGGCGGGGGGGAAAAGGAGGGTCATTGAGTCCGGTGCACTAATGTGAACGAACCCTGGGTGATCGGGTCGCGTCTGGGCATGCGCAAAGTATAATATACGGCGCGACGGTAGGTACCGAAGACAGCTGATAATTATATTTATATAAATGCCAGAATAACAGGCGATCATATTATTATGGTCGTTAAACTCTTTTCCTGCTATTTAGGCGGTATATAAGATTGACTATAAACTTTTGTCGTAGAATTGTAGAGCACAGGTTTATTCTTGGAGTTAATAAATCGCAATACTCCATACACAAGGTCGGTTCTTTATTGCCAGTAGGTATACTATCAGTCATACTTCATCGTTATTGTTAGAAGATATGTATAATAACGATGTTGTGTCGCTATATTAATGCACAAAGCCCCTACGCTGATGATGGAAAGAGTAACGAGTGTCGGTGACCCTCGAGATACGCTTTAGCTCGCTATCCCAAGGTCGCGCAATGACCCAGTCTAAGAAGAGAAAAATTGCACCGATACTGCGCAACCCTGCAATAGTACTCTGCGCAATTTCAACAGTCATGACTGGCCAGTATGCTGATTTGCGATGAGAAATGGGTCTGGCTTTCCTATGCATATGCCTCGACCAAAATACGCATATCCCGACACTAACATCCGGTGCAGCGCTTCTTATTTGATCCCGGTTGTTTGGTAATTATGATCAAAGACTACGCCCAACTTTTCTATATACTGTCTCGTGGTAAAGAATAAACCCAACAGCATGATAGGAGTGTAGAAATATATAACCTATGGTTCCGTAATCTACAAAGTAAAACTTTGATGAATTAGCCTGCAACCAAAAGTTCATCAGATCAAATCAAGTGGCATATATTATATGTACTAGTCGAGCATTAGGTACGCCACTGAACGCGTATCCTACTCCACATTCATCAGTGCTAACGGATTATATTTAGAATAGCTGCAGTTTGTCATTATAGGTTGTCGTAAGTAAAGGTCAGACGCGTTAGTTCTTTGCATACTGCAGATACGCTGCACCAGTCCAGGTCACAGATTGAAAAGTTCAGGTATATATACTGAGATCAGATCATATACCGCACATAGTATCTAACGTAGGTGATCTCCGTTTGGAGTAAACTGCAAAATCTGCAACTGAAATTTGTTGGAAATTTGCTGGTTGTCGTATCGACGGTATTCTCAAGGTCAACAGTAGTGTTCATCTCTATATCTCGATCTTTGACCTATTTCGGTCAGAAACGGACATTCCATGAATTTACGTGGTTTCATAAATATCTTCTAGGATTACTGCGCAGTCAGGCAAATTCTGGGAATATCTGGCTTAACCGGACAGCTAAGGTGGTGGTCAGATACTCGGAAGACGTAACGTAGTGAGAAAGAGAGTGGATCTCTCTCACTCTCTTTCTCTAGGATTTTTTTTTTAGTATTATGTATGTATATATTGGAATGATATGTTAGAAATTCCGAGGATCTTTATTCATTGATTAAACCTGGAATTACGGTCCGATCTCATATGTCCGAGTGAATAACAGTACCTTTGAATATACAGTTTTCTGGCACCTTTTCAACGCGAGATATGCTGAGGACTGCAGTAGCGTATACATATAGGCTGGTTCAAAAAAATCGACTATATATGGGGAATTCCATGCCGTTTCAACCTGGGTTTGACCCTTCACCTCACGGCTTTCGCCCATGATTTTTTATATATGATTGTTTCTACTTCAAAAAACACAAATTTTTTATTCTAGATTTTTGTGACTTGATTCGAAATTTCTAAAATTTTCGAAAACCGTCACATTGATCGACACAATTTCAAATTCTGAAAAAATTCTCAAAAATCAAATGTCAAATATCGAAAGTTTTAAGCTTATAGCCGAGGTGGGCAGATGTTTTCTTCTTACTGTTTTCAAGCTTTTCCCGAGAAATACGCTTAAAAATTTTGATATTTCATACTTGATTTTTGAGAATTTTTTCAGAATTTTAAATTGTGTCGATCAATATGACGGTTTTGAAAATTCTAGAAATTTCGAATCAAGTCGCAAAAATCTAAAATAATAAATTTGTGCTTTTTGAAGTAGGAACAATCATATGAAAAATCACGAGCGAAATCCGTGAGGTGAAGGATCAAACCGAGGTTAAAACGGTATGGAATACCCCGTATACAAACATACCTAACATCATAAAGACCGTATGAGAAACGAAGGGAATTTTTATTTTTATTTATTCTCTTTCATGATTGCGGTTGTGTGTACTGAAATGACCGCCATGGTACCCCAAGATGGAATTCTACGACTAACCGGAATCTTTGAATGTATAATTAGCTGAAATCTATGTTGGAGAGAAAAGAGACCTTGTATATTAAATTTCGATTACCATCAAAGGGAGATCCGAGGGCCATAACACAGCGCAATATTTTGCACAATTATAAAAATACGGGGAAAACTTGTGAAATTGACCAAAGATCGAGCGACTGTCATAGCTATACTAAAGAATATATTATATCTCTAACCAGTTTTCGCATGATGTAAGCTTCACAATATATTATGATAAGTCATGGGGTCCATCGATTGACCCTGCTAGCGTATTGCGTATACTTAAGTTACGTATGCATGCATTGCATGCTTGTGATTCGGTTTGTATATCTACTACTCGTGTTGAAATGCAGGTGCTGTGTAAATTGTTAGAACCTGTTTCCTATAACGAGCTATCTTACAGTTATACACGCATCTATATGCCATATTCACGCGTGTATACTCATCTATGCATTGGTATTAGGTATATAGTTTTCTCAAGGTCGTATAAGTGTGACTGGCGCCCTACTCATCCCGCGTTCAGTATAAATCTCATTGCACAATATCGATGATCGTTCATAATTGATATCGTATAAAAATCGGAAATTATGACGTGGTGCAAGGGTTTGTCAGTATACCTACTTGGATGGGGTTATATCCTCAGTGAAATCTGCAGTATCGCAGATATCTCCTAATTAAATCACCGCGTGGCGATACTAATGATAACGATATAGTCAATAATTAATCGTAGAATTTCGTAACTCTATATATCCGCGAAGTCCAATTTTTGGATTCAATCTAAAATCCGGATCGATGCTTCCCCATACCTATACAAGATTACAAACCCTGCAGTGCAACTCTAGAGAACTTAGCAAATTAATGACGACAACGTTGACCCAATTCTTGGCAAAAACTGCTACGCTATATAGGCACGCCTAGATTATGACCTAAGTTAAAAATCCACGCGTATACGTATATTAGATGTTTATGTAAACATGGGCGTCGTGTGCGTTTTTTTTTTACTTGGTTAAAGTCCCGTGGTAACTACGTAACGGATATACGTACATACGTCAGAGGAATGAAAAGTAAAATCGGGAGTCTGCTTAGTCTGATCAGTTATCTCTCGGGTTGGCGTATAAGGTCTTCCAGATACGTAGAACGACGATCGATTACCGTAAATCGGAAACCGTATTTTCCTCTGTGGATATTCTTACTACTTCGAGAATATATTAATATCTCACAGCTTCGGGGAATTTCCCACAAACGTGCGTGTATCACTGAAGCTGGGATATTCCGCGAAGCCGCAGATATATTATTTCCGGCGCGGTCTGTTCGGAAGAGAAAATCAATTTCCTGAACCGATGATTATACGAAAATATGGATTTTCCTAAATCATCACGCCTCCCACCCTTTATGAGAAAATTTTCCTGAAAATGACGCTCGTTTCGCGATTCCGGTTGATTCGTGAATCCACAGACGTTATTCCAGGAAACAGAGACTCATATTCCAGCCGTTAATTCTGAGAACGAGAAGCGGCTCCCCTCCTGCCTCCTCTCAGTTCTGCAGTGAAAAGTTCTAAGAAACTCCACACGTTCGCGGAGAAGACGGGAGAAGGGAGGTCGAAATTCATCGAGGAAGACTACACCGCGCCGGCGCAATCATGCCTATAGCGCAGAGGGGATAGGAGAAAAGAGTCTCGCGTGGTTTTGTCCCATGTGCTCGTGACTCGCCCGGCGCCCCGACGGGGGCTCGACCGTCTTCAATCCGCATGCGCGTGAGCGCACGCCTGCAGCCAACGCCGTACAATACGTTCCTGGAAACCCCGGGGCTGCTGGGGGAAAAGTTTCTTCTTTTGTTTGTTTTCCTCAAAGGACCCATATCCCGAGTCTTTTTTTTCAGACAATGAGTTACGGAGGTTCCTTCACCTCCTCTTTTCTTTTCTTAGAATCCCCACTTCGTCTTCGATACATCCGTCCAGCTATATAATATAATTTTTCTATCTACTGGACGAAAGTGCGATTTTCTTAGCAAAAGCGCAACTGATTACGACCAATTTTCTATTTATTTTTCTCATTCTCAATCCGTACGGATACTGGACAGTTTCACCCAACGTGAGACGGTTTTCTTTGACCACAAACGTCGCCACTGTCGGTATCGTGACCTCTTTTCCGGCTACTTCGAATTATACTTACGTAATTGATTTTACAATCACAGGTCAGCTACTGGGAGTTACTCTGACCGGGTTATTATCGCCATCGTGCGTCGATAGAGCCGAAGTCGTACGATCGATACGTTCAATTTTTATTTCTGCAGCAGAAAATATCTGCCTTTCGTATCATTTAGACATTATTATCGGCACCGAAGCTCCATCGACGAGTAAAATTCACAATCAGATACGTAGAATTTAAAAACAAAACAGGAACAAAAATTTAAAAAATAGCTTTTGTTATTATTGGCGCTGCTATGGGTAGGGAGTTCGGCGAGTTTCGGAACGATGAAACTAAAAGAAAACAATCGATCTGTATAAGAGAACCGTGTTCTCGGGGTATTTTTGGTGCTCGGTACGATCCTGAAGCGAATTATGAAGTTGGATGGAGGGGCGATAGACGCCCGGTGAGGCATCGCGCACCGGTAGGTAGGTAGATAGGTGGATAGGTAGGTAGGTATGCTAGCGCGAAAAGGTAGAGAGACCAGGCTATAACTCGAGGTACGGGACATCGACGGTTATTGCTTGTTTGGTGTTTGCGCGCGCCGCCGTCAACTACTACACTACTACTACTACTACTACAACGACACCGACAAAGAGACAACGACGCGGGTGTCGTATCGTCCTCCGTCGATACAAACCGATTCCTATATCCGTAGTAATTTTCATTCGGTGTTATTAGAAGAGCGGCGAACGCCGTCGAACGAACAACGCGGTATATTGTTATATAACCGAGTAATTTTTACTCACAGTTTTCTCTACTTCTAGTTCTGCGATATGAAAGTTTTTATATAGTATTTATTATCTCAATAAAAACCAAAAATTGGCACGATTATCAAATCTGATAAATAACAACAACAACAACAACAAAAAATATATATAATTTTCGCGGGAAAAGTAAGGCGAGATAACGAGCGAAGAATGCTCAGAGCACCGCGTACCGGTATAATCGTTTTGGAAAAAACAACGGCATCGCTAAATAAGAAAACAAAAAAAATAACAACTACAAGAACTAATTCAAGTATTGAATCAACGAGGGGGATCGCCCAGAGAAAAAAGAGAATAGTAAAAAACCGTAGAGGAGACGGACTGCTGTTACAGAAGCAATTAAATAAATATCATCGTATTGTAATTAAAACAAAAATAATAATAATACGTAAACGCTGATCTTTCCGGGAGCAACAGTAGCGCCCAGCTTTTACTCTAGCGCCGCAGCAGCAAGTTTCGGCGAGCGTTGAACGTTGAACGTGAAACGCGTTCTGAAGTCAGTTCACTGTTCAGTTTCGTTCAGTTCAGTTCAGTTCAGTTTCACAGTTCGAGTGCGCAAGGCGGGTCGCGTTGTGCAGCGTGTTGATCAAGGCACTGGCGTCTGATAAATAATACGCGCTACAAAACGCGGTGTGACGTGTTTATTGTTTTTAAATTTTTTTTTTCTATTGGGTTTTTTTTTTTTTTTTAATCGTTTACTGTTTTTTTGGTTTTATACCACCACTCGAAAAGCTAAATAATACAGTATACTATAGATAAAGTGTTGTGTAAGTTTGTGAATTACTGTATATAATATATACATATATATAACAGTAATAATTTACTCTCACGTTGTTTATTGTCGTCGTTTTAATCCTTCGTGGAGGTGATAACAATTATCGAGAATCTTATGAGAGCGAAGACAAGCGATAAGAGAGAAAAAGAAGAAGAAGAAGAAGAAGAAGAAACAGAAATAGAAAATTTGAGGAAAGAAATATAATATCGAAGATATGGCCGACGCTGAGATAACAAATTTTGTTACCGTACAGGCGCCTCTGATAGTCTGCGGCATATCGATAATATTAGGAGCCATCGGTCTCGCGGTTGCGTACTACATTAATCGAAGAACCGAGGAAAATGATGAAGGAGGAATCGAGGGTGAAAAATCATCTGGAATTAACGAAAGTAAGTATATTATTATACTCGTGTTATCGCATTATTTCATTGACGACTTATGGGACGCACACGCGTAATGTGCGTTTGATTTTATACTCCGTTCACTTATTAGTCATCCAGTTTCGTTGTGATCGCAACACCCTCGCGACCCAACGCCCTGAAGGCACAACATAACTCGAATTAATCTAAGATCGCATAGTGTAGGCATAGACGACAGAGTATTCACCCTATTCGAGTAGATGGAATAGTCCGTCGTTCGTTCGTTTTTCTTTGACTACTTTTACCACCACGAGGTTATGCGGCTGCTGCTGTAGCGCCCAGTACTCCGGATAGCCGCTAGGATATGCCTGCGGGCCAACTTCCGGCCCACTTCCCCTCTACTAAGCAACAGCAGCAGCGAATCGCAACCTCGAACTTAACCCTATGTTTAAAACAAAAAAAGCGCGGGAAATTTGAAATATCACAGATTCGAACGGCGGTTCGTCGATGATTCAACTTTCGGCTTGTAAGGGCATATGCTTATTGCGCTAGAGTCTATATTCATCGTTTTCAGTGTCTCCTCGTTTCATCATTCGATGAAATTCCACACGAAATTAGACGTTAGATTTGTCCTTGATTTTGGAAATACTTTGACAATACTTGCGTGTACATTGTATAGGGTGAATTTGTAACGTTCGAAAATTTACAATCAAAAGTGAGTTGTAATGGCCACAGATCGAAAACGTTAATTTTTTCAGTGGATTCTAATGATTTCGAACAATTTAGGACACTGGACCCGTGACCATTTGAAATATGCTCCTCTAAAAGTGTTCAGAAGTTACGAATTCACTTCTAATATGATTAAAATACTGCGTAATGTGATAATTACGATTACGTTTAAATCTACGGATTACATTAGAGCTTCACCGATGTGGAATATCGACAGATGTCTATTAGCAGCCTAGGGTTGATAATGATACTGTATATAAAACTACGATCTATCGATGGGACAGAGATAAAAGATACGTGTTTTTCGTTTCAGGAAATTATTCTTCTTCGCCTTCTTCTTCTTTCTTTGCGTATAAATACTTGCCTTGAACCGAACACACAGTATACATAATATATATTCATGTCAAGGCCAGGTGTTATTATTTAATTAAATGACGTAACGGAGTAAGTCAAATTCGAGGGATACAAATCAATCAATTAATATATATTATATATATATATATGTACATATACATAAATATTCAGATAATCCACGGCAGCATATTAGGTACCTAAGAATTTTTATCGCTTATCAGAATCTGATTCAAGAATCTCCACGTCAACGCGAGAATTGCTCAAAGTTTGTAATAAAGTTATTGATTCGGAGAGTTATTCAGTGCCTATATCGTCCATCGATATTGCTCGGTTTAATTATCGTGAGATTATTGTGTAGAAGGGAACTTTATTAATTTAGCAAATTTGTATAAATAACGCAAGGTATAACATCTCAGTCATAAGTTATTTGTGTTGTTTCAATAATGAAAGATCTTTTTTGGGGCTTTTTTTTTTTTTTTTTTGAGTTCTTTTTATTATTATTTCAATGAGAGTTTGAGGGAATGTGAAGAAAAAACAATGTCAAGAATAAATGACAATGACGAGTTATCATAACACAACGATCCTGAAATAGAAATATTTTTGACTGATTGTACAGCTGATTGTATACATCGATATTTAAGTATGTAGTATAATGTATGTATAATCTACATGTAGGTAAACGTATAAATTGAATCAAGCGTCTAATTGAGAGCGTAAAACGTTTTTCTTTGTTTGTTGTGTATAAAACAAATTGCCTTGAAAGACCTAAATAGGTTTTTTTTTTCTTTTGCTCTTTTTTTTTTGCTAATATTGTGTATCTCATGTGTCATACAATGTCAATTGGTTATTATATACTCGTTCAGGGAGGGCCTTCGTACAGTGTTTAAATATTGATCAGGTGTTCTTTTTTTTTCCTTCTTTTCTTTTGAAGAGAAAGAGAGAGAGTAAGAATTGTACATATAATACATTAAGTATATATGTTTATTCGACAGACTGAATTTACTTAGCTTTTGTGATAAACTGCAAAAGAAAATTAGGAGCAATTATATTTTATTAGATGTTTCTATATGCCCAATATGAATTATTAAGTATTTGGCATACTGGCACAGAAATAATAATTTGGAAAAATTACTTTTTCATGTATTTCTCTTTCTTTCTTTCTCTTTTGGTGATTTTACCTACTTTTGTTTTGTTTAAACTGCAACACTGCGCACTTGAAATTCAGGCCATATTTGTATACATATAATTAAACTCGACTATAGAACAAGAGACATCATAACCAATTCGCTAGTCTCAGTCGGTATCTCAGTAATTTTTTTGCTTGTTTGTTTGTTGTGTTAGTTTTTTTGTACAAAAAATTATTAGACATATGATTAATCGACGAAAGATTCCATTAATAATAAGCCGATTCGGTGAATTAAATATTCGGTTTTTGTGGGGTCCTATTTATTTATTTATTAATTTGTATTTTTTGTATTCATCAATTTTTAGTTTCACGCAAATGATTGTTGATTGTAGATAATTCAACAGCTGGCTTGTTTCATTGGTTTTCTCATTGCGGTGGTTTTTCTCATTGTGGGATAATTCGAATGAAACACGCGATAGGCACGTGCCGTGTATGTTCATCCGACTTGAACTAATCATAATAGATCTTTTTTTCTTCACCTTTTCGAGACCCTGCAGATATTGGCTGATTTGCAAATTTCATATTTCCTCTGCCTCTTGTTACAATCAGTCCACAAGTTTCACGAGATCGCGGTCGATCGATCGATCAAGTCTCAAGTTTTCTTGCCGTTAATAATCGACCTCCACTACTCGCAGTACGTAGGTATATTAAGGGGAAACACTACTTTGAAATTTATTCTATCGCGATTGTGTTTTTCTTAAATTTTCTCAAAGTTTGATCCTGCGAAATTTATAATCCCTGAAAATTTGAAAAAATGCCGGAGCCACAGCAGTATAGGTAAAAGATGATTTCGATATCCAATGAGGAAAAATAAACAATGGAAATTAGTTCGCAGTGTATATAACCAAGTTCCGCGATGCGTTTCTCCTTCGTTGTGTATGTATATTGTGCAAACGATTAGTGGATTTAAGTACATAACGAGCTATCGTTTAGCTGCGTTTAAACGCTACGGTCTAAACAGATCACCATGGCCGTTTCGAGGTGCTAACAATTCTGTACGAACGATAGTTAGAGACACATTATATATATACATATAATACGCGACATGATTTCACGCTTCGAGTCACTTCATTAACATGATAACAACTATACCGCTCTTCTTTTCCCCCACAGCAGCTGGTACAATTTTCTTATCATCTCCTATTTTTCCTACTTGGAATATGAAAGAGATTATACCAGCACAGGAATTCCCAAAACTACGAACGCCTGTAAGATAAGAGAACGTAGCCTATATCCATCGACGAGTATAAGTATAGTGGTCCGTGCTTAGACCGCGCAAAAATAGCTACTCCGGAAGTGTTACATGACTGCGATCGTGATGATGATGATGATGATGATGATGATGATGATGATGATGGTGAGGCCACTCTACTCTCTCGTCCAAAAATATCGTTAACGTTTCTTGCGTGTGCTTGACTCATGGACTCCCTCTACCGAGAACCTCTCTAGTCTAATGATCCAACATATCCGAATGTTTAGTTTTCCACCTTGAACCCCTGTCGCGTTTGGATCTGTAATTCATTGTCCGCACGTATCATCATCACCGTAAATCACAACGTCATCGCGTTTCGATCATGGCCATTTCGATGATACCCACTACCGTTTTCAGGGTCGGTTAATTGCTTCTCTAATAATCCATCCCGTCGTCGTCGAGGATAGTCCGAGTCTGCTAGGCTTCCCCTGATTATTTTTATTTTTATTATCATCTTTTTTTTTTTTTTTTTCAACCGTGTCGACGAAAGAGGTCCTATGATCATGTGATTATACCCACTTGTAGTAGGTATTATGATCCAAAGCCGTTTCGATCGCCGGTTAATTAGCATTGCTAAGTTATAATGAAATATGTCTGCACAGTAACGACTTCCGCGTTGGCGCGGGTTGCGTCACTACAATGCTAAGTTTTTCAGGACCAAAATCGTTTGGGGGACCTTGTAAGTTTCTAAGTCTGCATATCAAAACACCTGAGCCGTATATCAGGCCGTACGTTTAGACAAGAAATCTTCCGTTTCTGAGTCCCGCGGGGTCAAGAAGCGAACCCACCATTATTCCGTTTTTTATTTCTCATTTTTGCTCACCGATTGATTCCGTGTTGCAAAATCCGGACATTGGCACTGTCAAGTAAGCACAAGCACAGTCCTGCGGAGGGTCCACATGTACTCGGAAGTGACCATCAGCGAATATCACAATTTATTTTCTCGGCAAAGTCCAGAAAAAGAGGAAATTTGGGTGGCACAGTCATCCCTTAAAGATTCGAAGAGATGGTAATGTAAAAATGTGCAGATAGTGTTCAGGATGAATGGACGGAACGGTGTCCTGTGGAACGGGTGAACAGTTAGTCACTGTTTAGCTGCGCTTATTCGTTTTTGCATTCCGGACACGATCGGTGGTGTATGGAGGACAGTGACACAGTTTTGTTCAACTCATTTATTTTTATCTTCCATTATATCTGGGTCTGCTGTTACTTCCACCACTGCATGCTGTGCTGGTGACCGGTGTCCACTACTTTACTGCTTTTTACGTCTCCAGTCTTACGATTGTTCGTTCGTTATTTCGCGGACCACGAATTTGCCACTCGCTATTTGCCATTCGATGACCCATTGGACCCGTTTCGGAACTCCACACTGTTCTTTTGTTGAAAGAAACACCCGCGAGTTGTCATTTTCTGATTGTGCTGATCGACTTTTTACTTTGGTTGTGCATATCACTGGCAAATACCAAAGGAACCAAACTTTTATCCTCGAGTTGATCTCAGATGCTAATTGAAGAACACGATCATCAAATGGTCGGTTTAATGAGGGTTGCGATAAAGTTTATAAATCTGGAAATGGTGGGATTCTCATTGAACGATTCAACCCGTTAATCACTCCGATTTCTGACGAGGCATTGAACGGGAACTTGAGAGGTTCGACTATTTCTTGGAAGGAACCAATCGAACAATGGGTTAATCTTCACCCTTGCTGATGGGGTTCCATTCTTATGAGACTCGTATACCTGAGCCGGACTTGGAGGGTCCCGTATACTAAGTAAACGTTGGACAAATCATCGGTATGCGTCATTGGAATTTGTATATGGAAGGGCTAAGTACGTCCTTAAGTACTCCTGCCCTGACAAGAAGAAATTGTAGTGCATATAATCGGCCCCCCCACTTCAAAACTGACGGTAATAACCTTACGGGAAGCTCGTAAGTCACTCCAGTCGAAAATTCAAAGTCGTCCCTTTAAGGAGCGTGGTCGTTGGTGCTGTTCACCGTTGCTCAATAATCTGATCGTGAGAGTCTGAGGTTTGTGCCATTTGTTGCGCAATATTACTGACCCAGCAGCTGCTGGTAAAGGAGAAGGAGTGATTAAGCAAGAGAAAAGGAAGAAGAAAAATATATAAAGAAAAATAAAAGGAGAAGAGGAAACTAAGGAGAAATCGTGGGACACCTTAGTTTTTGTATTCCGTTTCATCCGAGATGAGCAAGAGCCGCGTCTGAGGCATCGTTTGATATCGTAAGGCATAAGATCGTTTAAGATTATATTATAGCATTACATTTTTTGTGATTTTTTTTTTCGTTGTTGTTTTTTCAATGGTTTAGAGTGGTAATGTAACGCGTCGGGATAGAACGTGAAAATTAACACCCGATCAAGCGATTCCGTATTTGTTTGTGTATTTTACACACAATTTGCATGCCCAAGAGAAGATCGTTTGCTGTACACACCATGCAGATGCGATCATTGCTTCTCAAGATAGGCTAAAGTCGTCATTATTTTTTGGTAATTTGCTTACTCATTACCTAAACGTACGTAAATGGCATCGCGACATTGACGATTTGAAGTTAACAAGCACATCTTAATATATTAGTTACTATTTTTGGATGAAGATAAAATAATGACGCCTTGACGGAGCGTTAAGTTCGATAAATTGATTCGGCTGAAATCTCTTGTCTTTCGATCAATCATGCCAGTTCTGACTAATTCAATCAGAGTTATACGAATGGCTCCCCCCCCTGCTGTATTTCTTGATGGTCGATGACGTGTACGCGAGCTACCAAAGACATTCGCTCATAGACACGTCATCGGACGGGTATAACGTCATCATTGGTAGAACCGAAACGGTGAAATGACACATTGCAAGACAGGCAACGCCACACCTTGGCAGCAATTTATTGGTTGAATAGGATTAATTTTTGAACAACATATAGACGCCTACAGGTTGGAAGTGAACGCACGATGTCTACTGCAATACATGCCAATTGAAAAATTGTACAATCACGTTTATGCTCGGAAAAGATATCCTTGAAATCCTCCTCTCTGGTATTCTCGATCAATAGTTTAACCCACTCGTTTTCACACCTCGTATATACCTCGAAGAACGAATTCACTCGTACGATCGATTCTAACGCTGTTTTAGCACCATCATAATATAATGTTGGACACGTCAGTGTAACGAGAAAGCATACTTCCTGCGGCTCAATTAGGCGAATAACTGACTCCTGGTTAGCTCGAGAAAGCCAATTTATGGTCACTTTTATTGCAAAAGTCACTTTTTTCTACTACTTTACATTTGCCTGATTGACTTTTTCATATTTCACAAACACCAGTTGCAGGTGACGACTGACGGTGTTCGAAAACACTTTTTTCACATCACGTTAAGGTTGAATTGGTTTTAGCTCAGACTGGTTCGAACCAGGCAGGTTTTGGGACATTTTTAATCACTGTTATCACCATGTTTGGTCAACTGGACCAGCAATGAGCTCCGGAATAAGGAAAATGTGATACTGATGTATTTTCTTTTTATTATTTTTCAGACGTTACGAGCTACAAGGAAACCGCCCCCGAGACATCAGTCGGATCCTCGAAACGAGGAAAAAATAAAAAACGTCGTGAAGCTCAGCAGGAGTTCACACACTCCTGGATGGTTGGGGCTTTGAAGGGCCACGCCGCCCCTGTTCTGGATATGGACTATGCCAGCAACGGCAAATTCCTCGCAAGTTGTGCCGAAGGTACGTTTGCACATTTTTCACTATATACCTTATACTCATTTCCCGGTGATGGAATTTCCCGACGAAGCTGAAGAGCCGGAGATGAACGAAAAGTAGGATTGGTATAGTTTCTCGGGGAAACTGTTCTTGCGCATTCTCGAAAACCACACTCTGTCGTCAATATCAGATCATGGATTACAAAAAGATAATCGCTTCTTTACCACGAAGCACAAATTCTCGCAATTTTGCAATAAAAGGTGGTCAGTTTCTACTGACAATCCTTTCTGACCACGTTACGTATACCATAATGTGCCAGAGTTTGTGGCTAATTTATTTAACTGCTTGAAGGGGTACAGGACTATTGGAACTTTGAAAAAAATTGGTTTCTTTCTCATCATTTCGATTATGAAAGTTTCATCTTTTGTCGAAAATTATAAAAATTAGTCCTGAAGAATGCAGAGCATCATATAAGAGGAATGAAAAACAAAAGGAATGAGAAAATCTTGCGATTGACGATATCCAGTGTGGACCTGGAATTGTGTAGAAATGAAGTCTCATCAGACATGAGGATTATGTAGGTTGAAACTTTGGAGTCATTCGTCTAGAAATTATAAATTTTTAATTACCTACTATAGACAGTAGCTTTTAAACGATTGGAAATTTTCACTTGAAATTTCAACCGTAGGTGTAGAATCTCTTTTCTCGCGACGTGGAATTTTTCGCATCACCATTCCATGAGTCTGAATTATTATTTTTCAATTGTTCAAGGCGATTTTTAACCGTGAAAATAAGAAAAAAAATTCCATTCGTCTATAACTTTCACAATTTTTAGTCAAATTTGATGGTCGAATTCCACGTAGCTGTAGCTTTATGAACAAGTCAATGACTCACCCCGGAGCATTTTGCTTCCGGGTAGTTGGTTCGCCTGAAACCGTGTGCACCGTTTTGAGTGCTGCATAACTTTCGTGATTTTCAACATTCTGATGAAATTCTTTTTTCCACAAAACTTGCAAAAATGTCCGCGGTAAATCACTCAAAGTACTGATACGATGTTTGTTTGGCATCCGAGTCATTCAGCCCAAAACAGACCGTCTATTTCAGTCGTCCAATAATCCTGTACTCCCATTAACCGGGAGAAGGTGGGATTCAGCCCCATTAAGGCGATGTGGTACAAGTTGCTTTATACCTAACCTAGCTCACATAAGAAATATGAATTTGACTAGAACTCTATACGGTTGTTTTCCAAACAGTCAAATACTGAGCCACTTTCTGCCGTGGTAAAGCATTAATCTCCTGAGGTTCATTACGGTGGGTTACATAGTTTGAAAGAAACTACGTAATCGCGTTTTTGAAGTGATACCAATTGGTAATAATGGAATTCTAAACATAGCCCCGTGGCACCTTAAGGCGATATGAAAATCAGTACTTCGAGATTCCATTTTACCATTTGTCGTCACCTCGAAAACGTGAATCGTCATTTCTCGACGACTACCCAACCGATCCGAATGATTCCTCTATAAATGAATTCAGTTTGTTTTTTTATTGGCAGAAAGTGGGTAAGTATATCACTTCATCAACAAAATTGATTTGATTCCAGTATAATTCATGTTTTGAATGTTATTAACTAGGTTAAGTTGGAAGTGATTTCCACTATATCACCTCAATCCACGAAAGCATCGCGCGCCTCATAATTCATCATGCATGCAAACAATGATCATGTGCCTTTTCACTTTTCCCAGAAACAATTTTAAAGCACGAAATGAAATTTATAATAAAAACAAGCTAAGGGATTGCAAGGGGCCATCAATTACTAGATTCAAAATTAAATTATATCCCACTCGTGATCATCCATCACGATACGTTCCTGACACGTAATTGAATTGAATTTCGGAATGCGATTCCTCATCAGGGTATAATGAAATTGCAGTTGTAATTAAAATTTTCACACTCTTATTTCGCCGGTCGTTAGTCACCGTCAGAGTCTCAAGGGACTTGTGGTGGCTGGGCATTGATCAAGGAACACGTTATTCAGAGCATGGAGTTCGTTTAATTTTTTTTTTTTTTTTTTTTTTTTCCCCTTTTGTTGTATAATATGCACATGTATACGCACTTGACCCATTTCTATCCCACCATCGGTTATTAGATTTTAGCCCTTAACCAAAACTTACATGTATATCCGGTACACGTAACAGTCAGAGGCGCAGAACGGTACTTTTTTAGGTAAAACAAAAAACCATCACAGCATCGGGTCGTTGTTTGTGTATGTATGTATACATGGTTTTGCAGCGGTAGTATTATTTCTCACAATTACCTATATATCTTATTTGCGTTTCTTTTAACCAACGTGCGACTAGAAAACAGCAGCTGTTGATTTTTCGAGGCTGTACCACTGGCTCTAACGCGGTCGATCGATTACGGCCTCGGATTGATTGGCCTGTTTTTTTAAATGTTTTCTTTATTTATAAGCACCATAAAATCTTTTATTATGCTATTGATTTGAAATTCACGGATTTTTCCATATCGTCACATGTACATACAATACATCATGGTGCTTTATGCTGCTGCGCAGGCAGCCTATTATAATGTGCGGAGTCAAAATATCGATGCAGTGTTTTTTTTTTTTTTTCTCGAATATCCAAACTCTGGCCTCCTCGAGACGGTATTAAGGCGATAAGTATAGCATCGATTTTATATGTACTTGGTAAAAATAAAGAAATAACGAAATATAATCTCGTCTCACGATATCCATCGTATAATTTATAGCTATACCACATTATGTCGGGCATTTACTGCGCAATGGAATTACATATATATATATTTCAATCCCATAATCGTTACGATAATTAATTTCACCCGAGATAGAGAGAGACACTATAAGTGGAGCGTGCCACCGTTAGTTCAAGATTCGACTATAACGAAAACAAAAAAATTAATATCAGTAAATTATATCCAAATAAAATAACAGCTGATATAATGCTGTACGACGCCTAATTCTAAACACTTCTTTTCGCCTTCATGATTTATTTTATTTTTTTATTTTTATTTTTTATTTTTTCGTTGCAATAACTACTGATGTCTAATTCATACATATATCCATGGCGACTGAGTGGATTTTTCAATTTGTCATTTTTCATCCATTCACTATGCACGTGACCATTGATTGCTATATTACTATACTATTATAACAAAATGCGTGTGCGAGAGCTTTACTAACACGTGTTTGCTTGATGGGTATCGTCATCATCATCATGATCATTACCTACTAATAATATTATTATCGTGTGATTCATTTCTCGGTAAGAGAATGTTGATAATTAATTAATAACTAATTGTTGAGACCAGACCGCTTACCTATATACTGCAGGCTAGACTAATTTAAGAATGTGAAATGTATAGTTATGTATACATATATTTATACTATTCTGTACCAGGGTTGCGTAATTTTATTTGACCAGTACACTGCGATTTGTGCGCCATCTGTTGACAAAGAGTCAGTCAAGTCAGTCTGTCATTAATCTCGTTATCGTTGAGATTTTATTAAATCTGTACAATTGAGATATATAGGTACATACATACCTATGTAACTCTTTATTGCGGCGAGAGGAGAATAAAACGTGTGTGATTATCTCTATGGTATATAGGCTGATGATGATTATCCGTCGTATCGACGCACAACTTCGCCTGTTAAGATGTTAGATAATTGTTGCGTAACTTATACAGCGCGAGGTATGTAGTAAGTACATACGTAAATGAATAATGCCGGTGTTAAAATAGCGGAAAAATTATTATCAAGTTTGACATTTTTCGATACGTCGTCAATATCGCTGATTTGCAGAGCTTATCTATCTATCAATGTCAGTATACATATATATACGTTCTATTATATCATATCGTTAAAGAGGACCAAATATATCGGAATCTTCGATCAACGCACGTCTGAGGGTGGGGAGGGGGGAATAAAAAAATTTTTTCTGATGAGTTCGTAGTTTTCATGTACTTGGTAAATAATAATTGCGTGGTTCTGCAACGACGACACCCAGCTTCCACACTAATCTTGCGCGAAAACAAGTTGCGAAACTTTTGTGTTTTATATGCTCAAATAGCGCTTGTTACACTCTTGTTTCATCATCATCTCATATATACTTAATCAGCGATATGAAATTTGCTGTTTATACTTTCTTCAATCGATAGTAACACGTTATTATCGACGTCTACGTCGTAGTACGGCTTTTCGGTATGATTATAAAAACAAGAAAACAAAAAAACATGCCTCTCAAATTCTATCACCGCGCAAATTTGCATGTCACTGAAATCCCATCACTGCAGCATTAGCACTATCCGTTATGGCGATATGGTACAAATCGCTTTAAACTTAACCTAGCTAACATAAAAAATACGAGTTCTACTCGAATCTTATATCAGGTCTTTTAACGAAGTGACATACTTAGACATTTTTTGCCGTAGCAAAGCATTAATCTTCTTAGTTTCATTACGGTAGGTTGTATAGTTTGGAAGAAACTACGAATCGCGTTTTCGAGGTGATAACAGTTCGTGTAATCATGGAATTCCGAACATAGTACCTTAGCAACTGAATAACAAACCTCTTACTCCATGTATCTGGCTTCTATGCTCATGGTTGTAACAACAGGGTACTCAAAGACAAAAACCACACTGATTTCCGGAAAATAATACTTGCATTTCGAAAAATATTTGAGTCAAGAGGCGAAAAAGAATATTTTCTTAAAATGGCTGGACTCGAGTATCCCTCAACTTTTGTGTTGGGACTTGAAAAACCGGTAACGTTTATTTTTGCTCGTAATATTCTGGTCTTTCTTCTGACCCCAAAAATATGGATGGTTCTTCTTTATACCCCGTAGCCTCGTCACGGTTATCTTAGTCTATCGGTATCGCAGAATCTCAAGATTCAATGTGACGAAGGTTGGGTTCGTCGTTGGCAATGAACTCGAGACGTGTCGTGCTCGATCATGAGGGGAGTTTCTCGTTCGGTGACCGTGAGCAAAGCTTTCAATTATTCGCGGCTCAGCAGCAGCAGCAGCAGCAACAGCACAGAATCAGTGTGCAAGTGGGCGTTTGAATGCGTACGTAACGAACGTTTCTTAAGCAAATCAGCACGAATCTCTGCGAATGCAAATCACCTCGAACTGCTGCTTTGAATGATCTTTGTCAAACGCCGGTTCAAGGACATTCGTCTTTTGGATGATAAGCCCGTATCGTATCGTGGACTGGGGAAACCTGTAGATTGAATCAAAAACGTCTTAAAAATAGTTGGGATCCTCCTCACACCATCTCATATTGGTGCACATTTTTGCATACTTGATTTTCCCTCTTTCCTGCTGAAGACCCTGGCGATTATGTCGCGAAATATTTCTTCCGCGAAAATTTCCAACGATATGGCTTTTGACGGTGACCACTAACACTAACATTACCAATACGCTGCAGAAGTGCTAATAACGGGAACAGGAAATCGTTCCAAGTAAGGGGCTCCCGAGTGAGAGGAGGAGGTCGTTAGGTAAGCACACCGCGGGGTCGGAGTAACTTGGCCGAGTTGCGGGAAGAAAACCGTTATTGGATCAAACGAAATCGGGCACAGAGAGAAGAGAGAGAGTCGAATCGAGTCCAGTACAGTACAGTGAAGTTACAGTACAGTACAGTGGCTGGTTGAGTCAGTCCAATGTATACCAGGTACAGTTTTGTTGTCTGGCATCATGAACAGGGCATGTTATCGAACAAACTGCACCATGAGCAACACGAGGCAAGGTCAGCCGAGCTACCGACTGTCCATGATGATGGTCCAGGGATCGGCTGATCTGCCATTATAATGAGGATCAGCAACGGACCGAGGATGGGACAGCTTCGTTTGTAGGAGATATGAATTTATGGGCCTTGATCCCTCAAAGTTGGACGTGCTTATCCTGAAAATGTCCCCCCACCGTGGTATCACTATCTTGCATGAAGAGCAGCACTTTGGCTAGTGCTTGCGGGCTTGACACCGCGTGGGCCATATTCAGTGCGGGAGTCAGTTACTATTATAAAATCATGATCAGACTCGGCATTGGTCACGAGGCGTGGGGCAGACAGCACGTGTTTCAATCCAACACTACGAACTTCGAAGGCCGCCTGGTTAGGCGTTCACATGAGCACAACTCGGGTTCTGGATATCTCTGTTGGACCTTGCACGATGGAACACGGTGCGGAAATCACTGCCAGTTCACACTGGACTGACTGGTTGTACCTACCTGTCCCCCGTATTTCTTTTCTATGAACTCGTGAACTTGAACTTCATTTACGAGGGTCGAAAGAAATGCTACTTAACCGTTGCCCCGCATTGTTAATTGTACCGGAATTTGCGGTAATCGACATTCCGCAGCTACCATTCCCGATTTTGTACTGCTGCTTTCCTCTAGGTGGAAGTCGAAAGCACCGATGAAGAGAAAGAGGACCAGAAAGCACTGCAGGGCTTCGCTCGCTTCTTCATTCTCAGCAATTCGTTCATGAGATTTAACTGGGATCTAGGGTCGGCTGCAATACGTAAAGGAAAGGTAGCTAATTTTCGGGGAATTGAGGTTGAAATCGACAAGCTGTAGCAAAACTGGTGGCTAATTTTCATTCTCAAGTTTCAAGGGTCGCTTAATACACACCCACGTGTCGCTCAATGAGCCAGTCGCAGCTGAATCAATTTACATAAGTACTTTGCCTCGCGAATCGTGGAGGTCGCATACGGACCGATTTCGTAATCAATTTTTCGAGGCCACGATTACTATATCAGAGACCGTCAAAGTCGATGTTCAAGACCTTGAAGAATTTAGGAGTAAAAATGGTTATGCTGAGAGAAACGTTGTTTTATCGCTTATCCACTGAGCATACTGTTCCAATGACGATGGTGATGTGTTTTTTTTTTTAATTTTTTTTTTCTTCGATCTCGGTGATCAATTAGGCGCCATTATCTTTTCTTCCTCATGGAATACTCAGTTGAACTTGTTACATGGGTAAAATATAATTACGTTTTCATCAACGATCGATTCCTCTCTGCTTGGCCTCGCGTTTGCCAATAGAACAACGTTTAGTCACGGCAGTATAATATCGAGTCGCTCTTTTCCTGGGATGGCAACAATGATTTCATAATTACGTAACGGTATTAGCCGACTCCGGCTTCGCTATGAGATGGAACAACCGTTATACGATAAGCCTGCTTCTGGTACCGATATCGTCAAGGTTTCGCTAACACCGGTTCTCACGTTTCCTTCTTTTATAAAAAAAAAAAAAAAAAAAAAAAAAAGCGAAATAACGATGCGAAACAATAAGAAGAAGATAAAGAAAAAAGGGTCCGTCCATTTGCGCGGATATTTTTGCCAAAAGTTCAATCACGATCGGTGTTCACGTAGGTGAAAATTGTCAGTGATTGATTTCACCGAGTGTAGTCGAGATCAAAGGTAACCCTGGACCTTCTCGTCCTTACCTCACCTCACCTAACCTAAGTGACCTCCTTTTGAAGGCAAAGTCTTGAACTCGTCGATCCGAACAGTGCGTCAAGAACGGATGATCGGTTGGCTGGTCTTGGTGATAAAGGGATACATGTGTTCCAAGGCAGTGCGCGATCGAAGGTTCGTTGAATAACAAACCAGTCTAGTCCATGTTGTATTCGCTCGACTGCAGCAGATGTCGATTAGGTAATGTCTAAAGGTTTAGATTGCTCTCTGCTATCGTACCAGTGGCTTGTTCCTGAACGCGATTTGACGAATGGAATGCAGCCTCTTTTACAGTTGCAGTTAACCGAATATCTTCAAGTCGTCATCAAATTCCAACTATGAGACTACGAGATAACGTTTAGAGCGCTGCACCGTTTCGGCATTTCTGATTTCGTAAATGACTTGTTTACCGGGACATTGAGGTCGTCGAACCTTTGTTAAAGCCAGTATGAAGATGACAAATGCAAATGCGCTATCGCGATGGCCACCCCACCCGGTGTGAATTCCAATCTATTCGTAAATCAGACGAGCTAAGCCGAATACCAGTTCGTAGACTATTTGAGGTCAGAATTCCTGCCTTTTCAACGAAGGCAGGTATGTCTAAATGTGCGCAGCATTCAAACATGCCCCGTCGCTGAATCGCAAAGAAATTTGTGAAGATTTTATCAGACATAAGACATTGATAGTCCGATGGTTATTTGCCGATCCTTGTACGGATGTTTTTTTTTTTTGTTTTTTTTTTTTTTTTTTCTACGCGGACATTATAGTTATACGCATGTACTACGTCTTTTGGACAGTCGTTTATTCGGTTCTCTTTACTACGAACAACGCAGATTCAGGATCGATTGGTTTGACAGGACATTGCCGTTGTAGGAGTGGCGGCGAGACGTTTAGTGTAGGTTCATGGACGAGCTGTAGAGTTCGTTGACTGAACGAGAGAGCGTTTTGGTACAGGGGCGTAGGCAGTGATCTTTTATCTTTACCGTCTGAGCACTAGAATCCGATGATAATAAAGAAAGAGAAACTTTCTTTAATAATCCTTAGGAGAATTTCACTTGTATGGTGACTTTCGTACCCCGTATATACCGTGTGTAAATATTCATGAATATTCGTATTCAAACCCTGCGGCGATTCTCACTGCAGTATATATCAGGATTGTCAGGAATGTTAATTTGCATGAAGCGTTGTTATTTTGGTGTGTGGTGTTAGTATAAATGTGATTAATTAGATTAATCCTGGTTCTATACCTACCATTCATCGGGACCCATACAATATATTGTTCACTCCGAACTCTCAGATCCCTCGTCGTGAATATCATACCTATGATAAGGCTTAAAATTAGTCTAATCCCCTGCTGGTACAGGTAGAGGCGGGTTATATAGTAGAAGCGAGCGATACTGACGCATGTATATTTTGTGTGTGAAATAAAGATTGCGACTTGGCGCCGGAAGAACTGGACCCAGGCGGTGGCGATGGCGTCGTGGACGAGGATGCTAGCAGCAACTGCGGTGGTTCGAGAGATCGAGCCCCCTCACTACTACCATCGTCAAGAAATATTCCCCCAGGCGATGCGGCGGTACCGACACCAGTAAAACGCGATCGAGCGATCCTCAGCCGTCGACAGAGAAAAAACCGGACGAGAACGCCTCGGGAAGTAGCTGCCGTTGGTTCAAGTGGCAGTTGCAGTGGCGGCGAAACTTCGAGCGCAAGTCCTAGCAGCACACCACCGGGTATTCGAAGGAATCGTGGAACTCCAACCGGAAATGGTACGTCCGCGAAAAACCGTAAGTCCCGTACAACCGGTGTACGAGACCGTCACGGTGCCAGCAAACTTCATGCAAAATTAAACTTCAGCGATGCTGCACTTTCGATCCTCATGCATCGCTACGTCTTACGCGGTGATCAACTAGTCGCACTCGGTTATCCAGTCGAGGGCGCGTTCTGCCCGGGACGTGCTATAATTTTCAAGGACGGTTTCACCTACCGCGCACCTCCTAACCTTGACGCCAATGCTCGCGAGTTTGTGCCAAGCCCGGGAAAGACTTACAGTGAAATCGCAGCATCTTGGACGGCCGAGAGAGCCGAACGCTCAGAGCGTAGCGGTGATAGCGGACACTGCAGTGGCAGCTCTCTCGAAAGTTCCGACGTTGAACCCGAGAGTTCCGACTGCAGTGACAAGGCTTCGGATATAGCCGACGGCGGCTCGTCATCATCATCATCATCATCGTCGTCGTCGTCAACCTCCTCTTCATCATCTTCACTATCATCATCGGAAGTTTGCGGTGGTCTCGAAAGAACGTGCGCAAGATGTTATCGCGGTTTTAACGTCAGTTCGGAAACTGGGGAGTACCTTAACGCCGAAAGGTGCGTTTATCATTGGGGTAAATTTCACGATCGAGAATGGGGCTGTTGCGGTGCAGGTGAAATTTCCGGTGGATGTTCATCCGCGAAACTTCATGTATGGACGGGTTTAGCACCGGGTATAAACGGACCGTTGGAAGGTTACGTTAGAACAAAACCACGAAAAACACCACCACCAGACGGTTGCTACGGTATATACGCTCTCGACTGCGAAATGTGTTTCACCCGTAATGGTCTTGAACTCGCCAAAGTTACCGTTGTCGGTATCGACGGTAGACTCGTTTACGACACTCTGGTTCGTCCCGAGGCTGAAGTTATCGACTACAACACTCGGTTCAGTGGCATAACCGCAAAAGACTTGGCCCGATCGCCTAAGTCACTTCGCGATGTGCAAAGCGACCTTATGGGATTCGTTAATGCTGATACAGTCCTAATTGGTCATGGGCTTGAAAACGACCTTAGGGCCCTCAGGATTCTTCACTCAACTTGCGTCGATACCGTCGTCGCGTTTCCACACTATCTTGGATTACCATATCGAAGAAGTCTCAAGTCTTTGGCACGGGCTCTTCTAAGACGCGATATTCAAACCGGGCATCACGATTCATTAGAGGACGCTAGGACCGCTGCTGAACTTATGCTATGGCGACTTCGCCGTGATCTTTCCTAACGGAATCCACATTATACCGGTACCGGTTAATATGCGGGACCGAAACGCACTGCAATTACTGTGATACATACACCCACCAGCCATTCTCTCATATAATCCAAGAACACGCGAATGCTACACTACCCTGCCTGCTTAACGCGCGTTTGCCTCAATTAAACACACGCACTTTCTCTTATCCCTCGTTCTTATAGTCCTTCAAATCTCGCATCTTATCTTATTCCCACTCGTAGTGATGATGATCATCAACTAAATGAACAACCGCCGACACATCATCACCTAGACTTACAACCGGTGAGATTTATCCTGCGATCCCTGCGATCTCTGGACTATTCACAACACAGCCAATCGCTCCTCTGGACTCGAATGATCCCTTCACGCCGATTGGCTCTCTTGTCAAATGTCCACAGATATGGACGCTGTAATGGGAAGAATTTGAACGGTTTATTTCTCCTTCCGGTGACCGGACGTCAATTCGATACCAAAAATTTTTTTTTGTACTTTTCAACGGATATCCGTTTTCGCATTTGAATTTGTCAAATCGTCAAAAACCATCACGTGTAATTTATATACTTGCATGGGTCGCCGGTTGTCACCTGACACGTAAGATCTTATATCGGGTTTGATTGTATATCGTTGTTGTACATCAGGATAAGATAACGTAGCAGGATAACGAACCGTGGGAACAGCGTAGCTAGTTTCGGAAGTTAGCAAACTGAGATTAAAACGGAATATTTTTTAACCGTATTTTCGTCGACAGCTCAACCCTCATCACTCATCCCCCATATATCGTTGTATTTATTGAAGTGCCCTTTTTCCATCCCCCGCCAAAAAGTCCCTTTATATATTAGGTACAAAAAAATACAGTTGAATTATTATTATTTTTTTTTTTCAATTTTGTTTCTTATTTTACGGTTCTCGAGCCACACTTTACATCCTTCTTTTTTTTCGTTTTCTCTCTTTCTTTGTGTGAATTATAGAGAGAGAGAGAGAGAGAGAGAGATGGAAAAAATTATTACAATTGCACATTGGCATAATTATATTGGTTTTAGAAATTCTAAAAACCAACTACTTTGATGAAAGTAAAGAAAAATAGAAAACTAAAAAATGAATCTCAATATAATATCCTCCGTCTACTTCCCTTTCATATACCGAGTTCCCCCCCCCCCCCCCCCCCCCCCCCCCTCTCGTCTTACTCGCAATAATTTATAATATTAGTTGTTAGTCTATTATACAATAAGCGTGTGATTCCTATATACATATTATGTATATGTATGTATAAAAAATATATACTTCGTATATATATATATACCTATATATACATATTAATATCGTATACTTTACGAAGTATCTTTGTGAAAAGATGATTATTATTATTTTTTGTTATTATTACGATTATCATTACCACCTAAGTTGTACGTTTGGTATTGTAGCTACCTATCTATCTACCTGTCTGCTAGGTACTATTACGCATTGTATACCAATTACAAATGATGATGATGATGTAAACAAAACGATAGAAGAAAAAACAAAAAAAGAAACAAAGAATATACGAAAATGAAAAATAATAAGAAAAGAAAAGAAAAGAAAAGAAAGAAACAAGGTACTTAAAGTTATCCCTTCGACAGAGTACCTGCATCCCCTTTCCCCTTCATCCCCATACTCATAAATGTGAGGATCGTGTTTATTTTATTTTATAACGTACGTCGTTATTATTATTATTATCATTATTATTATTATTTTTTTTTTTTGTAATAATTTAATGTAATTTAATTTAATTGTAATCATTTCTATATCATTACTTTCATTATCATGATTATTATTACGATTATTATTATTATTATTATTATTATTATTATAACTAATAATATTATTGTCATTATTTTCTACTATACAAATGATGTAGTACGTATACGTTTGTCATCATCGATAAAATTATAGTATGTGTGTATATAATTATATATATACTGTAGAACATCATATGTATATTAATAAATTATCAATACACATTTTGATACTCGAACGTTGGTGTGGGTACTTTTTTTGTTAAATTATAATATACGTATAATTCAAATGTCGCGTATCATTATTTACGCCTAATGTATCTATACACGTATACATAGATATTATAATGATACGTAGATTTTCTTTTCAACTGACGTCAGAGATATCTAATACCTACATATTATATCTGATATTGCAGAGAAACTTCAAGACAAGGAAAACGTACGGTACGCAAGTTTGGACTTATGATTTTTGATTTATAATTATTATTTTATTTTTTCTGATTCTTTACGTTTTTCTCTACCAGTTTTTGAATAGAACACTTAAACAAAACATATAGTGTCCGCGGGAGATTAATGGACGATTAAAAACGCGTTGTCATTTGCCCAGGAAAGTAAATTATCGGCAAAATAGAGAAAGAGAAAGAAAGAGAAAGAGAAGGAAACGGTAACCGTGTTAACAGGAGATTGTTCGAGAAGAAGAAAAAGAAAAAAATAAGAAAAAAGCAAACGCGGTCGATGCTATTATTTTATACCGACGAAGACGCATATATATATAAGTTCAGTATTTGAACTGCAGTAACCGGGATCTTTATTGTTGATCTAGTTTCGTTATTGGCAAGACAGTTTGCACGACCTCGTTTTGTTTGAATTTAATTTATAATTTATTACATTTTATTTTCTCTTCTTTTCTCATACCGTTCTTCATAATATTTAGTTAGCTGTTAACATTTATATTTTTATTTTTCCTTTCTCTCTCTCTCTCTCTCTACCTCCTCTTTCTCCCAAGGATATAATATACAAGAACACGGTAACCCCGAAATCATTATTTCGTTTTTATTTTCTGAATATTACACACATATGTTGGTGTTCGTTATATACCTATAGGTGTGAAACCAAAATACACAAAATAAAATTCGAAAAATATATAAGAATTTGATGTACATATTATGGCAATACTGCATCAGAGCAATGTGTGGCACAATTTACAATGATATATTTCTCAAAACTACTAGTACCTACATATATGCGGATTTGTTGTAGAAATTGGTTTACATACACTCATTAATATACATAACCATGTATAGTGGGTAGTCGTAATCGCGAATTAATACTTACCGGATATGGAAAACTAGAAATTATCCAGCGCTCGTATATCCCTATGAAATAAATTTTCTTTTCATGTATTGAACGCAATAGTTTTATTTATTTTTTATTTATTTTTTATTTTATTTTCAATCGGATTAAAATTACGTGTAAGTACCTTATAATCACCTGCACCTCGTTCAACGAGTAGTAGATAATATATATATATATACATATGTATGCACTATATACATTATAGATATATGATGACGCGTAACCCCTGATTGAAACAAAAATAGAGAATACTTGTTATACTATAGTATACTACATACTTATCGAATAACAGTGTATCACGTATTATGTATATAATATGTATTAAGAGGAAGAAGAAATATCAATGATAAGTGTTATTGTACACACTTATACCTACAATTATACATAATTATATGTATAATAATATAATGCAGAGAATACTTCTTGCGAAATGACAAAAGCAATATGTTGTGCCTATACCTAAACAAAATATCGTAGGTATACATTAAAGAAGAAAGAAAAAAAAGGAAAAAAAAAATTACATTCGGTTCATATGAAAAGAAAAAATTAAAATCAATAATAAGAGGAAAATGAAAATAAACAAGATATAAGAAAAGGATGTGTGTACCTACACATGAAGCAGCGATCGTACCAATATACCTGTATACCGTATAGCTACTCGAGACCCAATTGATCATTTATAATACATACAAGTATACGTATACATGTATGATTATAATTGTACCGGTGTTAACTGTTGTAATATTATTAATATTAATATTATGATGACTCCGATAATCATTACTGTGTAAAATGTCTAAACAACATTATACTCTCGTATATAAAAATAGTTTGATAGCTATTAATGTAGTTTCGACTATACATGATATATCCTAGTGCCTAGGCTATTTTATGAATTTTAACTATGCCTTGTTACCGTTGATATTTGTATGTACGGCGCAGTGCAGCGACCGTGAAGTACTTCAAGTTTCTATATAATACTATTCACGTGGAATAGCGTCTCGATGCTATATAAATACATTTTTTACGCAATATACATATGCCTCGAGATGAATCGTTTTTCTTACTATAATATTATTGTTATCAATAGTAATAGTATTATTTATTATTCGTTATTTTACCCAGAACGCATTATTTCCAAAATTCCTAAACCCATCTCATAGATATTCCATAAGATATACGAGTTAATTTAATATTATTCCATTTTACTCGCACATCAGAAGATTTTACTTCTCAGGTTTTATAGAATATCCCAAAAGCATACCAGCTAATTGTGTCTTTGTACGCCAAAAAAATAAAATTAAAATAAAAAATTTATATAGTTTTTTTGACAAGCTATTTCGTAAACGGATAGAATTTGTTGTCGAAATTTTCGTGAATTGATCAGATTACCAAAAATATTATCAAAAATTAATTTGATGACAAGATGAAGATATGTCCTCCGATAACAAACTATGGGTCTTGACTAATTTCTACTGTATATATACAACTGGACTGCTGTATAACTTGATTAATTAATTTCATGATAAATCATTGGTGTGAGGTCGGGTTTAGTAAGCTGAAACGATTAGTAGCGTCGATTGAGAATCTGTTCAAAACTCTCATAAGAGGTCCGGTTTCTCAGCAAAAGAAGAAAAGAAAGGATATTAGAAATAGAAATTTAATGAACGCGCGTGTTTTGCACGAATTCGAGCTGTACTCGCTTCCCCTTGGTTATAAAGAATGAAAAAAACATTGTGCAGTGAGTTTTATTGGCGTACTGAAAATAAGTACAGGGTTGCAAATTTGATATACATATATATATATATATATATAATATACGATGTAGAAAATTGTTCACGTATCGGCGATAAAGAAAAAAAGCCTCCAAACTCGGTATAGAGCGTTTCCTGCAGTGACTTGCGCAAAGACCGCGATGCCCGTAAACATGCATCACGTACGAGACATTAGAACTCTGAAAGTGATGACAATTAATATTACCTGGGCGTGATTGGAACCTGAATGTCAAAACTTGCGGTGTCCAAATCTATGGGGTACATTATAGGGAGAATCAACGCAGCACTATCAGCAGCTCCATTGTATATGTACCGCGAATGATCACTGCACGCACGAAGATGGAAAGCACCGATGTGAATTGGTGATTGATATAAAACGAAAGGCGAAATACATGTACACGCAACGTATCATTGTGAAGATTGAAGCTGTGGGTAGGTAGGTATATGTATTACTCTGGACGGTAAAAGGTGATAGCTATATGTATAGATAGAGAGAAGATCCGGCGATAAACATCAACAACTTTCTACCTGTTAAAAGTGAGAATAAAAAATATCGACCGGATTCGAGGTGGGTTGTACATACGTACGTATGTATGCACATACGACCGTTGTTCATATATATACCTCGCTACCACTTTCTGCGCCAGATCACGGCCCTGATATGATGCCCACTTATGATATATTATTCACGGGGGTAAAAAAAGTCCGCGCGCGAGCGAACACTCTGACCCTGTTCAAAAATTCACCGCGACTATTATAGTCCCGAAAGAGCCACGTCACCTCGAAAACGGCATTCGCAGTTTCTCCGAAACGACACGATCGATCGGAACGAAAATTTGCTGATCAATTCTTTATATTGGCAAAAAGTTGCCAAGTATCTCACTTTTTCAATAATTTGAATAATTCGGGTTTAATTATCACCCAATAAGCTTTTGAGTAACCTAAAAAATGATTAAAATTTCGTCAAGTTTGTATGTATTATTTGAAATTATGAAACACCGAAATACTCGGCCACTTTCTGCTTACATAAAGCGTTAAATACCTAAGGAGTTTCATTTCGATCGATTGTGTGTTTTAGGAGAAACTGTATATACGAAACGCGTTTTCGAGGCGATCTACACGCGTGATCATGGCCTCTTAAACTCACGATGGGGCTCTTTAGCTTGCAGTTTACTATTTGTCGTGATTGATCCGTGAATAATTTATGTATGTGGAATTGGCATGGATCAACTACGAATCATCTGAGAACTCCGGAATGTAGAGTTTTCGAGGAATAGAATAGAATCAAATAATATTATAATCGAAACCGTACCGGTCTCAGTGGAGATCATTTCCAACTTAACCTAGTTAACATGAAAAACATGAGTTTTACTAGAATCCAATCAGTTGTTTTAAATAAAATGAGACACTCAGCCACTTTCTGCCAAAAAACTGAATTCATTCGTAGAGGGTTCGTTCGCATCGATTGGATAATTTTCGAGAAAGTACGACTCGCGTTTTCGAGGTGTAAATAATTAGGTGAGATGAGAGCTTCTGTTCGAAATTCGATGGTTACCATTTGTTATCAGCTCGAAAACGCGATTCGTAATTTCATCCAAATTAAACAACCTACAGGAATGTAACTCAGTAGATGAATGCTTTACTCTGGCAGAAAGTGGCTAAGCATCTTACTGTTTGGAAATAACGAATAGAATTTCACTGAGATTCATATTTCTTATGTTAGCTAGGTTAGGTTCAAAGCGACTTGTACCATATCGCCTTAAAAATGGGCCACCCGTTATAATCCGAGCATATTTTGATCCGGGACAATGCAAAGAAGTGGTGGAACGGGACCGAGCGAGAGCCTGAAGCAGCCAGAGCCACGTGAGGCTAGGGGGATAAAGATTCCCGGAGAAAATTTCAGCTCGGGTTACCGTAGGTGACTACTTTCTTATCGCACACATCCTCGCGTGTCTATTTATGTATATATGAAGCCAGGAGGCATGTGAGTCGTAAGTTTTCTCGCAGATCCGTGGACGGGGGCGTCCGCGACTGCTAGGGCTTTCTCTTCTCGCTTCCACGTCGCGTGAGTCAGACGTAGGTAGACGTGGTGGACTCGCCTGCATCGCATGTCGGTAATGAAAAAAAAAAAAAGGTCCAGCTCTCTTCAAAGCACATATACATACCACTTAGTTAGCCGCGCCGTGGCCGTTTAGAATTAAGTTTTTCATTTTCACTTCCTCACCGTTAGACGCAGGCGCTCAGCGTAATTACACCGTCATTACCATTACCGTCACGCGGTATAATAATTTTCAAATAAAAATGAACGTGCGAGTTAGTCGTCAAATATATCCACTTCACAAGCTGTCGGTATTGGTACTCAAAATATCTTTAAAGATATTTTTACCGACCAACGGCATAACGAGAGTCATGCTCAGCTTGTGCCTAAGTCTTAAGGTGCAACGGGAGTCTTTTCACATAACAATTGGACAACGATGCGGAAAACCATTGTTAGTTGAAGAGTGCCTCAAGTTACCTTAAGGTGCAACGGAGGTCTCTTCAGCTAACAATCGTTATCTGCATTGTTGTCCAATTGTTATCTGAAGAGACTCACGTGGCACCTTAATGCCAAAGCACATCAAACTCCATACGCCATAAGCAGCCATAAACTTTCTGCTAACAGCTTGTGGAGTTTTATGTGCATCTGTCTTTGACCGCAACTATCAGTGCCCCAATGTAAAGCTCTACCAATCGGGAATCTTGCATACGACTGGAGGAACCCCCACATTGGTGGGATATTGTGTTGATTTAGGTTAAGACCGAAGCATAAGCATTCGGATTGTGCAGAAGGTATCATTTCCCGCCTTATGCCCTTTGGACCGGCGCGAGGTTGGCCGCACGTGGCGGAAATTTCCTGAATTACAAGTAGTATAACCGCATGAGCTTGTGTTAGACCCGCGAAATTCCACGATTACGTAACGCGGCATATAGTAATGAAAAGAATTGGTCAAGGATGAGTATGCGGATAGTTTGAAAAGAGAATTATCATCTTTTTTTCCTGGTACAGTCCGAACATCCTCTTCACCTTGCCAATGAAACGGACACCAATCATTGCTTAGAAATCAGGATCTCCGTTTCACTGTCATCGTAACATACATATGTATAGTATATCGTGCGGTTAAAAGACCGCGTCATCGCTCGATTCCCCCATTAACACTTCTGGGTACAGTGAATGCGCTTAATCAATGACTCTATAATGTTGAGAAGCCGTTTAGCTCTCTCGCGAATTAATAATAACAATCTCGAGTGTCGTCAGCCGACCATAATACGCGGGAAAACGACGGAGTATAGCTCGCTACCGTTATACAAACGCACTGTGCGGAGCAAATGTCTCCTTAAGATAATCTATGCAGGCCATGTCTTGAACATATCGAATAGTAAGTCCGTCACTCACGACAAAACGTTGTTTTTTTTTAATGTTTTTTTTCGCAAATCTTCTTCATTGTGAATTTTTTAATTTTTTTTTTCTCAATCCAGAGGAGAATTTGTTCTCTCAAGTGTGCGGATGACCATGGGTGGATTTTCTCCGATTTTTCGATCCAGTTTTAATGTCCGAAACAAATCTTGACAGTTACTGATGGCAAAGAATAACGAATCTCGTGATTTATAATGCTTGCGTTTTAGACGTGGCACCACGTTTCGAATAAATTTGATAGATCAATTGAATCGATCGTATATATTCAACAAAAATAGCTCGTTTGAATGCCGAAATAAATCGAAACGGAATAGAATTTGCGATATTTTGCTAGTCGGGTCAAAAGTCGTGATTAAAAAATGAAAATGCAAATTTGTCGCATCTTATTGATATACGTAACTGCATAGTGAGGCAGCCGTGAATCTCCAACGGATTGCTATATATCCGCATTAAGTACATATTATGTCTGCGGCCGCATATGCATCGGAGTATATTTATATACCCCATTTTTACCTATAACGCACTCGTATGTGCAGTTATGCATGTATCCGCGCGGTAGTTGCGCAACGCTAAAGTATATATTGATAAGTTCCTCATATACTCGTTAATCGTTCTAAATGATCTGCGAGTATATAGTATACGAGTACTTATAATACAGCCATAGCACGTCGTTTGGAGCTTGAGATTAGATTTTTAAAACAGGGAAACAATATAATTCGCGTATCTTATAGGCAATATTAAGAAAGACATAACGACGTATAGTCGCCAAATGGGTTGTGTAATTTTTTTTTCTACTTAAGAATTCTGAATCGTACGGATAAGTCCCGATTCTACAAACATTCGTGTAGAGTATAAGAAAATAAAAACAAGTATAAAAAAAAAAAAAATTGTCACTTATTTTCAGTGTCTCGATTATGATAAGCTTGAGAAATTATCTCTTCCGTATATCTTGCAATATATTATTTTAACTAGACGTTGTGTTAGGTGAAGTTAGTAACCAGAATTCGTATTTCTTTAAATAAAGAAAACCGTTCCTTTCCTCGATCTTCAGTGATCGTTATACTTATACCGATATTTTGGAATAATAAGAAAGTCGGACGGTCAAGATAATGAAAAAATGAAAAATAGCATTATACATACGAATTGACTGTCGTTGTCTAAATGACAGAGATGTTTTGGTTCTAAAGCTGATCATATATTACCTCACGCGACACATACTTTGAATTTTCGTCATCCCACGACGTGCTTTTCATCGGTTGACAAATTGCTATTATAGACTCCGTGAACGGGGAACTAAGAAACTCAAAGAAACCTGTTTGTCTGCCGTTGTAGAGAATAGACAGTTTTTAAAAGTGACCTTCGTAGAACGTTTAATATTGCCTACATAGGTATATGCACACCCATGCATGTGTACATGGATACAGGTTATACATACATACATACATACATACATACTGGTCACACTTATACTTCGAAATGCTAAAACCCCAATTTATCAACGGCACAGTAAACATGTCTGCAATAACATTATCATCGTGGTATATAGATTGAAATCGCGCACTGTTACAAGATCTATATGTATATAAATATGTATCTATGGACATAACACGTATATATGTATAGGCTTCTATATAGTATACGCAGATGTGCATAGTCCTAAGGTCAGGACGTTCAAAAAACGCGATACCATGTGTACGAAAAAAAAAATAGCATAAACAACAATAACAATGACGATAATAATAATAATAATATACAAACAAAGTGAGCGTGTCGAATGGGCATAATATAAGATGCCCGAATTAGAGTGTAAGTCATAACATGTTTTTCACCGCGGTATATAAAACATCCATACATGTATACGTGTAAAATGTAGCAAAAAAAAAAAAAAATGAGGAGAATTTTACGTACTTTACACGTATTTTCTTACGATCGACGTATGTATTCTCATTCGTACTGTGAGGAACGATAACGAATCGCGTTCATTGTATGTACATACATACATTATGTTGCAATAACCACCGTCCATAAGGCTTAAGTGGCCGTAGTAGTACGTGATGCCAACAAACTTTGTTTCGTTATGCGGTATACTAGTATGTATATCGTACAGCTGACGTCGCCGGCGACATATTTATTAATAACTATTGCGCCTGCACGTGATCATAAGGAGGACAACGTTTCGTGCACCCACGACTAATAATCACCTCTCGATCATCTTTCTTTGCAGTTTATTAGTTTCCGAAAGGGCCCAAGTTTTCCATAGATTGATCATAATTACGAGTACATTCTTCTCGATTTTAGGGTCCTGTCCAATTCGGACTCGTAAGTTCTTATATATGCTTTGTCAGTTTTTATTCAAACATTCCTTTTGGGATTTTTTTTTTTTTTTAGTTCTGATTTTGAATCGCAGAATAGTTTTGCAAGGGATCATCACAAACGAGCAAGAAGAAAATTCTAACGATCATGTTCGTGAAATTTAAGAGAAATTATTTCGATCTCAACATCTCTCGATCTCATGAGAATAAATTTTCAGACATTTCACAAGTGTTCCTAAAAAAAAAAAAAAAAATCCGAGGTATTCCGATATAAGTTCGTAAGTTTTCAAAAAATTTGGTAGAAAAAATATCCCTACTGGTCCCTAGATCCGATGGACATTGTTCGACGATCATTTGGGATCAGGTGAATCATTATTGATCATTAGTATTAGTATTAAATTATCCACACATTTTTGGCAGCATAAAGTTGGCTAATATTTCGAAGCGAATGTAGCGGGGGCAAAAAAATTTCATATTCCAATTACGCCGCAGACTTTCCCGCCTTTTTCCTCATCGCTCCTATTATCCGCTCGTTTAAAGTATCATCGACAATCATGAAGCGCGAAGGTGCACTGATTTTTTGTCTTCCTGATTTCTCGCCTCCGCATGAGTCACGTTGTTATTAACAATCATGGTCTGGTCTCGACGAAAATTCATAGTCATTAATTAAGGCCGCATCGGTTGAATTCGCTATGATCCCACCCTGTTTTCATCGTCTGTCTGTCTAAGCAGGAAAATAATCAAGATTGTGACTCTCGTGGATGCGGCCATGGTAAAAAATCGCGTTTACGGTCCGCCGCGCAGCGGTCCATTCAAAGGCATGTTACATAGGTACGAGCCGCGATGTTTGCATTTTAAATACCGCCGAACAAACACCTACGTTAAGTTGATCTCGCAGCGCTTGTTAAACGGTTGTACATATGTGTCGCCACAGTATGTTGCACAAGAACATTTCGTTTCTATTTATTTTTTAACGCACAATATCTGTTTTTCATTTTTCATTGCCCAATAGGTATACATGTATGTAATAAACACTTATTTTGCGCGCCTATAACGAGGCGCGGTTTTCTCTTATTATCTATATATAGGCCTCTCGTGTCACAAGCACGTTTTCATTCTTCTGCTTAAATTGCATCAAGTCTTTACGACTGTCTTGATATACGTGTGTCGTTTTCCCCATTTGAAAACTGAACAAGAAGTGCTTTCCTTTCATATTGATGTGACAACATCAATAAATGAGAAACTATTTTCTAAGTGCTTTTTGCACCGTACGACATATCTCATATGAGTGGTTTTCGAGATGGCGAGTCAAAAAACGCTGACGCTTTCCGTTCAAATTACCGCGCCGTGCTCCGTTTCTCAATTATTTGTTGTTGTTGTTGTTTTTTTTTCATCCTGTATTAAAACGATTTATGTATTTCTCCAATTTCAAAATCCTCATAAATATAGAGTAATTGTAGAGGACGACTCCGTAAAATTGAGAGAAGAGATTAGTAAATTAATTTCTCGCATTATCGGAATCAAATGAATTCAATAGAACTAACAAATGATCCAGAGTTTGTCCAATCTGAAGTCTTTGAAATGTTGAATTGATAGATTCGTTTAAGTTTGCTGAATTGAATATGTGAATAAAAAAAAAACCACGATCTTTTCCGTCGTCTAACTATATAGTTAGACAATAAGCTGTAACTACTTACCATTATCCAACTGCAGAATGATAGACTAAGTTTCCACCGGGGCGGAGTAAATTTGGGTTAGCCAATCGGGAACGAGATTTGAGAAGAAATTCCCTATTTTCTTCTTAAACCTCGTTTCCGATTGGCTAACCCAACTTTACTTCGCCCCGGTGGAAACTTAGTCATTGTTAGTCACAGTCTAACTACATAGTTAGTCGCTGGCTAACTATACAGTGAGACAGTAAGATATTTAAAATGTGTTCTCATTTGACACGGGTCGCTTTTTTAGTAGGCGACACAATCCGACACAAGTTCTCCGATATTATTCGTTACGATTTGGTAAATTTGGGAGTCCCCGGGGTATCTCCGGTCTAGTTTTTTCAACACAAAATCAAAAGTATTTCATTACTTGTTCCGTAGATCACTAATATCGAACTTTTTCTTATCAAAAAGTTGGGTTGTGTCAAGAAGACGTCTCATCGACGCAAGTCAAATTTGAAGATATCGGAAAGTTAGAGATCTGTAAAACGTCTGATGGACAAGTTTTGATTTTGCGCATCTATGTTCAAGTTACGTATCAATGGTGACGAATAAGGCCAATGGCCGCCGTCTTCCTCCGCTGTCAGTTCAGGCCTTGTCACACACAGCTCGCGAATATTATATTTTACAATATAAAACAGAATTACAACCGACAAAAATGCGTGCAATATCTAAAGCATAGTGCATTCTCGATTCGAGTTTCTTCAAGAATTTGAATCCCATCTCGATACTTCGTTATTCCGATTTCATTTTGTTTTTTTATTCCTCCTTAACTTAAAGAGGAGGGTACAATACCTTACCGACATTAGGTTATGTTATGTTATGTTATGTTACGCTGAGCTGAGACGAGTCAAGCCGAGCTTATGTTCGTCCGTTTAGGTGTATTCTCAATCCTTTAATAACCTTTCCCTTCAAAGGTAAGTTTATCACGTTTTTCTATCAATATCATAAATCGTTATTATTATTATTATTATTATTATTACTATCATCTCTAGATAATCCAATCCTCGTGCTTTTTAGCCCCTGAATGTTGAACCGTTACTCAATTTCTTCGAATAATTCTCGTCATGGCTTGTGGATCAAAACTGTTCATATCGTGGCAAATCTTAGATACTTAGATACTGTGAATTTTCTCTCAAAGATAATTGGCTTTAAGTCTAAAATTATGCAGCAGAGTTAAAAATCTCAAGATTTTTATAACCTGCTGATAACTAACACGGAAGTTAACGTCGAGCCAGATTCCTAACATTTCAAAGTCTGAAAATCATTAACTTACTCTGTTCGGACCTCGATTCAACAACTACAAACTTCTTTAGCGATAATTAAAAACTAGATGATCACCGATTAATTAAATATCTAAAATTTGTCCTGGTTTCACCCATTCTAATGTAAAACCACATAGTTTATCACTGTTTTTATCCCAATAAAACTAGAGAAACCACAATTACGAGAAAAGAATCGAGTTCCTTCAATAAAAATATTCACGAGTTGGAATTTTGTACATTCAGGGGGTGAAAATTTGAATGTTCAGATAGAAACCAATTATTCTTCATTCCTCAGATGTCTAATTGGAATGACGACAGAGGAGGGCCTGGGCCAGTGCCGCCACGATGGCTTCACTGTCCACGAAAGGCTATTAAATTAATACAGAATAAATTTCTGGCATTCAAAACGCCGCTTTCATCACGTTACGACGACCAAGTACCAGAGGAATGTCGTTTCTCTATAGACATGCTATTCGCCTCGATAAAAAGCCAGAAAATCAAGTTAGGGCTATGGATAGACCTGACCAACACCTCTAGGTTCTATGACAAACGTGCTGTAGAAGCTAACGGATGTCGTTATCTAAAACTGCAGTGCAGAGGGCACGGCGAAACTCCATCAGAAGAACAGACGAGAACCTTCGTTCAACTCTGCAAGAATTTCATAGCCCAAAACCCTTTGGAAATAATAGGCGTTCATTGTACTCACGGATTCAACAGAACTGGCTTTCTCATAATAAGTTATTTAGTTGAAAACGATGAGACTAGCGTCGACGCAGCTTTGGCTGAATTTGCCACTGCACGTCCTCCTGGTATATACAAAGAGGATTACATCAGAGAGCTTTTCCGTAAATTTGATGACGTCGAAGACGCTCCACCACCTCCAGTAAAACCTGCTTGGTGTTTGGAATATGACGACGGCGACGTCGAGGATAGAGACGAAGGTCCTAGCGCTGAATCTAACACGAACAGTAAAGGATCTGGAAAGAAACGGAAACGAGAACACAAGCACAAAGATCCTATGTTTATGGCTGGTGTTCCTGGAGTTACTTCCTTAACGGAGCAGCCTAAATTATCTGGAATTCAACGCAGGGTACAGGAAATGTGCTGCTGGGAAACTTCCGGGTTTCCTGGGTCACAGCCAGTCTCTATGGACACTGCCAACATCAGATTACTCCATGAAAAACCTTATAGGGTCTCTTGGAAGGCGGATGGCAACAGGTTAGATAGTCGCCACTGTTCTCATCCCGTTCCCACTTGATCACAATCGTTTATTTATTCAGGTACATGATGCTGATACAAGGCGACGGAGAGGTTTTCTTTTTGGACAGAGATAATTCTGTCTTTCAAGTCGATGGGCTCACCTTTCCCCACCCCAGAGACACCAAGAGACTTCTTAGAGACACTCTTTTGGATGGAGTGAGTCACCCTCTGGAGATTTATTTACTTAATTATTATGCTTTAGAATAGTCAGTTTTAATTCTCCTTTTGTTCTTATTTGCGAAAATAGGATCCCTTTTTTTTCATTGGACTTACGCTTCTTTTTGTTTGGACACATTCATCGAATCAAACTTGCGATGTATTTGTAGCTGGTGATGATATTCCTCAAATTATTCTACGTACATAATTCCAACATCCTTGTGAATTTTTAATCTAATTTCCAAAACTCTACAGAAGTTACAAAAATTCCTTTCAATATCTTGAAGAGATTTAAATTCAATTCCAATAAGAATGAAATCGAATCATCCAATTTTGGAGAATTTATAAATGATTTTTCTATAGATATCTCCAAAGAATTCGTGAGATTTTGTAGAAGTTTAAAAATCTTAGTAGATAAGTGAAGTTTCGGGAAGTAGCTTCGTCCGCTTGTTTATGATGCTAAAAGCTTTTATTTCATTTCAATCTGAATACTTCTGGTATTCACTGGGCAAACGAAATCGAATTTTACGGTATTAACAGAGTCTGTTAAATCTGTGGATAAAATTCTGTGAAATTCGAGAAAATCTGATACATTGAATTGAAAATATTCGTCAGTCAAATCTTTCTGTGAAAGAAAAAACAATATACCGCCTGAATGAAATCTATCATCCCCAACTTAAAAAAAATTATGATTTCAGGAAATGGTAATAGACAGAGCAGAGGGTAGAGAATACCCTAGGTACTTAGCTTACGACGTGGTGATGTACGACGGAAGAGACGTTAGCAAGCTATCCTTTTACCCTGAGAGATACAACATAATAGAGAAAGAAATAATGGGTGGAAGACACAGAGCATTGAAAGAGGGAAAGCTGCGCAGAGAACGAGAGCCATTTTCAGTTAGATTGAAGCAGTTCTGGGATTTGACGCAGGCCAATAGTTTACTGAGTGAAAAATTTGCCAAACAATTAGGTCACGAGCCTGATGGGCTGATATTTCAACCGGCTAAAGAGCCCTACGTTCCTGGCCAAAGCCCAGAAGTTCTAAAGTGGAAGCCTCTTTCTATGAACTCCGTCGACTTCAAATTAAAGATTATTACTGAATCGGGAGAGGGAATACTGCCGAGAAAAGTTGGCCAATTGTTCGTTGGCGGATTGGAGGTACCTTTTGGCCAAATGAAGATCACCAAGGCGACTAGAGAGCTGAATAACAAGATTATAGAATGCAATTACGAAAATGGACAATGGCTTTTTATGCGCGAAAGAACTGACAAGTCTTTTCCAAATTCATACAAGACTGCTCAAGCCGTGTTTCAAAGTATTCGTGACCCCGTGACCACCGATCGGTTATTGGATTATATAAACAGACACAGGTTTCCGCAGGATGACGCAGATCTTATGCCTCCGCCTAATAAGAGACACAGATGACAAAATAATTAGGCTTATTATTACTTGAGTTACTTTGAATTTGTTATTTTAGATACATACATTAGAGCGGGGCACGGTTCATTATGTTTTCGGGTTTAATTCCCAAATGAATTCGGATTCCCTGTTAAATAAATCAATTAAATTAAATAGACAAATGAATGAAAGTAATAGTAAGAAAGAATTAAATCACTTGTTGTTATTCTTTCTTTAAATATTTGCGGAATCATCCGAGGCCTGTAGTGTGCACAATTACATATTCGACTTGAATTAGTTCTTTCATTCATCTACATAATACACATGATTATATTTAAATGGGCTACGGTTGTCGCGTATTAAGAACATATCATATTAAACAGAGGGCTGACAATGAATTAAGTTTTTTATCTAGTCCCCGCTTTATTCAAGACACAATTTACTTGGGCTATATATATTATAAATAGAAATAAAATGAAATGAAAAAATAGATTAAACGATCAATATTTTACGTATATACGTAATTACAAATACCCTGAATTTCACGCTTTCTTTATCGTGAGATAAAATCAACTCGAGATTATTTTACGGTCAATAATAATCAAGGTCCAAATAATGACAAGAAGAATAGAAATTGTATAAAATTTCTGAAAGTAATCATCGGAATCTACCAAACGCATGAATTGCGTTGCCTGATTCGCTTTTTCTGTTTATTCATAGCCGAAATATTGTATTCGTTATTCAATATAAATATACACAAACGGCAGCTTTCCGGGCAGAAAATGATGACGAATGAATCTAGTTTTTTTTGCAACCGAGCGCAAAAGGCAAATTCCATTGATTGCGATCGCGTTGCATTAAAGCCTTTTGTCTTTTGCACGACTGGTCGACTGTTACTTTAGTCAAAACTACATTAAAATATAATATGGATTCTTCGTTGTCTTGAAAGGCCTAAAGTTCACAGAACACAAAATGATAATGTATTTTACTCCGTTTACTCGTGAGAAGCGGGTAGTCGATCTGAAAGTAGATATTTAATTATTGTAACAAAATTTATTCTATATCATTGACGATTTATTCTCTCCGCATTATTTCATCTAATTTTTTTTAACCATCGGATTGTAATGTTTCATTTTGGGACACTCGATTGCTCCGTTGCGACAAAATATCATGTAATTTTGCTCGCGCTTCAAGCGTATGTATAATACATAATTATATATTCTTAAATATAATAGTCTAATAATGTAACAAGGGATTCATTATTTTCTTCTTTTTTTTTTTTTTTTTTTTCAATTTCAATCCCAAGGATAGTTGGCAGAAGTTTTGTTGACCAAATACAATACATACGTTGATACATTCGATATCTCAATCTCTCTACTCCTTTCCTCTATTCTTTCCTTTCCAGAAATTTATCCTTTTCAGAAATATAAGCTACACATTACTCGATCAACAAAATATGGATTCTACGGCTAAGTAACGCTTCAATTTAAAGAGTGTGGGGACACCAAATCGGTACATTTATATTTAATTGCATTGAGCGATAAGCGTATATTAAATATCAATCACGTTTATTTACTTGTAAACTACGATAAATCAGCTGCGATTTAAAAAAAAAAAAAAAAAAAATCGAATAATCATAAACAAATATGCAAATATCCGCGTTTCATTTCACAGTGTTTTAAAATGATAAAAAATCTCTAATTTCTAATTGATTTTATTCCACGTGGGCTTATTTTGTATTATATGAAATTTATATATTAAATAACATCGTATCTGTCCTTACGGAGGAAATTATGTTGAAAAACGGACCAGAAATTGAAAGAATATCTTTGATTTTTACAGACAGAACGGTGATGATATGGTGCACGAAGGATCTGGAATCTAAGGACAGGAAATCACTGCGTGTAAACATAGAGTACGACCACGCGTGTTTTATACGTTGGTCGCCAGACAGCAAAGCTTTCATAATACACAAGGCGGTGGCAAACACCGTCGAAGTTTATAAAGTAACAAGAAAACCCGACGGATTTCCTGCTTCGGTCACCAAGGCCTTAGAATTTCCCAAGGTAATAAATTCCCTCTGTTGTTTTCACCCAAAACTCTACCATTTTCAATTCATTTGTATGTACTTGGAGACATTCAATTCCACTGGAGGATTTCTGGTGTATTACCTCATGTTATTGTATATTAATTGATTCTTAATGTTTCCTCACGCAGCAACATGAAGACGACGTCGTGGGCATGGACATAGCTTGTAACGGGCGTTATATCATGACCTGTAGTAATACGACACAACTTCTGATCTGGGACTTGAAAGGCCAACTGCTTTCAACCGTCGATACTTATCTTATGTCGACGCATCGCGCTCGCATATCTCCTTGTGGTCGATTTATCGTTGCTTCAGGTACTCCGGTCAGCTGCGATTAACTGATTAATAAATATAGAGTGTTGAATCAATTCTTATGTTTGTCGACTTGTCTGACTTAATATCGAGATGGATTAAAAACGCATTACTTGACCAGATTTGTTCGCTTTCTTTTCAAATATGCAGGTTTTGCTCCAGACATAAAAGTATGGGAAGTGGAGTTCTCGAAAGCAGGTGATTTCAAGCAAGTTTCAAGAGCCTTTGAACTCAGCGGGCACAACTCTGGCGTTTATGATTTTGGATTCAGCGCAGACACTAGCCACATAGCCAGCGTCTCTAAGGACGGCACCTTCCATCTTTACGATACCAATAGTAAGACTTGCTACTTCCGTTTTTTATTTCAACTTGTGATTCTCAGATGAAATTCATCTGCCAAACTGGCAAGAAATTATAATTATTCATTTATTCAATCATTTACCATTTCACAATCTACAGTTGAATACAAAAAAGGAGAAACCCCACGTCTTTTACTGACCGGATCATGGGCTGGAGGATCTAACGCTCGCCTTGCCTTGTCTCCCAACGCAGAAGTCATCGTTATTGCACACGGCTCATCTTTGTCCTTCTATTCCGCATTGACTGGGGAATTAGATTTAACAATTCAGGATGTTTTCAACGGTGAGTTATATTTTGTAGCTATGGGAAATGAACTCTACTAATGTAATTGATTTTATTTCAGGACCGATAACTGGCCTAATGTTTGACGCCTTGGGAGAGCACGTTTTGGTATCCGGCGACAAGCACATTAAGATATTCCACAACGTGACCGGATACAAGACTGCGATATCTTCATCTCGCGATAAACTGACGCAGAAAATATCGTCCGCAACTAAAGAGCGTCTTGAAAAAACTATTCTAGACAGTCAGAAATTTCTGCAAGAAATTTCTCAGCGTTAAAATGAGGGGGGGTGTTACGTTCCATGAAATCAGAATCTGTTGATTACTGATTTACGTCATTTTCCTATGTTTTTATCTCATTCTATTAGTTATTATTGAATAATGTTTGCGTGAATTTCTCTCTCGCAGTATTTGTCGCATTTATTAAGCATACTAATCAATATTACTTTTTAAATGAAAAACCTTTCCGAAGTCTATTACGCTCGGTTTCTTTACGTTTCTTTAATTTTATATCCCAAAGTCTCAAGCCAACTAGTACTTGCTGATTGAATTATGAATTATGAGTGAAACGGCGCGGATCGTAGATAACAAAAGACATTTTGTATCTAAAATAAGTGTTTTTCATATTGATACAATAAAAGTAATAACAATTATCCATCCTCGCTGATGTCCCTTAAAAGTTGATCTTCGAATTTGAAGATATTGCAACGGAATATCATTCGTGCTCTGAATATAACACAGTAAAAAATCGAACAAATGCTAATTGGTCATCATACTTCGTCGCTGACTTAACACGTTTAAATATCTGATTGATAAAAGAACTTCCAATCAAATAAATCCAGATATCTCTACGCCTTGATATTTTATGTTCTAAGTTTCTCAGGGTTTTCTCTCGCTCTAGTGATCGACTAAAAGCGTTAATATGAGTAAAACAGCAAAGGTGATTGCAAATATCGCCTATAATATTTAATAATCAGCAACTATTTTGAAATTCAAGCCAATTTTTAGGAACTGGAATTTCTGATTGCTCAAAAGTTGAATAACCTGGCCGATGTACCAGACAATGAGGAGCTTAGTATGTGTTTCTTTTCCACTGGAGTCGAATAAATCGATGGAAAACCTTAAGAAAACTTGAAAGATCTCGCTTAGATGATCGTGAAAATAATGCCTTTATTAAATATTCCAGTTATTAAATATCTCATGCATCGTTACGAACAAGGAGAAATCTACACGTGGGTTGGGCCAGTGTTGCTGGCGATAAATCCTCGCCACTCTAATTCAAACCTCTATGATGAAAGTCATCGAGATATCTTCACCAGACTTTCAAACCCCTCGCAAAAGCAGGCGACAATAGAGCCCCATTTGTTTGCCATGGCGGCAACAGCTCGTTACAGACTTGCGCATGGTCTCGGCAAGGGCAATCAAGTTATTGTAATAAGCGGGGACAGTGGATCAGGCAAGACTTTCTCCGCCTCTAAGATCCTGCATTTTTTATCAGCAACCAACTCTACTCCTACCTCCTCCGATAAAACTTCCTCTTCTACCTTATCGAAGATCGAAAGAGCCTGCCTGGTCATATCCGCCTTTAGCACCGCCAGCACTCAACGAAATAAATACAGTTCTAGACACGGGCAACTAATCCAATTGCAGTATATCGATTCCGCGATTCAGGGCGCTGTTCTGAACTCCTTCCTCCTTGAACAGAGCAGAGTCACCAGCGAACGTGACAATTTTCACATATTTGGTCAGGTTTGAGCAAAATTCTTATATTTTCTGCTAGATTGATTTTGAAAATTGGGAAATGCATGCAATTCATCAATCCTTCACAGTCTGATTCAGATTTTGTGATGACTACAGATGTTAGCTGGTCTGTCAGGATCTGAATTGGAATCTCTGAAATTATCTAGAAGAACATGTTACAAGATAGCGGATAACTCTCATGAAAATACGCAGAAGATTCATATCGCAGGGTTTGAGGAGACCGTTGAAGCAATGAATTCTCTGGGGCTGGAAACAAACCAAAGAAACGATATTTTCAAAGTCATTGCGCTTCTGCTTAATCTAGGAAACATACAATTCAAACAGGAAGTCACAACTGAGTGCAAAATCGATGTTCACACGAAAGGTTGATCTCTGATCAGGACTGACTGAAAACCGATGACAAATCTGTTCCAGTTTTCTATTTTTCCAATCCCTAAAGTGCTTTTACAACTGCGAAAACTTTCTCTTAGACTCTGCAGACGCTCTCGAAGGTGCTTGCGCGCTGATGGGACTGTCGACTTGCGATCTGGTCCAATTATTGACTACAAATTTGATCCGGCCTTGGAGCAGGTCGCAGAGGCACTCAATTTACTACTCTGCTATTACGACTGTTGCAGCTTGTAACACTAGACTGCATAGTGTAATTAGATATTTGTATCATCGGCTGTTTCAATGGTTGGTGAAACGATTGAACCAGATATTAACGTGCGGAGTAGAGGAGCCAAGATTGCTGGGTAATCAATCCTCACAGACAAATATTTATGGTACTGCGCAATAATACTGGCTGATAAATTTCTCAACAGTTTTTCTGAATAAAGTCCATGAGTATCGCTATTAAATACTGATACAAAATAATGATATAGGTACTAATTGGAACTAATCAGCCGGATCAATCAGCTGATATTTATGCACAGCCTCATAATCATTTCTCCATAATAGAAAAATTGTCGAAAGTTAATTTATGTTAGTCAAGTTGAGAAGCATGCTGAGCATTTATGCCTGAGGTAATGCTTCCTCTTCAGGTATCCTGGACATATTTGGTGTCGAGTTCTTCTCTGAGAACGGCATCCAACAGCTGAGCATAAATTATGCGAATGAGAGAATGCAGCATCACTTTATTAAAAATTATCTAGAGGCCAGCAGATCAGAACTGGAAAGCGAAGGACTAAGTATTTTGCCACTACCGTCGTCTTCGAGCATTCATGAACAGCGTCTAGCTGCAATTGAGAGTGACTTGTTTGCTGTATTTAACGACGTAACTATTTACACAATATTTTTATACTTTATCATGTTTTTTCGGTTCCATTTCAACCAAGAAAATTCAATCAGACTCTAGAGTCTTAACTTTAATCTATGCATCGATTTTCCAGGCTTCTTTAGTGGGCAGAATCGAAAAGTGTACGAGTCTTAATCAGCTTGTGAAAACTGCTAGTAGAAAAGGGAACGACAGATTCATATGTAACAGAGGCGAAACGTTCACGGTCTACCATTACTCCTGTACTGTAGAGTACAGGACCGAAGATGTCTTGCATAAAAATACTGACAAGGTATTTCTGAAAGTCAAATTCAATCAAACTCCGCATGTCAGAGAACTGATTCATCATATGCCAGGTGCCTGCGGAGCTGCTATCAACGTTTTCCCATTGCGAGAATAAATTCATTCTGTCATTGCTTGAGAATGACAAAGAGAAAGATAATCAACAGGATCGATTCAGAATTGACAAGAAGAAAAATACCACTTTGGCAAAGCTTAAGCACAGCATGGAGCTTCTGATCAAAGAGTTAGACAAATATGATTTGCATTATATACGTTGCATCAAGCCGATCGGAAGGTGATTTGCGGAGTTCTTTACTGTTGAATCTGATAATACAATGCGTTTCTGTTCTTCTCGCTGATTTAATTTCATCTCCAAAGCACCGACGACCCAGGAATGATACAGGAATTCAAAGATCAATTAGCGTGTAGCGGCATACTTGATGCCCTACCACTGGCCAGATGTAAATTTCCGATTCGATTGAGATACGACGAGTTTAGAAAGCGATATTCTAGGCAAAGTGTTGCCGTTGATCCAGGTACAGACAACACTGAGTGATAGTTGTCGATTATCGAGTAATGGAAGCTTGGAGATGCTGATCAACTGATGATGATACTAGTTTTTGCTGAGACTGTTGACGAAATAAGCCTTTTTTTCATCAGATATTAGAGATTCGGCAGATGAGTGCAGGAATATTATGCAAAGAGTGTTAAAAGAGGAAGAACTTCTATCTCTAGTGCATTTTGGAAGCCGATTAATCTTCCTGGCCGAAGTTGTACTGTATAAATTGGAGTCTATGAGAGATGAATTTCGATCGCGGTGTGCATCGAAGATACAAGCTGTTTGGCACCAGTACAGTAAGTCGGGAGAACGAATTGCTAGAAAAATGTCTCTACCCAGGGTACCTAGTTCTTAGAAATACTGTTATGTGAGTTTCTCCATCTTCCAGAGCTGAGAAAGCAGTCAAAGAGTGATAAATCACCAGACTCAACAATCTACCCAAAAGATATAAAAACTGGGCAGGTATGTTTATCCTTACCATGTATGTAATTCATGTAATCATATGTAATGATGTTACATCCAAAGATACCTCTATCTCCGATTATGAACAAGAATGGATTTTCACACGGATTTCAAGATAGCGAGGAGTTTAACAAACTGAGTAATTTCACAATCGATATAAACAATCAAGTCTTCTTTTGCCGGAATAGAATATTAAGTAGAAGACGACTCGCCGAGGTAAGTCATCAGTATTTCATTCAATACTATTGAATCAGGGATTGGAATTGATTTTTCGAAAAATACTGTGTAGATCCCAGTCAGATTTCACACAAGATTGACTTGCTTGTCGGATTCGCATCGATTACCACATTCCGAATTGCCTAGTGGTCTCAAAGACTGTCTTTGAGAGACGAAAATGCGGGTTTTTTCTAATTTCATAACATAGAAAAGTCTAAGAATGTATAGAATTTGAATTTTTATTATCATTCAGCACAATTTATTTCAAGTACAATATTAAATATTAATTAAAAAAGGTACTTGGTAATAATAAATATGAAAATGCTCTAGCACTGCTAATTATCATCGTTCAGATGATGGTATTTGCCAAGTCGTAGCTCCTCGGTGGAGAGTTTTTCTTCCTCTGAAGCACCAGCAGCCTTCGAGAAGCGACTAGTGCGCAAGTGGCACGTGAATCGCTCCTCAATATTTGATAATTAGCTCTCAGACTGGCTCTCCTTAAACTGTTCGACGGGACAGGTCGGCCTCCGGCAAAAGCAAACCTTTAATAAAAAAACGGGCAAGCCAAATGTTGAGAATGACCAAGTCTACGACTGATAGAAGAGGATTTTAAATATCTAGGCACCTTATTTCTCGCCTAGAACCTCGCAGCGTCGAATCGGGGAATACCATTTGCTTATCCCCAGGTATTTTGGTGCCAGAAAAAGGTTTGATACCAGCATATTTGATCTTGCTTCTAACAATTATTGGCAGAGGAACGATATTTGATATTCTCGTGCTGGGTTTTGAGGCACTTTCTTTAAAAATGAGGTACGGAAGTATAGAGTCCCCGAAGTGTTCGATTACCGCAGATAGATCAAACTGGTGTCTTCCTGACTTTGAAAGTGCGCAGATAGATAACTGCGAAAATAAAAGACCAAGTAAATGATTTGAGTTCATTTAACTGATAGAATTTAATCTCGTTCTCTTCTTCGGTTGAGATGTACTCACAGCCAACTTCTGCCATAGTAAACTACCAGGCAAAGCATATTCTAAAACTCTTCCAATAGATTGAGGGGAATAATTAACCGCTTGAAAAAGCTGTAGCGGTTGAATACTGGCCAATAGCTCCATTGCCATTTCCTTCTTTGTGTCAGAATGAAACTTTGCCGTTTCTTCTCTCAACAGTACCGTTTCAAGCAAAGGCACAAACCTGTATCAGAAGAGGATTATGCAAGAGAAAATAGCCATTGTTGAAAGAAATATGTAAGTCTTGGCCCTCGTTGAGAGATTTTCATTCGATTAAAGATTGAGTTTTTTTTATCAAAAGCGCTATGAATGTACGATTGGAATTGGAGAGATTTTTTATAGTTTCTATGACATCGAGTATTGCATTGCGAGGCGATCTGACGAATCGATGTAAACTGGACTTGATAAACATATATCGGTTAGTGCTGAGCGTGTTATCACGGCATTTATACCTATGCGCTGTTGTTGGCCAGCGTAACATGAGTTTCAGAACGCAATCCTTGAATAATATTTCCAAGTTCGGGTTCAATATACTCTTTCCAAACAGCAATTCGAGCAGAAGCTCAGTCAGCCTATCGACCTGGCGAATGTAAATAGGGATTAATGTACAATTTCGAATACTACAGATTTTTGATCCTCATTTCAACTGGATCTTGCTTTAGTTTCAATTGCTTACAGTTTGTAACTGATGTGGATAAACCGTGACGCTATTACTAGCTATAGCGATTATCAGCTGGCAAGTTCTCGTCGAGGCTCTTGTGCATTGAGCATTGCTGGATATGATCGACGCCCGAGCTATCGATATCAGTTTATCGACTACTCCGGCTCCCCCCAAATGTGCGTTTGTTGAGCAATCGTTAAGGAGGACCTGGAAAAAGATCCCGATTTTGTTACTCTTTGTTAAATCAACAGGGAAAAAAAGATTCCCTTACATTTTTACCACGAAATAGTTGTTTTGAAGATTAATTCATCTTTAGGCTTGTCTTTACCTGAAAGGTTTTCTGCGAACCGTTAAAAAGAGTCTTCAAAGCACGTTTGGCATAGTTTTGACGAGCCTCTGCCAATCTTGAGTCATTAATTTCGGTTTCTGGTGAAATATTAATCAGATATTATTGTTTTGATGATAATTCAAGTACTAGTCTTGAAAAAGCATTGGTAGATCCTAGAAAAATTGCTAAGATCTGCTCTAGGCTCAACCAAGATAGTCTCATGCAATGATTTTCTAAAAATTGCGTTCAGAGCTTCATTAGGGTGTCTGTGGACATAAGATTGAGGAAAATTCATGGTGGCCACTTTTTTTTTTTTTTTAAATTCCCCGACTTTTCCTGACCAGTTGTTTAATTTTCCCTGACCAAAATGTTTACTGTCTTCATTAGTGCTATGTATCAATATCCCCGATTCTTCATTCCATCCCAATGTAAATTCATTAGGAAATTCAACAATAGTTGAAAACAAAAAAACTTCAGCAAACACATATAAATACATACGTATATACTTTCCTTTTAAATTATTTATTTCATTTTGCCTCAAAATATGTCTAACATATTGAGAAAACTATGAAGTTTTGAATTTCCCTTCAGTCATTTATCAAATGCTTGATCATCTTTCTTTTCCCCTGACCAAGTTTAAGATTCCCTGACATTTCCCTGATTCCCTGACCAATTTTTCTTTCCCTGACATTTCCCGATTTTCCCGGTTATCCCTGACCGTGGCCGCCATGAAATTGCATCTTTTTCCAACTTATAAAAAATATTTACAATTGATCTGAGCTTCTTATTCTCTTTCCATGATTTGTCAGTAGGTGTAAGGTGAAATACCACAAGAAGAGTATTCTTGGGAATTGAGTTATTGCTATGATTGGAATTAACAGAGTATTTAAACTCCAATTACAGCAACAACTAGATATTCGAGATACTGTAGTTTGTTTCATTTCTGTAACTCTCATCAAAATTTAACATTAAACAATTATAATCTAATAAACAAAAAAGCTGTTTTCATATTTACCAGTCTGTATTCAACAAGCTTGTGATACAGCAACAAGTTTAATTGATTCAATTCCAACTCTATCACCTCGAGGTGTAATTAACGATTCAGACCAACTTCAAAATTGAACTAATCAGTTGTTTTACAAATATTCTCTAGAATTTAAGAATGCTGTACCAAAGCATAAAAACCATTTGTTATCAAATTCGATCCAAACACCTTCGAATGTGAAATGTTTGTGGATATTTTCAGGCCTCGAGACTGACTCTCTTGGAATTGAAAGTCTTACAGACACCCTGTCTGAATTCCTGGGCGCTACGAACAAATACTTAGGTACCATTTAAAAAGGGTAAATTGCTCTGTGTTAAATTGACGGAGTGATTGACCCTGTCGAAAAGATTGACGAATCTTTCTCGAGGGACAAATACCCTAGCCTCGGAATGGTACTCGGGCATTTGGGCAGGTGCCCCGAGTACCGGATCGGCATCGCATAGTGTAGCTAAAACTGCGTTAACGTCAACTGCGGTCAATTTTTTACGCCTACTGTGCTTCAGTCTTGTGACGCATTTCTGAAAAAATGATAAGATTCAGTATTCTCAGTTCTGAGAATCTTCTTCTCTTTTTATATAAAAAAAAAACGTTTCCTCAACGACCCCGGCTTCAAAAGAGTATCAGACAAGACGAGGCGAGACTATAATACCCACGTGCAAAACTTCTCTAAGCCGATAAGAAGCGTCTTCGGCAAGTCTTCTTAGTAGTGGATCAGGTAGAGGATGCATACCCAGCTCCTCTCCCATCGCACTCATCCATTCTGTGCTCAAAACGGCATAACGTCTTGCTCCGTTGCTTGTCGTCGCGTTATTTCCACTCGAGTTTCCATTGTTGTTTACAAAATAGTTGCTGTACTCTGGCGTGTTATGCGTCGCCAGTACCTCCTTCATCTTTCATTTACTTTTTATTATAAGTTATTCAATGTTATGTTCTTCTGCTAATCAAATATTCCCCATTTGTTGTCCTAGATTCCGTAGAATAAAAACAAAAACAAACAAACAAATACACAATTCGGAGCTAAAATTTTGTCACTTGTGCTGCCTATGGGCTAGAGTCGGTATTTATCACTAGATTTGGTGATTTCAGCCAATTTTATGGTGGATAATTTCATTCGCGGTGAAAATGTGTCGAAAAATGATTCCGAAAATATCGAATTACATGGAATATTGATTTTGAGATGGAAATTTTAACTGTCAATCTCTCTTCTGGGTTCTCAAAAGTATATTTTCGACATTGCTCTACTAGAGTTTAGAATCTAGTCTTGGTTATTCCTAGAGTTGGTGAAACTGCATGAGTATAAGTGCAACAAAGCGCACTGTTTTGACACTTGCTTAACGATTCTCAAAAGCTTACGCGAAACGGCGCTGTCGATTGCATCGGCTCGTGGCGCCATCTCGCAATACCAGTTAACTATTTTTCGAACTAATTTTGCCGCTAAAACTGTCGGCGGTTAGTACGAATTTATCACCTCACTAAAGTTTTTGTATTATATGTATTTAATTATTGTAACAGCGCCGATTGCACTCGTCGCACTTTATATATGTATTTACGACGTTGTTTACTTATTCACGTGTAGAAAAATAATAAACAAATAAAATATGAGAAAGGGGTCAATATCAATAAAGAAACGAATGAACGAGTGCAAGGCCTATGAAGTATGTATGTACAATACATACTACGTGTTGTTTTAATATCTCTGAAATCGCTGCCGTATACATCTGACCTTGTTTTCTTTTTTTCTTTTTTTTTTTTCTTCATTTCATTTTCTTTCGTACGGAACACTATAGCGTACGATATAGTTAGTTGGTCATAAAAAATGTCCAGCTTTCCATCTCGGAGTCATGATAATACTTACGATACTATGTACAATTTAACCAGCTATACTTACCTCTGATGGCGCCGGTGACACCGGCTTTGACACAGCCTTGCGTGGGCGTGTATTTACAATTGAAGTATACTTACTTATACAAAGGAGAGTTTCAATAAGTCAATGTGTTAATAGAAATTGCCCAATAAATCCTTGAGTCGTCTGTAAGCATCGATTGTTATTTAAAACTGTGTGTTATTTAAAAAAGGTTCAATGACATTTAGGCGCTACTGGCTTACTTATTAGTTTTTAAATCGGTATATAGATATTCACATATTATGTATACAAACACCGATATGCATCTATATAGCTACAACGTATATATATCTACGTTTGAATATTAAAATGTTTACGATGACCTACAACAATTATACTTTAAACATTATTATACGTTGTTGAGTCATAGTTCTGTGTTATAGTCTCAAGTCGTCTCTCACAGTCGTGTTGACGTATCGGTATAGTCAGGTATAAGTTGGGTATAAGGTAGGTGAATACGTGTAGGTATATGCGCGTGTTGCCTACATAGGTAGGTATATATTTGCAGGAATGATCGAGCCGTCTCTACCTGGCACAAACTATTGCCTTTAGACACTATACTATCATGCACCATGAGCATAAAATTGCACAATCTATTGTCAGAGTTGTATTGTACATACATCAGACGTTCGTAACACGCCACGCTATATTGTATCCGGCTACAAATTTATACTTTATTGATTAATGATGTATCAGGGTCTAATTATACGATCTTCCAAATACCTACGTCACGAATCGTGACATAATCCACCCGGTATACCGATCGAACGTCTTCGAAGACGCGAAATTAAAGATAAAATATATTATTGTAATAATTGTGCAATTATTATTGTAATCATCATTTTATTGAGAGAGTGTAAAATTTGACGATTTAAGGAGGGAATGATGATTAAGTGCGAGAACCTCGATATGTATATCAAATCATAATCGATTGGTAAAAGTAGATCGTTACAAATCATTACTCGGTTTAATGATCTCAATATCCTCTGCACCGTGGCTGCTGCTCACCGCACACTGTCAAGGACGAAGTTTTCACAAAGTCTATATAGGTATATACGTTTCACCATTACGCTTTCATGAATTCATATAATCTTAATTACTAGGGCAACAATTGCGCGGGTTGTGACAAACACATCAATATAGTGACAAACAAGAAGAATTCTTCGCGTGACTAATTCCGTTTATCTTTTTACATTTTTTATTTTTTTTTCCCCCACCTTTTCTTCTGCCTGTGAAAACATTTAACGAAAGGTCAAGAAATATCATATGCCTGTATAATTAATCAATCGCATATATTGTCAATGATCATCAACGTTTGGTCATCACGCTATCATAAATTGAATGACGTTTCAATGAAGAATGAATTTTTGTTAAATCGCGAAACGATGTTCGGGATAAACCCGCCTGTTGGTGAAAAAAATATGAGAAAAAAAAAAAAAAAAAAAAATTGGAAAATAAAAGAACGAATCTTGTCTTCCAGGCTTTCAGACTGCGGTAGGAATGTTGAGGGAGAGATTATAAGACTGCAGCGCGTGGGCAAAGGGCGGACCAAAGAATGCGTTTGGAATCTCTGGTATTCTATAATGAATACCTGCAACCGCGCAGCTCTCGTGATTCCAGTTCGGAAAAAGTTGCTCTTCTATACTTAGCTGACCATATATGTAGGCTACTATCTACTTAGCTCGCATAAGGGCTGAGAACAAGACGAGCGGCAACTATACTATGTGCCCCGAGCTTGCAAGAATATCCTTCGTCCTTAGGTATAATTTCAATTCGCGAACTTTATTCAGCTATTCGATATATTGCGTCAGCTTATACCGAATAGCGAGTACAATAAGGCTGAAAAAAAAATTTTAATTAATTTTTTTTCTCGCTTCTCCGTCAGTTTCTTTGTACATACGAAATTTTCACACCCGATTATAACTTTTATATATTTACAGTTATGAAATGATTTTGTATATATTTTTTTTTTTTTGTCTGATTAGAATCGAACGCTTCCTTTATTCTATAGTTTATTTTTCATGATAATTGGTAATGGTCAAGTTGCCTGGATGATCCTAACACAAGGTAGTAAACATTACGCTGTCAGCTAGTCCGTATATAAGCCTCTCTGCGTCTCGAAGTATCGATTAAACGATCATTCTGCGGTTATAATGTAACAACAAGAATATCATTAACCGTAACGTTTCAGATTGGCAAATTCATATTACACTTATCTATATCTTGTCAATTACATGTATTCGCCATTTTTATAATAGGTGCAAAAAAAATTATTTTGCCAAAAATTTTCTTTGATCGAACGAAAAAAATCTCATCATTACTTTGTTCGAAGGTATGTACGAAAGATCCGTTGGATTTTGCGAACAATAATTTGGAAAGTTTTCAAAAACGTCTTTACGACGTAAGGATTTCTAGTAAAAAATGTCATCGAGTCATCACATAAGACATACAAAAGTTGTGAATTCTTGAAAATTCCTGCACACTCCCACCGCTTTTAAACCGGAAGTTAACCGCATTCCAATAAATAGCCGGTTGAAAAATCGTGATCGTGAAGTGGATGATTTTTTGCAAAAACTTGATACAAATCAAAATCTGAACAGACCGAGGATCGATTTTTTTTTTCTTTTTTCCAAAACGTTCGATCGGATATTTGCGGCTCTTCCATTTCAGTTTTGCATATAGAATTTCGGCTATGGCAAAATTCGACTACTCGAGTTCATTACGTATATCGATAGAACTTTTTCGACTAGATACGTCATGGATGAATAATGCCGTGAAAAATTCCTGAGCGCCTATATGTAGCCGCGGTAAGGAACGTGCAAAATTCCAGTGTACCGTAGGACCGATTGGCCCGTGGATGAAGGGGGAATTCCCCTACCATTTGGTGAGTTGGCTCGTCCACGGCGCAGGTATAGGTATAGAAAGAACTCAACAGAACAGAACAGAACAGAAGAAAACAGAAGAGAAGAGAAGAGAAGAGAACATAATGGAACGGAACGGAACAGAACGGAACAAAACTGGAACAGAACGGAACAGAATCCCCACCATATACCGAACCGACTGCTGGTGCACATTCAACAAACATGAAACACCGGTGTGGAACTCTGAACAACCTCGTGCCCGTGAACACTACACCGTACCGCTAACAGAGAAGATTCTACCTCTACTACTACTACTACTACTACTCCCCGCGCGCACGTTCACTTATGTTAGTTAGAACTTCTTTATTCGACGCAGTATTATCGAGTTCGTTGAGTCAGTCGGGCTCTGGTTGCCTAGGGACAGTAACGGCGCCTTAAAAACGTTAAAAAAGGCACAAACCAAATATATATATATATATTTTTTTTTTCATTCAAATCTTCTAGCTGAATAAGAAGTTCAAAGACACCCTGACAATTCTCCAGGGATTATAAGACAGTGTTTTTTGTATTTCAATATTAGAAATCACCAAACGAATTATTAAGAATTTCGCTTAAGTTTCAATTACTACTGGGTTTCCTTGTCGGTGTCAGATTCGAATCTTATTCCTCTTCACCGCTGTTTGAGCCAAAAATATAGAATAAACAAAGAAGGCGATAATTGAAAACGACTTGTACCAAAAGTTAAAAAATAAATTACAAAGCTGTGATAAATATTTCAAAAAAAATAATCATTCGTGCGTGATATTTGTATTTTTGAAAAACGATTAAACGTATAGAGGAGAGGTGGATTGATTTGGGTATATGATTAAAGGAATATCTCGTCAAAGATTGGCAATACCAAAATTGTCAATAATAAACTACAATATAATAACGGCTTGAAGTTATAATAAAAAGAAAACCAACAATTAAAAAAGAGAGAGAGAGAGGAGAGAAGAAAAAAAACGGCAAGAGATCGCTGCAGTAAACGACGGTAACGATAATATAAAGCTATATAGGTTACAC